>JAESUZ010001209.1:0-653795 GCA_017311185.1 Proteles cristata cristata
AATTTATTATGTATCTCATTTATCGCATTTTTAATTCTTCATGTCTATTTTTATTTTCCATTCTGTCTGTAGCCATAGTTTCTTTGATGTCCCCTATGTTTTTTTCAAGCCCTGCTATTAATTTCACCATTATTATTCTAAAACCTTGTTCACTTATGCTTCTGATATCTGTTTTGAGCAGTTCATTAGCTGTCATTTCTTCTTGGAGTTTCTTTGAAGGAGAGCTCTTTCGTTTCGTCACTTTAGTTAGCTTTCCAGCTCTTGTTGGTTTTAAAGACCTGTTATGCTCTCTGTTTCTATGAGCGCTGCTATATCCAAGAAACTCTTTGACTTTCCAGGGCCTATCCTTTCAGAGAGTGTTTTTTGAATGGTATCCCTCGGTCACTCTTGTTGGGACCTTGGTTATTTTATTTTCCTATTCGTAGTGATATTTGGGACTCTTGACCGTGTGTACTCTAGCTTGTTTCTTGAGGTAGCCCTGGAAAAGAAAACAGACAGACAGACACACAGGGAGCAGGAGCACACAAACGCACAGGCTAATTCAACTAACATGCAAAGTGAGAGGGAAAACGAAAAAGTTAATAGAAAAGACGGAGGAGGGAGGGCGAATAGGGAGCATAAAATACATAAAAGGGTCAAAAAGGGGAAAAGAAAAGGAAAAAAGAAGAAAACCGATGGACAAAGAACAGTTTAAAGCATATACCTGGATTTTCCAGCTACAGTTAAATAGCCGTGTGTATGCAGTGCTGTTTGAAGAGCATAGAGAAAAAGAGAGAAGGCAGGGTGAGACAAGGCAGATTTGGAAATAGAATGAACAGGCAGAAGGGATAAGAAACTTTTTTCAAAGAGGTAAAGGGTAGAATGTGGTTGGATAGGTGAGAGAAGAATGCTGGAATTATCCAGAGAAACTATATAGTCTAATTACTCCTGAGAGAAATAGCTGGAAAAGTCGGTAGGTGTAGAATTTAAATTTACAGAATGGACTTGTGATTGTTTAAGCAAGCTGGCGACCAGAGTTAATCAGGTCAGTGTTTTGGGGAAAAAAGCGAGAAAAGAGAAAGAAGAAGAAAAAAAGAGAAAAGAAAGGGGAAAAAAAAGAAAGAAGAAAAAAAAAAGAAAGAAAAAAAAGGGAAAAAGAAAAAAAAAAAAGGGAGGAGGGCACCTCTCAGGCAGGGATGGGCGTGGCGTGATCCGATGCCTCAGGCGGGGGTTCTGCCTTGGCGATTGTGGGAAGGAGAGTGACGGTGCTCCAGTCCCTTCTTGAACCCCGCGCTGCAGCTCGTTTTTTTTTTTTTTTTTGGCGTGTCAACTCCCCGTTCCGGGGACGCAGCCGAAGTTGGTTGCACTCTTCAACCCAGGCCAGTTCCAATCTCCAAATCCCAGCCCGCGCCCCGCTGAAGTTGCCTTAGACACAGCTTCCCAGACAACCCCCTCGGGCAATTCCAGGCTCCCTGCTGAGCTCTGGGGGCGGAGTCAGGATCGCTGCTTTCTTCTCTGGTCGGCTCTGGTGCGCATGCGCGGGGGCTTGCCTGCAGCGTCCGCGTAGCCTGAGCCCGCTGGAGTGAGGAAAACCGGGTCTCTCTATGGCTCGTCACCCGAAACACGAACTCACAGGCAAATTTCCCAGTTTTTAGCTTTTTGCCTTCCCTCTCGAGTTCCAGCCAGCCAGGAGCGCGGACGCCTGGTGTCTGCGCGTCTCCTTCAGGGGTCCCAGCCGCCCTGGAGCTACAATGGCGGCAAGCGCGCCGCCGCTGGAGTGAGGAAAACCGGGTCTCTCTATGGCTCGTCACCCGAAACACGAGCTCACAGGCAAATTTCCAGTTTTTAGCTTTTTGCCTTCCCTCTCGAGTTCCAGCCAGCCAGGAGCGCGGATGCCGGGTGTCTGCGCGTCTCTTTCAGGGATCCCAGCCGCCCTGGAGCTACAATGGCGGCTGGCACGCCCGCGCCGCTTTAAAACCCCAACCTCCAGGAGCGGCACAAAGAAGCAGTTTGTGTGCTCAGCCTCCCCCAGGACCAGTTGTCGCGAGGGGACCTGGTTGTGCAGGTATTTGGCAAGTACGGTCTTTCTATGCACCGAGCGGAGATTTTTCTGTCTCGGACTCTCCCCTTTTCCCCTCTCACTCCCCGTAGAGGGTAGAGGGGGATCGCCTCCCACCCTGGAGGCTCTGATCCCGGGCTGATTTTACCTTCCCCGGTTCGCACTCACGTTAGAAGGCTTTCTCAGTGGATTCTGCGTCCTTTTTTCTCCCAGTCTCTCAGGTTTTGTATGGTTTCCAATGGCTTCAGATCTTTTCTGTGTGATGTATGGGCACGAGTGCAAGTACGGAGCTCCTTACTTCTCCGCCATCTTGCCTCCCTCCGATGCATAGAAATTTTAAGTGTGATGCCATTCCATCTGTCTATTGTCTGTTTGTCTCCTTGGCTTTGGTGTCATATCCAAGAAATCATTGCCAAAACCAAGGTCCTGAAAATTTCCCCTATATTTTCTTCTAGGATTTTTATAATTGTAGGTCTGATGTTAGGTCATTAATACATGTGTATATATCATAAGGATCCAATTTCAGTTTTCTGCATATAGATACCCAATTTTATCAGCATCATTTGTTGAAGAGATCTTCCTTTCCCATTATCGTTTTGGTACCTTTGTTGAAAATAATTTGGCCATATATGTGAAGGTTTATTTCTGGGCTCTATTCTGTTCCATGGGTCTACATATCTATCTTTATGCCAATACAAATCTTTATTATTATTGTTGAGTCTTAGGTTTTGAAATCAGCAAATATGAGGCCTCCAACTTTGTTCTTCTCTTTCAAGACTGCTTTGACTATTTGGGGTCCCTTGAGATTCCCTATGAATTTTAGTATGCTTTTCTCCTTTCTGCAAAATATATCACTGGGATTTTGGCAGGCATTGCACTAAATGTGTAGATCATTTTAGGTAGTATGGACATTTAACCATGTTAAGTCTTTCAACCTGCGAGCACAGGTTGTCTTTCCATTTGTGTTTTCTGTTATCTCATTTACATCATATCATTTTAATAAGCCATTAGTAGATTCCTAGAACATTAAACCTGTAGGCAATGTATTTCTTAATCTGAAGCCCAAGTACCTGAAATCCAAGAAGCTTTGCAAATCAATGGACACACATACACACACACACATTCACAAAACAGACACACTTTGAGTTTATGTTTCCTATGGAGTAAGATAAAAAAAATCAATGGTATTCATTAATGAGTCATATATTGATCAGCACTAAAGCATCTAATATGTGCATGGTACTGAGGATATTGAAGCCACAGTGAGTGAGAGCCCTGCCTTCATAAAGTTTCTGGAGTTTCTGTAGGTAAATGATCTATAAAAGCTTGAAATTATTGCAAATGCAGGTTTTTTTTTTTTTTTTGTAATTAAATGTTGCCCATATTGAAAGCAAAATGTCTTTTTTGTCTTGCATTCACCAACAACCACCACTATTCCTGGCTTTAAATAAAATCATGCAAATTTGAATTGAATTCCCTGTGCTGCTGCTTCTTCCTCTTCCCTTTCCCTTCCATTTTTGTATTCCCTGAATCCATATACCATTGTAGTAGTGCATTATTCTCCAGTGTCATTATTCAAAAAGGAAGGAATCTAGGCATGGAGAGGTAAAGTAACTTCCCAAAGGTGAGAAAGCCAAAAGCCAGCAATCAAACTTGGAACTGGGGAGTTTCTAGAACCCCAGTTCAGTGTTCTTACTCCTACCTGTGATTCTACTAATAGGACTAGTCACAATGGAGTAGAGGTTGGTGAGACAGCAACTTGCCTAACAGATGTGGATTCCTAAAACCCTTATGTGTGGGGTACTAAATAAAGGACTATGAATACATCATTTAATTTATTCCTTCACGACTGTGTGAGACAGACACTTTCTATTCTTGAGTCGAAAATTGATGGAAGGTTGCTTTTGAGCCAACAGCTAAAGTAAACAATTCATAAATCTTTTTGGGTCTCAACTTAACCTTCTTCAATGGAAGTGACTGGAAAAGACAAAGGAAAGCAAGCCAGCTTCATCTCAAACTCTTGGTCCACTCAAATGGCAAACTTCTCTAAAGCTAAGTGTTGAAAAGCCTTTAAAGATCATATCTAGGCTCACAAGAAAAAGGTTCAGATTTATCATTTTCTACTAAGGCTATAAGAGGTAGGTGTGTGTGTGTGTGTGTGTGTGTGTGTGTGTGTGTGTATGGGTAGGCATGTGTGTCTGTGTTAAGGTAGTAGGGCTACTGCCTATGTGTTACATTTTTTTTATGCCAAGGAGATACTGCAGCACTCATTCAGTGCAAAGTCCTGATTCTAAACATATATGCCATGCTCATGTACCACAAGTCTAGAACTTCCTAAAACTTGAGGCAAAGATGAGGACTCTATCACACCTCACATAAGACTGTGAAAGATTTCCTAGCAATGTCAATTAAAATGCCACTAAATATAATTACCTGTGCTATTTGAGTCCTCAATGAAACTAAAAGGAAACCATTAGCCCTTTCACATGGAAGTGCCATGGGCCACACACAGAGACATTTATGGAAGGTAACAGAGTAAAGAGCAAGAGGTCAAAAGCTAGAGCCAAATCCCAGTCTAACTACTTGCTCACAGTTTCTAAGCACTCCAACCTTCAGATTCCTTATCAGCACAGTGGGGAACATAAGAGCACATATTCCATATGAACATCGGGAAAGTTAATTAATAAATACAAAGTACCCGATACAGTGTCTCACAATCCAAGTACTCACTAAATTATTACTGAATAAATAAGAAAACATTACACTTATTTCTAACATGAATACAAAAAAAAAAAAAAACCTTATGTATACTCAATTCACACCATTTGCACAAGGCCAAGTTTCTACTTGGATCTACTCCAAAAACTCCTAGACTACTTATCTATCTCTAGAGTCTGCATCTGTTCTTATCCGTAAAGATCATCTTTTAGGTTTCCTTAGTTTCTTCCACAATTGTCTAGAATGCGTGTAACAACAGAGGCGCCGGGGTGGCTCAATTTGTTAAGGCACTGACTCTCGATTTCTGCTAAGGTCATGATCTCATCGTTCCTGGGACTGAGCCCCACAGCAGGCTCTGTGTTGACAGCATGGAGTCCACTTGGGATTCTCTCCCTCAACCTCTCCCTTCGCACTTTTCAACTTGTGCTCACTTGCTCTCTCGCTCTCAAAATCAAACAAACAAAAAAAACCACCATTTGTTTTTTAAAAGACAGTAAGAATAAACATGGCCCTAAGGAAGAAGGGGAAGGGGAAACAGATGTTGGTGTTCTTAACACAGAAAATATCTATCTGAATTTTAATGTTCCGTTATATTTACAAAGGGAATGTAAGATGAAGTGTTGGAGGGAACAGTGAGGTGAGGAAGGAAGAAGTGAAAGCCAACATGTTTGGGATCAGAAAAAAGGGCAAGTTTACCTTCCTTCTTTCTCTCCTACCTCCCCTCATCCCTCCTGTCCTGCTACAGTCTGTCCACTCAAAATTCATACGTTGAAATCCTAACTCCCAAGGACAATGGTATTAGGAGGTGAGATCTTTCAGAGATACTTAGGTCACGAGAGTGAAAACCTACTGGGTAAGATCAAGGTTCTTATAAAACGGACTCCACAGGCCTCCCTATGACTGTCTACCATTTAAGAACATAGCAAGAGGGAACCAGTTAGGAACATGATATGACCTGAGCCAAGTCAGACTCTCAGCCAACTGAGCCATCCAGATACCCCTGTGTTGTCTTGTTATAGCAGTCCCATGACACACTCACTTTTTACTTCCCTTCTGACTGTGTCTTCGGGGTAATCCAGGGTGATTATTTAAGAATAAGTAAGAGAGTGAGGCACCTGGGAGGCTCAGTCCATTAAGCGTCCAACTTCGGCTCAGGTCATGGTCTCAAGGTTCATGGGTTTGAGCCCCGTGTCAGGCTCTGTGCTGACAGCTTGGAGCTGGGAGCCTGCTTCAGATTCTGTGTTTGCCTCTTTCTCTACCCCTCTGTAGCTCATGCTGTCTCTCAGAAAATAAATAAACGTTAAAAATAACTTACAAAAAGAATAAGAGAAAGAGAACACGAGAAAGGAAAGAACCAATATACCTAAGTAAATAGGCACAAAAATCATATATAATTAATATTTACAAGCAAGAGAAAAATATATACAATTTTCATAGCTGTAGGCCTAAAATTCATTGAACAATATAATGCTTCATCTTTTACTTGGCCTTCATTTTCCACTCTCCATTTATTATTAATCACTTTTACTCCTTTGGCTTTCTTTCAACCCTAGGACAGCTTTAAAAAAGAAAAAGAGGGGAAAAAAGAAACATGGAAATAAAAATGATTCAGTTCTAAATAATTAGTAGAGATTTTAATGTGTGGGAACAAACAGTATTTCAACAGATAATTTTTCAAATATAATCCAGAGAATGCTGTGAATTAGGTGAGAAAACTGTTTTCCAACTCTTCCTATGGTTGTTTCAAATTAATTAGTGAGGGTTGGAAAATGTGTATCTCTAGTCACTGCTAGTGGAAATGTCACGGAGGCACTGTTTTCCAGGGGCAAATTACCAGTGTACATCAAAAGGATAAAAAAAGAGATCTATACACTTTGAACTTTCATTTATAGTTTTAAGGCAAATTTTCCAAGGGAATCATTAAGAATTTATGCAAAGATTTACCTACAAGAAGGTTTAAAAGGCTTAATTTTATACTGAAAAATTAGCAACAATATAAATGTCTGACAGTGGGGGAATATTTAAATAAAGTGTTTTTTAGAACCATTTATTGAGAGAGGATTTACGCCATGCGTAGATGTTCATAACAGAATGAGTATACAGGATAGATTATGAAGCACTGTACACTCCTGTACATTTTAATAAAAATACAGAAAGGTCCTTCTTTGATAAATGCAAATGGCTTGCAAGATTTAAGTCTGAAAAACAGTTTTATCCATAGGTAGGTGTGCCAAAACAGGTTTTATTCACAACAAAGTAAAATATGGATTATACTCCTAACTGAATCTAGTCTTTCACACATAATCTTCAATAATATATTTCTAGCATTTGGGTCACATTACTAATTTTTGTTCTTTCCCTCATAATGTTATTTTTACATTTTCTGGAGCTCCCAATTCTCCCCAAACTATGTGTACTTAAACTCATGACCACCAGGTGTATTTTAGTCTTAACATTTAGTTTTAAATGAGGATTAAATGCCTAGCATATTAAACAGCTTCATCAAATCATGACGTAGAGAGATTGAGATACTGAATGATTGATCGGTTGGCTGGTAGGCAGTAGCATCATGATACTAGAGTCTAAATGTCAGTACTCAGGGATGCATCAAGTCTACATTTGGTTTGTAAAAGATAGTTTGGGGTCTCATGAGTAATGTTCAAGCAAAGGATGAAAATTGAAAGAAAAAGCTAAGAATTAGGATATGTGAGCTTATCAGTCAGGGTCCATCAATTCTTTTAACACATATAATTTAATCTCAAGTCTGTTCAAGAGACAAAGGAGCACTAGCAAGGCAAAGGGCAACATCTGGGCATCATGATGGTAGAAACCACACCGAACAGCCGCAGCCCCTAAGACGAGACAAAGGAATGAAATCAGAAATATCGGAAATATCAGAAATGAGAACACCCAAGGAAGCTCCCAAGGGATCTAGGATCTAGCATTCTGAGGAGGGGCCCTCCTTGGGCAGTGCTGGTACCTTCAGGGCTCTGGGGGTGAGAGGAGTTTGCACAAAGCTAAAACTCACAGCCCTCAAAAAAGGGTGCATCTATTTCACTCTGGGAATATGGGAATAATATGGAAACTAACACCAACTCACACAGGAATCAACTGTTGTCACGGATAGTAAGCGCTTGGTGAGATACAGTTGACAGAAGAATGAGGAAATATTTTTAAAAAAGGAATTCCTTTGCCTACCTACCATCCTCCAATCTACCTCCTACTCTCCCAGTGGACAAGGCCCTATCGGACCAAAACCAAAGGAGGATTATGGTTTGTCCAGTCCCAGCCCTAGTATCACAAAACAAGGTACAAAAAAACATATTTGGAGTGGAGTGATAGAAACTTAGAAAAAACACATATATATATATTCACAGCAAACAAAAAAAGCAGCATAATCATCAATATGCTGGCAGTGGTTATTATTAGATGGTGAGAAGCTATGAATGACTTAATTCCCTTGGTGCTTTCCTTCATTTTCCAATTCTTTCACAAAAAAAAAATAAGTCATAACAATTTTTTTAGACAAAAAAGATGACTTCTGATTAAAAGAATGTTAAATGATATCATGTAACATTTGGATGTGAAAGCCTCTGGTATGTTTGAGGGCTTTTTAGAATGAAATTTCTCATTTACATTAATTTCCCTGATGGCATCAAGAATAAGATGCGAGCCCCTGTTTACCCAACTAAACAATGATTAATGCTAAGCATATGGAAATACATGGTAAGACTAATGAATTGTTTCTCTGTTTGAACATGGAAATGGTTTTGTGAAATTGGCTAGCGCTGGGTTTAAATGAGGTTACTAGATCAAAACCAAAGATTAATCAACTGGTTAATAATTTTGGCAACAACCATTTGCAACAAAAATAGGTTATAATTATTAGAGAAATAAGCATTTCCTAAAGAACATCAATATAGCAATAATGGATATTATCATATTCTGTGTCTGTGGCAAGTTTCAGTTTCCCCTATGACTTCCTTTTTTTTTTTTTAATTTTTAATGTTTATTCATTGTTTAAGAGACAGAGACAGAAAGCAAACAGGGGCAGGGCAGAGAGAGAGGAAGACATAGAAACTGAAGCAGGCTCCAGGATCTGAGCTGTCAGCACAGAGCCTGATGAGGGGTTCAAACTCATGAACTGTGAGATCATGACCCGGATGGAGCCAAAGTCAGACGCCTAACTGAATGAGCCACCCAGGCACCCCTCCCCTATGACTTCTTAATTGCAATCATTATCACTACTACTACCACTGCCATTATTATTGAGCATTTACTATACACTTAATATGTGTTACAGGATTACTTCATTTCCTCACAACTATCCTATATAATTCTCATTTTTGAGTTTAGCAAATTGAGCCATAAATGCTTTAATTATTTGTCCAGAATCAAACAAGCAATAAAGGCAGAGCCAGAACCTTAAAAGGAGTTTAATTTGGGGGCAGCTTGATGGCTCGGTCAGTTCAGTGTCTGACTTTGGCTCAGGTCATGATCTCACTGCTGGTGAGTTTGAGCCTCACGTCTGGCTCTGTGCTGACAGCTCACTGCTCAGATTCTGCTTCAGATTCTGTCTCTGTCTCTGTGCCTTCCCTCCTCCCGCTCTCTCAAATATAAATAAAAATTAAAAATAATTTTTAAAAGGAGTTTAATTTCTTCAGGGTATTATAATATTATCAAATTAAAGTATATTATTGCTAATATATTTAAATACTACCATAATATTAATCACTTCACGTTATATCAATTCAAATTCCAATTATTTATTTTGGTGCTGTATTACTTTACCTGTGGTCCATATATGTAAAATACCTTAATTTCATAAAATAGAACACAATACCTTTGTCTCTCCCCATAATAATAATCACAATTTGGTAGATAATATGCCAACAATAAAATATGAGAGCTTCATGTGTTCAACATACCATTCACAGACAATATTAATGCTCAAATGTTTTACATCATATGAATCCTTATTTAAAAATTTAAATTTTAAGATGTTCATGGAATAGCCCATCTTTATTATATATGATCTTATTTGATATTGAAAGGGCCTCTGGTACTCTTTTTTTGGGGCGGTCCTATTTTTGCAAATGGTAGTTTCTTCAAGCTATATGCCAGGGATGAGATGTGTGCAACATGACACTGCCATTCTTCCATCCTGCAGCCATTAAAACTAATCACTGGACTCATTTCCACTGGAACCATCTGTGACTTCAAAATGTAACAACACGTGGAGCTTCCTTCCAGGTTGGTGAGCACATGGAGGTGCCAGGAGAATGGAGTGTCCTCACCTCACTCCACACGTTAGTCTATGTTTCTCTTTTACTTGGGTATTTCTGACTGTGCATCTTTTAAAAATAAACCAGTAAACATATGAGTGGAAACAAAAGCCTATTTGGGGAAGGGCTTAACCAAAGATCAAGATGGCAACCTAAGAGACTCCTGAATTTCCCTCCTCCAAAGGACATATCAAAATTACTGCTACACATGGAAAAAAATGTTCTCCTTGAGACTTCCAGAAACTGGCTGAGTGGCTCCTCCACATCAGGCAAATGTGAAAATACCTATATCAAAATAGGTAAGAAAGGCTGAAGAACACTCTTGCCATAAACCCAACTCATGGCGTAGCACCACACAATTAGGAGGGAATATCCAACTCCTACTTTCTCTCTGGGGAGTAAAAGGTTTGGATCACTTGTCTAGAACCCCAACAATTAAGGCTGCCACCAAAAGGATGGAACCTCAACATACCTAACTATGAAAAACAATATGGTTTGCATCCCAAGTCCATAAGGACTCTAACAAACAAAAAAGGACTATTAGCAGGAACGGAGGGACACTGGCCTGGCTATCCCCACAGGGCTTGGTGCATAAGGAACAGGCCAAAGTGCTCATCTCCCAATCTTTCTCTAAAGGAAGTTTGAATGCATGATTTACAAGCTGCTGGCCTGAGGACCCAGCTCCTAATTGGAACACACCCAGTGCTGTGATGTGATCCTCCTCTGAGTCCAATAGAGCCAGAAGGCACTTCCCATGACTTTACACTCTAACTCACCTCATAAATAAAACCAATCACAAAGGTCTCCATGTAAAGAGTTTTGCCAGACATCTAGCAACCCAAATTTTACAGCAGCCACCCCAGGTACAAGCCCTGAAATTACTGAGCTATGACAGCCAACAGGGTTTGCATTCATAATTGTAACAGGACTATTGCAAACAAAGAAGCACTTTATAAGTAGACACAAGAACACCGCCCCCACCACACACCCACACCATCTATACACTGAGACTCAGCACAGAGACAGCAGGCAAACATGTTTCTGTTCCAGTTTCACCCGAGAAGGGATTTAACTGCCTAACTTTGCTAGATGCTACTTGGGGATCTGGCTTCTAAGGAGCCTGCAACTAGTCACTGACTATGATCTTCACCATTGGAGGCACTGATGGGTCTTGGCATACTCTCAACTTCTGGAAGCCACTAAGAATAAAGATGGTGGCCTGGACAACCACAAAGGTTGAATGGGAACCAGGAGCTCAGACCAAGCTTACTGACAGGATTCATCTGTTACAGTGACCAGTCTGTCAAGACTAGAAGAGGCAATTATTTGATCTAATATGAAGAAAGCAATACATAGAATCAAGGAAAATGAATAAACATGGAAATATATTTCAAACAAAAAAATAACATAAGGCTCTAGAAACCTACCTTAATGAAACAAATGTGATTTACTTGATAGAGCTTGCAAAATAATGGCCATAAAGGTGCTTGCTATGGTCAGGAAAACAATGCATAAACAAAGTGAGAATTTCCACAAAGAGAACATGTGAGAAATTATCAAACAGAAATCATAAAACTGAATAACATATTAACTAAACTGAAAACTTCATAAGCTGATGGGGAGGTTTCTACAGCAGCCTAGAGCAAATGAAAAAAAGGATCAGTAAAACTAACGACAGGGCACTGGAAATATTCCCATCAGAGGAACAAAATGAAAAAAAATAATAATAAAATAAAAGGAGAAAATATAGTTTAAGAGACTTACAAGATACCACTCTACAGACCAATAGGTGCATTATAGGGGTCCCAAAAGGAGAAGACAAAGAAAGAGAAAAGTAATTCAAAGAAAATGGCTGAAAATTGTAGCAATTTGGGGAAAGAAAAACACATCCAGATCCAGGAAGTACAGAAAGTTTTAAAAAAGATGCATCCAAAGAGATCCATCCTGAACATATTATACTTGAATTGTCAAAAGTTAAAGACAAGGAGAGAATCTTAAAAGCAGTGAGTAGAGCCAGAAGGGCATGGCATGACACATTCAAAGTACTGGAAGTGAAAGACTGTCAACCCAGCTACTGTACCAATACACTGCCAACAAAGTCGCCCTTCAGAATTCCAAGAGATAGAGTTTTCTAGACAAGTAAAAGCTGAAGGACCTCATTACCAGTAGACCAGCTTTACAAAAAATGTCAATAAAGTTCTTCAAACTAAAAGAAAGGCTGCTACTTACTAATAGGAAAACAGGAAATTATAACACTTGCTAGTAAACATAATATATACCTAAAATCAGAATATACTGTAATTGTGACAAGCTAACCAAGTAAATGGTGAAAAGTGAAGTAGAACTTCAGTATAAAGAGTAAGAGAAAAATATTAAAAACAACCATAACTAAAATAATTTGTAGGGATCCCTGGGTAGCTCAGTCAGTTAAGGATCCTTCTCTTGATTTCTGCTCATAGTCATGAGATCAAGCCCTGCATCAGACTCTACAGTGGGCATGGAGCCTGCTTAAGATTCTCTCCCTCTTTATCTTTCTCTCTCTCTCTCTCTCTCTCTCTCCCTCCCTCTCTCTCTCCCACTGTTCCTCCCCTGCTTGTGCACACACATACTCTCTCCCTCTCTAAAAATAAATAATAAATAAAGTTTAAAAAATAATCGTAACTACAGTAATCTGATATATAATATCAAAATGTAAAATATAATTGTAACATCAAAAACAAAATGTTGGGAAAGAGTGTAACAGTGAAGAGCTTCTGTACGTATAGAGAGTTAAGTTTTCTCTTTTAAAATAAACCATTATAGGGGAGCCTGGGTGGCTTAGTCGGTTAAGCATCCGACTTTCGCTTGGGTCATGATCTCACGGTTCGTGGGTTCGAGCCCCGCGTCGGGCTCTGTGCTGACTGCCAGCTCAGAGCCTGGAGCCTGTTTCAGTCTGTGACTCCCTCTCTCTCTGACCCTCCCCTGCTCACGCTGTCTCTCTCTCTCTCTCCTAGAAATAAATAAAAACATTAAAAAAATAAAATAAAATAAACCATTATAACCCTAAGATATTTTATGTAAGCCTTCTGGTAACTGCAAACACATACAATATACAAGGAAAGGAATCAAGACACAATACTACATAAAAATCATAAAAAAATAAAGGAAGAGACCAAGAAAGGAATATAGAAACAAAAGAACTGTGAAAACAAAAACAAAAAACAAATAATAATTATCAAAATGGCAATTGTAAGTCCATACTTACAACAATTACTTTAAACATAAATGGAATAAACTCTCCAATGAGAATTCATAGAGTGGCTTAATGGATAGTAACACTAGATTCCAGCATATACTGTCTACAAAAAAACTTGCTTCAGCTTTAAAGATAAACATAGGCAAAATGAGGAGAAGGAAAAAGATACTTCACACAAATGGAAACCAAAAGAAAAAAGGGGTCACAATATTTGCATCAAACAATATAGACTTTAAACCAAAAACTGTAATAAGAGGCAGAGATTATCATTTTATAATTTTATAAAGGGTCCATTAATTAAGAAGATCTAGCAACTGTAAATATTTATGCACCCAACACAGGAACACCTAAATATATACAGCACATATTAACAGATCTGATGGGAAAAATAAACAGCAATATAGTAATAACAGGGGACTTATACAGAACTCCCAAAACTGGATAGATCATGTCTTCAGAAATATAAGCAAACACTGGACTTCAACTACACATTAGACTAAATGGACCTAACAGATATATAGAGAAAATTCCACCTAAAAGGAGCATAATAAACATTCTTCCCAGGTACAACGAACATCTCCAGGATAGATCATATGTTAGGCAAAAAAGCAAGCATTAATGAATTCAGAAATATTGAAATCATATCAAGGATTTTTTTTCTGATCACAAACATATGAAACTAGAAATAACAAGAGGAAAACTGAAACATTCTCAAATATGTGGAGATTAAACAATATGCTCTTGAACCATCAATGGGTCAAAGAAGAAATCAAATGAGAAATAAAAAACAAAAATCCTGAGACAAATGAAGATGAAAATACAAAATACCAAAATCTATGAGATACAGCAAAAGCAGTCCTAAGAGAGAAGTTTGGAGGGATAAATGGCTAATTAAGAGGAAAAAAAGATCTCAAATGAACAACTTAACTTTATACCTAACATACTAGAAAAACAAGAACAAACTAAGCCCAAAGTTAGTAGAAAATCAACAAAAGAAAAGCTGAGAATGGAAATCATTGGAATATAGACTAGAAAAGGTAATATAAAAAAGATCAGTGACTAAGAGCTAATCTTTTGAAAATATAAAGAAAATAGGGGACACCTGGGTGGCTTAGTTGGTTGAGTGTCTGACTTTGGTTCAGGTCATGATTTCACCATTTGTGGGATGGAGCTCCTCACTGGGCTCTGTGTTGACAGCTCAGAGCCTGGAGCCTGCTTGGGATTCTGTGTCTCCCTCTTTCTCTGCCGCTTCCCTGCTTGGCCTCTGTCTCTCTCTTTCTCTCAAAAGGTAAATAAACATTTAAAAAAATTTAAAATTTTTTTTAAAAAATAGACAAATATCAGCCAGACTTGCCAAGATGAAAGAGCACTCAAACTTAGAAATAAAAGAGACATTATGACTGATTCTACAGAAAAGGATCATTAAGAGACACTATGAGTAATTAAAGGCCATTTATTGGTCAACCTAGAATAAATGGGAAAAAATATTAGAAATATACAACCTACCAAAACTGAATCATGAATTAACAGGAAATCTGACAGGCTGATCACTAGTAAAGACATTGAGTAAGTATTTAAAACCTCCCAACAAACAAAAGTCCAGGACTAGATGGTTTCACTAATGAGTTTTACCAAACAGTTAAAGAAGAATTAATATCAAACCTTCTTAACCTTCTCCAAAAACAGAAGAGGAGGGGAAACTTCCAAACATATTTTTTGAGGCAAGCATTACCCTGATCCAAAAACCAGACAAGGACCCAACATTAGAGACCAATGTCCATGATAAACATAGATGCAAAAACCTTCAACAAAATTAAGCAACCAAATTCAAACTTACATTGAAAGAATCATACACCATGATACAGAGGACTTTATTCCAGGGAAGCAAGGATGGCTCAACATCTTCAAATCAAAGTGATATACCATCTTAATAAAACAAGCATTAAAACCATATTACCATCTCAATAGATGCAGAAAAAACATTTAACAAAATTCAGTAACTATTTGATAAAAATTCTCAATTAAGTGGATATAGAGGGAATGTACATCAATATCTTTCCATATATCACTAGTGCACAGCTAATATCCTCCTTAATGGTAAAAAGCTGAAAGTTTTTCCTTTACGGTCAGGAACAAGACAAGGATGTCCATTCTTATTACTTATATTCAACACTGCAATGAAGTTAGAGTCAGAGCTTCCCAGCAGGAAAAATTAAGGAAAGGTATCAAATCAGAATAGAAGTAAAATTATCACTATTTGCCAAAGACATAACATTACACATAAAACAACCCTAAAGACTCCACCAACATAACTGTTAGAACCAAAAACAAATTCAGTAAAGTTACAGGATACAAAATTAATATACAAAACTCAGGTCCTTTTTCATATACTAATAATGAGTTATCAGAAAGAGAAATTAAGAAAATAATCTCCTTTACAATGCATCAAAAAGAATGAAATACCTAGGACTAAATTTAACCAAAAGAGGTAAAAGACTTCTACACCAAAAGCTGTAAGACACTGATAAAAGGTATCAAAGATGACACAATAATTGGAAAGATATTCTGTATCAAAGGTCTGGAAGAATACTGTTAAGATGCCCATACTACTCAAAGTAATACACAGATTTAATGAAATCTCTACCAAAATTCTAATGTCATTCTTCATAGATATAGGAAAAACAATCCTAAAATGTGTATGGAACCACACCTTAAAAAGCCAAAGCAATCTCGAGAAAAAAGAACAAAGCTGAAGCCATCATGCTTCCTAATTTCAACCTATATTATGAAGCTACAGGAATCAAAAGAGTAACGGTAGTGGCATAAAAACAGGTTCATAGATGAATGGAATAGAAAGAAAGCCCAGAATTAAACCTATTGACATATATAGTCAATAAAGTTAAAACAAAGGTGTCAAGAATATGCAAAGAGAAAGGGTAGCCTTTTATATCACAATTTGTCAATTTTCACTCGATAAAGTAAAAAAAAAAATCAATATGTAACACAGTGCCCCCCAAAAGCATTCTTGAATAATCAGATTAAGTATAAAAGATGAAACTTCTTAGTTGTTCAGATCAGAGAATGAGGCTCCCTCTCTGTCAGTGGCCGATTGGTTTTCTGTGAAGGGAGTAGACATTCTGGTCTATCTTTGGTAAAAAGAAGATCCTGTGACAAGACTTGGAAATTAGGCCTTAAATTGATGGTCAAGTGCACACCCTTACATTCTCTTTAAGATGCTACTATGATTGGCCTGTAAGGTGGTGAGACATTCCAAGACCTATTATGTGAGCAGGAGGAATGTGTTCTTGGCCAGAGCCAAGGGGGAGTCATATATCCTGTAGAGATGACAAAACTGAATACATATATACTACCTTGTGAGCCAGGTTATCTATTTTCACAAAATAACAAAGAAAACTGGAAAAGAGAAATGTAGCTTGAGTGCTCAAAATAAGCTATGCCACAGGAGTATCAGGGAGGAGCCATGTGCTCCTAACTGGCTAGACTACTAAGATGTTGCTGACTGAGAAAGCCCTTAAACAAGAAAAAGAAGAGGAAGAGAAAGAAGAAGAAGAGGAGGAGGAAGAGGAGGAAGAAGAAAAAGAAGAGGAAGAAGAATAATCATGAAGCATAAAACTCCAGGTGCCCTTTTCCATGAATATCCCTGAAACATTAGGCTTCCATTATATTGAGAACAAATTCATTGTGTTGTTAAATTGTGTGAGACAGGAATTAGCAAACTGGGATTTAAGAGCTAATAATAGATTTTGCATTTTTAAATGGTTAAAAAAATAAAGAAGATTTCATAACATGTTAAAGTTGTAGGAAATTAAAATTTCAGTAATTATAAACCACATTTTGTTGGAATACAGCCCTGGTCATTAATTTACATATAGTTTATTGTTACTTTTACAATGACAGCATAGTTGCAGCAGAGGCCACATAACCACAAAGCCTAAAATGCACACCATGGGGCCTGGGTGGCTCAGTCAGTTAAGCACCCCACTGCTGGTTTCAACTCAGGTCATGATCTCCTGGTTCATGCGCACAGAGCCTACTTGGGATTCTCTATCTCCCTCACCCTCTGCCCTTTCCCGGCTCAGGCTCTCTCCCTCAAAAATAAATAATTAAACACACACACACACACACACACACACACACACACACACACACACACACACTATTGGGCCTATTATAGAAAAAAATCATCAATCCCTATTAACAGAGATAACCAGTAAAGCTCTTTAAGGGAATGTGGCCATTGTTAGAATTTTATGATGGAGAATGCTTAAACTTCATAAATATATCACCTCTAGGACATCTGTCACATATTCAAATACATCACCATCAGATTATGAGATCTATCCTTTTTAGAGAAATGTCCCCAAAATGATCAAATATAGACCCTATCTCCTTTATGCTCATCTTTATTATAGACTAATAACTGAAAATGGAGATGTGGAGACAGCTATTATTTTTTAATTTTTTTCCTATCTTGGGTCCTTAGAAGTCACTTTCTACAGCTTATATAATGTGACAACTTCCTCCATCATGATTCACTTTTAAATTGTATTAAAGCATATCATTTTGTTTATTTTCACAGTTTTCTAAAGGAGAGACAGATGGAACTTAAACAGGGAATCCCAAAACCCTCTGTTGGCTGCTGGTTGCCAGCCAGGCTCTCCTGCAGCTGGGCTGTGAAAGTGATTGGATGGTTCCCACTGAGCCCCAAGACCCATTGGTTGCTTCCCACTGAGCTGTGATCCTGATTGACAGCTTCACAATCTCTCTGCCTGGGCTTTGGGATGTCTTGCCTTTAGCGGTGCACGTGCATAGCTGCTGAGTGGAAATGAGAGTCATGAGCCACATCTCAAAGTTTTGTGTCCTTTGTGTTCTCTCAAGGAAATAGGGGGAGGAAGAAGGGAACTCTGGCGATAAGAAAAGGAGAGAACTACATATGCAAAACACATTGTTGGGCATATGAAATTAACATCCTACAAACTGTGGGTTTTAGATGCAACCCAATAACATATCTAACATACTTTGAACTGCAATTTAAGAGTCTTGGATAAATGTCATCCTGGACTCTCTCTCTCTCTCTCTCTCTCTCTCTCTCTCTCTATATATATATATATATATATATATATATATATAGATATATATAGATATTTATATATTTATATATAAAAGATAAATATATATATATTCTGGAAATTGCAAATATGTATTCATATTATAAATCAATAAAATATCACCCTTATTAATTCACCTTTTGTTATTTTGATATGAATAAATCCATCCCTCAGTGCTTAATCCCCCACCAATAGGTTAACTGAAAAAAATCTAGAATCTGGACTCCAAGCTAGGATTATACCTTGATGTCTTCAAGATCCCCACTTTGTGATCTCAATTTCAGGAAAGGATAATCTTTTCTTTCCTCATCTCTACAAGGTATAGCTTTAATTACTGTAATAGGAATCAGGTGATTCTAAATTATCATCCTGAACATCATATGCTCTATACCATTCTATAAAACCAAGATACTACCACTTACATCCCATCTACTAATTAAAAATTAATTCATCTTACTTAACCAAGGAGGTGAAAGACTTGTACAAGAAAAACTACAAAACACTGCTAAAGCAAAGAAAACTTCAATAAATGGAAACATGACTTTTGTTCATGGGTTGAATGACTTAAGAGTATTAATACTGCTAAGATGTTAATCAGTACTACCCAAAGCAATCTACAGATTCAATGCAGCCTCGATCAAAATCCAAATAACTTTTATTTGCACAAATGGAAAAAAAAATCCCAGGGTGCCTGGGTGGTTCAGTTGGTTAAGCATCCAACTCTGGATTTTGGCTCAGGTCATGACCTCACAGTCATGAGATTAAGCCCCTCATTCTGCCCCTGCCCTGACCCCCAGTCTCCTTAAGATTCTCTCCTTCTCCCCCATTCACTTATGCACATGTTCTCTAAAAAATAAAAATTAAAAATAAATAAAAATGAAATAATCCCATCCCAGAATTCATGTGGAATCTCAAAGGACCCCAAATAGCCAAAATAATCTTGAAAAAAAAAACCCACAGACTCATACTTGCTAATTTCAAATTGTACTACAATGCTACAATAATCAAAACAGTGTGGTACTGGCAAAAAGATTAACATTTAGACCAACGGAATAGAATGGAGAGCCCAGAAATAAACTCTGACACATAGAGTCAAATGATTTTTAGAAAGAGTCCAAGGATAATTCACTGGGGGAAAGGACAGTCATTTCACGAAATGGTGATAGAAAAACTAGACATCAGCATACAAAAGTGTAAGGTGTATCCTTAATTGATCCCACAAGTAAAATGTAACTCAAAATGGATCAAAGACCTAAATGTAAGACCAGAAACTCTAAAACTTTCAGAAGAAAACATAAGGGGAAAACTGTACACTATTGGATTTGGCAAGAAGTTCTTGAATAGGACATCAAAGGCACAGGCAAGAAAATTTTAAAAAGTCGAGAAATTGGACTTCATGAAAAAATTTGCACATCAGAGTACACTATCAACAGAGTAAAAAGACAACCCATCAAATGGGAGAAAATATTGCAAGTCATGTATCTGATAAGGCATTAACATCTAGAATTTATACAGAACTCCTAAAACACAACAAGAAAACAAACACACCATTCTGAAATGGGCAAGAGACTTCAACAAACATTTCTCCAAATAGAACATGGTCAATAAGCACATGAAAAGATGCTCAACATCACTAATTACTAGAACATACAAATCAAAACTATAGTGAGGTATCACCTCATACCCATCGGGATAGCTATTATTTTTTTTTAAATTGTGTTAGCAAGGATATAAAGAAACTGGAATACCTACTTACTATTGATGGAAATGTAAATGGTATACCCACTGTGGACAACATTAAGTGGGTTCCTCAGAAATAAAAAGAAAATTACCTTATGATCTAGCAATTCCACTTCTGGGTATATACCTAAAAGAATTGAAAGTAGGGCCTCAAATATTTGTATTTGCACATGTATGATATCTATACACTCATGTTTGTAGCCACATTATTCACAGGGGTGAAAATAAGGAAACAACCCAACTGTCCACCAACAGATGAACGGATGAATAGAATGTGGTACACATACAGCTGTGATACAATCTTAAAACGAAAATTCTAACATCTACTACAAAATACATGAACCTGAACATTATGGTGAGTGAAATAAAAGCCAGTCCCAAAAGAACAAATATTGTATGATTCCACTCATGTGAGGTACTTAGAGTAGTCAAAATGATAGAGACACAAGTGGAATGGTAGTTGCCAGGGACTAGGGGAGGGAAGAATCGGGTTACTACTTAATGAATATAGGGTTTTAGTTTTACTAGATGGAAAGGATATGGAGATGGATGATGACAATGAATGCACATCACTGTGAATGTACTTAATACCACTGAACTGCGCACTCGACAGTTAAGATGCTAAGTTTTTTTGTTATATATATTTTGCCGGGATAAAAAAAAAAGGAAGAATTATTTACCCTTTGACATGCCTAATTCATAGAATTGTGAAAATCAATGATCCATTAGTTAGTATAAGACATTCTCATGAAAAGTATAAAAATCATACGTATTCAAAGTGGAATTACTTGAGGGGCACCTGGGTGGCTCAGTCGGTTGAGCATCCAGCTTCAGCTCAGGTCATGATCTCACCATTTGTGGGTTCAAGCCCTATGAGCGTCCAGCTTCGGCTCAGGTCATGATCTCACCATTTGTGGGTTCAAGCCCTATGTCGGGTTCTGTGCTGGCAGCTCAGAGCCTGGAGCCTGCTTTGGATTCTGTGTCCCCCTCCTCTCTCTGACCCTCCCCTGCTCACGCTGTCTCTCTCTCTCTCTCTCTCAAAAATAAATAAAACATTAAAAAACATTCAAAGTTGAATTACTTGAAACATTTTTTTTCTAAAATTAACGGTGACACCACTCCATATGGATTTGAATTAGTACAGGAGGTCAATGCTTAGAGCTGGCCTGGGTCATCCTTTAAAGTAGAGCATCTTAAAGTGTGAACTACCCTCTTTATCCTGCTCTACCCTTTTTTCCATAGCACTTATCACCTAACATAATATGATTTACTTAGCAATTACATTTTTTTAGTTTTTTTTTTGTGTCTTCTGTTTAGTTCCTCAAGAATGGGTATCTTTGACTATTGTGTTCACTGATCTATGCCAAGCCCCTGGAATAATGTCAAGCATATAATAGGTATAATAGCAAGTATTACTGATTTGATCAATTTTTATCTAACTCAAATAGTGATCATTAAGTTATATAGGATAAAACATAAATGTTCCCCTGTATACAGGCCTTCAAAAGCCTATCACCTTCAAAAGAAGTTATTTCTAGGCAGATGCCTTTTTGTTCTTTTTGGAACTGTCTGAAATACATGGTAGATAAGTCACCAGCTTATTGAATTATTTAATAAATACTTATTAAGCACCTACTATGCACTAAGCACTTTTCTAGATGATGTCTTCAACTGCATTCTCTCTGGCCAAGCCTGATTATGGACTCCTGGGTTGCTACTACTGATGGAGCAGGTTTACACTGTAAGACAAACTTTGCAGGTCCCCATGACCGTTTGTATAAGATGACTGAACAAGTCAGGCTATGTAATCCTGTCTGTCTGAGCCAAATTCCACTCTACTCTAGGTTAATAGAACATGGCAAGAAGCCCAAAAGCTGGTCTTTCATAAATATGAGAAAAGAAATTAACTAGACCTAGACTTATCCAGATTGTAGGTAAGCTTCTATTTTTGTCAATATCTTCGAAAGGAAACCTAGTTGCAATGAATAACCATTGAGTGAATGAGAAAATACTCTAATACTTTTTCCCCAAGGTCTCCAACCACAGAACCAGCTGCCTTTAATTGTGGCGCATTTACTTAATGTAGTATTCAAAAAAAAAAAAAAAAAAAACTGCTGTCATGTGGAGCTTTGAGATATCCTGCACTCAATAACATGTTCTTCTGTTTGTACATTAGAAATGGCATACAAAAGAATCTAACAAACTTCAAAACTCCAGTGCTGTGGCTCTTTTTTTTTTTTTTTTTTGGCCTCATTTATTTTCCTGATTTATTCTTGTCCTTTCGTGCCCTTAGTCTCCTCCGCTTTGTCTTCAAACATCTAATTGCCATGTGTTCTGATGGATAAGCCCGGCTGTGGGCTCCTGTTTTCAGTAATAGCAGCTTTCTCCCTTTATCACTCTTTCTACAAAGGAGATTTTCCTAATTAAATGATCTTTGCACTCATCATTTCCTAACTCTCATTTCATATCTGCTTTGCTAGATGATCGCCAAGGTCCCCTTCCAGTTCTAAAATTCTATGACATTTGTGTGTGACAAATACTATGGAGATCATAGAATTCATCTTTCTCCTCTAAATTTTTTAGTATTACAGCCTGCTTTCTTATTTCAGTGATATTTTACAGTCGATTTGCCTTTAGATTTTCCTTATAGAATCTTTTCCAACAACTGGAGGATTTTTAGCTTCCAAAAGAAGAGAACGTCTGTGTCACTGGCAAGTATGCCATAGGCCACCTTAGTGGTAGGTGTTGAAAGAGCTAAAACTTTTGGCGTATTTTTTTAAGTTTATTTATCTTTGAGAGAGAGAGAGAGAGAGGCTGTGTGTGTGTGTGTGTGTGTGTAAGCAGGGGAGGGGCAGAGAGAGAGGGAGACACAGAATCCAAAGCAGGCTCCAGGCTCTGAGCCGTCAGCACAAAGCCCGACGCGGGGCTCGAACTCACAAATCGTGAGATCATGACCTGAGCCGAAATCAGACACTTAGCTGACTGAGCCACCTGGGCGCCCCTGGCATATTTTATGTCAGATGAGGCAAATAGATAGCAATGATAACCCCTTTCTTCCTGACTGAACCCATGGCAGACAGAGCCAATGGCTTCTAGGAAACACTTCCAGCTGAGGAAGGAAGCGGTCTCAGAATACTTTTACCATATAGGAGGCTTCAGGAAACCATTCCTGATGAATGTGAGTAGGTAACTGAATGTAAAACCTCATAACTTGCTTGAGTCAGCCTTTAAAACACAGCTTCTCCAAGGAGGAGTTACTATCTGTATCCTACTCTATTTTTACTTTTTCCATAGAACATATTACATTCTAACATAATATATAATTTGCTTAGTTATTATATTTATTATTTTGACTCTCCTATTAAAATACCAGCTTTCCAAGACCCAGAAGTTCTGTCTACTGAGGTCACTGGCATGCGCTAAGCATCTGGAATGATGACAGGCACACAGCAGGTACTCAAGAAATATGTCTAATAAAGAAATGAATGATTTCTTCCGCCACCAGCATCAGAATCTCAGGGTCCATCCCAGAATGAAGTGAATGAGGCCTCTAGGGTGTAAAACTTAAGGAGGCACTCACTGTCAGGGTCAACACTGCACAAACAAGCCCTCAGGGAAGTGAGAGGACTCCCTCAATTTTGCACCTCAGCCAATCTCACCAGCCACCCCACAATCCAAGATCTGACACCCATCATTATTAAAAAATACACATTTCGGGGCACCTGGGTGGCTCAGTCGGTTAAGCATCTGACTTCGGCTCAGGTCATGACCTCATGCATGGTTCATAGGTTCGAGCCCCGCATCAGGCTCTGTGCTCACAGCCACCTCAGAGCCTGGAGCCTGTTTCTGTGTCTCCCTGTCTCTCTGACCCTCCCCTGCTCACGCTGTCTCTCTCTCAGAAATAAATTAAAAAAAATTTTTTTAAATAAATAAAAAATACACATTTTCCCCACCACACCCTGTACCTACTAAATCACAACCACTGTGGGAAAAATGGTGGCCTAGAATTTCACGTCATGAGCTACTTGGTCATTCCCACACATAATTTTATTTGAGAATCAGCACTTTAAATTCAGCAGCATTGCCAAGATGAACTTGTCCCTAAGCCATGTTGAGTCAATTCGTTGACCTCATTCAAGGCGCTTCAGGAAATCTGTGTAGCTTAGCTTTGCTCTCTTTTCCCTGACAAAGTTCTAATAGTGGTTAACACATAACCTTTTCAGGGCCCAAAACATTGCTCCTGACATTACTGTATATACTGCACCTGACTGTCATAGAGTGGCATATGATAGGTACCATCATCGCCATTCACATATGAGGAATATAGGCACAGAAAGGTTAAGTCACCTGTGGTCATGCAGATCCACAGAGACTATGTTCCAGACATAATTCTTTCAATATTCTAGCTCAAAAGGGACTGTTGTCATGCAAGTCCTAGATGATCTCAGATGTATTCTTTATTTAGATATTCCTTTTATTGAGAAAGCTTTTTCCATTCACTCTTCTGCCAAAATCATCCCCATTGAAATCACACCCATTCTCCATTATCCAAGTAAAATTCCATTTCCTTCAGGAAGCCATCGTCAAACACTGTGGTGTGAAGTACCCTTCCCTTTCTTGTTGTCATTTAACTTGGTTTTTCTATTTAATCTGAATTAGGTTTGCTGCAGAACTAGCCAGATCTGCTTAAATATTTTGAAACACAAACCCTTATCAAGTTTTATTTCCTCTACTCATTGTCCCTTTCTCTAATTAAAGCCCCAACCATGCCATTTTATACTCCATGCTTCTGAAGAAAAAAATACCATGAACAAAAAAATAAGTAAACGCTTGGCTCTTGAGTTTCAAAAGTCTAGCACATTCTCCTAGAAAAGAAATTATTCATGAGCAAAGGCCATTAATTTGAGAAACCTTTTGATGAGTAAAGGCCACAGCTTTCTGGATGAGGAGTAGAGGGGGAGGCCAGGAATAAACAGAGATTTTAGGTTCATAAAGAAGGGGAGCCTCGCGACAACTGCAGATGTGACAAACTCTTACCAGTTTAAAAAGATAAGAGAGCAGCAAGGACCTGTATGTACACCAACGGTAGGCAGGGGCCCAAGAAAGCGACAAAACTCTAGAGAAAACCTGTTGCTGTATAGGCAGGCAAAGGAGGCATGATGCACACAGAGCAGGACTCAGGTAACAAAACAACTAATTTGCCCCAAAGCAGTCTCAAAACAGACAATGCCTTTGTGCTAAAGGTGCTTTCTTCGGCTAAAGGTGCATTTGAAGAGCAGAACGATTTCACATGTCCCAAAGCAGTTGGCAAAGATCTGAGGAAAAGCTGTACTTGAATGATAGGGGTGACAAGTGATTCAACAGTGTCTTGAATGGCCAATAGGCCACATGGCAACAAGAGTATCATACATGTATCACCAAGGATAGATCATGACCAGTCCGCTTTCATGACCCATCCTTCACCAACTGTGATCCTGATACTTTACAACTTGGACAGTTGTCCCCATCTTTAGGTCTTATATTCCCTTTGCACCACCAAGTTTCCCTTGACAATGATCAGCTCCCTGGCTCAAGCCCTGGCATAGGGGTCCTCAACATGTATGTGTAAATGGATCTCAAAAATTTGAAAATGGGTATTTTTCCAGGAATACCTCTAGTGACATAAGTAGTCATTAGAGTGGCCAATGACAGGAACTTAGAAGTGTATACCTCTATCATGGCTGTCTAATCATAGCTGTTCGGTTCAGATCAAAAACACCTCCACATCCTGAGTTCTGGAATATGCAGCAGTAATGAACAGTATAAAGAAAGCACATGAGAAATACAGCTATTTTATTTTGGTTTGTAAAAATCACAGTCCACTGAATTCTTAAAAGACCCACAAAAAAAGGTAACATTTGCTAAGGCCCCACCAGAGTGAATTGTTTAAAAATGAAACACATGGTTTCTGATGAGTTTTCCTTAGGGAAAGTTAGATGTTGGACATTTCAGACAACTGCAGGCCTTCATTTCTGATCAAGGGCAAAAATATATATATAAATGTATGGATTAAAAAAAGGAATACATAGGTCGAATCAGGATAGAAAAAAATAAAAGGAAAAAGAAATAGAGCAAGTCATTTTACTGTCTGACCACTACCACTACTGGTACATTTGAACCAAAAGACTAAGATTCCTCTTTTTTTTTTTTTTTTTTTAAATATAGTTTACTGTCAAGTTACTCAGTTGACACCCCAACACACAGTTCTCATTCCAAAAAGTGCCCTCCTCCATGCCCATCACCCATTTTCTCCTCTCCCCTACTCCCCATCAGCCATCAGTTTGTTCTCAGTATTCAGGAGTCTCTGGTTTGTCTCCTTCTCTCTTCCCAACTATTTTTCCCCTTCCCCTCCCCCATGGTCCTCTGTTAAGTTTCTCCTGTTCCACTTATATGTGAAAACACATGGTATCGGTCTTTCTCTGCCTGACTTATTTCGCTCAGCACAACACCCTCAAGTTCTATCCACATTTCTACAAATGGCCAGATTTCATTCTTTCTCTTTGCCATAAAGTATTCCATTGTATAGATAAACTACATCTTCTTGATCCATTCATCTGTTGATGGACATTTAAGGCTCTTTCCATGTTTTGACTGTTGCTGAAAGTGTTGCTATGAACATTGAGGTACATGTGTTCCTATGCGTCAACACTCCTGTATCCCTTAAGTAGATTCCTAGCAGTGCTATTGTTGGGTCATAGGGTAGTTCTACTGTTAAATTTTTGAGGAAACTCCACACTGTTTTCCAGAGAGGCCGCACCAGTTTGCATTCCCACCAACAGTGTAAGAGGGTGCCCATTTCTCCACATCCTTGCCAGCATCTAGAGTCCTCTGACTTGCTCATTTTAGCCACTGTGACCGGTGTGAGGTGGTACAAAGAGTGGTTTTGATTTGTATTTTCCTGATGAGTGAAGTTGAGCATCGTTTCATGTGTCTGTTGGCCATCTGGATGCAAAAGACTTAGATTTCAATTTTACCAATAAAATAAAATTCAGAGAGACTGAGTTAAAAGTAAAGATGTATAAAAAGTGAAAATCGATAGGTAATGATAATTTTTTAAATAGGTGTTCAAAGGCTTATTAGAGGACATAAGAATACTGAATATTGGAGTATGCATTACAAACCCAGCTTACTTTATAAATTCGTTGTTTTGTGTAGTTAACCCTTCCAAGGAAAGAAGATGCAGGACCCAATCTCAGCCTTACGACAACATCAAGCACCACTAGGTCACTTCGGTGTTTTTGATATAATTGCCATCACCATGGGCTAGTGATCCTCATGTTATTTGTATTCTTGTCCTGGTGATTTTGTCTTCTGCTTCTAGACATAATGAATTCTTGGCTGCAGCAAACCAACAGGGATGAAGAACCTCAAGGGGTAGGGATGGCATGGTCTTCAGAACAAGTTGTATTCTTTTTTATTTGTATTGAATCAAAGCCTCATTAGTAAGATACTCCAGATTTGGGATGTTTTTAAGAAATCTCATGAATTTCAGACAGGAAAGGAAAAGGGAAATCATAAAAATATGAGGGTACATTACAATACAACGGTTTCAGGAGAGCTTAGGGAGGGATAGCTTCTTATCCCAACTATTTTTAAAATACTTCATCACTTAAAAATCAACTAGTAAGATGACTAAAAATGAAAAACATCTGGGCCCTCATCATCCATCCTTCCCTGGCCTCCTACATCCCAGAGACACAATTTTCCACCCTTTTAGTATTTCCTTCTAGTATATGCCTTCATATTTTCAATTCACATGAGTATACTTCAGTTAGGAATCTTCCATGTTTAGCTATTATTCACTGATTTGCTACTAAGAAAGATGACAATTTAACTCTCTTCTATCACCAGCCACCTTCCCACCCCCACTAGTTTCCCTGCTCCTTCTTCCTCTTGGTAAAATTCAATAAAATTTTTAATAAAATCCATATGTGGTTTTCAAGATCATTATTATGACTATGTAAATATTTGTCATTACTAAGCCATGTTGAGGACTATTTCAATTCCATTCTATTTCAACACTTCATTTTTCCTTAACTGCCTCTTTTATTCTTTAAATGTTTGTGTTTCTTTGAATTGTGACCAACATTTGCCTGACACTCCAGTTATTGACCTCTAGGACAATGGCCTCAGCTAGAACAACCAGGGTAACATGGCACCTGCTCCATGTACCTCTTCCAATGGATTAGCCTGGATGAGTCTTCCTGGGTTGGCCCGGAGAAAAAAAGCAGTAGAGATATCTAACTCTTTGTTTATTTGTTTGACTGATTTGCCTAGCTTTTACTTATGTTACATTTGCTAACATCTCACTGGCCAAGACAAGGCCCAAAGCCAAACTCAAATTCAAGAAGAAAATGGACTCTGACCCTTTGGCAGAAAAACTGCCATCTCATAGCAAATGAGTACAGAAAATGGAAGGGAGAAAGAACAAGGACCATCACTTTAATCAGTCTTTCACGGTCATGAATCAGGTGGTCGTATTATGAATGGGTCTGTTTCTGGTTCTCTAGCTTGTTCTTTTCATTTGTCCTCCTCAAGTCAATACTGTCTGAATTACTAGAGCTCTATAATATGTCTTAATAATTTGTGCTTAAAAAACAAAACCAAACAAACAAACAAACCCACAATCTGAAAAGCCTATCACTTAGATGAATCTCCCAAACCAGTGCTTACTACATCATTGGTCAAATCCCCCAAAACTGTAGTCTTCACAGTCAGTCAGAAACTGTTCAGCAGTACCGAAGCTGCTCTCCACCCCTGAAAGAAAGAGGAGGTGATCTGCACCCTAGAAGATGCCTGGCCTGAAACAATCCTTTTCTTTTGCTTTAACTTTCTTGTCCCCTCCCTGCGTCCATTTGGTGTCACTCCTTGGACTGTCAACTTGCTAGATGGGGCTCCACTGGATTCATGAATCATTTAATAAAGCCAATTAAATTTTCAAATTTGCTTGGCTGAATTTCATTATTTAACACTTGTGATGTTAAACCTCAAAATTTGTTGTTTTCATAATCGCCTTAACTATTTTTGGCGCTTTTCATTTCCATATAAATTTTAGAATCCAGTTTTGCTAATTTCCACAGAAGTATCTCTTGGGATTTTAATCAGGATCACACTGAACTGACAATGTAACTTAACCTGAACCCTGTGCTCCTGGAAAATAGCAAAGGTCAAGAAATCTCCCTACCTTTTTGTTCCAGAAAAGAGCTTACTGCCAAGGATTATCCTCCCTCACATGACTTAGAGAAGATTCAAAGATGCCCACCTTATTTATCCAGGACAAATCTAGATACAGACCCTTCAAATTACCATTTCTTTGATTCAGAATTGATGCATTCATCTCTTTGCACTCACTGACTAATCCAGAAAAAAAAATGGATATATATATCTCTTGTGTTTTTGTAGGTTTGCATGTTCAACTATAACATCACATGAAAAAGTTGTAAAATCAGAAACTTACTAATATTCAACCACTCAGGTGGGAGGGACAGAACAAAATGTATAATCTTTATAGAGGACAAATCATTTTTTTTTTTATAGAGGACAAATCACGAATATCATGATAGGCCTTACACGCCCATAATTTGACTCAAAGATATGATCTTAGAAGTGATGTTTTTAGGCACTAAATTCACTAAGTGGGCATGTATGTATATACTGGAAGATTTACAGAAGCATTTTTTGTAATAGAGAAAAAAGGAAACAGTTCAATTCCCCAAACAAAAGAGGGATGGTTAAATATAATTATATTCATTGTTAAATATTGTATCAGTACATTAAATTTTTTAAAAAATAAGCTTACACATAAAATTTTTGTTGAAAAAATGTATATGTATATACATACATTTAAAATGTAAAATTACATATTAAAATGCTACTAGTTAACATCTAATGAACTACACAAAATGTCTATGAAATATAAGTTTACATAGGTGTTAAAAATAGCACCACAAGGAAGCAATGATGAAAGCAGGTAAGATGTCAACAGCCTTTATTTCTACTTGATTCTGAAGAGTTGTTATACATTAGCCTAAGGCTGGGGGTTAGCCTTGATTATTCACTTCTGAAAAGAATGACTGAGCACTGGGCCCTTTAGAGAAACATTAGTGAAATGAAATTTTAGACACTGGTAGAAGCTCAAACAATATATATTGACAACCACTAATAAATTCAATTAACTGTGGGATCAGATCTGTGTTAAACCACCTGTCTTAATGATGATTACCATTTGTTAAGCATGTATATGGCCTGACATTTGCTAAGTATTTTGCATCTATTAGTTGTCCTCAGCATTCCATAGAAGAGGAAAACTAAGGCTCTGGTGAGTAACATTTAACATTTACCTATATAGATAAAATCACATTAATAAATTCACTTACACATTTGTCATATGTATATAGCAAGTCAAAGAAAATTAACCTGTATGTATAGAGAGACATACCTCTCTAACAAAAGGGGTTTGCTCTGACTGCTTTCATATTCATCTCTTCCTGTTTTGAAGTACACTCAAAGAACTAAGCTTTTGACATGCCAGTGATGAACTGATGCTATAATAGAACAGGGCAAGGTATTTCATTATAAATCTTTTCAGTCCGTGTTGATGCCCTTGAAACATTATCAAATGGCATTCTCTTTAGTTACTATTTAGACAAAGGGTATATAATTCATGCTAAGCTCTCCCTACCCTTAATGTCATTACTTTTCTCTGTATCTTGTCAAACTGGTCAATGTTTCTCCATTGAACAAATGTTGTGTTCACAAGACTTCCCTGCCAAGTTCATCAGTGACGAGAATCAGATCACTGATCACCCAGGATTTAGAGAGGAGCTTAAGAGAGGTGCAGGCTGCCTAAGGACTTAGGGAATCTTTTGGGTATGATAAAAATGTTCTCTATCTTGATGGTGGTAGTGGTAATTTCATGAACGTGTTGTGTCTAGCGAAACTGAATTGTACACTTCAAATAAAAGCAGCGAATTGCATGTACACTGTATCTTAATAAAGCTGATTAAACAAATAATCTCCTGAAATAGTCCCTGTTCATCAGGAGAACTTAATGATCAAGTAACAACTCTTTCTATACTTTCTAAGCTTCTCTTGGCTAGGAAACTCAGTAATAGACCCTAAAACTACTTTCCAGATGATCCAGGTACATTCCATTCTAAACATCTCAACTTAGAAAAGATTATCTGGAATTCATTCATTTTTGTTTTAAAGCTGGCATTCAAACACCTGCTCTTAATATAGATCATTGTTCAGAGATAAAAAACTAAAGGCCCCAGTATCTTCTTTTTAAGAATCATCCTTGAAAACCTGTTACCTTGTAACAGGTGGGTATTGAAGGAAAAATAATATTTTTGGAAGGCAGACATATTTAAAATGAAAAAAAAAAACAATTAGTGGATTTTTCACATATAATTACAAAACATATTACTACAATCTTTTGCAGCCTCCTACATAAGATAAAGAAAGCCCTCAGACTTCTAAAGGTCTATGAAATCAGTCAGAACAGTTATTACTTTAGACTGCAAATAATTCCTGATTTTTAAAGGATAAACACATGGTGTTCATCACCTATTCCCCAAAGTAAAACAGCACACATCATTTTTTAAAAAAGTAATTACAAATAACTAAAACATTAGAATTACATTGACATTAAGATTTCAAAAACAGAACATAGCTTGCTATGCATTACCAAGATTTTTCCCCCTTCAAGATTCTTTATCTTCTGGCATATAAAAAATGGCATAAAATATTCCTTAGAGATATTTCTATTTTTTTCTTGCCATTCTTCACATCTATAGTGTATTTCTCTTTGAACAAAATCTGTAAGTAAATAACTCTGTGTTAAGTACATAGACTACAAAGTTGTCCTTAGATTTGACTCCACCATCAAAACTAGACAGTTTGCCTTGTGGTAGTTGATAAAATAGGAGAATGCACAACTGACATCCAAAATCTGTGAACAAGTAGAACCAGACATGCTGTCCCCAAGCACCAAGCCACTACCACCACAAAAAAACAACATTCAGGCAATAACCTGAATTCCATACCCACCACACCAAGCTAATACCAAATGAAATCAACAAGATTGCAACTATCTTTCTGAAAGTGATTAATTTGACATGGGACAATAGTTCTATATATACTAGTCAAAGAATTTCTTTTAGTTATCCCCCAAATAAGAGAAATGATCCAGTGAAAAGTAGCACCTGAGTGTGTATTTAGCTAAGGATGTGTCCATTTGAGATGAGCACTAATCTTTACTCTTCCAATTGAGAGAAAATTAATTGTGTATCCTTTAAGTATAGTGTAATTTACTTTCCTCGTTATTTATTAGTACCAGCAAAATTATATTAATTGACCTTCATAAGAAGTCTAAATAGCAGCATATCTTTCTAAGCCCATGACTTCCAAGTGAATTTATTTGGAGCCTATTTCCATTTTTCTTTCACGTCCAAGTAGTTACTGACTCCCTATTTCTTTTTTGAGAAGATAAATTAAAACCAGAAACTCCTTGTTGTGTTTTCTTTTCCACTGAGTCAGTCTCTTAGAATGATGCAGTTTCCTAGATTAATTATTACATCTTTGGATAATCTTTTCAGGAGAACAAGAATATGATTGCTTAAAATTGGCTCTGTGTGCACAACAGAAATGAGACTATATTGGTGATAAAAACCTATTGTATTTGATGATTTGGTAGACAGTAAGGCACACAAAATATTTTTTTTCTGAATAAAATAATTTAACAAAGAGCTAGATGCATTTGTATTTTCCTCTACTTCTTCAGTTGATTTTTCTTTTACTATCTGTTTTACTGCTTTTGTTTGCTTTTCTTTGCATTCAGAATGGACATGTAAAATAAGCTCTTCGAAGACTGTCTATATGCCAGGAAAATTCATGATTATATGACTAATGAATACTTAGTGATTACACCTAAATACAGTTCACCATAAGTAGTCCTGTTTATTTTTCTAGGGTCCTTTCCCTCGTCAACAGCCAAATCAATTCAAGGCCGCCAATTCTGTTGGTAGATTGACATATTGGTCTGTCATCAAGTGATTTTATACTGTTGCATCATTTAATACGTCCCATCTTAACTAAATCAAGCTCTTTTGCTGGACTTAGTGATCTCTCCCGATAGGTTCCCCGTGTTTCCTCCCTCATCACTTTTTGATCTTTCCACTCCTCATCCCAATCCCTACACACAAGTCATTTCCCAATAGTCAATTTTCAGCCATAATTCATCCTTAGTCTGCATTCCCTCCCACAAAAGCTATTCTGTTCTTACAACCTCAACTGTTATCTGTGCCCTTCCGGAACTTTAGGGGAGAAACCATAAAGGCTCGTTGGATATCTTTTTTCCACATACGGAATTTTAAGGTCCCCTGGTGGGTCCTTTACAACATATTTGCAACCATGCTCTTCCCATTCTCCCCACTCTTGGGATCATAACCTGATACTGTGCTGCCATCTGAAACTCAGAATACTCTGGAAATTCCAAAATTTCAGACTTCAAACTATATCCCTTACTTAGCCTGTGCCTCATACCTGAATTACCACAAACCTCTTGCATGACAAATGCAAAAGTGAAAACTACAGGTGGATCAAAAGGCATGTCTAACCACAGGGTCAAAGCCCATGAGTGGGTGAGGTAGACAGCAGGAAGCCACAGTACTATTTTTTGCAGGACCTCGAGATGTTGAGAATGCCTTCACGGGAATACCCATCCCTCCAGTTTTATACAATGGACTGAATATCCACTGACAAGTGGAAAAGCCAGACCACCAGAGAGGAATCTAGGGGGAATATGATGAAGGCCTGGGAGCTAATGTTTGATAATCATGTTTCCGTTACTGTTTCATACGATCTCTTTGTACTACTCAGATTAATTTCTAATGCTGCCACCCCCCGACTCATTCTAATTGTTCTGCTGTACACCCCAGAACCTACTCTCATCTTCCCATTCATAAGGAACGCCATTCCTTCCCACCACACCGCTATTTTTAAATGAAAAGTTCAATTCTTACATCTCATGGCCTATGTCAAATCTTAACTTCCTCCAGTATAGCTTCATAGAAGCCATAGAGCAAAGATGTTATAGGCTCTATCAGCATAGCCAGAATGCCTGGGTTCAGAATTGTCTCCCTTATGTTCTACAGTGTGGTGTTGGTCAAATTACTAGACTTCTCTGAGCTTTGAATTCTTTATCTGTTAAAAAAAAATATGTGGCAGGGATGGGAGGTGTAAGTACCCAATCCATAGGGTTACTCCAGATATTCAATGAGAGGGGTGTCTGGAGGTCTCCGTCAATTGAGCATCTGACACTTGCATTCAGCTTAGGTCATGATCCCAGGATTGTGCGATCGAGCCCCATGCAGGCACGGAGCCTGCTTAAGATTCTCTCCCCAAGCCCCAAACAGCCTCTCTGCCCCTCCCCCACTATCTTTCTCTTAAAAAAAAACATTTACCAAAAAAGGGAAAACATTTACCAAAAGCTGTGAAACTGAAAAAGAATGATTAAAAAACCCCAAATATTCAATGAGATAATTCATGTGAAAAGCTGAGCACTTAGCCTGGCACCGAATATGAGCTTAATACCTGTCAGGTATTGTCATTAGCATCGTTATTTTTCTCCCCATCTCTGAGTGTTTTTCTTCTTCTATGAATTGCTATAATATATCAAAATTTCCAACTATTCTGGAACTACTTAATTTAAAATCAGGTAGGCTGCTAGTTCATACAGATCTTGCTTTGCCAGTGAGATAAAGTTTTAAGGGCAGAAACCATGTCCTCAATTCTTTGTTCCTCCTCCAATGATTATATTAGTGCTGTTAGTGACAACAGTCATCAGGCAGTGTATTTATCATTTTTCATACAGTTGATGCAGGCTGTAATATTGCCAGATAAGGGGTACCATCTCCCTTTTAGAGGCAAGGAAACAAAAGCAGAAAGGGTTATTAAACAGAGAGCAATGCACCAAACAGGTGCTTTCATGCTTTTAAAGTTTACTTCTGTAACCTAGCCAGAGCCAAAGGCATAATAGCACAATCTAAAATGAATCCCATCACCAAGCATTTTTTAACAGCCTGTTTTGTGATAGCACTATGCCAGGTACTACAGCTATAAAGCTAAGTAGGACTTGGTCCCTGACCTTGAGATGCTTGTGGTTTTAGTTGGCAAACTAAAAAATTAACCAAATAACAAGAGTATTTGGTTATTGTCACATTTGGTCCTTGGCGTGACAGAAACACAGAGGAACAGCATTTTGGGAGGTGAATGGACATCACAAAGCACTCTGCGTAGAAGGGAGAATACAGGCAGAGGTGTGGGAGAGGGTGGGGAGGGCATAGTAGGCCACTTAGGGAAGCACCAAAAGATCTCACATAAATGTCTGTGGGTCAGTAGTGACAAGTCTGAAAGTGAAAGAAGAAAAAGACATTTCACGTCCCAAATGAAAACAACTGGACTTTCATTAGTGATGAGAAAGCACACAAGGGTTTTAAGCAGTTGGCAGGGGGTGGACATGGATGAAAAGTCAAGAGCATGATCAGATTTGATCCTAGAACCAAGCACTTTGGAAGTCATTTGGAAGACAGATTGCAAGGGGCAACTCTGGCGTCTGTATTAGTACAAGAGGGAAATGCTGATGGCTGGAACCAAAATACTGGCAGTGGGAAGCAAAACAATGGGATAGAAGAAAGAGATTTCAAAGATAGAAATCATGATTGAGATTATCAATTAAGTATGAGTTACGATAGAAGAATCTAGAAAGAGGCCAAATATTTATCTTGGAATACTTTGCTTTCATCTACAGATTCTGTCTCTAATTAACTTTGTGGCTTTAGGAAAGATAGTATTAAGAGAAAACAATTTTTGAACAAATCAGAGAGCCAACTGCCACATATGACTACTGCCTTTGCTCTTGAGAACCTTCCTGGATTAACTTTGATTCTTAAAGCAATCACAAAGCTTTCCAGGCCCCCACAACAGCATGGTGTAGATGGCCCAGTGTGATCTGGCCCCTGCCCACATCTCTTCCTCCATCTTGTACTCCTCTTCCACATAATTCACCATGCTCCATCTGCACTGACTTACTGCCTGTTCCTTCAACTTAGCGTGTTCCTCCACTGGAATGTTCTTTCCTTATAGCCCCTTCCTACTGGCTTTAATTCAAAGTTCCCCTTCTAAACGAGGCTTTCTGCAACCTTTTACCTAAAGTAACCCTCTCCCTTCTGCCAACCCATTATCCTCTTCAATTTATTTCATATTTCTCACCTCGATCTGAAAGTATTTTATTTTTCATTGACTGTCTTCTTAATTTTAATTTGAACCCCATGAGTAATTTTTTTTTTTTTTTTTTTTGCTTCGCTCACTACTGCATCATGAATGCAGTGCCTGGCACATAGTAAGCACACAATAAATGCCGAATGAACTGTTTTAACTGCCCAGAATATAGCTCTGTGTACTTTACAGTGCACTTCAAAATCCATTAAGCCCCTGACATAAATTCTGCAAGAATTTAAGCTCATTGTACGCATAAGGAAACTGAGACTTGACAAGGTTTCCTGACTTTGTAAAGTCACATAACTATTAATTGCAGGTGCAATACAAAGAACTTAATTTTCCATATGATTGATCATCATTTTAAAACTACAGACTGTTTTTTTTTTTAATTTACTGTCAAAGGGATAATGATTAAAGGTCGAGTTAGCCATAAAAGAAGTTATTACTTCATTATTCTAAAGAAAAGGAAATAAATTTAGCTATTTAACATAGTTTGGGGAATTTTAGGATTTTACTAAGATTTCCGCATCAAAATTAGTTAAAAGAGCATTAGAATGGGGGGATCAGAAATGATTCTATGCATGAAGGCAACAATGTATGAAGACATTGCTTGAGTCCGTGTATTGAAACACATGGAAATGCTTAGGTACGTACTGAGTTGAGTTGACCCCCTTTTCCTAGATGTTATGGCATTAGCAAAATGACAATTATTTCTCTTTTCACTTTTATTCCTTTTAGTTGAATGGCTTATTTGTGCTTCTTTCACTTATTTTGGTCAAAAGAGAAAAATCATATTAATTTGGGTATTTGTGTATTTGTGTGGGCATTAGTCCACTGGAGAACTATAGCTTTCCTCAAGATCTTGCAAGGAAGATTAGCAAAAAAAAAATTAAAAATAATTTTATATTGCATACCAGGAAATTATATTTTTGACAAGTGAACATGATTCCTTTACAGTCTTTTAATCTTGGTTTTATATAATAAAGTAGGTTATAAGCCAGTAGTACTGAAATCTAAAAAAAATTTAATGTTTATTTATTTTTGAGAAAGATATAAAGACAGAGCATGATCAGGGGAGGGGAAAAGGTAGAGAGAGGGAGACAAAGAATCTGAAGCAGACTCCAGGCTCTGAGCGGTCAGCACAGAGCCTGATACAGAGCTTGAACTCACAAGCCGAAATCAGAGCCTAACCGACCAAACCACCGAGGTGCCCCAGTGGTATTGAAATTTTAAAAACCTACCCACATTGGCCAAAAATTTTCCAAAATTCAGTAATTTCAACTTTTACTACTAGTCGATCCTAATTTGCTTAATTCCGATTTACCAACGTAAAAGATTATAAGAATAGCTGAGGGGCTCTTAAGGTGATGTTTGAACTTGAATAAACAGGATTAAATTCATGTTAATCTTGATTAATTCACATAAAATTTGGTAAGGTAATAGTGTTTTTTCCTTTATAAACTCAACTGATGATGTTAACTACTTTCAGAACAGTTTATCTCTATCATTCTCTTCTCATTCCTGTATTCCCAATAATATTTTTAAGATAAAAAAGAAGTAATGCAAATACATGCAGAAAGTCTCTATTGAAAATTTTACAATAAATTATGAAAACACTTCTTTTACCAGAGCCCACACTTCCTGGGATTGGTAGATGTTTAGTCGGAAAGAAGGAATTAGAGGATTATCCTAAGAAGAAAAAATAATGTGGATGAGAGCTCGAATGTCACATAAGTCTCCTACAGATAAAAGGTTATTTTCCCTAAGTCTTGAAAGGATTCCACAGGATAGGAAAGTTGAATGGTAACATTTCAATTAAATAGTACTCTCTATATAGGTCAGCAAGACAGAGAATTTTGAAGCTGGAAAAATCCTTAAGGGTCATCAAACCCTAACTCCTTGTTTTATAATGAGGAAATGGATAGTCAGAGAAGTGTACAAATTGGGAATATTACAGTTAATATATGGCAGGGCCATGGTTGATACAAATGCATCCCAACTCTCTGGGTCAGAGCAGGAATGTGCATTTGAGAGCAGGGACTACAATTCTGAGTCCCATTTCAGTAACTGTGGATGTGGGAGGAGTTACTTCCCTACTCTGAGCCTTAGTTTCCTCACTCATGCCATGCAGATCAAACAGAACCGGGTTCACAGGGTTACTGAGACTGCTTATGGACTGGCTTCATGATTTCTAGCAGTTGCCATTATTATTCTCCTAAAGATGATTCTCAGTGAACTGCAAGTACACGGGAACATTGGCTCTAGGACTGGATTTGAAAGGCACACGAAAGATCCACAAACCATCTCTCTCTATATTATACCTATTTTAATTTTTATTTTGAAAACATGTTAGATTTACAGTAGAGTTGCATAGGTAGTACAGTCTGCTACTGTCACCCAGCCTTTTCTACTGGGTTGTATCTCATGTTAGGTTCAACACAACTAAGAAATTAGCATTGGTACAATGCTTTGAATTGAAAGGTTACCATTGACTAAAGAAATTATTGGGATTTTCCCCAATTTATCTACTACTGTCTTCCTTCTGTTCCAAGATTCAATCCAGAATATCACACTTCATAGTTAGTCTAACCTAGGCCTTAAATCAAACCCTATCTTGATCTAATTAAGAATGTAGCAGCTTAGATCTATTTATCAAAATCAAGGGGCTCACAGGTAAGCAGAGAACACTGTCAAAGTATCCACTTCATCATTACAGTGAGTGCCACAGGCTTGCATTAACCAATCCACCCGTGACTAAAATTGAAATGCCATCAGTTCGAGAACCTACTTAGCACAGCATAAAGCTATGCTTCGTCTTCTGGTTTTAAGTCTTGGAGGTATCAAGTTTAGAAAAACAGACATGGGCACTGTTGATTAACATGCCTTGGTATCTGATTTTCATCTATGAGGCATTACAAATTTCAGTTTCTAATGCCTAAGCCACAAAGACATAACAACTCTATTTTTTTCTTGTTTCATCAATTTTTTTAATAGTTTATTGTCAAGTTGGTTTCCATATAACACTCAGTGCTCATCCCCACAAGTGCCCTCCTCCATGCCCATCAGCCCTCAGTTTGTTCTCAGCATTCAAGAGTCTCTCATGGTTTGCCTCCCTCCCTCTCCCCAGCTATTTTTCCCCTTCTTCTTCCCCCATGGTGCTCTGTTAAGTTCCTCCTAATCCTCCTATGCGTGCAAACATATGGGGAATAACCTCCCTCCTCTCTGAATGAGAGGCCTGTCTTAGAATGTCTGACTTCTCTGGGCAGAATGCTTTTTTTTTCTTTATTTAAAGTTTTATGCTTTGGGGCGCCTGGGTGATTCAGCTGATTGTGTGACGGACTTCAGCTCAGGTCCTGATCTCGCTGTTCCCGAGTTCAAGCCTCACATCGGGTACCGTGCTGACAGCTCAGAGCATGGAGCTTGGTTTGGATTCTATGTCTCCCTCTATCTCTGTCCCTCCCCTGCTCACACTCTCTCTCTCTCTCTCAAAAATAAATTATTTTTTTTTGTTTCATTCCCCAGCTTGGAGACGCGTTAAGAGCATACCTCGTGGAGAGTGTCTGGCAACCTTTTATGGATGCCTAGAGTCTTCCAAATACTAATTCCAAGCACTGCAACGAGAAAGCACTTGTGGAGAAGTGGGGAAAAGCAGCAATTTCTTCTCCTGCAAAAGCCATGTGGGCATTTGTAGAGGAGACAGAATGCGATTATGGGCTGTACCTGAGCCAGGGCAAGGGCATAACAGGGTGCTCGTCCCCGCCTACATCAACAAACGGCTTTCCTGATGGAACTGATACTCCACCGCACCTCCTCTTTGTCTGTTTTACCTGCACTGTCGCCACACAGGAGCAAGAAGCACCACAGACAGGCTTTCGGGCACCATTTGATTCTCAGAAGTTGGAGAGAATGGACACTAAGGACACTTGCGGCTTCTGGGAGTCCTAAGTATCACAGGAGCACTGGCTCTCTGGGGAGGGGCCGCGGAGTGGCTGTTCCATTTTTTTCCCTCTTGTGTGAGCCCGAGGAGAAGCATTTACTGAGCGCTCCCTATGCCCCGACTCTCGGCCAAAAGTCTCTGTTATTCATCAGGGTCAAAATGGACCCACCACCAATCAGGTGGGCAAAAGAAAATCTGGCTATGTTGCATAATGTATCTCACGTTGCTTCCAGGCCCCATCCCCCAAGAAGAGAACCACATCTTCCTTTTGTGGTAGAAATTTGTCTTTCTTCTGGTTTTAAACTTAGTTTTCTTTAAGCATTTATACTTTATTCTAGAGATTTTCCTTAATCAGGGAAGGGCCCCAGGAGAACCCTTACTTGACAGCAGGACAGAAAGGGTCCTTTCTCTCAGGATCTTTAGCATCTGAAGGTATCCTGTATGGACTGTTCATGAACAGGCTCAAGGTCTGGTGGCTCCTGTTTTGTGACTCTACCTCCCTCCAGACTTTGCTTATGCTCACTTTCCAGGTCCTGGCTGTAAAGGGCCTGGTAATTCACCTGTGGAGAGCATTACCAGCCAATACATATATCCATCTTTAGCTCTCTGAGACCCTTAGAAATTCTAGATTCCCACTAGACTACTCAGTTAACATCTCAGAAAAAACACACCTATCACACAAATAAAAACTGCTCTGATTCTATTTCACCTCCTCTGCGTACACTCCCCACCAAGCAGAGTGACACTTTTAAAGAGTCAACTGGATCATGTCACCCCATGGCTCTCTACTTAGACTGAAACTCATAATTATTGCCAAGGCCTATAAGGTTCTCTGTGGTCGGAGCCTACCCACAATTCTCTCTTCTCACGATGACTCACCTACCAACTCCCCTTTGCTTATTCAGCTCCAGCCCTGCTGACTTCCTTCTTATTTTTCCAACAAGCCAAACACCCCCCCCCAACCCCACCTTAGGGCCTTTGCACAGACTCATCTCTTTTTATGTCCACCTTGAACAGTTCCCTCCAGAGCTCACATGCTGATTCATCACTGTCTCAGGGTGACCTCCCGTTCACCCTATCTGAAACAGCACCCCATCCCTCTTCTCTCCAGCCCTCGCTTTATTCTCTTCATAGCACGTCACCATCGAACATCTTATATAGTCATTTGCTTGTTTCAAGTTTGTTCCCCTCCAGGGAGAATATAAATCAAGAGGGAATAAAGCAAAAACTCTATTCATGACCCATTGTCAACAAGCCTTAGAGGTAGATTTTAAGACGGTTATTATTTTCATCGTACAGGTGAGGAAATGAAGTTCAGGGAGTTTAAGTGATTTGCAGAAGCTCAAAGAGTGAAAATTGTTAGCTTTCTCCCTCCAGGGAGACAAGAAGTTTACAGACCGTGTGGCTACATGAAGGAGGAAATGGCACAAGAAAAGGACTAGCACCTTAGCCAGGATCACAGAGCACCAGGGGCCCAATAGGAGGGCTGAGCAGGGGAGTGTGAGCAGCCAGGTATCTACTCAGTGATAATTCCACCATTTCCTGGAAACAAACCTCCTTTGGGGAGGCCTGTTCATTTTTCAGGTGGTCAAAGCAGCAGCTGGGTTGCAGATAATCAAGGAGCCTGGGGGCAATTAGTTTTAATGTTTTGACAGTGAGGAAGTGGGAAAGCCTCAGCAATTTAAGAACTCTTGTCATGCTTGGAAAGCTTTTCATTAGGCCTGAAGATCAGATGTTTCTCGTGTCAGCCATTTGAGGGCTGAAGTGCTTAGCCTCACTTCCTCCGTGAACAAGCTCCTCGCCTCCAGGATGTGCAGAGGGTAGGGGGACAGGCTCTCCGTCAGCAGCCCAGCGGCTGCAGATCACACGTGTCTATTTCCTCCTGCTGGACCTCAGAAACTTGGGAGCCCAAGTGGAGCCTCACTCCTCTTTCTATCTCTCAGAGCACCTGGCACAGAGCAGGTGCTCAATAAATCTCTGTTATGCTGAATTGGCAGTTCATTTAATCAGGTCCAGGTCTGGTTTTTTTATCTGTCAAATGGGGAGAGTAAAGCTCTCTACAAAGATTACTGGGTCAACAAATGAAATCAAATGGATTTTTTTTTTCTTAATAGCACACACAAGATGTATTGGTTTCCTTTAAGTTTAAAAGGTAAAACAAACATGCTCTGAGGCTTTTAGGGAGGCATGACATTATCTCACTTGTCATAAAAACACAGTTTTAGAAAGGGAAAAGTTCAGGTTTTTATTGGAGCTACTTCTTCATTCAGGGAGGTGACACAACATCAGAGGAAGGAAATTAAATTCTATATTCACCAATGAATTAATAAATATTCTAATTTGTTCAATCTGATCACAAAAAACCATGCTGCAAATTGAATTAATAATATTGTTCCACATTTACTTATTTACTTATTCTAACAAGATAGTCTGAAAAAACGATTTTATCTTAGTTTCCATTTTATAATTTACTATGCACTAGGTACTTTTTCAAGTGCTTTGTATGGATGACTTCCTTCTGTCTCAAAATCATCATGTGTGTTTCTTCCATTTCTCTGAGGCACAGAGAACTTTAACCACTTGCTCAAGGTCACACAGCAGAGAGATGGAGCTGACAATTAACCCATGCACTCCACCGTAATGTGACAAATATACCACCATCCTCTCTCCCTGACATCGACCTAGCCTAGATGAACCACCCATCTACCCTTCCATTCAGGTACCCAGGCATCCATGCATCCATCCGTCCAACAAAGATGAACAAACACCTACCATACACAAGGCCCGGTAGTAGCTGATGAGAAATATAACAGCGAATAAAGAGAAACAGTTCTGCCCTTGAGACGCTTGAAATCCAGTGTAGGATAACAGCATTAAACAAGCAACCAAGCAAATGAGCACATAATTACTGATTACAGTGAGTGCCAGGAAGGAAAATTTCGGGAACTATGACAATATTGGACACCACCAGAGTACAAATGTGGATTTTCAGGGAAGGACCCTCCAAAACGAACTTGACAGCTGAGCTGAGAGGCAGGGTCTGTTCTCTTAGAGCCAGGTGTCTATGAAGACATTTAACTGGAGAAAAAGCCAGGCTTCGGAATGACAGAAGCAAACACCAGTGTTCAGAGAAGAGTGGAGAAAAGACCGAATGCAGAATCAGAGTGGGGGGTGGGGGTGGGTAGCCTGCTAGAGAAAAGCTTTAAAATTGCTGGACCACTGTGGGGTGTAATTGCCTTCACGGTGCAGGCTGGAGAACTGTTTACAAGTTGGGGGTGGGGGCTGGACGCAATGGCAATGAACAACACTATTTCTGGGTGTGACAAAGTTCATTTTTCACTGGAAAGGAGGTGAGTCATATGTAGATAAGCACTAAGGGCAGAAAAAGCCCGAAGTTGTCTAAAAATCCTTCCTCCAAACTTCATGTAGGCCTATTTCCAAAGTCAGTAGCACTGGCTGGGCATAGATCCTTGTTCAGTCCAAAAGCCGAATGTGACAGAGCCCAGCTCTCAGGTGGCGGGGATGAACTCAGCTTTATCAACACACCCTGCAGTCTCCTACATCGTTTACTTTATGTCCCTATAAAGCAATAACTAGTATTTTATATACACACACACACACACACACACACACACACAAAGTGATTTACTTCACTGATGTATTAAAGAAAATAAAGTACATGTAAAACAAAAACAAAAAATTCAACAAACTAAATTCCAGAAACCTATGATAATCCCAAAAAGGGAATATACACAACAGACATGGGAAGAGAAAGAGAAGCTAGAATCTAAGAATTTAAAGAACAGCTAAGTGCAGATGATGAGAGAAATGTTTCTCACACAACGTTAAGTCAAAGACAAAAAAAAAAAAAATAGTGCCTTACCATCCTTTCACCATCTTTCCCCAAAATGTTTGTGCTACTTCCTGAACTCTTCCTGAGAGCAGGACCTTGCGAGATACACCGGTCCTAAATTCTTCAGAAACATCTAAGTTATTTTTCCCCTTTTTTAAAAAATTTTTAACGTTTATTTATTTTTGAGAGACAGAGTATGAGCAGGGGGGGGACTAAGAGAGAGGGAGTCATAAAATTGGAAGCAGGCTCCAGGCTCTGAGCTGTCAGCACAGAGCCCGATGTGGGGCTCGAACCCACGACCAGTGAGATCGTGACCTGAGCCGAAGTTGGCCGCTCAACCAACTGAGCCACCCAGGCGGCCCTTTCTCTCCCTTTTTTGAAAAATGTTATGAAATGTTTACTGTCAAGCAGTACTAGAGACAAAAGACAGTAAGTAAACTAAAGAAAAGAATGGCACTTCTTCCTAAAATTGTCTACCTGCAACTTTCAGATAGTCTGAAGCACTTATGCTTAGAGATCAATATTTGGAAGATGCCTCAAACTTCTATACAAAGGCTAAAGGCAACTGTCAATACCATCCAGGTCTGAAGCACTCTCCCAATGTTATCTGCCTGTTGACTTGCAGATACCACCAGAAAGATCAACAGATTTCCAGGCAGTGTGTGGTATGGACTGAAGTACACGGACTGCATCATCTTGCATTTTGGGCAAAAGAAAAATAGAATCCTAAGGCCAGGTAAAGAAGTGCTACCTTTCTTTGAGGATACAGGCTGAACGACTTCCTTGCTAAGCTGGTTATCTCTGATAGAGGTTCAACCTCAGGCCCTGTTTTTTGTTTTTGTTTCCCCGCCAAGAGTTCTTATTTCACACAATGTCAAGAAACCAGACAAAGGGCAAAAGGAACATAATGGGATGCTGTGCTAACCTTTAGAAGGTCCGCTGGCATGATTTTTCCTGCCCCTCCTTATTGCAAACCCACTCTTAATAGCCCAACTAAATTCCTGTGACCTCCATGGAACCTGCAAAAGGGGGAGAAGCTTAACAACACCTTCCCTCTTGAACTCCTGACCTCCCTGCTTGCATGTCAATTTAACTCTTTTTTTTCTTTTGTCCTTTTATTTATCTTTAATTTTTATTTTCCTAATATAATTTATTGTCAAGTTAGCTAACATACAGTGTATACAGTGTGCTCTTGATTTTGGGGGTAGATTCCCATGATTCAACACTTACATACAGCACCCAGTGCTCATCCCAAGAAATGCCCTCCTCAATGCCCATCAATTTAACTCCTAAGAGTGCTCTGCCTGGTGAGGTCTCTCAGATGAAAACTGTGTATGCACACATTACGCTCACATAAATGATAAGATCTCCATTTTATAATTATCCAAATGCATTTTATATATACATACGTGTATATATGCACACGCAGGTACACATGCATAGACATATATATGCACACATATAGTGTATTGAGCCATTACCATATTTTAGGTCCTAATCAAATGACCTCACATTTTTAATTAATTAACACAACTCTAAGAAATAGAAAACCTCATTATGTCCATTTTCCAGAGGACCACACTGCAGAAACTTCCTTATCAGCCATTACAAATGGAGTTATTTATGAATTTATGAAGACACTTGCATGTGTCTTGCCTCTTCAAATAGCTCTGAGGCTTTGGAGAGCCGGGCCCCGCTGTAATTCTGTGTCATTCAGAAAGCCGAGCGCACCGTCTTGCGCACAACATGAACTTGCATATGCCAATGTGTTTTGACTGGATATCGAAAAGACCAGAGAGGTAATGCTTACTTAAATTGTACCTTCTACAAATGACTGACATTTGAGTTCAATATTGACTTGGAAATAAAATTCAATACCCATTCATATTCGGTACTAGAATCAAATACCAAATGAATATAAATGGGAGGCATTTCCATGTCTGCCATTCTTTTGGTATTTCCAGGCTGGGCAGGCGCAGGGTGGGAAATGCAGGCTCCCTCATTGTAAAACAATGATGCTGACACCAGGGTTCAGTGCCATTTCATGAAGGGAGCTGCAAGGGCAGGAGTGGAGAACAAAGCTGAAAAGGCAGAGAGAAAAGAAAAAGGAAGAGGGGGAAAAAAACCCCAGACATTCACATCCTGTGGATTAAAAATCCAACGAAAGGAGAATAAGAAGCCAGTCCAACAATTGATAGAATTTTCAATTCAGTCAACCTAAGCTTCAATATTTATTCCAGCAGGAAAATTGAACCTCAAGTCCAAAATCGACTCTCGGCTCCCATTCTCTGTCCAAATACACATACATTTACATTTATGGGTGACTGTGTGGCTATATTTAAATTCACAGCTCTAAAAGCTGCAGGACAGTAAATAGACTCATTTTAGCCATTTTATCAAATTGTATTAGCTTTCCTTCCCTGCCATTCTCCAAGGCAGGCAAAGTTCAGACGTGCAGAAAATGTAAATGATTTCTTTTGATAATAGCACTGGTAGATTCCAAGCCCGGAAATCAGCTCATGCTTATTTCTGAGAGCCTGTTGAGTGATGCCTGGTCATGGCTTTGTGCTAAGGGAGTGCCTTTCAGCATAAAGAGTCAATGGAATATAGTACCTGAGATCGGGGGTTGGGGGGCACCCTTACACTGGCACCTTATGTGCCTCAAACCCAAAAGACCTTATATGCTGGGTGGAGAAATGCACAGTGAGCAAGAATGAGGACTGAAGACATCTCCCTATGGAGAAAATTGTCTGTGGTTAATGGTGGTGTCTGTCATGTACTCTTAGACCAGAAGTCAAGGTTACTGCAAAGCAACAGACTCTTTCAGGAAAAATGATGGGTTCTCATAGAAATCTAAGCCATAATCTGGTTCTTCAATAGGAGTGAATTACACTACTCAATTTGCATACTCAAATTGTGATAAAATATAATATATATATCTTAACTATAACTATTACATATATACAATATATGTATAATATATATACACAATATATGTGGTATATATATAATATATATATATTATATATATAATCTTAACTATTATCTCTCTAAACTCCAATTACCTTAGTATTTCCTATGATCGGTCATAGGAAAATGGAATCCAACATGCTACAAATCAAAGAAAGTATACCATATATATAATATATAATCCAATATAATATATAAAATCTTAACTATAACTATTATATATATTATATTATATACATACACAATATATGTATGTATATAATATATATACAATATATACTATATATATGTATATATATATATATAATCTTAACTATTATCTCTCTATACTCCAATTACCTTAGTATTTCCTATGATCCGTCATAGGAAAATGGAATCCAACATTCTACAAATCAAAGAAAGTATACCATAATCATTGAGAAAAAAAATAAAGTTGTTGGCTGTCATATTTTAAAGTGTCTGAAATCTATCTCATGCCAGGAAAAACTGAGAGAGAAGCTTGGCTATATTCCCATTCCAATGTCTACCAGGCAAATCTAGAAAAGTGAATCTCTTAGCTGAGGAGGACAGGATGGAACTGTGATACAAAAACAAGTAGTGTTGATGTGATAATCAACTCCCACCTGGCCCCTCCCCTAGACCCCACAGATGTGGAGATTACAAAATCCAATTCAGTTTTAAGAATTTTAGTGTAGAGGACAAGTGTGGTCCAGAATCTGCATGGAATCAGGATGGCAGAGTATTTTAGATCAGCCCTAAACCAGTGTTTTGATTACATGGTACATGTACCATGTACATGAATCACCTCTCAGAGACCAGGAGCAGCTTGGAGAAACAGTAACACCTTTCCATCCCCTGAGCAGGTAAGAGACATCAGCTGAGAGATAAAAATGGAGATGTAAATAGTCCTCCTGGTCAAAATGTAGCAGAAATGGTAAAGGGTAATATGCACTACTTCTTCAGAGACCGTGGCAGGACTCAAAGGGATGACATTTCAGGAGAACAAACCAGAATGAAAAAAGAGTCTCATCCAAAAAGGAGTCTGGCTACTTTTTTGCAAATGCCAACATACTGGGAAGTCCGGCTTACTGGACCTGATTTATGGTCCTCATAACCAGATGTGCAGATTTACTCAGCCCTACCTGTCTCCCTGTCATTGGCCATATGCTCAGTGGAGAGCTGTGTCTACAACCATGTGGCCTCACCTGCTAACATCTCACTTCATCCAGCACGAGAGCTGGGCTGCAGCCCCCTCCATCACACCATAACAAAGGAGATCCAGCGCCTCTGGCTCCCAAACCCAAAGCCTTCAGATCCAAGATGCTCTGCCTCTTCTCTTTCAGACTCAAGTAAAACACTGCTCACGGGATGTGGGCTGTGGCTTCGCCAACAGCTGCCTGGTGAGGGGTGTTAACAAAAACTAGAAAAGTAGACGAAGCTTTGACCAATGGGAGAGAGACATCTGTGTTCTGTCATCTCCAGACTTGTATTTGCTTCCTTCCTTCCTCAGGCACTTCTTTCACCACCCTGGAAATGCACACTGGGCTGGTCATTAATATGCAGATTCTGTGTCAAACTTTGTTTCCTAGAGAATGTGGGCTAAGTAGTGGTATTTAGCATCAACTCCAGGAAGGAATAGAAGAGGGGGGAAAAGCATCCAATGTTGACTTGAAATTAACAAGCAGGGCTAAATTTGACTAAATTTAGCAGTCTGGACTCCACCAGGAGGCTGACAAAGGAATTAAGGTCACAGGGAAAAAAAAAAAAGTTACATCTTTATACATCTAACTTTGCAGCTTATGAATTAAATAGCTGTTATATTTAGAAATATAAAAAATTCAAACATCATGAAAATCCTTTGCCTACAGGCTGGAAACAGATGATCCAAAATTCAGGGCCATCCAGGAGAGAGAAAAGGAAAGTGTTTAGTCTATGACAGTCTATATACAGTAGCTTCCCCTCTTCTGTATCACTCATTCCTCATTTTACGGTACACAGGGGAAGTACTAGCAGTAGCTGAGCACTGAAGAGCATGGATTCTGATGTCAAAGGCACGCAGTCTTAGTATTATTTCTGCAATTCATCAGCTTTGTGACCTTGGGCAACTGACTGACACTCTACCTCCTTATCCATAAAATACAGACAGGAGCACACACCTCTGATATGGGCTTTGAGGGCAAACATACAGTCCCTAGTACTTTGCCTAGAAAAGAGTAAGCACTTAATGAATGTGTGCTGCAGTTATTAGTATCAAGGTGTTTGGTGGAGGGCAATTAGAAAATTTCAACAACTAACTTAATGAAGAGAATATTCCTCTTTGCAGAACAAGAAGAAGGAATAAAGCTTTTATTGTTCCTCTTTATGAGCTTGTCCCTCCTCCCTGCAACATTGTCATCAATGGGGGGGTCTTCCGGATAGAACAAAAATCCCACCCTTTCGTATGTTTGGCCACTGATTCCCTGAGTTTCAAAATTATTCACAGGAGACACAGAATTTTATAGATATTCATATATATAAATACACATGTAAAGAAACATGATGCTAACATCTAATACAAGGCCCAAAGGCAAATACAGTGTGTGATCTGTCTGCAAATAAAGTTTAACTAGAACTTAGCCACACCCATTCATTTACATGTTGTCTAAGGCTTCTCTCACATAAAGAGAAAGGTTAGGGTCCACAAAGCCTGCCTTTGTACTAGTACTATCTGGCTCTTTAGAGATAGATACAGGTACTATCTGGCTCTTTAGAGAAACAGTCTGCTGATCTTTGATCTAAGAAAAGAACTTGAGGGAAGAGGAAAGAATCCTCAAGACAAACTGAAAGGCAAATTGAGAAAATATCAAGTGAGGTGGCTTCAAATAATAAGCTCCTATTTCTTACATGAGGATGGGCTCAAATGGGGAAGAGGCCAAGAAATAATACACATAAATCAAGCTCAATGTTAGCAGAAGACTAAGCCCATAAATGCTACTTATAGCTAAATGTTGAAACCAAGAATGTTCATGTATTTCTCTCCCAGGGTCTTAAAGTAAAGATGTTACCTCTCAGGAAATACAGTTTTTAAAAAGCACACAGATGTTAAGAGCCTCATATGTGAACTGAATGCAACAAAAATTGGATTTAATTTGTTTTGGCTGTTGATTTATAGGATTATTACCAAAACATCTTTGAGACTATAAAGAAGGTATCTTGAAATATATGTAATTCTGTAGCATTTTTATTACTTCAATAAATGAACTCAAAGAAGAAAATACAGGAAGTGAAGGGGTTTCTCTAATAGAAAAAACTCAAAATATCAATTATTTAACACTTTTAAATTAGTATATATAAGATTGATGCTGGACCAGATCTTTTTCTGCACATCAATACATCCCTATTAAAAAGATAATTTCCTTCTAGTTTCATATTATAGTCTTTTAAAAAAATGAGATTTAAGATGACAACACATTTTCTTTTTAGAGAGAGTTTTATTCTTTATGTAATTATTGTATCTTATTCTGAGGCACTTGCAGAAAATAAGTTAAAAATTTTAAAATATGTTTAAACTGATTTAATGCAGGGAATCACATGAACTCAAAACACTTAATGCAAACTAAATTTGCTGAAGAACTCACTTAAAAACCGTTTAAAAAATACAGTTTCTTATTGTTTCTCAAGCTCCAGTCTTCCATAAATACTTGAAGAAAAATACCATTCATTTCTTGATCATCAGACACACTTTTCAGTTAAGCATCCAACTGAGGCTCAGGTCATGATCTGATGGTTTACAAGTTCGAGCCCCACATCGGGCTCCGTACTGACAGTTCAGCCTGCTTTGGATTCTGTGTCTCCCTCTCTCTCTCTCTGCCCCTCCCCCGCTTGCACTCTGTCTCTCTCTCTCAAAAGTAAAACACTAAAAAAATGTTTTTTAAAGTCACTTCTCAAAAATCTACATATTTGGCAGAATGAGATTGATTCAAGAAATTAAAGAATTCTCATATGGTCATTAAAATTATGTTACAATATTGAATGACAAAATTATATTAAGTGAAAATGTTAACTTAAAAATGTTACAACAATAAATTTCCATCTTATAAGAAAACTGTAGGTAAATGCTTAATAGAATGATTTCTTTCTGGAGTTGGGAGATTATTCATTTCTTAATTTCCCTTACTTTTATATTTTATGGATTTTATTTGTTCAATGTTTATGCCATCTGTAGTTAAGAGGAGAAATAATTCTATTAAACATTTCATAAGTAGTATTTAAATACCACAAGAAAATAATTATTACAAACAAAAAAACTAACACCCCTTCTGAAGCATAAGGTATAAGTTTCATTTTTAATAGGTAGTTGGGAGAAAAAATATATCATATACATAGTGGTTGGACTAATTTGTTGTGGCTTGAATTATTTTTCATTCATCCAAAACCTAATATCAAACAATAATTAAAAAATGACCTTTTTAAAACTTTAAGTCAAAATTATTCCAAATATTCGGTAGATATTCAGAGCATAAGAATAATCAGTGAAATTCGCATACTTTTATTCTTTAACAAAGACTCACGGCTTTATTTAGGATTCTATTCTGATGGTTAACTATACATTTTTGTATAGATAGCACATGACATTTTATCAGGCTCTTGGAGTATTTAATCTTCAAAATAATCTTGTGAAACAGGCAGGACAGATATTACCATTCCATTATTTAATGGTGGAAATGAGGCTCAGGAGCCAGTCACTATGGACTTTGTCAATGGAACCACTGATCCTCAACACTTCTGGCTGGGTTTGCTCCAACCATGGGCATTAGGAGGTCAGGGAGCAGAAGACTGGGGTCGTTAGGTTAACTAGTCATCTGGCTTCCTATCCTTGCTCCTTCTGCGCTAGAAGTCATTACAGCCTGTTCAGTTGCTGGACCCAGAGTTGTGTATTACTCACAGTTTCTCTCAGCCCTCCTATATTCTCAGTGACTATGTCATCTGTGTCCTGATTTGTAATTTGAAAAAACAAGGGAACTTCTTTACCCAATTTGACTCCACAGGGAGAAAAAAAAAAAGTCATTATTTTCCAAATGGGGAATGTCAAACAGTGTCTAGGATGGATGGTGATTCCTAGAAGGTTAGAGAAAGGAGGAGTCCCAGCGACTATCCAGTGTAGTTCAACACCCTAGCTCTACAGACATGGAAATGGTGGAACAGAATGTGAGTCAGTTCAGAACACTAGCTTTAGTGTTCATGTGGGTCACCAACTCTGTTATATGCATCTCTTGGGGGATGTTAATTTGGATGATTTACATTATTACAAACTTTGAATATAAATTCAGAAGATTATATTTTGATATATAATTTCAAAATCCTCAGATTCAAATGCTCAAAAAATCGGCTGTACCATAGTTCTCAGCAAACAAGAAGTTGTAAAAAGAACCCAGTAAATGCACTTAACTGTTATACTAAGTATAGTTCCTTTCACTATATCCTTAATTAAAAGTTCCATTTTCAAAATCCATTCTGTTATAGTATGAATTATAAAAGTTATGAATATGTTAGTGAAACAAAGCTACAGAACAATGTTTTGCTCCCACAGTGAAGATAGCCAGAATGAGTCAAGTCTCTTGCTTATATTCCACAGACAACAGTTTATATTTCCGATTGCATCCTTCATGGAAAAATGTTTTGCCTCTGACTAAACACTACATTCTAGTATTTGCACAGTCCATGGCCAACTGGAGATGAGGAAGAGTGATGCATACAGGTTTTGAGCAGGTGGGATTGACGATTTTTTTTAAGGAAGTTGAGTGGACAGTCACCCAAAGGACCTACGCACAAGGCTGAGGGGCCAGCTTTCAGCCCAACACCTGGCTCTGTGCATTCTTAACTCTGTTTCCTAGGTCACATTTTACAATATGAGTCTTAAGTTTTCTCGTGTGTAAGACAGTGAAAATAATACACCTCACAGTGAGGACTAGATAATGAGTTTTATAACAGCATTTAGTCCAGTACCAGCACCTGGTCTGGATTCCGTAAACTATACTGCTTGTTTAACTACTATTACTACATTGACAGCAGCGAATCATTGAAGGCCAGAGAAGACATTAAAGAGGTCTATTACCAAAGTTAAGCATCGTATTGAGAAAACCTGTCTTCCAGTAACTTTGGTATATTTCATCATTCTTGCCTTAGTGAGAGATTCCGGGAATGTTGTTCACATAATGATTTAGTCTCCCAAATGCCATAAATCTCTAAGCAAGCTTTAACTAAAATTTGTCAAGCATCAGGGATCCATGAGAAATACTTCTATACAATGTATAACAATTTCTATACTCTTGAATTTATCTCTGAAGGCAAAAGTAAATGAATCTGCCTTAGAATAAAGTATTACTAAGACACATGAGGATCAAGAGTTCTAAGAATATCTACAGTATAATCCGTTGTGACCCATCTGGGTGTGGAGTCCAGCAGAAGCCAATGATTCCCAACTACCTGTCCCTGGAAGAATTACCTGACAGTGATCCAGGGACCTGGGAAAATATACATTTCTAGTCCTAGCTCCTGGAATTCTAAATCAGTAGGTCTAAAGTGAGCTGCATAGTTGGGCTTTAATGCTCTTCATGGTATTCTGTGGCATGGCCAGATTTGGGAATCCCTGGAAAACCAATGAACTGAGTCCCGAAGACTCCAGTTCTAGTCTGCTAACTTTAGAGTTCCCTTCTGCAACTTTACCCTCCTCTCTTGGCCTCAATTCACAAAAAATTTACAGCACAAAGGGGCTGCCTTACTAGCATCTGGAAGACCTCTTCTGGAATCTGCCATTTTACTTGGAAGGCTAAAAGTAAATAGAAATAACTAGAAAGAGGAACTTATCACGGTAAATGTGAAAAAGGTCAATGCACATTTGGCCAATCAGGTAGAATTCTGGCTGGTCGAGTCATTTTTTGGACAGCTCTTTGAAAGGCTTTCCCACCACTCAGAACAAAAACCATATCCGCAACCTTCTGCTTCCTCTTATCAGGAAGGCTTGCTGCCTGAGCAGCGAAGCTGCCAGTTTTCTGCATACCATAGTGTTTATCAAGTTAAATTAATGAGAAACTGAGCCTTGGCAGGAAGCCCACTGCCACCTCAACTCTCCTGGTCACTGGCAAGAGAGTACAAGTCTGTCTGCAAAGAGGGAAGAGAGCCACTTGGCTCCATCGGCTGCCTGTGGACGCTGACACAGAGCCGCCAAGAAGCTGATGGATGCACCAGAAATTGCAGAAATTATGCAGGGGCAGAACCCGTGTGCTTTCGGTTCTAGGGCTAGCTCGTGACATTGACAAGTTTGTCCTGTTTTTCACTATGTGGTTTTTGTTTGTTTCTCCCCCACTGAAAGTAAGAGTTTGTGATCTGGAGGCCCAGACCCAGAACGAGATCGAAAACCTAATTTGTTCGGCCTCTGTAGTGTTTTACATCATTTAAGTCAACTTTGGAAAACTGGAATATCCCACACAAAAATTCAGTTTTCCAGATTCTCTTGAAAACTCCTCAATGTCAGGCAAAAAAGGCCAACCCATAATCTTTGAGAGCTGAATTCCTGGCTGCTCCTATTCAGAGGAAACATACATACCCCAGGCTACCTCCAGACTGCACCACTCCCTACACATGCCTGGCACGGAAGTCTAACATCCACAGCCAGTTCCTACCTTGCTCCTGCTATCTTTTTTTTGTTTTAATTTTTCGCGTTGTATTTATTTATTTACTTTGAGAGAGAGTGCATGAGCTGCAGAGGGGCAGAGATAAAGAGAGAATCCCTAGCAGGCTCCACACAATCAGCACAGAGCCCGACATGGGGCTTGGACTCCATGAACTGTGAGAACATGACCTGAGCCAAACTCAAGCGTCAGTTTCTTAACCCACTGAGCCTCCCAGGCACACCACCCTTGTTTGTTTTTAAATAAACACATACTTTGGCAGTTACATTTTCAACAAAAGCCAGGGTGTGGAAAAAAGGCTTGTGTCAGTGACTGGTAGGTTCCAGAAAACTAGGAGGAGAATACAGAGCTTTTGTAAATGCTTAACACGCAGACCTGACCCAATTCACTGATTAGCATCCCCCACCTTGTTCCTATAGACCCTGGATTTGTAACCCCTTCATTAATAGAAAGGCTGAGCTGAGACAGTCAGGGACTTTGGGAACAAGCCCCTATACACCCTGGACACCTCTAACCCTGCTGGCTGTTACAGCTGTTTTTTTGAAGTGCTAAACACAGAGGAAGGAGTAAGCCCAGGCTGGTTCAGACTAGTCTGGGATAAGATGGTCATCAAGCTTGACCTTTCACCCACTGCTTCTTTAACTGTCATGTTAAAGATCATGCCTAGAGTTAGAGGCTTAACATGCACATGAACCATGTGATGCATGAAGACGTATGTTCTGTCAACTGTACCTTTGACCAATTCCCTGTATTTCTCCACCCTTATATGCTTAAATGGCACTCCTTTCCTGCGTCAGGCCCGTTAAAACTTTCTCTGACTATTGTCCTTGGGAGTCAGTCTGACATGACAGCAGTGACTGTGTCTCTCTTTAGCTAGACCCTTTGCCCCCATGAAAGGTTTGACTGCATTTGTACATTTTGGGTCCAGCCTCCTTCCTACCATTGCTGAGTCCAAAGAGTCTGGTAACAGAGCTGTGTCCAAAGCTCACTAAGAAACCAGGGGACTGCATAGAAGCAGCATGTTGCAAGGCGGGAATGTTCAGGCCCCTTGAAGGAAAGATCCCTTAAACAGAAAATGAATTGTTAAAAAAACCCAAAAAACAAAAAGGATTTCTATGGTTTTTGAGGGGCAGTCATGTTGAATGGTTAACGGCAGTTTTAGAGTCAGACAGCCTAATAGAAAAATATCTAGTTACTTAACCTTTCTGCCTGTTTCTCCCATGGAGATCATGAATATTCCTTACCTCTTAGGATTCTTAGGATGCCTGAATAAAGTATCCATATAATGTGGTATCTGGCAGATAGTAAATGCTAAATAAGGGTTATTAATATTGCCATTATTGACAGACAAAATGCATAGTGACATAAAGCTGGTATGTGTAGATTACTTTGAAATGGATTTATTTTTCATTAATCCTAGTGGCATCTGCATGCATAAAAAATAGTAGTGTGTCAGACATTATTTATTCAGTTCATCAACCATATGCAGTACTTTGGCAGTTCAGCCTTCCTCGCTGCCTCCAAGGGCTTCAAGGTCAAAGGTTAAGAGGGTGGAGAGAGACAAAGTCATTAATCCAAATCAAGACATTAGACTTCAATTATGTTTTTGCTCCCAAACTGGCTGCCATCTTTTCTCAAAGGAAACTAATGGAGGTAGAAGTAGAAAATGGAGAAGAAAAGAAAATGTCTTTGGGCAAGTCACTGAACAGGGATGAGGTGATAATGTGAGGATTTCAGATTAGATCCTGGGCTTTCTATCTGTGCTCCTTGGGGAACATTTAGGTAGGGAACTAGGGGCAGGCCAAGTGGGTGGGTTTCGGACCCAGCCTTACTTTATAGAGAACAACTTTTATGGAGGTTCATAATGTATCACGGGTGAAAGTGTTTTGCGGCTTCCCAAGCAAACAACCGAGCTTGCACATCTTAAAAACAGTGGCTCTCCAACTTGGCTGCATGTTGGAATCACTCTAAGGAACTATGAAAACACTGATGCATGGGACTCAGCTCAGGACCCACTTAAATGGTCATTAAGAGTGGCCTGGAAGTCCAGATGTGCAACTGCTTCTCCATTGATTTGACCTTGAAAATATTAGCCAGGACAAGACCAAGGTTACCCACTGATCTTCCCTCAGTCTTTTCAATGCAAAGATCCCAGGAAGCGTAAGTAAATGAAAAATCCAATCCCAGGAGGAACATAATTTCAGAAGAGTTCAGTTCGTTAAAGGACACCAAGGATACTTATTTTCTTGAAGACTTGATCTCTAATTACTCTCCTTCATGGAGAGAGTAAAAGAAAACGTAAATTCAATTTTACAGAAGTTCTAAAAAACCAAGATCCACATTTAAAAAAAAAATCCCGATCACAGCCTAGATTCCCACTCAGTCTATAAGGAGCTTAAGTTCTACTTTTGTCAGAAAGAAAAAATTAATTTTGATTCACTTCGCTTTGACAGTTCCTTTAACAGGTTATTTTAGTAGGGCTTTGGGGCAAAATGAAATATTTCAGTTCATAGAGCAAATAGAAAGGTATACGCCAGCAGAGCTACGAAAACATTGTTTGGAACACTTGAACAAGATAGTACGCCAACTTAGCTATGAAAAGTTAACTGACAAATACGTATTAACTTGTGTTTAAAACAAGTGAGATTTATCATCTTTGGAAAAAGGAGACTACAGCATTTCCCTTCCCTACTTTTGCTAATCAAGACTCGCCAAAATCATTTTCTAACGGTCTTAGAGAGAGAGAGATCTCCTGACATATTTTTGGTAAATAAAGCACAAGGAGAAACAGACCCATAGCATTGTCAGTTTACAAAAGGATATGTATTAACTAGCCAAAGAGACTTTTGTTGCATTTTCTTCAACGAATCAAATACTCATAAGCCATTATTTAAGTCAATGCTGTCAAAAAGAAATAGAACATGACATTTTCAATTCTTGAACAGCCACATTAAGATGTAAAAAGAAAAGGTAAAATTAGTTTTGATATATTTTAACTTGATATATCAAAAAATTGTCATTTCAACATATAATCAATATTTATTGTATCAGAAATAGGTGAAATATGCAGGTAGGTGAATTATAGATCAGTATTATGTTAAAATGATTATAGACATTTTACATTTTTTTAAATATCAAGTCTTGGAAATCTCATGTGTTTTTTACACTTCTATCAGTTTAGACCTGTCACATGTTATTTCAAATATAGGGTGGCCATACGTAGCCAGTGGCTACTACACTGGATACATGATTTAAATGATTCACGTGTACGATCATGGTTTATGCAAAAGAACTATCATGTGCATTTAGGTCATCTTCTCCTTTGCTCACTTCTCACTATCTGAAGATGTTCTCAGTAAACAGTATTTTAAATTTTCAGAACTTCATCCCTTCATCCTCTATGTTACTCACAGGAGCAAAGATATAAAAAGAAGCAAAAGCAAGAATTTCTTGTATCTGTTTCTCAGCTAAGCTCTGACTTCCTTCCTGTTTACCACCTTTCCTCACTGGCCACCCTTGATGTGTCTCAACTCTTATTACTGTGTGGCTGAATGGTTTATGTTCTTCTCTGTTCTCAGTTTGAATACAGAGTAATGAAATGTTTTATGTTTTTCTTTTCAGGAAATGTTTACCTACTGATGGCATCGTATTTTTCTATCCTAGCACTGTTAAGAGCCCTTGAGATACAGAAGTTTTTAACCAATAACCTACATGAAATTAACTATGCATTTGAGTTTTGGAGAGTCCTTCTAGTTCTTCATTAGGTCACAAAAGAAATCTAAAAGATCAGTAAGAGCCTTCAAAACAAAAACAAAATTAACGACCTAATGATCTATCTTTCAGAAAGTGAAACAAGTTCATTATGAGAAACAGCAAAAATCATTGCATGGAACTACCTACTCTCTCAGAATCAGAGGTTTTAACAGACTCAGAGAATCCACCAGGCTGAAGATCACCTTTCCCCCTTTTTAAATTCTACATCCTCACAATATCCCACACGTACTACAGGCAATGTTAATTCAATACCAAATCAATGCCTATTTATCAGGCTCTTGACTATGTTCGTGACATTGCACCACGTGAAGATAAACCACAAATGAGACAAACATCATCCTGTCTGTTAAGGAAAATTACTGTACGATAGGAAATCATGATTATAATTTAGGGTTTAACGTACATGATGATGTAGGGCAGTCAGGTCATGCTGGCTGCATATAAAGGAAATGGAACCAGCCCAGAAAAGGGATTAATGAAGGCCCCTTAGAGTTTAAGTTGAGCCTTGAGAGTTTTCCAAATGCTCCCTAAATGAACAAACATAGGAGGGCAGAGAAACATCCCAAGAGGCAGGCTGGGACTGGCAAAAGCTGAAGTTCCATGGTGTGGTAGATTAGACTAGACAAACTAAAAGGAGTCACAGAAAGAGGGGACAGAAAGAATAAGGTGAGGTATAGTAATGGGGAGAGCCCCCAGAAGCCATGGGAAGTTCTGGCATTTACCCTAGCTCTAACAGGAATCTACCAAAGGGTTTTAAACATGGAAAATACAGAATTACGTTTGCTTTTGAAAAAGATCATTCTAGCTGCTGTTTGAACACCAGAGGAGATAATGGGAATGGTCGCAGGGAGACCAATTAGGGATCTAGAAGGATCCTTATTTTAAGGTTCACACTTGGGTGGTAAACTGGCTCCCAAGTGAATGGAGCCTGCCAATACATCTCATTTATCCCACACACCATTCTGAAAATTAGATGATTGCATATAAAAATCTACATTTCCAGCATCTCATACAAGACAGCCTCGGAAACTGTGGGTTCACTCACGTAGGTATGCCAAACAACCAGCTGGAGCTGAGGAGTGCTAACTTCTTCCAGGCAGGGCTGAGGGCCTCCACTTTCTCAAGGTCCCTGCCTCACCACATAACCTCATTTCCAGCTCCAATACAGAAACTGTAATACTTGACCTCCAGAGTAGAGTCATCTAGTGATCAAACTCAAGACAGGGAGAAATTAAAGGGCCTGTGCCTCCAGGACTAAATTGGAAAGCAGTCCATCATGAGGCTACCCACAACTGGGAAAGGGGTGCCCAGGAGCCATCATAGACACCAGTGTCCTGAGATCAATTGAAATGCTTTATCGAGGATGATACAACAGACCATCTGAACAGTTTCAAGCAAATCATGATGTAGTGCATTTATCAAAGTATACATAACTCGACCTGAAAGACCATGGTGCAGGGGTGCCTGGGTGGCTCAGTCAGTTGAGTCCAACTCTTGACATCAGCTCAGGACCTGATCTTATAGTTTGTGGGATCGAGCCCCATGCCAGGCTCTGTGCCCACAGTGCAGGGTCTGCTCAGGATTCTCCCTCTCTCTCTCTCTCTGACCTTCCCCTGCTCATCCTCTCACTCTATCTCAAAATAAGCAAACATTTAAAAAAAGGGGGTGCCTGAGTGGCTCAGTCGGTTAAGTGTCCGACTTCAGCTCAGGTCATGATCACATGCTTCGTGGGTTCGAGCCCCGCGTCGGGCTCAGTGCTGACAGCTAGCTCAGAGCCTGGAACCTGCTTCAGATTCTATGTCTCCCCCTCTCTCTGGCCCTCCCCTGCTTGCACTGTCTCTCTCTCTCTCTCTCTCCCAGAAATAAATAAAAACATTTAAAAATTTTTTTTAAAAAAAGAAAGAAAGACTATGGTCCAGTTGTATCAACAGGATTCAATTCTAAGCTGCTTCAAATAAAGACCCTGGATTGGCGGTGTAGGAAGTCATCTGCTAATAAGATGATGAAAATATAGAAGCCAAATAGCTGCCAGGATCCCTCCACTTTTCCTGATTGGATAGAACATTTTAGACTTTCGAGGCTGGATACAAACCCCAACAGTCTTTGAAACAGGACTAGCCAAAAAAACATCCCAGTTTCCAGACACTATGTTTGTATATGGTCTGTGTGGGAAAGAGACAAATCTAGTACCGGGGGGGGGAGAGGGGTTGGGGGGGAGTGGTGGCTTAGGATTTTGAGTTTTAAGAAGGTGCAAGTAGCAACTATTTCTTAACCCCAAGTATAAAATAAATAGGAAGGCATTTTCTCCCTGAAATATTCCTTTTTGTTTCATTCAGGAGTATGTTTGCAATTAAGATGAAAAGTTTATGAAAAATCTAAGAAATAGAGAAGGCTTTAATAAGTCATTTAACCTGACAGTACTTCTATCTGAATTCTATTTCCTTTCACATCTAAATTTAACTGCATTAAAAGACAGAATTTCTCGCAGCCATTTATGAAACAACTTGTAAACTGCGGTATCAACAGATTTTGTAGATTTAAGTTTTCCCCTTCCAGCAATTTATTTACTGATCTTTCTCCTCCTATGTTCTTATCTCTAATTTCCTGTCTCTGCATAATAGAGTAAGCCAATATTTTTCTAAAGTTAAATCATTAGGAGTGCCTGGATGGCTCGGTTGGTTGCATCTCCAACTGATTTCTGCTCAGGTCATGATCTCGCAGTTCATGAGTTCTAGCCCCACACTGGACTCTGTCTTGACAGCATGGAACCTGCTTGGGATTCTCTGTCTCCTTCTCTCTCTGCCCTGGTGATTTAATGAGTTCAATTGTTAATTCAACAAATGCCTTGAGAATCTACTATGTAGAAGGCCTGGGCAGAGAAAGCTTGCTTTCCAGTGGGGGTGTGAAGTAACAAGGAATAACGAAAAATTTTTAAATGTTGCCATTGCTGTACTAGAGCTATGCTACAGAAACAGACAAGGAGAGAGAAAAATCGGATGCTGAGAGGGTTAGGGAAAATTTTGTAATGTTATTTGAGATCTTTTAGAGACAAAAGTTATCTAAAACTTGTCACTCAAGAGTAGAAAATGTCTACTTGCAAAGGTAGACTTAGACATTGTTCAACAAACTCACCCAAGAATTATTTAATCCTCTAGGAGAATTCACTAGTGTTTCACTTACCTATGTACTAGTTCATTAGAGCTAAGACTTTGAGAAGCTTCTTGTTAACATGTAAACTTATAACCTGTATAAAAGGTAATTTCAAGGTTATAGTTTGATTTCTCTATAGGATTAACCCTTTTGCCACTGATCAAATTCATTTCCAAACACCTTTCATGGTATACTCTAGACACACTGATCTTTAAAATGCTCTTTGATCTACCTTTTCTATTTTCCTTTTGTTCACATTTATTAGTGAGTTAAATAAAACTTTTGAAATAATTCATTACCTATTGGATGAGTCATGTTTATACTTTCTGAATATTATACTTGGAAAAAGTGAATCCTTAAGGATCAATAAACATCTACCAAGAAGTCAAGGTGAATTCCTTCTTTTTAATATTTTTCCCAAAAGAACACAAGTACAGACTAAAAAAAGAAATACTATGCTGAAACACAACAGCTGACTTCCACTTTCTTCCAAACTTAGGTTTCCTAAAAGCAAATCAACCTATTTAACTGCCTCAGTGCTTAATTCTCGAATGATTACCTCACTCTCCTTTTTAGGCTTATATTCCTCTCTCATAATTTAGCTTTTTAGGATATAATCTATTAACTCTTTGAAGTGTAAGGATTTAGCGTATTCTTCCCCCTTCCAGCTTTTATTCTTCTGGGGTCCTACTTGTAGATGAAATAATACATCTAAACTTTGTCTGGTTTCATTAACCTCAGAGGGGAAAAAAAATTCATCTTCCCATTTTGTTAAAGATCTTCATGCCTCCCTTGACTCTGTATCCACTACTATCTGCCAACCTTGCTCTTACTTTCATTATCAAGGGTTATAACATTTGGTTAATTTGCTTGTATGTTTGATTTCTAGGATGACTCTAAAGTTGGAAAAGGGTTTATGATGATGATATAAATTGTCCACTGGAGAACCAAGGAGTATACTAAGATGACACTTAGTTCTCTTTGGATCAAATGCCATACCCCTCAACTCTAGTTGTCAAATGGATTCTTTGTTGTTTTTATGCTTATTTGGGCCATGGTTTCCTTCTGTAGTTTTTGCTATTGTTCTTGCTGAGTCTGATTTCCAAATGCTTGCCTTTTCTTTAAAGACTCACATGCTCTCGTCACATCACTTAGTTCACTGGCAAAACTCTTCATAGTAATCTGCCACAACTTTCTTCTTAAATGTATCCTTCTTAGAGTTCTTGATTTCTCCAATTTTGACCAAATACTTTCTATACCTGCTGCATTGCCTTGTCTTCCACTTTTTGGAGGGCCTTTGGCTTTAGTGTCACCATTTCTTGGTATCTTTCAGAAATATTACATTTCACGGTCAACTTACAGAAATATATGCAGAAAGAGTGAGAAGTCTATGTTTCTAAAAACATACTTTTATGTTTTTAATTTTTTAAATTCCTTGTTATTGCTCACTTATAATTTGGCTTAGAACTGAATTCTAGACTCAAAATAGTTTTTTTCTCAGAAATATAACAAACTGTCCAATGTCTTCTAGTGTTGATGAAAAGTTTGGTACCACTGTAAAATTAGTTTCTTTTTGTATAAGGTTACTTTCCCCTATCCAGAAGCTTTTAAGATTCTTTTATTCTTAGAACTTTGAAAATTAAATCTGATACATCAGGACCTTGTGTTTAATTCCCATTTAGGTCACTGGCTTGTGATGTGTAAATTCAACCTATTGCCTCACTTAAATAATATTTTAAAATTTATTTGATCATCTAATACCCCAACCTCCCAAATTTATCTGGTATCTCTGGAGACTCTTCAGTGATTTATCTACAATATTTGACTCTTGATTTCCATTAAATATTCTCTTTTCTAGGTCTTAGATCTATACTTTATTCCACAACCCTTTCATTAATTTAAAAAAACCTTAATTTAAAGGAGGTATTTCTTAGTCTTGGTTTTTTTTTTAAAAACTGTTCTATACTTATTTCTGAACAAATTATTTTTTTACTATTTTAAAGAGTACTTATAAGAAGATTTAAAATATACTCTTTTGTCTCTCACATGATCTATTTTTGCAATGGTTACACATTTAGTAGTAAACTTTGTTAATTTTTATCATTCTTTAATGATTTCTCCTATGCAAGTGGTTTTCTTCCTTAGTGTGATTGTCATTTTTTGGTATAATAATACAAAAGTGAAATTTCACTTATAGTTACAATGTCACAAAACACAATTCAATGTCACCTGATTCAACTACATGAACTAGCCAGATAAACCTTTCTTTAAAGATCTTCACTGAAGAGTTGTAGATTCAAAGCGTTCTAAAAGAAACTCCAGAGAAAGATTTCACACTTGAGAGGTTGGAGGAAGGAGAATGAGAACAAGCCTCCTAGAGAAGGATAGCCTTTGTTTGACCAGGACAAACTGACTCAATCTTTGGATGCACCTGTTAGCTACTGTGTTGGATTTGAAACTAGAAATATCCAAAAGTGATTTTAAGCTAGGCAGAGATTTCACAAGTAGGACACAAGAAGCGGAGACCATAAAATGAAAATATGAATAAACAAATGGACACTTCATTCAAAAGAAAAACTTCTGCCCTTCAGAAGATACCACAAGGGAAATGAACAGTAACAAACTGTAAGAACCTATCTGCAGAATATAGAAGACAGAATTTGTATCCACACCATTTAAAGAATTCCTACAACTATGAGCACCTGGGTGGCTCAGTCAGTTGAGCGCCCAACTTTTGATTTCAGCTCAGGTCATGGTCCCAGGGTCATGGAATTGAGCCACACATTGGCCTCTGAACTGAGCATAAGGCCTACTTGAGATATATTCCCTCTCTCTCTCCCTCTTTCTCTCTCAGTCCCCTCTCTGCCCCTCCCCTACTCACACACTCTCTCTAAAAAATAAAAAGTAAAGGGGCACCTAGGTGGCTCAGTCCGTTGATCCACCAACTATGGCTCAGGTCATGATCTCATAGTTTGTGGGTTCAAGCCCCACACCCAGCTCTGTGCTGACAGCTCAGAGCCTAGAGCCTGCTTCGGATTCTGTGTCTCCCTCTCTCTCTGGCCCTCCCCAACTTGTGCATTCTCTCTCTCTCTCTCTATCTATCTCTCTCTCTCTCTCTCTTTCTCAAAAATAAACATTAAAAAAAAATAAAAAGTAAAAAAAAAGGGAATCCTAGAATAATTTAAAAAACAATGCAATTAAAAATTGGAAGAAAGACTTCAACAGACTCTTTACAAAAGAGATGAAAATAACCAATAAGCAAAAGCTAAACTATTTAACACTATTAGTCAACAAAGAAATGCAAGTTAAAAGGAGTTATCATTTCATACTAACTAGAACAGTTAAAATTAACAAGGCTAAGAATACAACTGTTAGCAGACAGAAAAACTGAATTTCAAACATCTCTTGTGAGAATAAAAAGTGGGAGTGAAATACAATGAAGAACAATTTGGTGGTTCCTTATAAAAGCAAATATACATGTATCCTATGCCTTAGCAATTCCATTCCTGGATGTTTACCCTAAGAAATTAAGATTTATCTTCAAAGATTGGTTCTCAAATGTTCATAAGAACTTGATTCCTAATATTTCTTTCTTTTCTTTTTTAATGTTTTGTTTATTTCTGAGAGAGACAGACAGACAGACAGACAGACACAGCATGTGCAGGGGAGGGTCAGAGAGAGAGGGAGAAAGAGAATCTGAAATAGGCTCTGAGCTCTGAGGTAGCTGTCAGCACAGAACCTGATGCAGGGCTCAAACCCATGAATCATGAGTTCATGACCTGAGCCAAAGTCGAACGCTTAACCAAATGAGCCACCCAGATGCCCTAATTCCTAATTTTTCTAACTGGAATCAGTCCAGACATCTACAAAAGAAAGAACAAGACAGGATATATTCATACAATGATAATGATGAAAGATAATAGTGAACAATCTACTAATACACATAAGAACAAGAGTATTTCCCCAAACCATCATGCTTAATGAAAAGGATAGAATGTATCATGAATGGCCATTTGTAAGACATATTAAAAGATGGAGATCATTGTTGCCTCAGAAACATGAGGAGGGAAACATCAGGACTGATGGAACTTTCTAGTGATAAAATGTTCCACATCTTGATCGTGGCTGTGGTTATAAGAATTTATAGGTTTGTCAGAATTCAAAATATACACTTACAATATGTTATCTCAGGAAAATTGATTTTTAAGTTTTTTTTCATGTTAATTTTTGAGACAGAGAGAGTGCATGAGTGGGGGTGGGGGGAGTGCAGAGAGAGAGAGAGAGAACAGAATCTGAAACAGATTCCAGGATCTGAGCTGTCAGTGAGAGGCCTGGATAAACTAAACCAAAACTTAACCAGCTCTTTCTGCTTCTGTAACAATGCTTAAGGCTTGCTTTCCCACCGCCGGATTGCCCAAGCGACTAGCTTCATGTTCCCCCTGTCACCCCATCACCCCACCTTGGCGGAAGCCAATCCGAACAGGCCAGCAGCTACTCCCTACCTTGCTGAGGGAAGGGCCTGGAGAGAGAGATGTTAACCTGTTAGTCGCCAAACAAGACTTTAAACTCGCTCTATGATAGGCTGAATTCAAAGGTATCCCAAATGTTGTAATTGGATCCCGCCAAAAACCTGATGGCGGAAACCAATCAGATACGGTATATGTTCACATTTGAATGATAACCAATGGCAAACTTGTAAGCATGGAAATCTCCTGTCCCTCCCCATGACTTGTTTACTTCTGTCTATAAAAAGGCTGCAAAGGCTTTGTTCAGGGCCTCTTAGCGTCACCGGCAATGAGTGCGCAGAGGTCCGGGTTCGAACCTGCGAATAAACAACCCTTGCCGCTTGGTTTTGACTCTGGTCTCTGGTGGTCTGATTTTGGGGTTCTCTCGAACTCTGGGCGTTTCATCAGCACAGAGCCCAACAGGGACTCGAACCCACGAACTGTGAGATCATGACCTGAGCTGAAGTCAGACACTTAACTGACTGAGCCAATCAGGTGCCCCTCAGGAAAACTGATTTTAAAAAAGGAATGGGGAGAGCAAGTTAAATATTTTATTATAGGTAAACTTTCCTATGTTTTACACTGTATTTATCTTACGTAAGGGTTAGAAAACAGAACCCCTGTTTGAGGCAAAATTCATTTACAGTGAAATTAACCACTGAAATGCCAGTAGAAAAATGTCCAATATTTCACAATAAATATGTCACAAAGGTCTTCCTCCAGGAAAGAAATCAAATTGAACACAACAAGAAATAATTACCTTATGTATTTTTAAAAGTCAAGTTATATTCAATACAGCAATATTGTCACCCGATGAAAATCATGAGGGGCACCTGGGTGGCTTAGTTAAGCATCTGACTCTTGATTCGGAGCAGGTCGTGATCTCATGGTTTGTGAGACGGAGTTCTGCGTCAGGCTCTGAGCTGACAGGACGGAACTTGCTTGGGGTTCTCTCTCTGACCCTTCCCTGTTCATGCCCTCTCCCTCTCAAAATAAACATACAAACATTAAAAAATAAGTAAAAGCATGAAAGATCTGAGACTTAGTAAATTAGCAAATATGTGCCCCACCTTACTATTAGCCTAGAACATGCTCTGAGAATAGTTACCTAAGTGATTTTTCTCAATATTCTTATCAAACATAATTGAATTACGTTTAATGTACATACTCTATAACACTCTTTTATATTCAAGTCTTAATCACTAGGTTCTACCCATGAATAAGATGGCTACCTGGCTGGCCATTCTATGAGTATGACAGAGCCACCACACTGGTCGGGTTTCCTCCAAGATGGACAAGTAGGAAATTCATCTCAGGTTTAGGATGCCCTTGAAAGGTGTAAGGCCAAGGACCTTCCTAGGACAGACACCCAGCCAAGTGAACAGCTCTACATGTTCCCATAGGACGCTCATGCGGTGTCTTCAAAAAGAAACCTTCCAGTTTGTTTTGCCTAGGTAAAATGTTTTCATCAGCTCTGCTAATGAGAAGCAATAGAGAAGAGACAAAGCAAACTTCACACCACAGGCAGATTTTTAATTATTACTTTCTTTTCCCTTCTTTCCTCCTTTATGCCCACACCTTGCCATATTTCCCAGTTTTAGAGCTCTACTGAGTGGTTTCCTCTGATGTCTTTACTGAGCTATGTTTTATGTATCAAAAAATGGCATTTCCTTTATAAATCTTCTGAAGATATTTTGAAGTTTTATATATTGTTTATCCCTTCTCCTATCCTTTTTTGCCAACTGCGGTTTCATTATATAGAGGGAAGCAGACACATTTGCTTGAGTTCAATCCTACAGCTTCCAGTAAAATCTTAGATATCCATGCCATGAATATCATTAAGTGATAAAGATTTTTCTGGTGGTTTTCTATGTTTATAATCTCCTATAGGCCACATACTTGCTTTTAATGAACCCTGGCCTCTCTTCCCATTTCACGTGTGATTTTCTCTCCTAAAGGTGGAGATTAAAGCCACAATCTAATTAACTGGGGTGAGAATACCTTCTACATCACTATAGGTTGAGTTCTGAACTTTTAATCCATGGATGGAGTTAAGCAGATCCAAACACATCCTGAAATGATATATGGATCATCTATATTTACATGCAGTCATCATTTGGGGCATGAAATTCTGTGGTTTCATCATCACCATGATAGAAGGTAATGTGATTAAAGACAGATGCCCGAAAATTAGTGACTACAATGAGTGGATTGTATTTCTGTTTCTGGGGAAGGGAGCTTTTATCAGCTTTATTACAGTTATAAATCAAATTTTCATCAGACTTTCCTATACTCTTTGTTGGACCTGGAATAATTAAATCAAAACGTTATTTGCAGATAAGACCATCACCTTTCAGAAAACACAATCAAGAGGTCTCTCCCACTGAATCTAGCCTCAGGAGTTTAAAATATTTTGAAAATCTTATGCTAAAAGAGTAATTTTTTTTTAAAACCTGAACAGTCTCCAGAGACATTAACACTGATTTATATCAAATTCAATCTACAGAAACAGCTCTTCAGACATCCCAAATGTTACATGAGTGCTTCTTGGCTTCTCAAGTCCAATGGAGCAAATTGAGAGCTCGTTAAACTTTCCCCAAATCCTAAAACCTATAATCTCTCAAGAAAGGAGCTATGCTTTGGATACACAGAAGGCAAGGAGTACCTAAATGTATTCACTCTTTAAGCAACCAGGTCCCAACCTTGGAAAGAGTAAGTGAAAGCTCTGAAAAGGGAATCCTCCAATGCAGAAATGGCAAATAGGTTGGAAAAGAGTAACTGAAAGCTCTGGAAAAGAAATCCTCCAATCCAGAAAGGCAAATAGGTTTTGCTTTCCATGCTATGATCAGTTGTTTTCTGGAGTAATGTGTTAGTAGGATTCTTGGGCTCCACGCTGGGATTGATGCGTGATGTCTGCACACGGTACAGGAAAGGAGAGATAAAGCACATGCAAGTTGGGTGCCAACCCCATAGTCAGAGTGAAGACTTGAGAAAGGCTTCCATGCACAGTGCTATCTAAGAGAGACAAATAATAAGAGTAGGTAGTATAGCTAGAAAGAAAATAATAGAAGACTTCTAAAACAGATTATACAGATGGAAAAATCAGAAGCAGATAAAAACCAACAACAAAATCAGAAAACAACCAAGAAGAAAATTTAGCAATCAAAAAAGCACCAGTCATCCAGGAGAAAATGACCTATTTTTAAACTGAGCCCATTCTACAATAAACTTAAGCACCCTCTGTCCATTCACATGCCTGTTACGTAGGGACTATTTTCTGGGAAGAGTTGGGAACCAGCAGGCACATTCAGAAACGTAAGGATGGATTCCACCAAAGGAGAATGATTTCCAAACACAATCCTAACAGTGATAATGAAGGTTTTAAAAACAAAGTGCCATCAAGTCAAAGAGAATAATTGACACATAGATCAAGGGCATCCCAGAAGGCTTCCAATAAATTGGACCTTAAAAAGTGAGTAATTTTTCAGGTTATTATTATTTTTTTTTTTTTGGTGGGGGAGTAGGGATGGATACTGTGGGCAAAAGGAGCAGTAGGTACAAAGGAGTGATGCTGTAAAAGGACAGGGCCCATTTCTAGGAAAATGGAGAAGGTCACGGCAGAGGGTGCAAAGGCTGGGGGTACAGAGAGGGTGAGAGAACAGCAGAAAGAGCTGCTGCACAGAAAGAATCGAAGAGCAACCTTGTGTATTGCACATCAAGGCTTTCGGACAGTTCTTCAGGGGTGATTTTCCAAGTATTTTCACAATTATTCCCATTGATCCTCACAACAAACACGGGGATAGGGATCCATCAACTTTGCGATTCAAGCGAAAGGTCAAGAAAATGCTGGTGTGAACATCTGAAAAACTGTCATGAAAAAGAAACGGCAAGATTGGGGTAGGTTTAGCAGCAAAGGGGAAGAATAAGCAAGTAGAAGAGAAAGCCTTTCAGAGAAGAAGGATCATTGGTAGATGCAAATTTGCGGTTGGTAGATTTTGAACCTGGGTTATATTTGCACAGATGTAAAAACACCATGCCCAGTTGCAAGAAAAGTTAAAATGGCCATTTTGTCATTGTCCTTGGTGGGAGTGGCAGGGTGGTGTAGGTGTTTTAACCTGGCAAAGGAGACCTCAATCTGTGCAAGATTCTGAACATGGCAACAACTCGGTTTTGTTCGTTTCAAAAGCCTGGGGTAAAATTCAGCTCGAGTAAACAGAGAGACTGCAAACATCATGCTCAAGGAGAGAAACACACATCTTTTCCTCGGAAACTGTCAAAAGGAGACAATTCCTAAGATGGTAGCTCTTTGAATTAGAAACAAAACATACAGGCAAAAAGGTGTTCCCACATTAGAAACCAGAATCAAAGAGCAGCGAAGCAGGTTTCTTGTATCTCGTATGCTTCAGGGTAGGATGAAACATTCTACATATGGAGTTGGGCCCATCACACACAGTTTAAGGGCCTCACCCAAAGATCAGAGAGTTTCTTATTCTAGCAGGATGGTTTTCAGAAAGTTACTTAGTATCTTTCTTCCTCAATTTCCCCATCTATAAAATAGGATATCCTCTCAAGAGCAACTACTTAAAGTAGAAAGAAAAAAGACCTCCAAAATAAGAGGAAGAAAATAGATTCTATCCCAAAAAAAGACTTTCTGAATGGTATTCTAACATCTCAGCATATACAGTGAGAGGAAAAATTCAGTGAGGAGGGTTCCCATTCAAGATGGTGACAAAGGAAGATTCTGAACTTCCTGCCATGAGCCCACGGAGTCTAAAGCTGCATATGAAACAATTTTCTCTTAAGATACCGGATGGCTGGCTTAGAGATGACCATACATCAGGAAAATGAGAAGAAAACTACATGAAAGCCAGTAAGAGAAGCTGAGACACTATCTCACCATCAACCTGATCCCCGGCACTGGGAGTGAACTCAAAACCCGGAGCTTCTCCCTGAGGAATAAGAATTCAAACCCTACACCATGCACTTCAACCTTTACGACATGCACTTGAGAGACAAGCCAAAAACATCTCATTTTGAAATCTAACGTGACTCCTATGTAGAGACTCTTAAGAGAGCAGCATCTGAGAAACATCTCTTAAAGGACTCATTTTCCCCAGGGCACAACTCAGAAGCAGCTGATGGATGGCACCTAGACTCCAAGTGAAGGAGGCTCATCTGCTTATACTAAAACCTTGGACTGAAGGGCAGGCATCTAGTTTAACGCACTCATCTGAGACCTGCTGGAAAACTGTCTGTCGATGGAGACTGGCAGGTGCATTGCTTCATGCTCTCCCTTTGCTGTGCTCGAACACCTGGAAGGGAGCCTCCTTCATGCAGCTGGTTCCCTGACTTTGGCAGCTGCTGCTCAGGCGACAGACTGGCTAACTCTGGGTGCCATAGGGAGCTTGTATTCCTGGTCACATGAGAATGTAATTGGCATCACCCAGAAAGGAGCTCATAATCCCATCTGGCACCCAATTTGTGACGGCTGCCAGGGGGCCCCTCTACATGGCCTATCTTGGGGCTAGTGGGGCTTATGCTTGTTGGTCCAAAGCACTGTAACCAACAGAAAAAGAGCTCTTAAACAGCTACTATCCCCAGGGCAGAGCAAGAAGCAACAAACTCATCAGCCTGGTCTTTTCTGTGGAGGTCTGTTGCTAATCATCATGATGATAACCTGAGGTGCAGGCTTCTAATTAAACACACTTCAAGGCCTTCCACAGACCTTGGAGGGTGAGCACAATCTTCATGTGCACGCTGCTGTGTTCCAGAACACATCTGAGGAAAGGAAGGTTTATACGCATCTAGTGCCAGCTCTTTGTAGCCAATATCCAGGAGACTCCCCTTGATCGCTGGGTCTAGTGGTGAGAGGAGCTTGCATTCCTGAGTCTTACAAGATGGTAATAATTGGCAAGATGGTTCCTGGTAGGCTACTGCTCTCAGGGCTGTGCACAGAGAGTGGACTGAGGCACAGCCACTAGTCCTTCTGTGAAGGAGTTATGAAGCTCTCCTTGTTATGAAGCTTCAAACACAGAGGCAGACTTTAGGTTTGGCACAACTGAGTGGCATAGGGAGTTGCTTTCAAGGACTATAAGCTGTGGATGCCATCTTGGTGCCCTCTGACTTGCTTCAGCTTGCCAGGATCTCCTGGAAGGAGCTTATCCACTCATCTGAAGCCCTAATTCTTTGATGGCCACCCAGTAGACACCTTGACATAGGGCTTGGCAATGATGCTTTCGAAACTAAGACCAAGAACAAATGCAACAAAAGTAAAAACAAAGTGGGATGACATCAAGTTTAAAAGCTTCTACACAGCAAAGAAACCATCAACAAAATAAAAAGGCAACAGGGTGAAAGGGAGAAAATCATTACAAATCACATAACTGATATCGGGCTAATATTGAAAATATATATATATATTTTTTTAAATATTTTATTTATTTCTAGGAGAGAGAGAGAGAGAGAGAGAGACAGCGTGAGCAGGGGAGGGTCAGAGAGAGAGGGAGTCACAGACTGAAACAGGCTCCAGGCTCAGAGCTGGCAGTCAGCACAGAGCCTGACGCGGGGCTCGAACCCATGAACCGCGAGATCATGACCTAAGCAAAAGTCAGACGCTTAACCAACTAAGCCACCCAGGCACCCCATATTTTTTAAAAAACTCCTACAAACCAATAGCAAACAAATAAAAAATCTCATTTAAAAAATGGGCAGATTTGAATGTACATTTTTCCAAAGAAGACCTAGATGGCCAACAGGAGCATAAAAACATCCTTAACATTGCTAATCATCAGGGAAATACAAATCAAAACCACAACATAATCCTGTTAGAATGCCCATTACCAAAAAGATAAGAAACAGCAAGCATTGGTGAGGATGTGGAAACAAGGTAACCCTTGTACATTACTGGTGTAAATGCAAATTGGTTCAAACTATATGGAAAACATCATGGAGGTTGCTCAAGAAAATAAAAATAGAAGGGCGCCTGGGTGGCTCAGTCAGTTAGGTGTCCAACTTTGGCTCAGGTCATGATCTCATGGTTTGTGGGTTCGAGCCCAACATCGGTCTCTGTGCTGACAGCTAGCTCAGAGCCTGGAGCCTGCTTCACGTTCTTTAATCTCCCTCTCTCTCTGACCTTCCCCTGCTCATGCAATCTCTCTCTCAGAAATAAATAAAAACATTGAAAAAAATTTTTTGAAAAGAAATTGAAAATAGAAATATTGGGGTACCTGGGTGGCTGAGCCAGTTAACCATCCAACTCTTTGTTTAGTCTTAGGTCATGATATCACAGTTCATGGGATCAAGCCCTGACACTTCAGATCCTCTGTCTCCCTCTCTCTCTGTCCCTTGCATGGCTCCTTAACTCTCTCAAAAATAAATAAGCAAGCATTAAAGAAACAAAAAAGTAAATAAAAATAATACCCTATCCAGCAGTTTTACCTCTGGGTTTATCTGAAGGAAACAAGAATGCTAATTTGAAAGGATACATGCACCCCCATGTTCACTGCAGCATTATTTGCAATAGTCAAGATAGGGAAACAACCCAAGTGTCGATGGATAAACAGATAAAGAAGTTGTAGTAGCAATACACAATGGAACATTACTCAGCCATATAAAAGAATGACATTTTGTTATTTGCAATAACATGAATGGAGTTGGAAGGCATTATACCAAGTGAAAAGGAGTGAGGCAGAGAAAGACAAACACTACATTATCTCATTTAAAAAACCACCACCGCCACTACCACCCAAGCTCACGGAGAACACACTGGTGATTGTAAGAGGCAGTCAGTGAGAGGTGGGGGAACCGGCAAACTGTTTTGTTTAGTTTAAATGAACTCAATAAAAATTTTTAACAGTTTACACAAAAATAAAATTCAACAAGAATTTTAGTGTAGAATGTTTCAATTTCTCTATCTCCATCTGTTTGGATCTTCATATTCCATGTTTGAATTGATCCTTACAGACAGGTGTCAAACAGGCCCAGAGTATGTAGCTGCATTTCCATGAATTACTCATTTATTTGAAGTGAAACTTGACTATTTGCTGAAATCTAGAATATTCTTAGGCTTTTGTGATCTGAACTCCCATTTTTCATATGAGGAACCTGAGAACTGCAAAAATGGGTAGGTGTCCCACAGATACCAAGTAGCAAACTCAGCACGTCTCTGCTCAAGACTGAGGTCGGCATAAATTGCTTGAATAAAGAAAACAAAGCCCGCTGCAGAAAGCCACGCGATGGATTCTCCAGCAAGATTCTCTTTTTTTCACAAGCAAGTAGTTCTGCTGATCCTTTCATGTCTGACAGCAAGATGTTTATCACTGGAGATAAAATGTTGATGCATGATGAATTTCAGGAGAAATCCAATGAGGGCTGAAGCAAACCATGAGAAGGGCCGTCAAAAAGACTTAAGTTAGTTCCAGCTCTGCTAATGGGCTGGGAAGCACACAAAATACAGAAACCACCACTTCTACTTCTGAAGCAAACAGTAAGTGCAAAAGTAAGCCACATCAATACTAACACTTGTACAAAACCAGCGAAAGAATTCAGTGGAGAAAAATACTCCAAAGGGGAAATACATGTTTGTACACACACATCACACACACACACCACACACACCCTGACAAGGGTTCTTCTTCTAAGCCACCCACCTTTCCACACTTAGTGGTGACAATCAGAAGTAATTACAAGAAAAATCCTCAAAAGCAGTTTTAAATTTTCCTTTTCTAATATCTTCTGGAGGTATGTAGAGATTCTTCTACTTACATGGCTGGTTGGTAAGAAACTCATTAATTTGTACTTTATAGGAAAAGCACTGTTAGTTTGTACCTATTTGTAGTATCTCTGGATTTTAAATTTGACCATGGATATTGATACTCTCAAGAGCCTAACTAAAATAAAGACTGATGCTCAAGTGTCATGAAAAATAATATGACAGTATCACAACTCAGAGAAGTACACAGAGGAATTCAGCTCTTCAGTGTTCCCAAGATAATTAACCTTGCTGATATCCATTAACCATGTTAAGTAGCTTCAGATTCCCTTTCAATCACTCTCGACACATTAACTATAACATGCACATTAAATGACAATTTGCCAGCAATACAATTTCCTATTTATTAAACATTTTTTTGACAAAAGGGTCAACTTTTTCCAGAGTTTCTCAATATTTAAAATCAAACTGATCTGGTTATTAGAAAACTACAGTATTTTGTTTTCAGCTTTAGTTAAGTGAACACATGAACATACACACTGACTCAGAGAGGCCACATTAAATGGACAGTAACGTCGATTCCCCTACTCAGGAGGGTCACAGCTCATGTGATCTCTAAACCAAAAGCAGCAGCGTTTAACCCCCATATTTATATAGGGGGTAAAAGAAACCAGCACATATTAGCACTTCACAAGCAGGATTTCATTTAATCATCACTGTAACTCTACCAAGTATGTGTGAGAATCATTTCCACCTCATAAACGAAGAAACTGAAGCTGGGAGCTCACTACTGGTCATTTATCCAGAAAGAAGAGGAGCCCACACTTGAACCCAGGCAGGCTCACCCTAGGGCTCTTGATTAAATGACGGTGCTTCTGCCAGTCATCACATAGTGTTTTGCAAACCACATGTCTGACAGTTTGTGGTACTACTTTATATTATGTTCCATAATCAAGAGAAAACAGGCCTGTGTTAGAATACTCTGAAGGAAGGTTCCTTGAGGGTGCTTATAATATTTGCTATTCACTTTTTATACCCTCTCCCACAAAGTTATCAGGAAAATAATGAATTCACATATTTAATAACCAGTGTCCTTCACTGACCATTCTGGAAACTTCTTCCAGGGGAGAGATTGCCTCACAGTTGATCTGGAATTAAAATGGAGCCAAGGACACTGATACTGAAGGTATAATATGACAGCAAAGGCACGTTTTGAAGACTACAGGACCTACTCTTGAATTCAGCTTCTGCAACCAAGCATAGGTCTTGAAGTCCTCATTTCTCAGGACACAGTTCCTCATCTGTCAATTAGGAAAAGTCACACCAACCCTAGAATTTTTTCAAGGATTAAATGAATTCATATACTAAAAATAGCACTTCTGACTAAGCACTCAATAAATTGGGAGTTTAAAAAAATTTACGCATTTTTATGTATGTGGATTTACCTATAGTGAAATGCTTATTAGTGAATGTGCCACTTAATCAGTTTTGACAAATGTTTGTCAAGACAGAGAACCTTTCTGCAGTTCCAGAAATTTCCCTCACATACTGTTCTAAATTAGATAGGTAATCACATCACACCAGAATTGTACACTAAATTATTTCCATTGTTGGTAGTTCTGATTATTCTACAATTTCCCATAAATCCTAAAGTATTTATATTGAACTAATTTTGCTCACACTATATTTGAGATCTATTTATGTTATTGCGTTTATCTGTAGAATGTTCCTTTTTATTGCTAAATAGTATTTAATTTTACAAATATACCAGTGTTCATCCATTTTCCTGTTGGTGGACATCTGAGTCACTTTCAGCATGAGATTATTATTAAAAAGCGCCACTATCAACATGTGTGAACAAAGGTTTTCAAGCCTCTTGGATAAATACCTATGACTAGAACTTCTGGCTCTTGGGGAAGACAGTTGTGTAACTTTCTAAGAATCTCCCAGATCATTCTTCAAAGTGGGTAAGCATTTTATATATGAGAGCTCCAGTTGCTCATACAGAAATTTCTGTAGTGAAAGGTTCTGTGTCATGACAAACATTTGTCAAGACTGATTAAATTTTGGTATTGGTACCCCTTGAATCTTAGCTATTCTGATAGGTGTGTAGTGGTATCTTATGTTTTTAATTTGCATCTCTCGGATGTCAAGTTATGCCAAATACCATCCCTTCTGCTCACTGGCCATTCTGTATCTTATCCTATGAAGTACTTTTTGTGTACATGTTAGGTATATGTGCTACAAATATTTTCTCCCAGTGTCTGGGATATCTCTTTATTTTCTTAGTTGTGTCTTTTCAGTGAATAGAGGTTTTCAATTTTCACGAAGTTCAGTGTATTTTTTCCTTCTTAGGCCTCTTGGGCTTTTGTGTCCTTTAAAAAAAAACAACAAGTCTTTTGAAGTTACAAAGGTACTTCCATTTTTCTTCTACTATCTTTGTTGTTTTAGATTTTATTTTTCAGAGTGCAATTTGACTCAAATTGATTGTGTATGTATGGGATAAGGTAGGGGTTTAGAGTCTTTATTTTTAAGTAAATATCCAGTTGCTCCAGTACTATTTATTAAAGCAGTTTTCTTATCCCACTAAACTCATGCGGTGGTCTAGTTGAAGGCCAGTTGATCGTACATGTGTGAGTCTAATGCAGAATTCTGTTCATTTACAATGGCAGGTTTTCTAACATTACTTTCTATTATTATCATCCATTTTTTAACTTTTCCTCATGTCAGATGCAATGATTAAAGCCTCAGTAGACTTTGCTTTTGGCATGTGAAAAAGTTTTTACTCTCCCTTTCAATGCCATATGGATGTATTTATAAATATACGTGTGTGAGCATTTACGTACACATAGACACATACCTGTAGGTGTATTGATTTTCTGAGAGTTTTTAGACCCAAGATTTTCTAAAACTCTTCATTTTCAGAGCTCAAGGAACAGGTTTAGCATAGCTTTCAAATGTTAGCAAGGCCTATGCATTATCTCGAAGACTTGTTTAAACACAGACTCCTGGACCTCACTTTAAGATGTTCTGGTTTACTAAGTCTAGGGAAAGGCCTGAGAATTTGCATGGCTCACAAGCTTAGGTGATGCTGATGCTGGGTGTCTGGACTGCACTTTGAGCAGCATTGGTTTAAAAAAAAAAATTGAATGGCTTTCCTAATGTTCATACAGAAGCTTGATTTGCCTTTTCTAAAGTCTGTGAACACAGCCACTAATTTATACGGTCTTCACTTGAAAAGACATCTGAAAAATCTGCCGAGTGCACTGGAGCACAGGAGCCAGGAAACATTACGGCAGATTGATGTACCCACACTGCCTCATTTCCTTCTTCCTGGAAACTCAATTCTGGTCTGTGAGCAGAGGCATGCACATACCTGTGCACACTACAGCTGCACCCAGCCCTGTGATGTACACGCACTGCAAGGGAGACTTCTCCCTGTAGCCTCTGCCAACAATCAGAGAAAGCTTTATTTTCCCCTGAAGGGTTGATTGGTCTCTAAACCAGTAACATTTTTACGGCCAAGTCCTTTAAAACGTTCTCTGAACTTATGTTTTAAGTGGTTACCATTGAGGTGAATATTCCTGACAGAACATAGGCATTCTGAATTAAAGATCAACACACTCAAAGCAGAGAACTCAGTCATCAAAAATTCCAGCCCAAACCCCTAAGCATCTCTAGATTTTTATGACAAGCACGGAACAGCTTTTTGAGCTTTCCTTTCCAACCGATCAAGCACGTGTGAGCAGAAGGCCACACCATAATGATATGTCTCTTATGCAGAACGTTGGGATTTGTGTAAGGACCCAAAAAAGGGGTGTTATTTCTTTTCCTGATTGTTAAATTACCTACTTAGCCTTTGAAACCATGTTAATAGGAAATTAATTCATAAATAATACTTAGACATGAACTGCTTTGAAGGTGTCCTTTGTGAAGGAGATAATTTATTTTTCTTTCTTTAAAAAAAATAACAAATCCCCTGGAAAAAGGGGAGAGAGGAGTTTCAAATGCCACCCTCACGTTGTCGCCAGCCCCTCAGCACTTTTTGCAGAGGCACCGTGAGCAGTGAGCATCAGAACTTAATCATTCTGCATGGGCCTTATAGGATTTTATACAAACTGGAGAGAAAAGTAGACATACTTCCTCCTTAAAAGAAGGCCTTTTCAGAATCAATGCTAACTATCTACCACATTTCTTTCAGCAGTGAGAAAGTCGAAGGTACAATGAAAGCAGGCCCAAGGCTAGAACGTACTTGACTTTCACAGGCTCTAGATCTCTACCTTGCGCAGCTGACAACATACAGGAAGCCTCTGTGCTCGAGAAGGGAGACAACCAACAACTTAGCTATAATTGTTCTCCCGATTTCCAAAGCCTTTGGGGTATGAGAGTTTTTTTAATTTGGAGGAAATTAAACCGAAAGCAAATGAGTTATCAACGGAATTGTTGGAGACGTTTTCCAGTTTCTCTTAGACATGTCATGTGGCCCTAGCCTGTTAAACCACGTTTCACAAGGGCTTACCCAGCTATGTATGCTGTACCACTATTCTGTACAGCAGTGAGCACAGAGATGTAAACTCCAATATGTGAGAGAGTGAGTCTGCCATTGGTCCTTTCTTGCTACAGAGTCTCAGAAAGAAAACCTTTTTACTTATAGTTCTTTGTTTTCCCAGAACAGAAATCCCTATTCCAGATGGCTGTTATCAGTTACACTTGTGACCCCTCCTCCCAAGCTTACAGAACAATGCCTAAAACAGTAAATGTGCCATTAATGGCAGTTTCTGTAGGATTCTCTCTCCTCCCTCCATCTGTTCCTCTCTCCCCAACCAAAGACACACAGAGAGAGAGAGATTACACACTACTCAAATTATACGTGTATTATACATACACATGTATGTGCACACACAAAGTGATGATCACTGCAACCAGAAAAAAAAAATGGAACCTTCTTACTCAGACTTAGTCTGGCTCAACATTGGTATGTATCCGAAAGAAATATTAAGGCAGGTCCTCCCAAAGATCTGAAGAAATAATACAAAGCTTTGCCCAAAGTATCTTGTGGACACTGAAAGTGGAAATTAACAATGTATTCCATAGCACAGCTTCTTTATTCATCTCTGCATCTCAAGTTCTTTCACATACGCACCTAGACCCATTTCACTTTTCTTTCTATCACAGACACCTGAGCACACCTCTCCTCATGCCTGGTTTCACTGCCTTCTGGTCACTTCGTTGTTATGGAGATAATGCAGACTTTGGCTGCTCTCACTGCACCTTTATTCATCCCACCATATCCCAAAAGTTAGTAGCAAAAGATAAGATCACTGCTCAAAAGAAGGAAGGGAGAGAGTAAAGAGAAATGGTGTATGAGGAGGAGAAACAAATGAAAATGATTAAGTATGTTTAAATTTTTGACCTTAAATATATATTTATATATTTTGCCTTAAATATAAATATAGCCTTAGAGATATATCTATAGATAGATAGATCCACGCATATATCTATATATAGATAATGAGATATATCTCAAAATCAAAGGTCTATACCTTAGCAGTCCTAATCTTCTTGAATCTTGAATACAAATTTCAGGGCAACATTGGGGTTGAGATAGTCTCCTCAGGCCACCACCAACAGGATAGTATTCTTAACCTCCACACGAGTTCCTGTACTGCCTCCTGAAGACGGAGGTTTCTTCCAAGTCTACAAAAAACATAAGAGAAAGAAGATCTTCATCAAGAAAACCTAAACCAAACTTTCAATAAGGTATTAAATTCCAAACAATTTGACTTGAAGAGGCTAAATAGAAGACACATTAAATTATGATTGGCATAAATGCAAATAATATCTGAATGGATTCTGTTTTGATGAGACTTAAGCAATCATACAAAAGCAAAAAAGGTCACGTTACAAGGCTGGCAGATTTTTTAGGACACAACTAGCCAAATTTGCTCATTTCACTTAGAGGGAAACTGAAAAAGATTTTTCCCATGATACTTCATTACTGTTGGCATATTTCCACCAGTGATTCAACTGAATCTTGAATAAATAAAAGCAATGTGCTTCACACTGTGGTCTATGTTAAAATGAGACAAGGGGACAACGCATCCCCTCTTCACCTTGACACAGTTCCCTCACCTGGCTTTTAAGATACCACACTTGCCTGTCCTCGATGGCTGCTCCATCATGGCTCCCTCCAGGAGTTCTATTACAATGTTCAAGGTATGAACATCTTGGAAATCAGTCCTGAACCTATTTTCTCTGTGAACTCACTCAGCAAGGGGCATCCCCAGAGCTCCAAGGCTTGAGAAACTATTTATACACTGACAACTCTGAGGTCGTCTCCTGGCTCAGATACTTCGTTGAACTCCAGACTCCCCAATCAACAGACTATCCAACAACTCTGCTTGGAATTCTAATAGACATGTCAGGACATGCCCAAAGTGAAGTCCTGATTCTATTACCAACACAACACCCTTTGAATAAAAAAGTAAGGCTCACACTCTTCCTAATTTATTCCTTCTCAATGGCAATTTTATTCACCCTGCTAGTCAGGAGCAAACCCTGCCAGTCAACCTTGACTCCTCTCTCTCATACATACCCCATGTTCTCTTCAAAATCCAGTGGTTTTATCATCAGAATAAATCCAAAAGCTGACCACTTTTACCTTCTCCTTCACTAGCACTCTGGTTCCCGGCATCATTAGAGATCTATAAGGTTGCACAGCAGGTATGCTCAAGCCATGGCTGTCACTCTCAACTATACCCCTGAGTAAGACTGTGACACTCCCCTGTTCAAAACTGTCCACCTCACTCAGAATCAAAGTCAAAGTCATTACAGTGGCTGAAAAGGCTCCAGGAGACACAGCTCTGTTACCTTTCTCTCCTACCATCTCCCTCATTTATTCCTCTCCAGCCATGTTGGCCTCCCACCTATTCCCCTAGCACTGCTGGAGACTTGGGCACTTACCATTCCCTTTACCTGGAAGGTTCTTCTTCCCCTCATTACTTTATATCTTCCTTCCAGTGTGACCTTTTCACAATTGCTGGTAATAGTAAACCCTGACAACATCTCTTCATTGCCCCTTCTCTGTTTATGGTTCAGTACAGACCTGCTCATATACTACATGGTTTACTGGATTATCTACCTTTTCCCAGTAACACAGAAGATGCATGCAGGCAAGACATTTTATCTCTGGTATCCTGATGTATTGCCAGCACTTCGCAAAGCTTAGCACCAATGTGGAGCTCAATGTATTTTTTTTTTTAATTTTTTAATGTTTTATTTATTTCTAGGAGAGAGAGAGAGAGAGACAGCGTGAGCAGGGGAGGGTCAGAGAGAGGGAGTCACAGACTGAAACAGGCTCCAGGCTCTGAGCTGGCAGTCAGCACAGAGCCCGACGCGGGGCTCGAACCCACGAACCGTGAGATCATGACCTAAGCTAAAGTCGGACGCTTAACCGACTAAGCCACCCAGGAGTCCCTCAATATATGTTTTTAAATAAATGAATGAACACACAGGAAGGTTACATAAACCTTCTAAAGGCCACTCAGATGGTAAGTGGCTGAGCCAGGTTTAAACCCAAAGTGTGTGACTCCAGCATTCCTGATACTATGTAACAACAGCTACGTGAAGTCCCATTAGTGTTGGCATTAGGAATAGGTTCAGTACAGCCTGGCATGTGCAAAGAAGATGTATTTTATATTTAAAGACTCTAATAAGATTTCTAGAAACACAATAGAATATATTGCATCGAGTGGGATGGCTCCGCTTACATCCTTATGTAGCAATCTCACTATTAACTTTCACCTCATCTTTCTCAGTTTTCACTGCCTCTCCTCCATACTCTTATGTTTTGTCCCTCCCTCAAATCTCGGTCCCTGCCCTGCTTGAGTGAATATGAGGAAAAAGGATCCAAGATTGGATAAAGGTAAGAGAAGAAATGTGTTCAGGGAAAAGCTGTGGGGTGGGAATCAAAGGACTATGGGTCTGAGTCTAGTTGGGCCACCAATATACCAAGTGCCTTTAGTGGGAACCCTTCTCCTTCTGGAGATGCTGCTGCTCAGTGAGCTACAATACATGCCCCTAAAAGAGTTCTCTGCTCCCCCCAAATTGAATACATTCCTTTGTAACTAACACAAGTCTCCCTCATTCTGAGTAGTCTAAGACTGGTTAGGAAGCAGGGTGCAATATTTAAGAACTAGGGTTCAGGACAGGGCTAGTATGCACATCCCGGTTCCACCACTGTGAAACTCTGAACCAAGACACCCCGCCTGTCTAAATATCATATTTTTCTATCAAAGTGTGGATGAAAATACCTGTCTCTATACAGGACTTATGAAAATCAAACAAGGTAACATAGGTGAATCACTTGTTACTACGCATGGTCTCAGTACTCAAGATTTGCTGCCATTTTGATTTTGCGTTGTTGCAGACCACCATTCTGCATAAAATTTCAAGATTTTCTCTGCTTTCCTGCAGAGTCTGAATCTTTTCCATCTTTTATCACACATAACTGCTTCTCTGGCCCTGGATGACTTTAACCAGAAGCACTTTACCCCAACTGCTCCTACGCTCTAAGGGCAGATGGCAGAACTTTGTAACAAGAGAAACTCAAGTTCTCCAGTTCTTTTCTTGTCCTCTTGCTGATGACCAGCAATCTGAGGATGATCTTGTCCCTGATATTCTATTAGGCTGATAATCATAAAGCCACAGTCTACAATTATTCCTGCATTCCAAAGCCAAGAAACTCAACTTGGAAGGCAAACAATGCTATCATTCTGCACAATGATACACGGAGTTATGAAGAAAATTGTGCTGACTCCTTTGAGAATTTGAGTCTCTATCCAGATTCAACTTTCTTTTTTCCCTGATATGAAGAATTTGTCTATGCACAGGTAGTAACAACATAAAAAAATGTCGCCTACCTTTCAGGTTGAGCTACACCACAACCCAATAAAAACTTAGGATGCTTCTGGAACAATTACATATACTCCATGTTAAGTCACTGAAGGACTTGATCAGAAATGCATTTACCAACAAATGTTTTTTTGAACACATGATACTGACCAAGTGCTTTGTTAAGGGCAGGGAATATTAATAACTTTATTCCTACCCTCATAAAGCTTTGACTCCAGCAAATTTTTGTTGTCTTTTCCCATTTCCTAACTTGTGGCCAGATATAGGGAGATAAGACAAACTCCTCCAAAGCTGTGGATTGGCTCAAGTAGTGATACAGAGTGTGCTGCTATAAATAGCCTAATTTCCGATTTTTATAGAGAACTCTAATTCTTGGTTTTCTCAATAGACAAACTAATTTCCTTAGTTTGCTGCCCAGGACCCATCCAACACACACCTCTTTTGAGCTGAGCCTGGTTTATTTCCCTCCTGCGGCCAAGAAACAAAAAGCAGTCACCAAATCTACAAGTTTACATTCTATTCATTAATAAGATGCTACGTGGATGGTACGGCAAGAAGGTAGTAGGTTCAGAGGACACAGCTGCGAAATCAGCTTTTTTTACATCTTTGGGAACGTGATGGGATTAATGCTGTTATGTGGCAAAAATAAACTGAGAAAGGATATACCAGGACTAGTGCCAAAGGGAATAATGTCAAGAAAGAACAACGTGTGTCTTCAATCAACAGCGTCTGCATCATTAGAGTGCTCATCATGGAGGTGGGTGTAATCTTTGCATGTTGGGCAGCCTTCAGTGCTTCAGGGAATATATCATTTTTCAAGCGATATCAATTAGTGCCTGTTCTGATGGCAGAGTGTGAACCATACCTCTCTAATGATTGGGCTGCATTAAAAACCATTTCTGTGAGTGTAGGATACACACAGGCACTGATCCACAAATGCACCCAGACACCCTGCCCAGAGAGGGTAGGACGAGGCAGAGTAGGAGAGGGACATAAAGATACTAGGAACTCTACCATGGATCTTGATTAAGATTTCGAAGTGGAAGCGGGCCAGGGGGAAGGGATGAACTGTGAATTTCAATCTGTCAAACTAGGCTGGGTTTTACCAGGAACTGGGACAGTGCTGCCATAGGGGACTGCCTTTTCAAGGAGAAGCACGGTGATGATACTTAAACCACATGTGTGTCCAAGGCTGAGCCTCCCAGACATACACATGGCATTCGTGTTTGCCGGCAATGCTTCATGTGTTCATCATCTCCATTTGCATATGAAGAAGTCAGAGAAATTTGTGTGAAATCACACAACCAGAAAGCGACAGCCAGGATTTAAACTCACACCCAGGGGCGCCTGGGTGGCTCAGTTGGTTAAGTGTCCGACTTCAACTCAGGTCATGATTTCATGGTTCCTGTGTTCGAGCCCCGCATTGGGCTCTGTGCTGACAGCTCAGAGCCTGGAGTCTGCTTCAGATTCTGTATCTCCCTCTCTCTCTGACCGTCCCCTGCCTGCTCTGTCCTGTCTCTCAAAAATAAATTAAAAATAAGAAAAAAAAACATTAAAAAAATAAATAAACTCAGAATCAACCCTGGGGCTTCTTGGTGGCCTCCAAGTATGCTGAAAATCACCAAGGATCCTTTCCTAGATTTTATTTCTGATTATGCAGAGTGCTGACGTTTAGAACAGCCACGGTCTTATCTTCAAAGGAAGAATTCAGTCAGTCTCCTAAGAATGTGAGTGTGAAGACTGACCCAGCTTGGTCTCTGCCAAAGAGAATGAAAGCACCCAGATACAGAAGAGGGTAGGCTTCTTCCAAATCCGTAGGGGAGGTCACACCCCATGTTGGAACAGTTAACCTCCTGAGCAGCAGATACTTTGAACTGAGTCACCATCGGTCATGGACTCAGTTTATAAAATATTAATTACACGTCCTGCCAGCTAACATTATAGAAACTACATTGGGTCCATGAAACATAAAATACTGTGGAGATCTGGGTGTTCATCTATAACTGGAATCACTACCTTTGGGATAAATCTGAAAGTTTTCCATTTATTCCTAATCTGGACACCAAACCATCAAACTACTAGGGAATAGCTGAAGAAAATTTGTGTCACTGGATTTTAAGGATAATAGGAGCTATCTGGTGACTTTTAGATACCTGATCTCTGGCCAATTCCTTGCACCTTGTTTTCTTACCTAGTTAGCCTTGTACATTGAATGGTGAGGAGAGCCTGGGTGGCTCAATCAGTTGAGCATCCAGCTTTTGATTTGGGATCAGGTCATGATTTCATGGTTAGTGAGACTATCCCCAGCTGTCAGGCTCCGGGTTCGCAGCATGGAGCCTGCTTGGGATTCTTTGTCTCTGTCCCTGCTTACACGCATGCTATACTTGCTCACTCTCTCATAATAAATAAACATTAAAAGATTTGAATGGTGAAATGAAAGAGACTCTAGAAAAAATGTCACTGAACATTATAATGGAACTTGAAAGAACTTGCTAGTGTTTGGGCTAATTGTTGATGTATATTTTTCCTTAGCTAGTTAACAAATGATTTATCTCCAGCTTCATCAAGTGGGCCAGACACGGACAGTCTGTAGACAGAAACAGCAGTGGCCCATAAGATGTGCTTTTAAAATTTAACATTCATAGAAGGTTGCCCACCCTCACCCCTCTTCATATGCACCTACCCACTATTTCTCCAAGTGTGACATTTGCTATTTTTGCCATCTACAAATACAGGTTCACCTTTGCTTTAGGAAATTTATCACTGTCATGAGAGAAGCGGTCTTTGTTCCTAGCCTAATAGCAAGTATATATAGGATTCCCTAAATACATCTGCTCTCTGCATGACTCATGGATTCAAACTCTCCATCAACTTCCACACGTCTATGGGCCACCCGACCTTGTAGATCCCAACACAACTCACAGTGGCAGCATGGTGCCTCACATGACCTCAAATCCAGCCAGTGGGCTTCCTAAGCCAGCTCAAACTCAGCCAATGAGGAGTTTACCACACCTGTCTTACACGTTAGCATGGAGACACAGCTCGAGTACATGCCTCTATGAACCAGTGGTTCAATTACAAGGGGCCATTTTAAGTGGTAGATTTCCATGTATCTCTAGGCACTAACATGGTCAATAAAATCTCAGAAAGCATCCCCTCATCCCTGAAACATCAGTCTCTGATTTCCTTCTCTTGGTGACATATAGAAGTGAGATCCACAATATTATACCACCATGAACACTCAAGGGTGCTCAGCAAAAACAGGTCATTCTAGGAGGCTCTCAACATGGACACTGTTTTGCTTTGTAAACTGCAAAGGTCATACTGGCTGAAAGTATCAGATCCCTGCATGGGTTTGACTCCTGGCTCAGCTGGCCACTATCTCTATCTTCGGACATGCTTTTTAAGTCTCAGTGCTTCATCTGCAAGACAGAAGTCATAATACAGATCTCAAAGCATTCTTTTTGAGGAATAATTTTAATATAATGATGCTACATTTGAATTAATGCAATATATTTATAATTCATAGTGGTATGAATTTTCTTACTAGAAGGGCAGAATAACGAGTCAACTAGCTCTTGCAAGGATTTTTAGAGGTGAAAAATACTACATACATTATGTTTGTGCCTTACCTACTAGAACAAGTTCTTGAGAACATCAAATCTGTCTATGTCATCTTTCTTTCTTTGAGGAACAGAGTAAGAATGTAATATGGAGATACTGCAGAGGCATAGTATCTGTAGGTGGACATCCCATTAATCATTTATTCTTGATCTGCTTCACTGATTGATCTCCAAAGCAAGCTATACCTTTTCCTTGCTAACTCTGTGGTAGCAAAGAGTGAAGGCCAGTCTAGGGAATGACTGAGGTGTTGGATAAACCCAAACCACCTGAGGATGAGAGGGGTAGAATTACTGTGCAACCCCCAAGATGTTAATAAAAGCAGAATACTTATCCGTGGTTTTGGTAAGTAAAAAAAAATCTTAGAAACTATTAGTTATTGACCTCATATATACCAGCACTGTTCTGAGCTTACATTTGCTCAAGAAATGCTCCCAGTGAAGCAGTGCTATTGAGATTCTTGTTTTGCCTATAGGGGAAAGAGAAGGCTCAAGTAATGTGTACCATACTGCAGAGCATGGATTAGAACCCTTGAGAATGAGTCCAGGCTCTGGGCTTCCTACCACCCCTAGAGTCTTCTCTGCTGGGTCACGAACTCATTTTTGTCTATGATAAAAACTGCACGTTTTACCAGTTTATCTCCTTATATTGCTTATGTGAGTTTTTGAGGGGTAGTCTTTTCATTTTGTACAAAGAGTTAATATTCCTAATATAAAGATCTTCTAAAGATAGAAAAGAAAAATACTACCAAGTGTCTAGAAAAATAGGCAAAGGATATCAACAGGAAGTTTATGAGAAAAAAAATGCAAATAGCCCATGAACTCAGCAACACTCATAAGAAATCCAAATCATGCATGAGAAAATCAGAACATCAACACTTGTAATACTGCCAAGAACAAAACTGCCTCAGATATATTTCAATTAGTGAGTTTATCATGATAGTAAGAAGAAGAAAACACCTCACTGGTCATCTTTGGAAGACACTAGACAACCACATCATTATTTTGAAAATAGTAAAAAAATGGAAATCAACCTTCCACCCTGCCTTTCCTTAGAATGTATAATCAAATACTGAAGAAAGGAAGTTTGCATTTGTAGAAGTTTCTCACCAAAAAAAAAGTGACAAAATTAAAAAAATGGAATGTCACCACTGTTTAACCCTTAATGAAATAATGCATCTAGGTAATAATTATCAATGGCTACTAACATTACAGGAGAAAGATCCCAGGAGGGATCTTTTGGAGGCATAACAGCTTCAACTAGGAAGCACTCTAGCCAACAACATGGAACCCGAATTAGAGCTGCTAGCTTAAAGGAAATGCAGGTGAGCAGGAAATCTGCTTATGCAACAGAGGATACAATGAGAACCATCCAGGCTGTGGAACTGTATGCAGGATCAAGAGCCAGATCGTCTTCAACAAGTAAATCACAAGGAGAAGAGTGAAGAGTGATAGGAACCTACAGATTAAGGGAGACTTCAGAAACACACACTTTTTTTTTAATGTTTTTTATTTATTTCTAGGAGAGAGAGACAGCGTGAGCAGGGGAGGGTCAGAGAGAGAGGGAGTCACAGACTGAAACAGGCTCCAGGCTCTGAGCTGGCAGTCAGCACAGAGCCCGATGAGGGGCTCAAACCCACGAACCGCAAGATCATGACCTAAGCGAAAGTTGGAAAGTCGGAGGCTTAACCGACTAAGCCACCCAGGCGCCCCAACACACAGTCACTTCTAAGGGATGAAACTGATTTGGATCTTGTCACACTAAGTGAAAGAAAAAAATAGGAGCAGTCGTTTCAAAAAAAAAAAAAAGACTAGGCATTTGCTAGTACAAAATGAGTAATATCTTAGGTATAAAAATGACATTGTTTAATTTATTAAAAGGAAGTCACCACTTAGAGATGAACACGGCACTATTTAAGGAAGAAGGTTATGGGTAGGAATTTGCTCGAGTGAGGTCGGGGTGATATATGCAATAAGCCTGCTAATGAACTGGCAACTCTCACAGTTCATGTAGGGTTACCTGGTAGTTCCTTACCCTGTTCCCTCTCTTTTAAAATTTATTTTAACTTTCCAGAATAAAATAAGGGGAATTTTATGCCAGATAAATGCACATAGAGCATCTTTTTAAACAAAGGAATGTAATAAAAACGGTAATAGTTGTCTCTAGGTGGTAAAATTATGTAGGATTTTGACCTCTTTCATTCTTATTATTTTTTTCCTCTTAATGAGTGTGTGACATGCTTACAGAATTGGAATATTCATTTTATTTTTTTAATTTGTTAATGTTTATTTATTTTTGAGACAGAGAGACAGAGAGAGTCAGCATTAGTAGGGGAGGGGCAGAGAGAAGAGGAGACACAAAATCCAAAGGAGGCTCCAGGCTCTGAGCTGTCAGCACAGAGCCTAACACAGGGCTGGAACTCATAAACTATGAGATCATGACCCGAGCCGAATTTGGATGTTTAACCCACTGAGCCACCCAGGTGCATGGGGAATTTCATTTTAAAAACAATGATTTTATCCAGGGCACCTGGGTGGCTCTGTTGGTTGAACATCATCAGACTCTTTTTTTTTTTTTTTTTAATATTTTTATTTATTTCTAGAGAGAGAGAGACAGCGTGAGCAGGGGAGGGTCAGAGAGAGAGGGAGACACAGACTCTGAAACAGGCTCCAGGCTCTGAGTCGAACCCACGAACCGCAAGATCGTGACCCAAGCGAAAGTCGGACGCTTAACCGACTAAGGCACCCAGGCGCCCCAGAACATCATCAGACTCTTGACTTAGGCTCAGGTCATGACCCCAGTGTCATAGGATCAAGCCCCATGTCAGGCTCCACACTGAGCAAGAAGCCTGCTTGAGAGATTCTCTCCCTACCCTCTCTCCCCCCCACCCCCCGCTGCCCCAGAGAGAGACACTGTCTCTCAAAAAAACTTTTTAAAAATCTTTAAAATACATTTTTACATTAGTATTTTATTACTTCAACAGCTGGGAAGCAAATATTTCAAAATCTTAGGATTTGCCAAGCTGGGTGGTAGACACACAACCATTCATTTTATCATTTTCCTTAATGTAAAAAAATGTAACCTTGTACCATTAAATATTATAAAAGCTGAAAATAAATTGACTGTCCTGTTATCTCTGTTAGGTCATATTGAATACTTTCTCCAAAGTGACCTCTAGAAGCAAAGGGTGTCTCACAATGTAAAATGTTTTTACTTTAACCATAAATGTAAGAACAATTTTGCAACCATTTCCAAAGAATTATGTAAGAGGTAACAGGAATCTGCCCTATGAGGAAGCCCACAGAACAGCACACTGTAATACTATCCATCTTTATATCCTTAAATATTTTTACCTTCTTAAGGAGTAAAAATATGACCTGTAATTTGTGACATTGAAGGGATTTTACTATAATACTGTTAAATAATTAGGACCAAGTTGAAATCATCCAGTTAAAAGTACTTCCAAGAAAAGAACAGGACAGGATTACAGGGATCAGCCGGTTGAATCCTACTATTTTGCAGATGAGGAAAGTGGCTTGTCCAAAGTCACAAAAGTGACTGGGGTCAGATGAGTGACAAGGATCCAGCTCTCTACTCCCCAATTCGCATCTGGCAGGACTATGCCAGACCAAATACCCTCTTTCCAAACACCTCTAGGATACTGGCACCACTATACTCCTGCATTCTATCAATTATCAAAAAACTAGTAAGAATGTATAGGACAGGGGGGGAGGAGGGGTGGGCATTGAGGAGGGCACTTGTGGGGATGAGCACTGGGTGTTATGTGGAAACTAATCTGACAATAAACTATTTGTAAAAAATAAAAAAATAAAAAAAAACAAAAACAAAAAACAAAAATAAAATAAAATAAAATAAAATAAAATAAAATAAAAAAAAAAGAATGTATAGGACACATAAGGAGCTGTGGCTTATGTGGGGGTGCCTGAGAGGAACAATGGGTTTATTTTTTGAGAAAGAAAGAGTACCAGTAGGGTAGAGGGGGGGAGAGGCAGAGATAGAGAGACAGACAGACAGAGGATCTGAATGTGCCCTGTGCTGAAAACTTATAGCTAGATGCAAGGCTTGAACTCCTGAACTGTGAAATCAAGACCTGAGCCAAAATTGGAAGCTTAACCAGCTAAGCCACCCAGGCAACCCCAAGGTTGTGGGGGTTTTTTTGTTATAGATAGATAGATAGATAGATACATACATACATACATACATACATACATACATACATACATAGGGAAAGAGAGAGAGAGAGACTTAACAGCAGTTTTAGGTTGACAGCAAACTGGAACAGGGAGTACAGAGAGTTCTCGTATGTTTCCTCTTTCCAAGCACGCATGGCCACTCCCATCCTCAGTATCATGAAATAGTTCCCATCTGTTCCCATCAATGAGACATTACATTGATACATCACCGCCCAAAGTCCAGAGGTTACCATAGGCTTCCCTCTTGGTCTTACACATTCACAGGCATTGACAAATGTTTAATGGCAGATCTTCAACATAACAGCACTTAGAATATCTTCACTGTCCTAAAACTCCCCTGCACTCTATCTGTTCGTTGTTTGTCGCTCCCTTCCCTGTAATCCCTGACAACCACTAAGCTTTTTAAATATCGCTGCAGTTTTACCTTTGCCAGAATGTCGTATAGTTGGGATCCCACAGAATGTAGCCTCCTCAAACTGCTTTCTGTCATTCAGTAATACACATTTAAGTTTTCTCCAGCTCTTTTCATGGTTTGACAGCATATTTCCTTATAGCACTGAGTCCTATTCCGCTGCCTGGATGTACCCCAGTTTCTGTACCCATACACCTCCTGAAAAGTATCCTGGTGGTTTCCAAGTTCTGGCAATCATTAATAAATCTCCTCTCAACACTCAGGAGCCGGTTTCTGTATTATGGACATAGGTTTTCAACCCTTGGGGTAAAATCAAGGAGTATAATCAACTAGATCATAAAGTAAGAATACGTTTAGGTTTCTAAAACACTGCCAAAGTGTCTTCAAAGTGGCTGTACAGAGGAATTTAATGTTAAAAATCAGCAAGGTGAAAACCGCATAAAACCAACATCATTCTGCAAAATATCTTAGGAAGGTAGCATGTTAACTGAGATTTCAGAAGCCACTACGCTCTAATTTCTGTGAGAGCCGGTGATCTATTTTAGTAGGTCACTGTTTCCCCAGTAGTATTCCTAGCACCTAGAACAGTGTTGCTATGTAATAAATGCTCATTCAGTATTTGGGTTTTTTTAATTTTTTTTAAATTTTATTATGTTTATTTACTTTTAAGAGAAAGAGAGAGAGAGAGCATAAGAGTGGGGGAGCAGTGCAGAGAGGAGACACAGAATCTGAAGCAGTCTCCAGGCTCTGAGCTGTCAGCACAGAGCCTGAAGTGGGGCTTGAACCCATGAACAGAGAGATCATGACCTGAGCCAAAGTCAGACACTTAACTGACTGAGCCACCCAGGCATCCCTCATTTAGTATGTTAAATAAACAGATTCAGAGGGGAAAACAAAAAAAACTTCCTTCCATTTTGTAGCACCCAGTTCTTTAGTTGAACAATATACAAAATGAAGACTCATCTTACATGCCTTCTACTGTGAAAAGTAAGTATGATTAAGCAGCAGAACTTCACTCAGATCAAATTCTTACCCTAGAGGGGGGCCAAATCCTGGGACAGACACTGAGGACAGAAGATTATAGCCTCTCTTCCTCTGGGGCATGTGCTCACTGCATGGAGCGGGCACAGAATCCTCTGCACTATGTAAATGGTTCTCTTTTATTTGCTGTGCACGTACAGTTGAATTTGCATAAATTAAATGCACATAAGTTGAGACTCCACTATAATTGCAAAACCATTGCATTGGAAATAAGCTTTCACTGAAATCACATTAGAAACCAGAAAGATTAGATTTAGAAACATATTTAGCCCCATCAAGAGGTAGATTATGGGAAGTTTATGAAACAACACAGATAATACATTGTGGGCTGGCCAACAGCCTGGCTAGGGGAAGGAAGAACCTCGTCGCCTCAGCAAGGAGAGGAAAGCTGTCATCTAACTTCAAAACAAGGACTATACAGTCACTCAAACCTTTGGACCAAATCCCTGTTCTGCAAACTTAAAGCAATCCACCTACTAATCCAGCCTCAGTTTTCCATGCTGTGAAAGAAGAATACGCACAGTTTTGAAAGGAGAAAACATACCAGTCAGGTCTAGCATCCTGTTTTGATTATCAAAACAAACACAAACTCCAAACAATTCCTTAAGTCTAGGTATGAGTATTGGGAAACACAGGTTTGCTGATCCTAAACCTTTCCAAACCATCTGTTTCCCACCATAGAAGCTAAGTCACTACTTAATATTTATTAACAATCCACAGAGCTGTATAAATTACATAATTGTTCCTTAGATAGCTAGCAATTATTTTTCCCTTCACTTCTTACTAGGCAAATGTGAAGTTAAATTAGTCGCTTATCATAAAGTTCTCTGAAAACATTACAGTTGAAAGAAATGCCGGATAATTGTTCTTAGCCATCTGGCACCAAGTGATGTTCATGAACTTACATGAACCATTTGGCTGAAGTCCAAAAACTTCTGTCTCAATTTTATAGCTTGCTTACTGAAAGTTCTAAACTGAGAAATTTCTAAGAGGAAAAATGGTTTATTAAAAAGAACAAATGGGTCAGTCCTTGAACTTGTTCACAATTACATAAGAAAGCATAAAAATAATTCCACCTCTAGCCTCCTGTTTTAACAAATACCATTACACACTCCACTTTGTCAATGCACGCAGGTGCGTGCATGCGCACAGAATACACGTTGCTTTTCTAAATGTTTTCACACGAGAAACCGCTCATCATCTTTCTAAGCAGCCAGCACAACTGCCCCTAAGCTGCTTACCTGCAATGCCTCTCACATGGAAGGAGCTTTCCCCTCTACTCTCCACTCTCCTCTCCTAGAAGGAGCCCCTAAAAGCACATCTCCACTGGTCTGGAATATTTCTACAACCTTTTCAGTGGTCTCTCATCAATCCATCTTGGGCTGATCCCATCCCTTTCTCTTCCCTATAGCAGGAATGAATGAGCTTTTAAACCTAAGCCATTTCCACTCCTCAGCTTAAACTTTGCAAAGGCCTTCCACAACTTTAGAATAAAATCTCAAATCCTTACTGTGGTTTAGACGATCTGAAGTCTGGCCCATTTCACTGGTCTCATCTTGTAGTCTACACTTCTCCCTGCTTAACATGCCTCTGCCATGCTGACTACTTTTCTCTTTCTGTGATGCACCAATCAAGCCCCTTCTGGTCTCCAGTCTTCAGGGCACTGTAAACATAAGGTATAGAGTTTGTTCCACATGCCTTCAAAAAGATAGCAAAATAATTTGGAGAGGATTTGTAGAAGACTTGGACTCTCTCTTACTTCCTTCAGTAGTCAAAGCATGTCCTATTGACTGGAACCGCATTTTCTATTAAGTTCCTCTCATTTACGTATTCCCTCATAATTCCCTCCCACCCAAAATCTCAAACACTTCCTACCATATTTATCCTCACTGTGTGGATAAACTGGCAACCTGCATGCTCAACTCACTTCTCAAGCACGATTGGAATCAACTGAGCCACTCTGTTGGAGTAGTTAGAAGAAAATTACTTGTCTTTCAATGATTTTATGACAAGCTCCAGCTTCTGAAAATTACTGGATATTACTCTAAAAATAAAACATTACAGATAATTACCCCTTAGAATGGAACAAATCACTACATTAATTCGAAAAGTTATTTTGGATAATACAGGGAAAGAGTGCTTGTTTGAAAAATAAAATTGCCAACGTACATGAAGCAGCTCAATTCTGAGAGGAAACAGGAGAACAAGAAACTTCTCCATGCTTTCTCAAAATCATTGTGCTAATGGCTGATGACCAGTCCAATGTTGTACCATTTCCCAGAACCCACGGAAGGAATTACACAAAGTGTGTTGTAAGCAGAGGAGGGAAAGAACACTATATGTGAGTGAAAAAAATCTAAGTCCCATTCATATGTACTGACTCAGTTCTTCTCCCTTGCTTATTAGGAAGGTTCTATCATCATCTCCATTTGACAGGAGAGGATACCAAGCAACCTGCCCAAAGTAGCAGTGCTGGGATTTGTACTAAGATGTTTTAAATCTAGAGTCCACATTTATAACCATGTCACTTGTCAGGTCTTAAGAATGTTGCTTCTCAGAACTTAAAGGAATTCAGGCCCAAAGAGATGTGTTAAATGTTACACTTTGACACTGATCCTCAAAGCACAGGTGAGGTGGTAGTTCCCAATAATGTAGAAACAGAAATGCACAACATATATGGGAGAAAAACAAAACAAAACAAAACAAAAAAAACAACAACGACGTCTTAAAGATCTTTTGGCTTGCCCCAAATGATGCACCATCTCCTGATTCCTAATCTCTAAGTGCCCTCAAAAGCCATGATTTCTCGTTTGGCAAATATGCAAATAATGCCTTTCAAACACTCACCTCTGTGTTGAGAAATGAGTGAGATATGAAAACTGGTTTGACAGAGGTAAGTACCAGGCTGGGTGGGATCACCAAAGGATAACCTTCATTTGGGTCATCCCAGAGAGGGTGGTGTTCTTGAGCTATGAGGCTGAAGAGTGTTTACCTGGATGAAAATCTAAGAAGAGAGGAAGAAAGGTAAAGACCTTTCTAGGCAGAGAAACCTCCCTGTAAGATATCCTGAACGAGAGAATGCTGGGCTTTCAAGGAACTTAAAGAAGTCATATATAGATGAAGGAGTTACACATTTTCAGGATGAAGCATCATAACCACTCGCATTGAAAAATAAAGTGGGATGAGACCGTACAGAACCATGAAGGCTACATGAAGAAATTAAAAGAGACTAAAGCATTTGTAAAGTTAAGGAAAGAGCGAGACTTCTATGCTGCATGCCTCCCCCTCCTCTCCCTTCACACCCTGCTTTCCCACGGCACCACCCTACCACTGAAGAATCAAACAAGAACCAAAATGAAGTGAATGAAATCTGCACAGGCTCTGAAAGGAAGCCGATGAAGTCAGCAAGACAAGAGGTGAAGGGAGGGGAGAAAAGAAAGACAGTGTCCTAAAGAGGGGAAATTTTACAAGGCAAGGGACTAGAGGGTGGCTCGGAGAGATGAGATCAAAGAATCTGTCCTGGTATGCTGAAGCCAGCTAGCAAGAGTTCTGCTCAACCTCGAGGAATTTTCTAAGCTGGCTGTTAAATTTGTAACTTGAAATCAAACACGTTGGGAATATTTACACTCTTAACATTGGCCAATACTATAAAACAAGGTGTTCATTTCTGGAGATCTGGGTTATCAGCACACTCACTCACTGAGGATTTGGTGGCATTATTACCCATGTTGGTAGGAAATAACTAGACTACTACAACACGAGTTCTTTTCCATTACCCTATGGACTCTTTCAAAGAGACTAACAAACTTGAAATAACAAACTGTGGTCCATTTCAATGCCACTCCCTACCCCACCATGTTGGCTTGAGGAACTCACAGTAAAGCTAAACACTGAAATTGATGAGTCTTCATATCCATGAGTTTCCATTTTTAGTATATACACAGCTCCACAAAATTTATTAAATAAAAACAAGCATTTGCTTAGAAAGGCAATGTGACTCGGTAGAAACTTCATCTGTGGATCTGAATACTACCCTAGGTAATTATCAATGCCCCCAAGATCCTTACAGGAATTCAATTAGGAGCTTTAAAAGGCTGTTTCAAATAAATAAAATTAAAGACATCATAAAGATATATTTCATAGAATTATAGAAAGTAAATACCCAGCAACTTTCCCTATTAATAACAGATCGTATTTATTTAATGTGAGGTGAGGTATGTGGTCAAGGCATCCAGGCTCATAATCAACTATACTCAGTTATGATTATTATCCCCATTTTACAGTTGTGAACATTCAGTCTAGATACGAAGATGCAAGTATTCCTACCTACTGCTTCCAAGGTGGGAAACCTCTTAAAACCTATACCTAGCTGCTTCACAAAGACATATTGATGTCCTTAGATTGAACAACACTCTTCATTATTTTTATCAAATAGAGCAACCAGTGCTCATGTCACAATAAACAACTGAAGCTACTCTACTACTTTATTACATCTCACACATTTCTATCCCAGGAAGCACATTTCAAGTTAGCTCCCAAACTTATTTCAGTTATTCTTGTTTAGAAAAGCACATGTTTCTACAGTATTTACTGTTAACACTATGTAAATAAAAATATGTGATTAAAAAAAACAGAATTTCTGTTTCCATGAAGAAGTTGAAAATAGTGGTGGAAATACAACTATAACATACTCATATACATGAACTTCCATAAGAGATACATCTATAAAGTGGCATAAGAGTTGAATGAGGGAATGGCAAAGAAAGGTTACCTACTTTGGGTTCACATGAGGGTTCAAGAGAAGACAGAGAGCTTCAAGGAACAAGTGGTTTGGTTTAACTTGGAAAAATTACTAGCATTTTGCGAAGCAGAAATCACAAATGGAAGTTAATATGACCAATATGGACCATTAAGAGTTTAATTTAGAACAATAAGAGTTCTAATTTAGAACATTTTAGAGAGAACTATTGAATTGGAACAGAATAATAACAGGAGATCGGTCAGTCTTGACAATTCTAATCATAGAGGTTTAAACTTGACACCAGGGATGACATGTAGGTGTTCCATTAACCCCCAGCAATTTATGCAAAACTTTGTTTTTTCCACTTTCCTAAGGAGAAGGCCCACAACTTCTGATCCAAAGTAAGATTCAGAACCATTGACTTCTAGGCTTATTCCAAGGTAATTTGATGAGTGAACGAGAGATCGAAGTTAGTGGTGATTTACAACTTTATTTGCTTTTAAATATCCATAACAGGTATCAGAAGTGAATGGACAGTGACTCTGGAAAAAAAAATTAAAATGCTATCCAGGAAAATAAAATGGAGTGACCATATATTGTACTTAGAAAAACTCTTAATTCGACCTAAGGAGACTAGGGCTGTATCACATGATAATCAAGGGGAAGAAATGTGTTCTGTAGCCAAAAAAGGCCATCATCAATAGGATATACATTTCCCCAAAGTTGCTAGCAAAGAATTCAAGTCTTTCACCCTTAAGATATTATAAACACTAAAATAATGCATCACTAAAGATGGAACGAATTAAAGATCCATATCAAACCAGGTATTTTCATAAGCGCATCATCACTAAAGGGGAAGGGGTTAAGATGTAATAAATACATACTAACTTTATGTATTTATCAGTGGACAGAAAGAAGCAGTTGTATTTATCTGCAACAAGAGATTAATAGGACACATGTGCCCATTCTATTATGCCCTGGAATTTTACCTTTAGTAGTGTGCTTCAGGTGGCAAGCTGTTAAATATACATCATTAGTCAGTGCATGTTTAATTACATACCAGTATTTCTTGAAGATTAAAAATGTCCGCAGTTCAATTATCCTCACATAGCAAGTCCCAGTTTCTATTCATTCAGATTGGAACAACATAGTCACAAAATATATGGTTTATGATTAAAATCTGTTTGATAGTACTCCGCAGGGCTGATTTCAAAGCAGAAATATACACCTGCTTCACTTCTCAGGGAGAATACAAGCTACTGCCTTATACCTTTCTCCATTCATGTGGATGGATTCAGAGCACAGCAGTGACAGCCTTAGACCTTTCTCTCCATCACCACTGCCACACAATTTTCACACAGCTGGCCTTTCAAATCCAAGCCATGCAAAAATGGCTCATTTTTCATGTAAATGGTCACGGCTCTGGTTCTGAGGTCCTGTCCCCCCACACATCAGCCTATCTTCTTCAGAGATTTGGATTCCTACAGGTAGTTACCAACAGAAAAATATTCAGACAAAAACCTAAGTGATCTTTTGCAAGTAGAACTCATTCTTCAGGAGCGAGGGAAAAAAACAGCAGTGTTTAAGTTCTGAATTTCAGGTAGAAGACCCAGAAAAAAAAAAAAAAACAATTTATGGTGCTTGGAATAATTTACTTGATTACACATACTACAAGTATTTTCCTTCATGTTTCTGTAATGAACCTGACCATGAAAAAACAAATTTACGTCTGTCGTCTGTCTCATTATGAGCTGAGCTCATTTGGTGCAGAAAACCTACAGTTTAATTGCTTGATTTAAATTTGGCTAGTAGAATGCATACTGAAACATTACTCTTTTAATTATGTTAATTTATAACTGAAAAGCTAAATTTACAAAGGCAATAACATTAATTATTTACTTGCCCATTAAAGTTGAATATATATTACCAAACTAATTGGTTTCATAAGTCTGCCAAAAAATTAAAAACAAGTTTGTTCACTGATTTATATGGGAAAGGTATACATATTCTCAGTAGGTTACTTGTTCTTTATTAGATTACATGAAATTACGTGTAAAATGCTTCATATATACAATATTCCACATCCTTCCTTCCTTCCTGGGCTATAACACATTTTTAAAGAAAAAATAGAGGCAATGAACATTTACTCAATGTTTATTCTGTATCATACCGTTTATGAATCATTCCATTGAATCTCAAAATTGAATTACATACTAAGTACCGTTATTTCCCATTTAAAGTTGAAAAAACAGAAGTTTGGAGAGATTCAAAAGTTTGCTAAGGCTATGGGCCAAAACAATCAAAGTCAGGACCTGCGCTAGAAAGAATCAAGATCCTACCATTTATGCTATATGGTTTTAATACCTGTTATTCACAGCAGATGGGACACTTGCTAATTCAGCATGATTCCCTAAGGAGAAAACTTGCTTTCATGTCAAAATCAACTACTTTAGTGAAAAATTTAACCATAACCCCAAATGGATATTGGCACAAAAAGTACCATAGAGCCCAATCCAAAGCACAGAAATTACAGAAGAGTCTGTACCCCAGTGACCTAAAATCACAAGAAGAAAGTTCAGCAAATGCACTCCAACCTTATCTCTGCAGTGGAATTGAATATTAGGCAGGCTCTTCTTAGACCACAACTCAACAAGGGGATTACAAATTAGAGAGGATAATACCCATCTTACTATCCTCTTGGACACAGTGTGAAGATCAAATGTGAAATGGGATAAGAAAGAGCTATGAAAATTACCAAGCATTATGCAAATCCAAGTGAGTACAATTAGTGTTAGACTGTTTTGCACCTAAAGAATTCCCATGGAATTTAGTTGAAGTTTACATGGAGACTAAAGTTTAGCTAGCATTTTGTCAAGTAAAAATTGCATTAATATGTGACCTTAACAAGGTACAATTAGCAGTTTTGAATTAATACTCAATAAAATATTGTGAAATAAAAATGTCCTCAAAATGGCTTGGGCCAATGTATTAATATTGTACATTTTTTATATCAAGGAAATGCCAAAATATTAAGCATGTATTTATTTATGCACATTTTAAACCATACAACTAAATTGCTAATGGTTACAGAGCAATTAAGGCCATTTTAATATGTAGCAAAAAATGAATTTGAGCATCTTCTAAAAGATACTTCAATTCCACTTTGAATGTCTGCAAGTCTACTAGAAAAGACGACAATATTCCACCTTCACTGACTTCATGAAACTTTTCTAAAGGTAGCCTAATAATTTTAGAGATCATCTATAGTAGTTCCAGATCTAGTGTATCATAATAAATTATCTTCTAATATCGCTGTGGAATACCTCATATCGTTCATTATGATGGAGTTTTGCTGAGGGCTAGAACACTAAAATCATCTAATGAAGTTGAAATTATACACTGGTTCCTTTGTTTTTATTCAATATTTAAGCATTATTATGTTGTGTCTGTGGGAAGGTACGGATTATTTTTAAATAAAGACATTTTACACATTTTTATATGCCTCCCATAATTAAAATGGAAGCAATGAATCTTATGTGTTAATCAATGAAACAAAGGCATCGATCAATGCATCCAGCATCTAAGGAGAGCCCACTAAGTGCTAAAGGAAACCTCAAATCATGAAATTTCAAATAAGAAGGATTCTTTGTAATGTCAAAATAATTTATCACTACCACCCACAGCAGAATAACATTATTCAACATCAGAACTGGGCATGACACCCTATAGGCCATTATTTCACTTTTCCTTTATCAAGTCTAGAATAGAAGTGGGGAGCTCACACATTACGATCCAACTCCACTGATTATTCTGACATCAAGGGAATCTGGATGTAACAGCAAGGCCTTGAAATTCACCTACAAGTAGCTAAAACTTAACCAAATCTAGACAATCCAGTTCAATTACTGAATTTGATATACTGATTTGTTAGGAATTGCACAAAAACCTTGTCATGAATTAAAGTAGTAGATGTGGCCTTTGAGTCAACTAGTAAATCATATTTTACTGGTTAGAACACATTGAGCACTGAGGGAAAAAACACCATTTAATCCAACCTAGTTTTGCCTCTTTTGAATTGTAAACGTTTATCAAAGGAGACTGGTCATAGAGGGGGAAAAAAATTAAATTCATGCAATAGCGGACTCTCATTGAGTTCCTAAAAGAAATGTGAATTAAAATTTCATCTATTACTCTTAGGGAGCCTGGCTGGTTCAGTCAGTAGAATATGCAACTCTTGATCTCTAGGTTGTAACTTTGAGCCGCATGTGGGGTGTAAACATTACTTGAATAATTAAGATTTTTAAAACTCCATGTATTACTCTATCAAACTATAATGGCATTATGAAAAATACATGGAAAAAAATGGTCTGTTTTACTAGACAAAGCACCAGCACTGCAGGGGTTGACAGAACTGATGGAATTCCACCAAGCAAATGAGCATCAACATGTGTTTACATGTGTGACTTCTAAAAATCCTTAGAAACTGCTCAAGTCCGCAGGCATACCTCGGCTGACTTGAGTCACCAAACATCACAGTATACAGAACTATTTGTTAAGAACTGCTGTGTAATTTAAGTAATTAGAATACATTTACCAAAATGGCACAATGGTAGACTTCAAATAAACCTGCGTTTTCAAATATTAAAGATAAAGATGTTTTAAGTACTTCAGAGGAGAAACCAGGATTCATCAGAGGGAACATTGTAGTTCAGAGCAAGGTACATTCCCATACTTTGGGTGCCACTTTTGTGCTAAAACAAGATTCCCTCTACCAAACACGCAGCTCTCCCTGGCTACTCACCTGGCACGTCGCTCTCTGCTCCTGGCACATCCAAGAGGTAAGAGTGTACATAAAAGGAGAAATTTCACTGCCCGAACCTAAACAGGTTTCTTCCCCTGTATTCAAAATTGATTAGCTCAAAATGGCACATGCTGCACCAAAATGTCTAATGGAATCGTTAACAGGCCAGTCCATCTTCTGAACTTCACTTTTCTGAATGCAGAAGGAATTCCTGTACTTGGTCTTTAAAATCAAGCTGGGGCACCTGGGTGGCTCAGTCCATTAAGCATCTGACTTCAACTCAGGTCATGATCTCACAGTTCCTGGGTTCAGGGCCTGCATTGGGCTCTGTGCTGACAGCTCAAAGCCTGGAGCCTGCTTCAGATTCTGTGTCTTCCTTTCATTCTGCTCCTCCCCCATTAATGCTCTGTCTCTGTCTCTCAAAAGTAAGTTAAAAAATTAAAATCAACCTAGATCGTGGCAGTTTTTCCCAATCTACTAGTGCACAGACTGCTCTGAATAGACAAATATTCAAAAATCTTATCAAAAAATATACCAACCAAAAGGCATTCTTTAAAAAAACTTCTCCTCCACCCTCAAAAAATAAACATTAAACAAAAATTAGAAGTGACTTCAGCTCAGGTCATGATCTCGTGGGCCAGGAGTTTGAGCCCCACATTGGGCTCTGTGCTGATAGCTCAGAGTCTGGAGGCTGCTTTAGATTCTGTGTCTCCCTCTCTCTCTGCCCTCCTCCTTTCATTCTCTCTTCTCTCTCTCTCTCAAATAAATTAACGTTAAAAAAATAAAAAACAAAAATTTAAAAAATCTCTCAATTATCAGCAGAACCCATCTTTATATCCCTCCTCCTCTGTAGGCTGCTCAATTAATATCTGTTGGAAAACTGTCTGCAGATTCCTAATTTGTCTTTTGTATAAGCTATGGTTTTGATCTAACAGGCATGGTTAAAGAAAAAACACTATTGTAACATCGACAAATGAAGATGATGAATAATTAGATACCAGAATGATCATTTTTTTTTTTTTGGAATTCTAATAACAAAAGGAAAAACTTCTGTAGGAAATTAAATTGCTGCATTTTGCCCATTTTATGCTAAGGAAAATAAAAAAACCACATCCATGTACACACATATTAAAGACATCTGCTGATAACGCTGTGCATATTTCTCACCTCCTTGATAATAATTAGTGTTTTAACATTCCCAGGAGGTAACCCTCCGATAAAATATAAAAACCATATCCCCTTTCATGTTTTTTTGTGTTAAGTCAACCCTATTCTTTGTTCACTTTCTAAATGCAGTAAGAAAGAAAGAGTGTTTTCTTTGGCTCCAGATGAATAGACATACCCAGTTGCACCATGACTTCACCTAATAGCACATCCATGTGAACAACTCTGAAAAAAAAACAATTGCTTCAGAATTTTTCTTCTCCCTTCTTTGCCATTCTTTTGTTCTATGGCAATGTGTCATTTGGAGACCTTTCTGCTCCAATATGATGCCAGGCAGATTAGACACAGGAGAGACAAAATATACATACAGTTTATTACATCTATGTGAACAATTATTTATGAAAACTGTATCAATATTCTTGTGAAAATCTTTACCACATAGAAAAGTACAAAATAAAAAATAACTTTTCCACTACTTACACAAATATAAAAAATAGGTAGGTCTATTAGTGGTCTATTGCTGCGTAAAAAATTACTAAAAACCTACTGGCTTAAACTAACATCCATTTATCCTCTCAGAGTTTTAGGGGTCAGCAATATGGGGACAGCTTAACTGAATCCTCTGCTTCAGCATCATTTACAAGGCTGCAATGAAGATGTTGGTTAGGGCTGGGAGTCTCATTTGACACTCAACAGGGGTAGAATCCACTTCCAAGTTCAAGTGGTGGCTTGCAAAATTCAGTTCCTGTCAGGCTACTGAACTTCCTTGTCTGTGTTCCTCTATATATGGCAGTTATCCAAGCCATCAAAGAACAGATAGAGTCAACAAAGTCCACAAGCAAGACAAAGTTACAATTTCTTATTTCTCAATCACAGTGATGACATCTCATTACCTTAGAAAAATCGTGGTTAGAAGCAAGTCACTAGGGCAGCCCATACATAAGGGGAAGCAATCACGCACAGAATATGGGGTCATCAGAGGTTACCTCAGCTGGGCATGCCACTGTAAGTATGTAAACAAATATGCAAATTCATTTTCTATATGCATTTTGGCAATTTTGTTTAATTCACTTTATCAAGGCCATATTACCATTCCAGTACAGAGGAATCTACTTTATTCTTTTAAACAGTCAAATAATAGGGTGCCTGGGTGGCTCAGTCGATTGGGCATCCGACTTTGGCTCAGGAAATGATCTCACAGTTTGTGGGTTCGAGCCCTGCATTGGGCTCTGTGCTGACAGCCAGCTCAGAGCCTGCAGACTGTTTCAGATTCTGTGTCTCCCTCTCTCTCTGACCCTTCCCTGCTCACACTGTCTCTCTCTCTCAGAAATAAAACATTGAAAAATAATAATAAATAAATAAATAAACAGTCAAATAGTATTTCCTTTTGTGTACTTAGTTCCCAAAGCTATATCTTTTCAAATGTTTCCATTTCTCCTTGGCTTTTTATCTCCAGCCCTAGAAATTAGAGATGATCTTCGATTTTCAGGTTATAGCAGATTACTTCCAACAAGAAACTTCATTAGGTTATGTTACTATTTCAAATTCCTAAGGACCCACAAGATACACAGAATGGCTACGAACCTCAGAGAAATGTACAAATATTTGCCAAGTTTAATTTCTTCAGAAATTTCTCCAGGAATGATACAGAGACTAAGAAAGATAGAGGCCTGGTGATTCTGCAAGTCCACTTGTGTTCATTCAAGCATAAATTTTGCATAAACTTTAGGAAAGTAAAGAGGAAGCAACTCACTTTTCTTGGGGAAGTGACTACAGTTAACATTCATGTTAAGAATTTTAGGCTAGGGCGCCTGGGTGGCTTAGTCGGTTAAGCATCTGACTTTTGCTTAGGTCATGATCTCGTGGTTCGTGGGTTCAAGCCCCCCATCGGGCTCTGTGCAGACTGCCAGCTCAGAGCCTGGAGCCTGTTTCAGTCTGTGACTCTGACTTGTGAGTCTCTGACCCTCCCCTGCTCACACTGTCTCTTTCTCTCTCTCTCTCCTAGAAATAAATAAAACATTAGAAAAAAAATTTTTTTTAAGAATTTTAGGCTTTACACACTACAGAATGTAAACAGTCTTCTATTTAGGTGAAGGCAGTTGTTCACCTGGTAAAATTATAGAGGTTCAAAAGGCCTCATTTGGCCACTGCCACACCTGAGTGTGTAAGTACAATCTGAAATTGCCACCATAAGTGTTCCTTTCATTGCATCTGCAAAAGTTGTTAGTGTGAATATATTGTAAGTCAGGACTATATTAGGTACCAGCAAAAGACTTGATTGGTAAGAGGAGTTACAATAATGACCTGTAAGACAGGGAGAAATATATTTAGATGGAAACATTTGACATGTAAACAATCAAGAAAGCTGCAGTACACACTACTCTTCAGAAAAAGATGGCATCAATCTCTTTCTCCATCTTCCATTCATGCAAAACACAACTTGTGAACCCCTCTGAACTGTACACCCTGCTGTGAGAGACAAAGGAGAACACGGATAGACAATAAGAAGGTGGAAAACAGTACCCCCAGGATAAGAGGGACAACACAGTGGCCCGGTGTCTTGCTTCCTAACTATCCTGAAAGAAGGAAGACTACCCAGACCTGGTATTCACAAGAACCTCCAACCTGGCAGAGCTGGAGGGGGTGGAAAGCAGCCCAGGTAAACTCGTTCTTCTAAGAACCAAAGCAGAGTTTTTCTGACAATATAAAGTAAAGGCAAAGCACACAGCAAGGGGGATTCATTGGGAGTCCAGCCAGAAAGAAAGCAGCCAAGGGAAACATGGACCTGAGGCATCCTCTTCCCACCAAGAGCTAACAAGGCAGGGCACAGAGCTGGCAGAAAAAACTCACCTACAGCAAGGGGCGTTGTCCAGGAAACCCTTTTGTCCTCATGGGCCCATGACCCTCTCCCCCACCCAGAAGCACCAAGATGCATGGTCAGAGAAGGCAAACAATCACTGAGAGAGGCCTGTACTGAGGAGCTGCTTTATTCCTGTGTACCCAACTCCCCTCCATTGCCTACAGATACTGGGTAGAAGTACAATAATGGCACACCATGTACTCCTACCTCCTCTGAAAGAGATCAGATCTGAGCAGTGAGGCAGCCCAATCTAGAGACAGCCCTTCTGTCATGGCAGGCAGGAAGAACTGGAACCAGTGGGAATTCTAGTGGCACCAGACAAGCCAAGTACAGTGGAGTTACCACAAAGCCTCTGGAAATATACCTGTCGTTGGAGCTACAGGCCACAAAATTTAACCAAGACCTGTATGTTGAAACAAACCAAGGTAACTGTCTACTAAGTTAAGCATTTGAATAGAACCTATGATCTTCTGATATAATCAACAAAACGTCCAGGATACAATGAAACATTACCTATCATACCAAGCGAATCACAACATGAATGAGAAAAGGCTATCAAAGGATGCTAACACAAGATGAATCAAAAGTTGGAGTTCTGTGACAAGGATTTTATAGCAGTTGTTGTAAAAAAAGCTTCAACTATCAATTACAAACTCTTGAAACCAATTGATAGGAAATCTCAAAGAAATTCTAGAACAGAACCCACATAAATTCTAGAACTGGAAAAAAAAAAAAAAAGACAGTAACAGAAACAAAAAATTCTGCCTAGATAGCTGAACTGAAATGATAATAGCTGAATGGAAATGACAAAGGGTAGAATCCATAAACTTGAAGACAGATTAATAAAATTCACTCCATCTTAACAATATAAAAAGAATAGGAAATAAAAACAAAAATGATGCCTCAGAGACCCACTATCTAAAGAATAACGAGGAAAGAGGCAACATTTCTACGTAGTCCTAGAAATGGAAAAAAACAGAGTATTTGGGGAAAAAAGGGCTCAAAACTTCTCAAATTTGTGGAAAGACACAAAACAACACATCTGTGAAGTAAGATCCTGAAGCAGGATAAAATCACAGATTTTCAGAACAAGAAACACCACAATTAAACTTTTGTAAACTCAAGATAAAATTGTAAAAGCAGCCAAAAAGAAACAGGATATTGCCTAGAGGTAAATACAAAGCCAAGTAACAATAGATTTTTCTCCTGAAACCAACAAATATAAACAAAGTAGCATTTTCAGATGCTAAAAGAACTATTAACCATGAAATGTGTATCAGGCATAATGATCCTCTGAGAAAGGGAAATAAAAGCATTGTAAAATTAAGAAAAACTGTTTTATTGTTAGCAAAAATACCCTCAGAGAAGGACTAAAAGAAGCTTCAAAGAGGAAGGAAAGAGATAAGAAATCTTACAGTACCAGAAAGTATCAGGATGAAGGAACAAGAACACAAAGATGGTAGACAGTGGACTATCCCTTGCCTAAGTTTCATCAACAAAAACTAGAATATTATGATATGCAAGATACTGCTATTTAAAAGTGGTGAAGTGGAGTGACTGGGTGACTCAGTCCATTGAGTGCCCAACTTCAGCTCAGGTCACTATCTGGTTCAAAAATAAACTTTAAAAAAATAATAATAAAAGTGATAAAATTAAAGAGACAAAAATAGAAAATCAACCAAAAGAGAAGTGAAGTTCTAGACATTTCACTTTATTTATTGTTTTTTTTTTTTTTTTTTACAAATAGTTTATTGTCAAATTAGTTTCCACATAACACTCAGTGCTCATCCCCACAAGTGTCCTCCTCCATGCCCATCCCTCCTCCCCCCCACATCCATCAATCCTCAGTTTTTGTCAGCATTCAAGAGTCTCTCATGGTTTGCCTCTCTCCCTTTCCCCCACCATTTCCGCCCTTCTTCTCCCCCTTGGTCCTCTGTTAAGTTCCTCCTAATCCTCCTATACGTGCACACATATGATATTTGTCCTTCTCTTCCTGACTTATTTCGCTCAGCATAACACCCTCAAGGTCCATCCATGTTGCTACACATGGCCAGATTTCATTGTTTCTCATTGCCATGTAGTATTCCATGGTATAGATAAAACCACATCTTCTTGATCCATTCATCTGTTGATGGACACTTCGGCTCTTTCCATGTTTTAGCTATTGTGGAGAGTGCTGCTATGAACATTGGGGTACATGTGCTCCTATGCATCAGCATTTCTGTACCCTTTGGGTAAATTCCTAGCAGTGCTATTGCTGGGTCCTAGGGGAGTTCTATTGTTAGTTTCCTGAGGAACCTCCACACTGTTTTCCAGAGGGGCTGTACCAGTTGACATTCCCACCAACAGTGTAGGAGGGTGCCCGTTTCTCCACATCCTCACCAGCATCTAGAGTTCCCTGATTGGCTCATTTTAGCCACTCTGACTGGCATGAGGTGGTATCTCAGTGTGGTTTTGATTTGTATTTCCCTGATGAGGAGCGATGCTGAGCATCGTTTCATGTGTCTGTTGGCCACCTGGATGTCCTCTTTGGAGAAGTGTCTGTTTATATCTTCTGCCCATTTCTTCACTGGGTTGTTTGTTTTTCAGATGTGTAGTTTGGTGAGTTCCTTATAGATTCTGGATATTAACCCTTTATCTGATATGTCATTTGCAACTATCTTTTCCCATTCGGTTGGTTGCCTATTAATTTTCTGGGTTGTTTCCTTGGCTGTGCAGAAGCTTTTAATCTTGAGGAGGTCCCAACAGTTTATGTTTGCTCTTGATTCCCTTGCTTTTGGGGATGTGTCAAGTAAGAAGTTGCTGCGGTGGAGGTCAAGGAGGTTGTTTCCTGCTTTCTCCTCTAGGGTGTTGATAGTTTCCTGTCTCACGTTCAGGTCCTTTATCCATTTTGAGTTTATTTTTGTGCATGGTGTGAGAAAATGATCTAGTTTCATTCTTCTGCATGTTGCTGTCCAGTTCTCCCAACACCATCTGTTAAAAAGGCTGTCTTTTTTCCATTGGATATTCCTTCCTGCCTTGTCGAAGATTAGTTGGCTGTATACTTTTGGGTCCACTTCTGAGTTCTCAATTCTGTTCCATTGGTCTATGTGTCTGTTTTTGTGCCAATACCATACTGTCTTGTTGATGACAGCTTTGTAGTAGAGGCTAAAGTCTGGGATGGTGATCCCTCCCGTTTTGGTTTTATTTTTCAGGATTACTTTGGCTATTCGGGGTCTTTTGTGGTTCCATACAAATTTTTGGATAGTTTGTTCTAGTTTTGAGAAGTATGCTGGTGTAATTTTGATTGGAATTGCATTGAATGTGTAGAGTGCCTTAGGTAGTAATGACATCTTAACTATAATTATTCTTCCTATCCATGAGCATGGAATGTTTTTCCATTTCTTTGTGTCTTCTTCAATTTCCTTCATAAGTTTTCTATAGTTTTCATCATACAGATCTCTTGTATCCTTGGTTAGGTTTATTCTGAGGTATTTTATGGTTTTTTGTGCAATTGTGAATGGGAGCAGTTTGATTTCTCTTTCTGTTGCTTCATTGTTGGTGTATAAAAATGCAACCGATTTCTGTACGTTGATTTTGTACCCTGCAACTTGGCTGAATTCTTGGATCAGTTCTAGTAGGCTTCTGGTGGAGTCTGTCGGGTTTTCTACGTAGAGTATCATAGACATTTCACTTTAAATGGTAAGTGCTATGAACAGTAGACTGTTAGTACACTTTTTCTTGGTTATTAGAAGACCTAGAGCGACTACCAGAAACACTACACAAAAATGATGCACTCTAACCCACTATAAACAAGTTTAAAGGAAATAAAAAAGTTCAACTAATCTGTAGGAAGGCAAGAAAAAAACATGAAAAAATAAGTTTAAAAGTGGCATACTTACACACACATATTTATTTTTCAACGTTTCCTTGCATTTCACAGCTTTATTCAGATATAATTCACATACCATCAACTTTATCCTTTTAAAGCATGTATTTCAATGGGCATTAGTATATTCAGAGTTATGTATCCATTACAATTTTAAAATATTTAAAAATATCACCTGGCTATCATCTCCCAAATCCTTATCTTCCTCAGCCCTAGGCACCTACTATCTCTATCTATAAATATTCATGTTCTAGAAATTTCATGTAACTGGAATTATGCAATGTATCATCCTTTGTGACTGGATTCTTTCAGCTAGTTTAACATTTCCAAAGTTCATCCATGTTGTAGCATATATCAGTACTGTATGTCTATTGAATGCCAAATAATTTTACATTGTGTTTATATACTAAGTTTATTTATATATTCATCAGTTAATAAATATTCAGATTGTATCGACTTTTTAGGCTATTATAAAAAATGCTGCTGTGAGCACTTGCAGAGGTTTTTAAGGACATGTTTTAGGTTTTTATTCTCTTGGATATACACATACCTAGGAGTAGAATTGCTGGATCATATGATAGCTATGTTTAACCATTTGAGAAACTGCCAGACTGCTTTTACAAAGCAATTGTACCATTTCAAATTCTCACTAGCAACATGTGAAAGTTCCAATTTCTCTACCTCTACATTTTGCCAATACTTGTCATTTCTGTTTTTGTTTTTTAATAATTATTGCCAGTCCACTGGTTATGAAGCATTATCTTACTCTGGTTTTCATTTGCATTTCCCTGACAAACATCTTTTCATGTGCTTATTGGCCAACTTTATCTCTTCTGTCTATCCAAATCATTTGACCATTTTAAAAGTGCTTTTATCATTGAGTTGTTATAGTTGTTTAATACATTCTAGATAGAAGTTTTTTTTCAGACAGCAGTTACAATATTTTTTTCTCCATTCTGTAAATTGTCTTCTCTTTCCTTTGAAAGGATGACTTATTTTTCTTTTAAATGGTTATTTTGATTTTTTTTAATTTTTAATGTTTTTTTTTAAATTTATTTCTGAGAGAGAGACAGTGTGAACAGGGGATGGTCAGAGAGAGAGAGGGAGATACAGAATCTGAAACAGTCTCCAGGCTCTGAGCTGGCGGTCAGCACAGAGCCTGACTTGGGGCTCGAACCGACGAACCATGTGATCATGACCTGAGCCAAAGTAGGAGGCTTAACCGACTGAGCCACCCAGACGTCCCTGAAGGGATATCTTTTAAAGCACACAAGTTTTAATTATGATGCTATCCAGTCTTACCAATCTTAATGAACATAGTACTAGAAGTTCCAGGCACTGCAATAAGACAAAAGAAATAAAGAGATAAGAGATAAAATGAGGAAAACATCATGGAATCTCTCCAACCCCCCCACCCCAACCCCCTACCCCCACCCTCAAATGCTAAAATTAATAAGTGCAAGGTCATAGGTTTTAAGATCTGCACACAAAAGCCCATCACATTTCAATTTACTAACCATTAACATGCTGTAACTGAAACTCCAACACATACCATCATCTATAATCACTCCAAAAAAAAAAATAAATAAATAAAACACTGACGCATAATCTGTTTCATCAGTATCTATACAATAAAAAAAAAACCTACAAAATGCTGAAGAAATTGAAGATGTCTTCAGTTTTAAAATACCATATTCATGGATCAGAACACTCTATATAATAAAGGTGTCGATTCTCCCCGTATTCATCTACAGATTTAAGGCAATCCCTGTCAAACTCCAAGCTCTTTTTTTGTAGACAAAGGAAAGCTTACTGTAAAATTTAATTGAAAAGACACAGGCCCTTGAGTATGTAAAAAAATAAATGGAAGTCAAAGTAGAAAGAATGAGTCTACCTGACACTAAAGGCTTTCTACTCAGCTAGACTAATCATGACAATGTGGTATTGCTGGCGGGGGGACAGACCAATCCATCACCAGCACAGAGAACCCCGAAAAAAATTCATAGATATACCCCAATTTTTGACCAAAGTACAGCTTCCTAGAAAAAAAAAAAAAAGAGGGCCTTTTCATCAAATGTTTCTGAAACAATAGGGCATCCAGAAGCAAATAGATGACTCTTGACCTAAACCTCAAACCTTTTTACAAAAATGAACTCCAAACAGATTACAGACTGAAATGTAAAACAAATATGTAAGAATTTTAGGGGAAAAGATATGGAAAAAGATCTTTGTGGAGTCTAAGACTAGGATGATTGTTCTTAAAACTTTATACCAAAAACATAAGGCATTAAAGAAAAAATTGGTATACTGGGCCTTACTAAAACTAACAGCTCTGGATGTGTGAAATTATGTTTGAAAGAGGATTTAAAGATAAGCTACAGATGGAGAGAAAATATTTGCAAACTACATACCTAACAAAGGATTAGGATCTTAAATATATAGTCTCATAAATCAATAGTAAACACATATGCCAGACAATTAGAAAATGGGCAAAAGACAAACATATTTCACTAGAAAAGGTATACAGATGGTAAATAAGCACACTAAAAAATGTTCAACATCATTAGCCATTAGAGAAATACAAATAAAACCACAATGAGCTAACTCTAGGCATGTATAAGATGGCTAAAATTAAAAAAAAAAAATTGATAACACCAAATGCTGGCAAAGATGCCGAGAAACCAAATCATTCATATATTGGTGGTGGGATTTTTTCTTTTTTTGCCTTCTGTGTTTTTTTTTTTTTTAATATTAGCTGGTGAGATTTTTAATTGGCACAGTTACTTTGGAAAAATGTCTATGCATTTTTGTTTAAATCAATGTAACAACTATCACATGACCCAGCAATTATACCCCTTGGCATTTATCCCCTGTATATACTTTGCATATTCTAGAGAATTCAAAACATTTTTTTCATACCAACAGTCATACATGAATATTCACAGTGGCTTCAGTGTTAATAGGTATAAATTGGAATCAGGCCACATACCCCGAGGACTGAATAGTTCAACAAACTGTGGTAAATACCATAGCATTCTTGAATGGATCTATATGTAATGATGCTGAATTAGAGTCAGTCACAAATGTCACAAACTATATGATCCAATTTATAAAACACTTTTGAAATTGAAAAAAAAATTTAGAAAGGAGAACAGGTGAATCGCTTTCAAGGACGAAGTACAGGAAGACACAGAGGGAAGAGGAGGTTATGTTTATAAAAGGGCAACATGAGGGGCACCTGGGTGGTTCAGTCAGTTAAGTGTCCCACTTTGGCTCCGGCGATGATTTCCCTGTTTGGGAGTTTGAGCCCCACTTTAGGGCTCTGTGCTGACAGCTCAGAGCCTGGAGCCTGCTTTGGATTCTGTGTCTCCCTCCCTCTCTCTCTCTTTCTCTCTCTCTGCCCCTCCCCTGCTCATGCTGTCTCTCTGTCTCTCTCTCAAAAATGAACATTAAAAAAAAAGTTTTAAAGGGCAACATGAGGGACTATAATAAGGTTGAAACTTTTCAGCATCTTGCCTATGGAGGTGGTACATGAACCCAGCCAGGTAATAATATTGTACTGAACTTAATGCACACATGCACACACAACATACACAAATGAATACACATAGAATGGCAGAAATCTGAGTAAGACTGGTGGACTGTATCAATGTCAATACCCCTGTTGTAAAATTGTAGTACAGTTTTGAAAAATGTTACTAGCGAATCCAAGTCAGCCAAGTGTACAGGGGATCTTTCTGCATGAGCATATAGTTACCTTAATAAAACTTTCAAATAAAAAAAGTAAACTATGGTTTACAAGCTATAGTATAGCAAAGTGTTTCAAGAAAGGCAAGGCCAGAAATGTTCTGTTCTGCTTCCTTCCTTAGAGTTAGGCACTATCTAGATAGAACAAGGTAACAAAGGAGAGGCTTTTTCCTGTGAGGCAGTAACTCAACGCTTAAAAAGACACCCAGATGTTTAATGTAGGAAGGTATATTTAAACTGACAGTGAAAAGTTAATCTTTTTAACTTCTAAAGATGAGTTGTCTTTTAGATGCTTTACCCAGAGGCCAAACCACAGAAACCTTACAAATCATGTCAGAACTTAAACCCTCTTCTTTACTGCCAACGCTCAGAGCCAATCCTCAGTCCAAGAAGAGAAACTGAGCTGAATGAGGATGCCTGTGAGCACCCCGTGATGGTAAGACACAAAGGGAGATGGGACTTCTCGAAGACAAGTTCTCAGAAAGCGGAGAATGGGCAGGAGGGGCACAGGCCAAAGAAGATTTGAGCACCCTGGTAAGAAGGGAGAATGAGGAATCTCTGAGGAGTATAGGAAACACCTAAGGGCAGAAATTACTACATGATTCCAGAGTCAAAGATGAGGGTTTCACAATAGCAAATGGCACTTGGGGCCAAGTTGCCTAGGCAAGAGAAGTCACTCTCAAATTTCTACACTTCTGGACTCGGACTTGGAAGAGAAATTTTGATGGTGAAGGAAAGGAATACTGAGTATTCCCTGGGATTTACTTGAGCCTGACTACTAACAGCAGGGACATTTTAATGCTCAATTGTTCTCCTTCCATCCCAATATTATGGGACTGAGGTAACAGAGGTTAGTTACTGGGAAAAGAAGAGGGCCCTTGATTGTGCTCTGAGGTAAGCCGTCTGGAAGACTCCACAGAGTGCTGACACCTGAGGCGGGTCTTCAAGGAGAGCAAGGAGATGGCCAGGTGGTGACTTATTCTTACTACTTCTTTTCAGTACAGCGGTTGTTAAAGCCAAATCATCCTGAGGTAAGTTACATTAAGCCACTCATGTATCTGGAATCTGCTTATTTGGCTTCCATCATCTAAAATCTAATAAAGAACCAAAGGAATGAGGGATGGGAGAGGGAAGGGCAATTATTCAAGTGTTTTCACTGACTTCCCCCCCCACTTTAATCCTTTTCCCTCTCATACATAATCTTATTATGTGGCTGCTACAGCTCCCCTCTGGCAAAAAACAAAAACAAAAAACAAAAAACAAAAAACAAAAAAACAACAAAAAAAACCCATAGAAAGTAAGAACTGGAGAAATGACCTGCCCAATGTCACACTGCTTAAAGTACAATATTTCAAATACAGTTTGGACTCCAGACTCCACACTCTTTCGGGGACCATCACAGTGTGACTGTAACAGATGTCCTTATGGGACAGGATAGGTCACATATGAGATGCGTATCACTTAACAGGACCAGAAAATGGGTGCTAAACCGGCAGGGCAGCATCAGGGCCCTGAGTGCAGCATTAGGAGAGCTGAAGGGGAGCTTCACTTTGGCTACGTTTCAGTCAAGGCCTGCTGTTCTGTCAAGACAGATGATCAAATCCTGAAAACACACTCCAGGAGAATAAATCTAGAGAGTCCAATACTGCTTTTCAAGACAACAGTGTACAGTGGTGAAGTTAACAGGATTTGGAATCAGACTGGCTTGGGTTCAAAACTTGGTTTTGGAACCAGATGGACCAGGTTCTTCCTGTGAATGGCCATGGCTCGAATGCTTTCAAGCACCCATCAGGCAGCTTTGTAGTGATGCAGACTAACAGCATGTTATTGTGGGCTTTTTTTTTTTTTAGTGTTTATTTATTCTTGAGAGACAGAGAGAGAGCATGAGCACAGGAGGAGTGGGGGGGTGAGACACAGCATCAGAAGCAGGCTCCAGGGTCTGAGCCATCAGCAAAGACCCTGACATGGGGCTCAAACCCAGGAACCCTGAGATCATGATCTGAGCCTAAGTCAGACGCTTAGCCAACTGAGCCCCCCAGGTGCCCCACTTTAGGCTCTTGACAGAGTTGTTTTAAGTACCTTTCTCAGACCTTCTTGGACACTATGTTGAGGAACACCAATAAGAAGCTGCTTGGCCCTCAGAAATGTACCACATGAAATCAGTGTACTATGTGAAGGCAGTGACAACAGCTAATAGAAAAGGGTTTCCTTTTCATCCCCAAGGTGGATGGTTTGAGATGCCTTTCCATGAGTCCCTCATAACGCCCTTCCAACAAGATCAAACAACAGATTTCTAGAAGTGTCCAAATAAGTAATATTCTACATAAAAATTCTCTCCTTCATTCCTGGTCATTACACTCTTGCCCCATGGAATCATTTCCCAAGAAAACGATGACCCACAAGTCTTTGTTTCTGGTGCTTTCAGGAGAACCCAGGCCAAGAAACAGCTTGAGCAACTTTACCCAGCTAAAACCTATTTTCCCCAAATGTAAGGTTGCTAATTATACTGTTCCTACAGAGTCTTAGAAGTATTAAAAAATAGGGGCACCTTGGTGGCTCGGTCGGTTAAGCGTTCGACTTTGGCTCAGGTCCTGATCTCGTGGCTAGTGAGTTCAAGCCCCGCGTTGGGCTCTGTATTGACAGCTCAGAGCCTGGAACCCGCTTCAGATTCTCAGTCTTCCTCTCTCACTCTACTCCTCCCCCACTCACACTCTCTCTCTCAAAAATGAATAAACATTTTTTTAAAAAGAAGTATTAAAAGATATATTCCAGGTAAAGCATTTATCCCAATGTTGAGCCCATGGTAAACATTGAGTAAATGACAGTTATTCTGTTCACTGGTTCTTCTATAAAGTCACTGTGTATCTTTTTTTTTTTTTTTTTTTATTTCTAGGAGAGAGAGACAGCGGAGCAGGGGAGAGTCAGAGAGAGAGGGAGTCACAGACGGAAACAGGCTCCAGGCTCTGAGCTGGCAGTCAGCACAGAGCCCGACGCGGGGCTCAAACCCACGAACCGCGAGATCATGACCTAAGCAAAAGTCGGACGCTTAACCGACTAAGCCACCCAGGTGCCCCAGTCACTGTGTGTCTTGTATGGAAGCAGACTTACATCACAGTGTCTCTCTAGCAAATGTCCAAATTAGAGCCAAGACCAACCATTTTCTAACCCTTTTGCAACTTACGACCCAGACACATAGAGTCCACGTTCAGAGCGCTCCATTATTGTACAGCCTACACAACGCTGAGCAAAAATTAAGATATCTGAGAGGGGGAAGGAACTAGTGAAGAGTAGGTTCATGAACCTACTGTTCATGTAACACCCACAACAAATCAAGAAATGCTAAATGCCAAACCTGATCACACAGCCAGCTAGCAATTTTAAGAAAATCTGGAACTGGTTCCAGAGTCTGACATTGCTTCAGGGATGTGACGATTTCCCTCATTCCCAACCTCCTCAATTTCTTAGAAATTTATTTGAATTCTCCTTTTGATTGAGAGGTTTAATTTTGAACTGCACAAGGTAGTAAACTTTTATATCATATGTTGCATAAAATTATGGTAAACGGAGCACATTTGGAAGAGTGAAAATGAAGAGAGATCCCAGAACCTTTAGAGAAAGAACAACAAGAACACAAAGAGCCGAGGGAAAGCACCCATCTCCTGTATCAAGGTCAAGACACCCAGAGGAAGGAAGAAAGCATACAAAAAGAAACCCATGGACTTTGAATCAACCAAAACCACCTCTTGGATTACCCAAGGGGTCTAACTCTCTCCATAGTTCAGCACATGGACCACATATGAGTAGGTCTGTCCCTTGCTGGAATTTATTTTATTTATTTTTATTTTTTTTAAATGTTTTTTTTTATTTATTTCTAGGAGAGAGAGAGAGAGAGACAGCATGAGCAGGGGAGGGTCAGAGAGAGAGGGAGTCACAGATTGAAATAGGCTCCAGGCTCTGGGCCGGCAGTCAGCACAGAGCCCGACGCGGGGCTCGAACCCACGAACTGCGAGATCATGACCTAAGTGAAAGTCGGACGCTTAGCCGACTAAGCCACCCAGGCGCCCCTGGAATTTATTTTAAAACATGCACCCAAATCCAGAATACGTTCTACTGGTCTGCGATATTTTGCACATGAAAAGCACATATCCAGAAGAGGTTCCAGGTTTAAACAGTGAGACAGATTCGTTTAGGATGCTATCTACCGGGAAGTCCCAAAGCCTACAACTGCTTCTGAATTGCTATGCAGACTGCCAGCCCAGCTTAAACCTGGGGATGAGGGGCCTCTCCAGAGGCCTGGGTGACTCAGTTGGTTAAACATCTGACTCTTGATCTTGGCTCAGGTCATCATCTCCTGGTCTGTGACTTCAAGCCCCATATCAGACTCTGTGCTGCTTGGAATTCTCTCTCTCCCTTTCTCTGCTCCTTCCTCCCTTGCGCACTTTCTCTCTCTCTCTCTCTCTCTCTCTCTCTCTCTCTCTCAAATTAAATACAGAAGTTAAAAAAAAATAAAAAATTATCACGGCCAGCCACAAGATCTCATGGACGCTGCCTCTGAGATTTTCCTTATCAAATGTTTCGTACTCTTCTTACCCCTATTACCCTAATACCCACCTTAATCACATCATGTTTAGAATATTACGAAGGACTTTTACCAAGTCTTCCTTGCTTACCATTTTTTCTGTCCCAAGTCCATCAAAATTCCATTTTCATATTATCGCTGGCCCAGAGGAACAGAATTTTTCTCCTCTCTATTCAATAACCTTCTGGCAGATTATTTCCAAGCCCTGAATGCTAGTGACCCTCATCCCTCAATCAGACCCCATAGCAACAGTCCAATCTAACCTCCAGAAACTCCCTAAATTCAATCTTTCATTCATAGCACAAAACCCTCTGTAGACACACTTAAGCCACCACTGAGATACACCAAGTCACTGTTCCCCCCATTATTTACATTCTGGCTGCAGGAAATGGACAATAAATAAAGAGATAATCCAGACAATCTCAGACAGCCAAGGCCATTAATAAACCCATTTGTTTGTATCATCCCTCTACTCTCCCTCCCCATTCACTTCTCAGGCTCTGATAAGGAAGCCTTTTCTAGACACATACCTGAATCTACAACCCTTCAAGAACTAGCCGAGTCCTCTTTCTTCCATGAAATGTCTCCTGAAACCTTTCCCTTCCCCCATTCTAGTCCTTGGTAACTTCCCTCTTCTCTAAGGTTTTAGACTTTCCAAGCCATGCTCCACAGAGCCTTTGAGCAGCTTTTTCCACTGAACATATGGAGCTTTCAAGAAAGTTTTATGAAGAAAACAGCTGTGGCTAAAAGCACAGGCAAAACTGACTTCCTTCCACTGTTTATTTCTGTATCTTTTCTGCTCATTTAATTGGGATGCTCTTCGTGGGGAGAAAACAGGTCTGCTTCTCTTGTATTTATCGGAGCACTAAGCACCAAAAATTGGACCACTCATTCTCCTACCCAGTTGATCTGTCCAAGGACTTAACACAGAGATCTTAGGGGGCAATGTGATGCAATAGAGGTGAGATCAGAGGAGATACAGGAGATAAGCCATCTGCTCCCTCCTGAATTCTCTACAAAACAGGCTTTTGAATTTCATTTATGAAACAAAGCAAAAATGGAAGGTGGGGGCATTATGGCCATATCTTAGGAAACTTCACAATTCAAGAGGCATTTCAGACCCGTGTAAGCGGAAAGGTTGGAAAAGGAAGGCTGTTGGGTGGATGCCTGTTTCAAATGGGATTTTTGTTGTTGTTGTTTTTACTGAGGTATAATTGACATCTAACAATATTAATTTAGGTTACACAACATAATGCTCTGGTATTTACAGATCAAGAATACTTATAAAAAAGATTACTTATAATAAAAATTGAAAATGCGGGGAATAGATTATACTAAGTATCTTCCAGCTGCAAGCTTCCATGAAGGAGTTCTTCTAAAACACATGTTGATGTAGCCTGGGAGAGCGCCCCAACACCTGTCCCATCTGTTGGGTCTATGGAATCATCCAGACAACCCATTAGATATTTCTTGCCTTTGCTTGTTACTTTGCCTTTACTTCAAAAATAAACTCATCCTGCTCCTAGGTTTTTTTTTTTTTTCCCTCAGCAATTATTTAACAGCAATTATGGCTTGTCCTCCTAACACCACCTGGTGTAGCTCAAATTTATACTGATTCCTACATTTGAACAATACTTCCCTGAAAATAGCTGTATTTTTCTACTCAGGGGTCCAATTCATTAATATTTATGCCAAGGGTTCATTTTCAGATGTTTTGCTCCCATCTTTTAAGGCAGTAAGTGAAATGATGGGAAATCCTGGTTCTCAGGATACTAGTTCTGTGAATTTCAGCACATCCTTCAGCCAGCTGTATCAAGTTTCTCCGGTCCACAGCAGATAGGCAGCGTAAGGGTACAGTGAGATAGAGTTACAAAGCACCTGTCACCTACAAACCTAACACCAACAGTGCTTGCTCCCTCAGCCTCAATTAATAGATAAAAGAAGTTTTCTTGCAAAAAAGGCCACCCCTTTTTCTTCTTTTACTTCTTTTATTATGTATGCTTAAAATAAAAACTTCACATTCTAGACTTGAGTTCAGATGTGAAAAAAATCATCTCTCGATCTTTGCTATTCTGAGGCAAGATTTAGTTCAACCTTCGAGGGTCAAGCCTGAAAGGAAAGAGTAAATCCTAAAAGGAATCAGGAAGCAAGCCTATAGGATAAGGGCATAGTACCTAACAGATCTAATTAACTTCCTATCTCTCTTTTACTAGTTGCCCCCTCCATGTTTTTATTTTATATTGGTTTTAGTAGTTTGAGATTCTTTTTGGGTTTTTTGGGGGGAGGTTTTGGTTTTCAACTCCAGGTCCTCTGCTAAAGGCCAAGGATTATGCTCTCTTAGCCTTAAAGAATAATAGACTGGGTATAATTTGCATAGTTTGAAATAATATGGATGAGCTCTTGGAAAATTTTACTAAGGTACAGGTTTTTTGGTTTTTTGTTTTTTGCAGGAAATACAGTTCTTATAGACACATTTTTATAGGATATTTTATTTGTTATTGACAAATCACACATAAATTTAAAATGTGTCTTTAAGACTAGCGCTTTGTCTTAGGTGAGGATGAAGTCTTGCACAGATTTTAAATCAATTCTTCCAGGAATCCAGACATACAGCAAAGACACAGGGAGTGTTTGTCTTGGTGGCCCCTTTTATAAACTGTTTAAAATGTTTATTCATTTTTGAGATAGGGCACAAGTGGGGGAGGGGCAGAGAAAGAGGGAGACACAGTATCCAAAGCAGGCTACAGGCTCTGAGCTGTCAGCACAGAGCCAGACACGGGGCTCGAACTCATGAACCATGAGATAATGACCTAAGCTGAAGTCAAACACTTAACCGACCGAACGCCCCAGGCTCCCCGGTGGCCCTTTCTTACAGTTTCATTTTGCTCCCAGAGAAACACTGTCCCACTAATTTTCTACTACAATTAAATGCATTTAATCAAAATTACTACATATCACTCTTATTTTTTGAAATAAAAAACATCTTTTCCAGTCTTGACACTTACAACACCCAGGTTATACCTATTAAGACTCAAACAACTGTTTTCAGGTTATACTTGAATCTACCTTGAATTCATCAAATTGCCCACGGTTCCAAACTTCTTGATCTTAACACTTCCATTCATTAAACCGACATAAATCCCAGCATTAACTACACGAGATAACCTTCCTTGCCAGCACCCAGTCTCCATATATCCAGTGCTATCAGTTCTGCTCTCAAGATGTCTCATATAAAACATCATTGAAAAAGCAAATATTTGAATGATCTTAACTCTCTCCCATATAATCCTTTCTTCTATCATCTTACTTTGGGTCTACAGTCCTCTGACATCAAAGGCAGGGGTATCTTTTTGGCTGCTCCAGATCTTCTCTACAATCCAGTCATCCCAACCAAACCCAATACCAAAGAAATCGTACTTTAAATTTTTATCAGATTATATCCCAGCTCAAACTTTTTCAATAGGTGCCTCACTGCATAATAACTTAAACCCATACTACTTACCACAGTATTCAAGGACAGGTAGGCACTGCCCAGATTCCGCTCTTATTTTCCACGGGTTCCATCCTGCCCACCTTATATCCCAGGAAGTTACTTAAGCAGGCAGGAGCACTGCTTGATGCTCTAAAACCCTAACTTTTAAAGTTACTTAAAACAATAAACCCAGGATACAAGTTCAGGAGAGGTTTTCTATAACAAGAGTTTGAATTTTATGTAGGATTTTATTCACTAACTCAGGAACTTCTTGGGAGAATGTATGACCTGAACAGCTTGGTGACAACCATATGCGTAAAGAAAATGATGGTCTGAAAACATTGCAGCACTCCTTTGGGGAGAGGAGCCAAATGTGGGGTCCGTAAACAACTCAAAAGGAGAAAGCAAGAAAAATAACTGATAAAAGCCAGTGAAGTGGGAAATGATTCACAGATCGGTTGAAATGTCAGATGTGGATGTTTTCTTTTCTACCAGCAATAACCATAGAAACAATTTCTACTTATTGCCTGGGAACTGTTTCCAAAGGCACTATATTCCTAAGCCTGGGAAGGGGCAGAATCATTTCTTTGTTTTGCAAATGGAGAAATTCAGGTTTAAAGGAGACAAAGCACTCTGTCAGTGCCACACAACAGCTAAACTGCAAAGCTGGGATTTGAACTCAAACTGTGTTGCTTCCAAAGTCAGTGGGGCTTAAAAACATTAGACTCTTTTACCTAGCACGCCTCGCTGCGCCACTGCCAACACACGCATAAAGACAGCCAAATCCAGGTGGTGTTCCTTCCCAGCACGGTATGACGTTTCCAGCACGTTCTGATTTCTACGACACCGCTTCTGAGAACAGTTAAAATAGCTGCACTCAGATTCCTCAACCTTTCTCCCCCAACTCTCAAGTCCTAAGTCCTGAAGGGCTGTATACTCGTAATGCCTCTCACACTCTCAGTGCACAGGATTCCGCAGCAGGAGAAATGAAATGAACTCGCCCTCCCCTTCCCCTTTCTCTCTCTTTCCCTCTTAGGAAACTACCTTAATTTATTTAACTTGTGTCCCTCTAGCCAGGGTGTGGTTTGCTTGTTAAACCACTTCACTTTCAGCTGGGCCAATAATCAAGGGACTCACTTTCAACAAAATAAAACAACTTCCCTGATTTTCAAAATAACACACACACTTGTAGAAATTTGGACACTATAGGGCAGCACAAAGAAAATAAAGATCTATAAACACTCTTACATTTTGCAGTAATACACTTCTAACCTTGTTTTCATGCATAGGCAATAGATATTTATGAACTAACTTTTGTCATGGCAAATTTCAAAAATACACAAAAGTAGGCAGCGTGGTACACGAAGGAATCCAAGGTGCCCATCATTCTGCACAATTATTAATCATGGCCAATGTCATTTCATCTACATTCCTACCATTTCCCCCTTCCTCTCATCTCAGACATCATGTCCTTTCAACCTTAAATGTTCCATTATGTATTTTTATAAAATAAATGTGCTTTACATTAATCATAATCTAATACCATTATTTTACCGACAAATTTAACAATGGTTCCTTCATATCATTATATATCCCCATTTAATGCCCATATTTCCAATTTCTCATGCATTTCTTTTTAACAGAATTTTTTAAAATGTTTATTTATTTATTTATTTTTGAAGAAAAAGAGAGAGAGAGAACAAGCAGGGGACAAGCAGAGAGAGAGGGAGACACAGAATCTGAAGCAGGCTCTAGGCTCTGAGCTGCCAGCACAGAGCCAACACAGGGCTCGAACCCAGGAAGACTGAGATCATGACCTGAGCTCAAGTCAGACACTTGGTCGACTGAGTCACCCAGGAGACCCCAAGCATTTCTTTTTAGGTTACTTGTTTGAATCAGAATAAAATTTAGGTCCACACATTGGTAGGGGTCAGTGCATCTTAAATCTCACCTCCTCCAAGTGTGTTGGGAGGTGGGGTGGAAGGGAACTGCACAGGCATCACCCGGGAGCGTGTCAGAAACACAGATCCTCAACTTCCCCCACCTCCAACCTAGACCAACCAAAGCAGAATCTTCAGTTTAACAAGACCCCTGGTGATTTACATGACCATTACAGTTTGAGGCTCACTGCTCTTAAGTCTCTTTTAATCTATGGGTTCCCACTCTTGTTTCACCTTTTCATTTAGTAAATCTTTCTAGAAAAACACTAGCTTATAAGTCCCTCAGGATTCACACAGTGTGGCTAATGTTATCCTCATGGTATTCTTTAACCGGCTCCTGTCTCCTGTATTTAATTTCATATAAATGAGGAATTTATCTAAAGCCTTGATCAGAATCAGGTTCAATTTTGGGGGGAAAGAATATATCATTGGTGGTGGTGTCTTCTATCAAGAGGCACATAGTTCAGTTGCCCCTTTTTGTGGTGTTAGTAGCCTTAGAGATCATTCTGTAGATCTGGATGCCTATTTCCTTAGGCATTGTAAAATGGTGACCTTCTATCTTCCTTCTCTTGTACAGCGTTACCATTTCTAAGAGCATCTTTCCCTTATCAGCTACTGGACTCCTCTGAGGCATCATCTGTACAAGAAAGACAAGATGACTCCTCAGTTCTTTCCCATTACTAGTTTTCAGAATAATGAGTTGGTTCTCAGTCAGACTCCAAAGGTGACCAATAAGCTTTTGGGACTTTTTTTTTTAGCACTCTTATGAATGCATGTATTTAAACATATTTGATATTTTCCAATCATCCTAATTATTATCTTTATTGGAGCTAAAATCTCTCCATCTTTGGCTAGCAGGAGCCTCTTTAAGTTGGATACTCCCCACTTTCTGACATCTTTTCAAGAGACTTCGCTAGGGGGCCTGCTTTCCAGGATGACAAGAATTTATATGTTCAGTTCAAAAAGCTTTTTATGTCAACCCTGGATCCCTCATGTGTCCAAGAAGCCAGAATTGACTTAATGACAATAATTTTTTTCTAGCTCTTTTCAAAGAACAGGCTTACTAAATAAGTTTTGTTTCTAGAGAGGTCATCATAAATTCAAAATGATACTTACAAATCAAATTCAGAATGATCATGATTTTATTTAAACCTATTTGTCTTACAGTCTGTATTCAATTCTCTTACACCAAATACCCTGGATTTCAGTGACATAAACATAATTCCTCATTTGTATCTAATGATGGACTTTGAGGTTGTCTCCTGTTTTTGCTATTAAAAATCCTGTTGCAATAAGGTGCTTTTTGTTTGAATCTTTTAATTGTTTGGCAAACTTATCTTTGGATAGGTTTGAAGAAGTGATTGCTGTATCAAATGATAAGCAATACATATACTAATGAGATGCGATTATAATGTGGTGTATATTTTTACATAATATTACATCATGAACATTTTTTGCATCAATAAATACTCTCCTACAGTTTTATTTTTGATGGCTATGAGACCGTCTTTCTAATCATTCCCTTATTTACTAGTCATCCAACCTGTTTTCTATGGATCACAGTTTCAATCATTTTAATGACTATTCGTGTAGATAATCCACTTGCACTGTTTCAAACCAACTTCATTAGCAGCTAGTTGGAACCTTCACTTGATGAAACTGCTTTGAATAACCTCTTATGCTAAGCAAGTATCAGTCATCACATTCCATGAATACAGACAAAACAGCTCTTTCAAAGCTACTCTCAAAGAAAGCCCAACTGATATAACTGAATAGCTGATGAAGAACACCATCTGACTTCAACTTCATCACTAGTTCTGATGGATGAATCTAGTCCACACTGTCATTTATAAAAGAGAAGTGCTGGGGCGCCTGGGTGGCTCAGTCAGTTAAGTGTCCAACTTCGGCTCAGGTCATGATCTCACGGTTCATGGGTTCGATCCCCACGTCGGGCTCTGTGCTGACAGCTCAGAGCCTGGAGCCTGCTTCAGATTCTGTGTCTCCTTCTCTCTCTGCCCCTCCCCAACTTGTGCTCTGCCTCTCTCTGTCTCTTAAAAATAAGTAAATGTAAAAAACAATTAAAAAAAAGAGAAGTGTTAGATTAGATGATTTTATTTAATACATTTACTCCCAGCTTTAAAACTGAGTATAATTCTAAAGTTTCCTATGCTTTCATGTTCTTTGGTATCCTTTAGAAGTCAGAGCTGTTATTCTACCTATTTTTTTTTTATTCCACTAAGCATCTAATATAATTCTTTACTCATGGTGAGTTTTATTACCTGCATGCTGAATTAACTTTTCAGACTGCCTCCTGGCTGTTGAACTAGAGTGTATGGCTCTGAGTTTAGAAAAGAGTCATGCCTAATTTAAGTACTACAAATATTTATTGACTACCTCTTATTTACAAGCCATGCTTGTTCAACTGTAATTTTTAGATAGATTAAGTTTTTTAGAAGAGTAAGGTCATTTTAAAATATATAGCCTAAAAACCGTTCCCTGAAATATCCTTACGTTACCATCTGACCACAGAAGTGGTACAAGAGACAGGTAGTTCTTTAAAACTGGGCCACCAGGACTGGTTGAATATAGTTAACAATCTTCAAATCCATATTCATCTACAGTAAGAAATTTATCTTTAACATAATTTCTAATTACATTCCTGCTCTCAACAGGCCACCTGAACCATTAGAGGAAGTAGAGACAATAATAATTGAAGGCCTTCCATAAAGACATTTCTAGTTTTTTCTGACGTCATTTGGAAGAGGCCCAATTTAGAGGTGCTCTGCCTAGATATCAAAGACACAGTCTGACTATAATGAGGCGCCCTCTCTGTAATCCAGCTACCAGAGGTTTGGTCTACTCAGTCTGTCAAGTGTCTATCAGATACTACCTTATTTTGCTCAAGAAGGAAGAAAGAAAGGAAAGGGAAGGAAACAAAAGGAAACGAAAGGAAAGAAATAGCCTAGGGGGTGAATTCTTCTGAGGGGGCCGTGGGGGTAGTGGAAGAAATAGATAAATGGAAGCTGGCACTGCCACAGGCAAACCACTAGAGAAAGATTGTTCTCACACATCACCGAAGGCAAACATCTCGTAGCTTCTTTGAGCACAGAACTCTTATTTTAAATTATTCTTGATGCCTTCACATATATAACAGGAGAAGGGGACAGTGGTCAAAATAACTTGATTTTGAGATGTAGACTGTATGGGGGGAAAAAAATAAAGACAGGCATGTTGGCCAGTTTTCTAACTGAAACTATATTTGAGGTAAAAGGATCTAGGCCAGCTGCACATTTTTATCCTAAGAAAAAAGAAAAGCCCACTGTCTCTCTTTGTGTATTCAAAATACAACACAGAATTTCATATACTGAAAATCAGAATAATTTGAGTTAATGTTTACTTGAAAAATAAAAGTTCTATTTAGAAATCAGAAAATTGATTTTCTTGGATAATACAAATGGAAAATAGATATAGGTAATAAACAAAAAAGTAAAACCTTTGAAAAAGCATTTACTGTGATCAAATAAATATGAAGTTTTATAAAAACTATTTCAGATATTAAAATACAATTGATTCTTCAGAGAATGGCAAGATGGCGGAGAAGTGGGGAGCTCCATGCATCATGCTTGCACCCATCTCTCAAACAGAGAAGGCCTGAAGTCCTAGGACGCTGAGCCACGGGAGTTTGGGAAGAGAAAGAGACACAGTACACTGGGAAGGAAACCTCTTAAGTGCGTGAGTGTGAACTGGGGAAGATAAAAGCAGGATGGGACCCAGAGATATGGAGGGAGGGGTGGGAATCAGGCTTGCGTGCAGCTGCGGTGAGTGATAAACCGGCGAGTGGTGGCGAGCTGCTGCGAGTCCAGGTGAAAGGAAAGAGAAGCTGAGATTGCTCATAGAACCATCCCTGGAGAAGAGAAAAACCTCAGCTTGGAAAGACAGTGTTTTTCAGTTCTGGCTGCGGTGCTAAACTAGGTGTCCTGGTCCCAAAAGGCGCCAGAAACACTGCACTGCAGCGCTCCCGGCACCATCCCTGGTGGCAGCGGCCTGGTGGCACGGTGGCGACACCGGTGGTGGATGGTGGCAGCGCGGACTCTGTGGACCTGAAATTGCCACATTCCCCACACGCACACACTCCAGTTGTATCACTGCTTGACCCCTGCGGATCTGAGGCCGCAACACTTCCTGCACCCCCACTCAACCCCTGGTAGCAGGGAAGCAGCGACCTGCAGGACTGTTTAGGTCGGTATAAACAACCCTGCGGACTGGGACCTGGAAAGGAGGCAGGGTGTGGGGCATAGGACTCAGCCCACCTTGGCTACATCCTCAGCTCAGGGGGGTCAGACCCAAAGGAGTGATTTGCAACACTTGGTTGAGAAGGGACTGGGGCAACTCCATTCTTCTCCCCACAACCACCAAGGCAGGGAGCTGCCAGCAGACACACTGGAGGCGGGACCTGTCTACACCAAACCACGCACATCCCCGCCAGAGAGCTGTTCCATCATTGTTGTTGTGTTGTTGTTGTTGTGTTTTTACCTGAGCCTGGGTTTGCGTGTTTATTGGTTTTGTCTGTGCGTTTGTGTGCCTTTGTTCCCTGTGTGTTTGTCTTTCTGTTTTCTTTTTCCAGGGCTGCCTCAAGAAACAAGTCAAAGTATACATGGTGGAGAGTACCAAATACAGCTACAAGTAGGGAAACAAAATAACCAAATGCTCAACAAGAGAAACCAAGAGACACCATTCAAAGAACACTTTCTGAAAAGACAGGCCCTGAACAGTCAAAGAGCCCTCTTTAATACAGCAGAACTCGCAGGGGCAGAGTGTACAACTAGCTTTTAAAATTAACAAGACATGGAGAGCTAACCAAAATGATGAAACAGAGGAACTCTCCTCCAAAGAAATTCCAAGAAGAAATGACAGCTAAAGAACTGCTCAAAACAGATATCAGCAATGTAACTGAACAAGAAGTTAAAACAATAATCATAAAATTAATCGCTGGGCTTGAAAAAAGCATGGAAGACATCAGAGAAACTATTGCTAAAAACACTATGGGGCTTGAAAATAGTTATGATGAGTTAAAAAATGCTATAAATGAGATACATAATAAAATGGAGGCATCCAATGCACGGATTGAAGAGGCAGAAAGGAGAATAAATGATTTAGAAAACACAATTATAGAAAAAGAGAAAAATGAGGAAAAGAGAGACAAACTGATCCAGGAGCATGAAAGAAGAGTTTGAGAGCTCAGCAATACAATCAAACAGAATAATATCCTTATCATAGGAATCCCAGAAGAGGTGCTGAAGGAGTCCCGCAACAAATTATAGCAGAGAACTTCCCCTAACTGGAAAGGGAAGTAGATGTTGAAATTCAAGAGGCACAGAGAACTCCCCTCAGACGTAATTTGAATTTATCTGCTACATGACATATCAGAGTGTAACTGGCAAAATATAAGGACATAGAATTTTCAAAGCAGCTAGAGAGAAAAGGGCCCTAACATACAAAGGGAAACCTATCAAGAGTGGTAACAGACTTATCTACTGAAACTTGGTAGGCCAGAAAGGAATGGCAGTTCTTCAATGTGATGAACAGAAAAAAAGGCAGCCAAGAATCCTCTATCCAGCAAGCCTGTCATTCAGAATAGAAGGAGAGATAAAAGTCTTTCCAAATAAACAAAAATCGAAAGAATTTGTCACTACTAAACCAGCCCTACAAGAAATCCTGAGGGGGACTCTCTGAGGAAAATGTTGCAAGGAACACAAGGTACTAGAGACACCACCACAATAATGAATCCCACAAACGACACGATGACTCTAAACCCATATATTTCAATAATAACACTGAATGTAAAAGGGATGAATGCTCCAATCAAAAGACATAGGGTAGCAGAATGGATTTAAAAAAATCCATTTATTTGCTGTCTACAATAAATGCATTTTAGACTGGAGGACACCTTCAGATTAAAAGTAAGGGGAATGGAAAAATATCTATCATGCTATTGGAGATCAAAAGAAAGCTGGAGTAGCTATATTTATACCAGACAAACTGGACTTTAAAGACAGTAACAAGGGATGAAGAAGGGCATTCTATAATAATACCAGGGTCTATCCATCAGGAAGAACTAACAATTATAAATGTATACGCACCAAATATGGAAGTACCTAAATATTTACAACAATCACAAACAGAAACAATCTTGTAGATAAGAATGTGTTAATAGCAGGGGACTTTAGTACTCCACTTAGAGCAATGGAGAGATCAATTAGACAAAAAATCACTAAAGAAACAATAGACTTGAATGACACATTGGACCAGCTGGATCTGAAAGATATATTTAGAACTCTACATCCTGAGGCCATGGAATTCACTTTCTTCTCAAGTGTGCATGACACATTCTCCAAGATAGATCATATATTGGGACATAAAGGAGCCCTCAGTATAAAAGAATACTGAATATATAAAAGAATTGAGATCATGCCGGGAGCTGCACCAGCCTCTCTGGATGGCAGTCACAGCAAGGAAATGGCAGTGTTTGCACAGCTACTGCCATGAGAAATGAAAACTGGTATCTCCTGCTACTACTGGCTCATGTTGTGCTGGTATTGACCAGGCCTCACAATATTCCATATCAGACCCTTATTCTGAACACAGATACCTCATAAGGAAAAGCGTATTCCTCCCTTTACAAGAGAGATTTTAGATGAAAGCTCTACGGATGATTGTCAAAAGGCTCTTCCTGAGGGCCTTGCAGATCCAAGACTTAGAGGGTTAAGAACACAAGAATTACAACTGAGCCTGGCCCCGAGACAAAGAGCCTAATTTAGAGTTAAGGTACAGATAAAGGCAGAACTTAAGTTAATACTTACACCTTCTCCTAATTGGTGATGTATGGCAGTCCCTTCCCCAAGGCCTACTTTCTGCAAACACCCTCCCTTACAGGTGGCTAGGATGAGGATAGATAAGAGTAGCTAAAACATTACCCACAAACAAAAGGCTGACACTTTTAGGGCCTCCATAGTGTTTCACACATTCAGCATCAAATAGGTTTCCACAAACAACTTATTAACCAACTCAAAATATACATTTGAGAGTCAGACAGAATGACTCTTAGCCCATCTATACACTTAACCTATGACCTAACCTTAGCGTTATTAACTTAGAACAAATATGTATCCTGTCTTTTACTAAGAATACCCTAATTCTCTAGTTATAAGATTTACTTAACCTCACTATAACTGCAATAGTTCTGCAAGAGTATTTCTGTAAAACCTGCTTCTGTACACTTTCCAAAGCATCTTATCACAAAGAGTTATCCATTGTAAAAATTCCTTTTTCTGATGTCATGTTATCATTTAACCTATAAATAAAGACACCAAAACCGACAGGACAGAGATGCCTGCCTGGTGATCAGAAAGGATCTCGGGGCTCTCTCATTCTCTTTCGCTGACACCGTCCATCCTTCAGGGACCCCTGGACCTGTCGGAGTCGGCGCGGCCTCCGGCAAGATCATAGCATGCACACTTTCAGATCACAATGCTATGAAACTCGAAATCAATCACAGGAAGAAGTCTGGAAAACCTCCAAAAACATGGAGGTTAAAGAACACCCTACTAAAGAACGAATGGGCCAATCAGGCAATTAGAGAAGAAAAAAAAAGGTATATGGAAACAAATGAAAATGAAAATACAACAATCCAAACTTTATGGGATGCGGCAAAGGCAGTCCTAAGAGGAAAGTACATTGCACTCCAGGCCTATTTCAAGCAATCAGAAAAAGCACAAATGAAAAATCTAACAGCTCACCTAAAGAAACTAGAGGGAGAACAACAAGAGCACCCCAAACCCAGTAGGAGAAGAGAAATAGTAAAAATCAGAGCAGAAATAAACAATATAGAAACCAAAGAAACAGATGAACAGATCAACAAAACCAAGAGTTGGTTTTTTAAAAAAATAAACAAAATTGAGAAACCTCCTCCCAGGCTTCTCAAAAAGAAAAGAGAGAGCACTCAAACAGACAAAATCATGAATAAAAATGGACTTATGACAACCAACCCCTCAGAAATACATGCAATTATCATGGAATACCATGAAAAATTATATACCAACAAACTGGACAACTTAGAAGAAATGGACAAATTCCTAAACATACACTCACTACAAAAATTCATACAGGAAGAGATAGAAAATCTGAACAGACCCATAACTAGTGAAGAAACTGAATCAGTTATCAAAAATCTCCCAACAAATAAGAGCCCTGGGCCAAATGGCTTCCCTGGGGAATTCTACCAGACATTTAAAACAGAATTAATACCCATTCTTCTCAAGCTATTGCAAAAAAATAGAAATCAAAGGAAAACTTCCAGACTCATTTTATGAAGCCAGCATCACTTTGATTCTCAAGCCAGACAGAGATCCAGCAAAAAAAGAGAACTACACGCCAATATCCTTGATGAATATGGATGCAAAAATCCTCGACGAGATCCTTACAAATCGAATCCAACAGCACATAAAAAGAGTCATCCACCATGATCAAGTGAGATTCATTCCTGGGCCACAGGCCTGGTTCAATATTCGCAAATCAATCAATGTGATCCATCACATCAACAAAAGAAAAGATAAAGGCCATATGATCCTATCGATAGATGCTGAAAAAGAATTTGACAAGATACAGCATCCCTTCTTAATAAAGACTCGAGAGAAAGTCGGGATAGAAGGAGCTTACTTAAATATCACAAAAGCCATCTATGAGAAGCCCTCAGCTAACATCATTCTCAACGGGGAAAACTGAGAGCTTTCCCCCTGAGATCAGGAACACGACAGGTATGTCCACTCTCACCACTGTTGTTTAACAAAGTGCTGGAAGTCCTAGCATCAGCCATCAGACACCAAAAGGAAATCAAAGGCATCAGAATTGGCAAAGAAGAAGTCAAACTCTCACTTTTTGCAGACGACATGATAGTCTATATAGAAAACCCAACAGACTCCACCAGAAGCCTACTAGAGCTGATCCAAGAATTCAGCAAAGTTGCAGGGTACAAAATCAACGTACAGAAATCGGTTGCATTTTTATACACCAACAATGTAGCAACAGAAAGAGAAATCAGGAAATGGGTCCCATTCACAACTGCACAAAAAACCATAAAATACCTAGGAATAAACCTAACCAAAGATATAAGAGATCTGCATGATGAAAACTATAGAAAACTCATGAAGGAAATTGAAGAAGACACAAAGAAATGGAAAAACATTCCATGCTCATGGATCAGAAGAATAAATATTGTTAAAATGTCATTATTACCCAAAGCACTCTACACATTGAATGCAATCCCAATCAAAATTACACCATCATTCTTCTCAAAACTAGAACAAACTATCCTAAAATTTGTATGGAACCACAAAAGACCCCGAATAGCCAAAGTAATTTTGAAGAAGAAAACCAAAACGGGAGGCATCACCATCCCCGATGTTATCCTCTACTACGAAGCTGTCATCATCAAGACAGTATGGTATTGGCACAAAAACAGACACATAGACCAATGGAATAGAATTGAGAACTCAGAATTGGACCCAAAAGTATACAGCCAACTAATCTTTGACAAAGCAGGAAAGAGGATCCAATGGAAAAAAAGACAGCCTCTGTAACAGATGGTGCTGGGAGAACTGGACAGCAACATGCAGAAGAATGAAACTAGATCATTTTCTCACACCATACACAAAAATAAACTCAAAATGGACAAAAGAGCTGAATGTGAAACAGGAAACTATCAAAACCCTAGAGGAGAAAGCCAGAAACAACCTCCTTGACCACAACCACAGCAATTTCTTACTTGACCCATCCCTAAAAGCAAGGGAATCAAGAGCAAAAATGAACTCTTGGGACCTCATCAGGATTAAAAGCTTCTGCACGGCCAAGGAAACAATCCATAAAACAATCCGACAGAATGGGAAAAGATAGTTGCAAATGACATCAGATAAAGGGCTAGTGTCCACAATCTATAAGGAACTCACTAAACTCCACACCTGGAAAACAAATAATTCAGTGAAGAAATGGGGAGAAGACATGAAAAGACACTTCTCCAAAGAGGATATCCGGATGGCCAACAGACACATGAAATGATGCTCAGCATCCCTCCTCATCAGGGAAATACAAATCAAAACCACACTGAGATACCACCCCACACCAGTCAGAGTGGCTAAAATGAGCAAATCAGAGGACTCCAGATTCTAGGATGCAAGGATGTGGAGAAACGGGCACACTCCTACACTGTTGGTGGTACACTGTTGGTGGAGATGTAAACGGGTGCCACCCCTCTGGAAAACAGTGTGGAGATTACTCAAAAAATTAACAATAGAACTCCCCTATGACCCAGCAATAGCACTGCTAGGAATTTACCCAAGGGATACAGGAGTGCTGATGCATAGGGGCACATGGACCCCAAAGTTCATAGCAGCACTCTCAACAATAGCTAAAACATGGAAAGAGCCTAAGTGTCCATCAACTGATGAATGGCTCAAGAAGATGTGGTTTATCTATACAATGGAATACTACATGGCAATGAGAAAGAATGAAATCTGGCCATGTGTAGCAACATGGATGGACCTTGAGGGTATTATGCTGAGTAAAATAAGTCAGGCAGAGAAGGACAGATACCATGTGTTTGCACGTATAGGAGGATTAGGAGGAACTTAACAGAGGACCATGGGTGAGATGAAAGGGGAAAATAGTGGGGGAGAGGGAGACTCTTGAATGCCGGAACAAACTGAGGGCAGATGGGGTGGGGGAGAGGGGAAGGGGGTGATCAGCATGGAGGAGGGCACTTGTGGGGATGAGCACTGGATATTATACAAACCAACTTGACAATAAACTATTAAAAAATAAATTAAGTAAATAAAATAAAATATATATATAAAATATAATATAATATAATATAATATATAATATAATATAATATAATATAATATAATATAATATAATATAATATAATAGGTTCTTGAAAATACTTTCAAATGTGCAGGTCCACTTATACATGGATTTTTTTCCAATAAATATATTATAATGTAAGATACTGTAAATGTACATTCTCTTCCTTATGATTTTCTTAGAAACATTTTCTATAGTGCATTTTACTATAAGAATACAATATATAATACATATAACATACAAAATACTTGTCAGTCACTGTTTATGATATTGGTAAGGTTTCTGGTCAACAGTAGGCTATTAGTATTTAAATTGTGAGGACACAAAAGTTATCTGTGGATTTTCAAGAGCACAGGCATCAGTGCCTCTAACCCCTCATTGTTCAACTGTGCAGAAAATTTGTATTTACCTAGAATCCATACATCTGAATGTTTGTAACTGTTCTTTTTTGTTCTTTCTTTTTTAAGAGTTAATGAAATTGGGGCGCCTGGGTGGCTTAGTCGGTTAAGCATCCGACTTTCACTTAGGTCATGATCTCGCGGTTCGTGGGTTCGAGCCCCGCGTCGGGCTCTGTGCTGACTGCCAGCTCGGAGCCTGGAGCCTGTTTCAGTCTGTGACTCCCTCTCTCTCTGACCCTCCCCTGTTCACGCTGTCTGTCTCTCTCTCTCCTAGAAATAAAATAAAACCTTTAAAAAAAAAAAAGAGTTAATGAAATTATCAGATTATGACCCTGTACATTTCAAAACCTCTAGAACTTCTATATACTTTACAATTCCTTCTTTGGCACCTTCCCCCAGATACATCAAAGGCATCTGGAATTTACCATGGTGAAATTGAAGAATGAAGTTCCCCTTGCAAAATGAACAGTTTTCAGTCTTCCCTAACCTCAGAACACCGGCCCCAATATTTACCAGGATGCCTAAGTCAAAAGCTTGAGAATCTGGGCCAGCTTCACAGGTATGTGCCCAGTGCCTTCACACAGAGCCTCACACTTTGGATGGTCCTGAACTTGGAGTTTAAAACTCTGATTGCTGTCTTTAATTTCTTAATTGGGTCTTCCAATTTATGTTTTGTAAGTGAAGTGCAATGGAACAATGGAGCATGCCAAGGGCTTAGAGTTTGGCTCACATGTGGTCCTGCCTCCTACCACCTTCCTGCCTCCCAGAACAGGTTCTCAGCCTCCTATTGCCTGTCCCTTAGCAACCAGAGTCTCACACAGCTTTCCCCTCCATGTCACTGTCCAGCGGCAGATGCTCCCTGCTGCCCAGGACTGTGACCATATGGCATTGGTGGCAGGTAGAGACACTGAATTTTTCTCTAGCCCTTCACCCTCAAAGGGGAGCTGAGTGCAGGTATATGGAGTGTCTAAGCTAAGCACAGCCCCCCAGCCACCACTGCAAGCCAAGCTGGCTGCTTCCCATGCTATAGCTCACCCTCAGAGAGATCTCCCAGATCTCTTTCCTAAGTCTTCCTCTTACACTGCGCTGTCTCTTTCATGACATGTATACTGATTTATTAATTTGCTTATTTTTAAACTTTTCTGTCTGCCTCCTCCTCTCTAGGCTGCAAGGTTCATGAAAACAACTATGTCTGTTTTCTCAACCAATCTGGATCAGGAGTCTATCAGAGTACTTGAAGTATAGTGCTCAACAATTATTTATTAAATGAATAAATACTCATTACACTGATAGTATTTGAGATACTATTATGTCAATCTGGAGCCTATGAAAATTGGAAAATTGGGTATATTATGGATATTCAGTTTACCCGAAAGCATGCAGATGAATACAAATTTGCATATTAATTTTCAAGCCTCACCCAATCACTGGACTGTTGGGCATGGGACTCAGGGGTCTTATATTCATGGAAGAAAGGAAGTACAGCATTACTTTATAAGACTAAGCTAAATTTGGGGATTAACTGGAAATTATCTAGAGAGATAAACTCAAAATCAAACTTCCCTGGGCAATTTTCTCCTTCCCTCCTTCCCTTCTTCCATCTTTCTCTCCTTCCTTCCCTCCTTCACCTCTCCTTTCTTACTTTCCTCCTTCCTTCCTTCCTGCCTTGCCTCCTTGCTTCCATGTTTCCTTTTTAATCATAGTCCATACTACTCATCCCTCAAATTTTATAATAAAGTTTAAGAAGGCAAATAAAAATGCTTTTACAATGAAATGTTTAATGCTAAAATAGTTATTTTAGTTTCTGGTAAAAGTTCTGTGATAGGCGGAATAGTGATTTCCCAAAGTGGTTCATGTTCCAATCCCTGGGACTGTGAAAATGTCACACTATATAGCCAAAAGGACTTTGCAATGTGACTAAATTAAAGATCTTGAATGAGGAGATTGGCCTGGATTATCTAGTTCAAACCAATGTAATGAAAAAAAGTTTTTATAAGAGGCAGGTAAAAGGGTCCAATCCAAAGATATTGGAAGATGCTACCCTGCTGATTTTGAAGGCACAGGATAGGGACATAAGCCAAGGAATGAAGTGGCCTCTAGAAGCTTAGAAAGGCAAGAAAGTGGACTTCCCCCTAGAGCTTCCAGAAAGAAGACATCCCTGCTGAGACTCTGATTTTAGGACTTCTGTCCTCCAGAACTATTGTTGTTTTAAGCCACCACATTTGTGGCACATTATTACAGAAGCCACAAAAAACTAATATGGTTTATGATAATAAGAGTTACAGAGTTTATATTTTTATAGATAGTGTATGGAACAGAGGCACAGGTTTTTAAAAAGTCATAAAATAATATCTACCCTACTATTTCCTGAAGTTGTCTAGGGATCAGAGTCAGGTGAGGCATTTATTGTAAACATGCTTTCTTGTGCCCCTTCCTTAGACATTCTGATTCAAGAATTCTGGTCCAATACAGAAAATGAAGCTCCAGAAAGTGAGAATGATATTCCTAAAGCCACAAAGAGAGTCAAGAGCCGGACAGGAACAAAACTCTGATGTTTCAACTGTGAGTATCAAGATTACGGTTCCACAATGAGCTTTTACACTGACAGCAAGGGCCTTATAAGCAATATCCAGGGGTCACAACATAATTTTATGATTTTTAAAGATTAAGAAGTTTCAGCAAACCAAGTCCTAAATAAAAATGAGAGGGGCTATGCTGGACTAAAGAGTCAGAAGGACCGATTATGGACTCAGTTTGGGTGACCCAGAATTCAGATTGAAGCCCTAATCCCGGGGCGGCTGTATTTGGAGTTGGGGATTCTACAGACGTAGTTGAGGTTAAATGATGTCACATGCGTGGGGGTAGAGTCCTGGGCTCTCTCCCTGTGTGCACATGTAGAAAGGCCATGTGAGCACACAGCAAGAAGGTCGTCATCTGCAAGCAGGAAGAGAGCCACCACCAGAAAGTGACCCTGCCAAATCTTGACCTAGAACCTATAGCCTCTGGGGCTCTAAGAAAACAACGTCCTGTTGTTTAGGACACCCATCCTGTGGTATTTGATCTGCCAGCCTGAACTGAGTAAGACAGGGCTGCAGCAACCAGATGCATGCGTGGTCTTGAACTAGACACTGATTGAGGAAAAGCAGCGTTAAAGGACATATTTTAGTCAACTGGGGAAATCAAAATGAGGTCTGTGTAGTAGAAAGATGAATATCTACCTGGAAAATGAAGATTATGAACTGAAAATATAAGATTATCAAACAATATGTATAGTATTATCTCAGGCTAAGAAAAAAATTCAAAAATGTGCATGTATGCATATATATACACATACTTATATGTATATAAAATATACATGAAAGATATACACTAAGGTGTTAAATTTGGATCTTTTAGTGGTAGGAATATGATAAATCTTTATTTTGCTTGTCTGTATTCACACATTTTCTCTAATACACATGTACTGCTTCCACAAAAATGAAATATTACTTTTAAAAAATTGATGCTAAGTCTTTCTTTAGGGAAAAAACTCAATTAATGGAATGCTTCTGATTTTCTTCATGCTATCCACTGAACCATTTCCATGGTCCTATCTTTCTCCTCATGAACCAGCTACAACTATGATCAAGTAGCCGACAGTAAGGAGAGCTGCTAATAGATACTCTGTCTCAGAAAAAAGAAAAAGCAACAAGAATCATTTGTCTATTGGATCTCAAGCTTCTGTTCATTTATAGTTCAGCCAACTCATGATTCAATCTAATTCAAATAAAACTTGCTGGGTGAACTAATCCATTCTCCCTATGAATGTATTCCTCCAAATATTAAAAAGCACGCCATATCATCATCCGATTTCACATTAAACTATTTAGGAAACCATCCAACATGGCAGGAAAGAGGCATAACTGAAATACAAGTTTTAATTTTAATCCATTCAGCAGCCTTCACCAAGCATCTAATGTGCTCAAAGCTCTAGGCTGGGACACACCACTCCTTACATGAAATGTTCTCTTCTTTTTTCCTCAGCAAATTTTACCTCCTGGATTTTACCTCCTCTCAAAAACCCAATTCCAATGTCTCCAAGTTGTCTTATCTGATTTCTCTAGGCTAGAGCAAATATCCCTCTTGTCTGAAATTGCAGAGTGCCCAATGTCTTGATGAACACATAAAAACATCGAGTCCTTGGTTATTTCAATATGTTTAACTTCTCTCCCTAGATAGACTATGGGGCCCTGGGCAGGTAGAGTCTTCTTTAAAAATCCTCAGTATTCTCCACAGTATTTTCCACTTGGTAGACACTGAACAAATGTTTGTTGATTAACTGACAGATCTGGGATTTGCTTTTCTCTTGCTCTAAAGCTGTAGTACAAAACTGCTAGAGTATAGTTAATATTTATTGAAATGAATGCCAATCCTTGGTCTCTAAACATGGTAATGATCCCTTTCTAAAGAGCCTTGGATTTTACCCTGTTTTCTAACTGGCTCCAAAAAGGGTAGGGCTGGTTTGTTAATTTACAATACAAAGAAGAAATCTTTTCCTTCCAGTCTGTGCCAGATGGGTTGAAATACTGAATGAGAACTGAAGGTCTCCACAGTCATGCACCAGGTGACAAGAAAGGAGCTTTTTCCAAGTAGTAAAACTGTTCTTTCTCTGCTAAGAGATTGTCTAAGAGGCAAGAAACAGCCAGGCTGAAAGCTGTGTCTTTGCCCCCGCTTTTCAAGTCCTGAGCCAGGAAAATGAGATCCTGGAGAAGTGAAATTTTGCCAAACCCCTGAGAAATGAGGCATTTGCTGCTGGGGATGCAAGAAGGTTGGTGACATTTAATTGAGGAATTGCCCAATTTTCCATCTGGTTGAAGACAAAAAAATCAAGGTGAAACAGTTGGGCCCCGATTTGAGTGACTGAGCGAAAGGCAGGTGCCATCCAATTTCATTTTCTTAAGGCAATGGATCTTTGCAACGAGATGGCTCTGCTCCACGGTCTGAGGGAGCAATTAGAAACCCGGGAAGCATCATATCCTGACTCTGTTCTTCTTCCAGAAAGACACTTAGAATATGTTAACTTTTAAGTTATTCTACAGTGCAACAAAAATTGGTCACAGTTAAAATATGGGCTGTGGAGTCTGGCAGATTTGTGTTAAATTCCTAGCTCTGCCAACTTTTAGCTGTGTGACCCTGAACAAGTATTCCTCTCTGTTCCTCAGTTTTGTCATCTGTAAAATGGGCACCCTCACACACACACACACACACACACACACACACACACACATACAAACGTAAATCTTCTGTGTGTGTGTGTGTGTGTGTGTGTGTGTGTGTGTGTGTGTGTGTACATATATAAAACAACAGGCCAAGGCAAATAACACTTGTTTCAGGGCATCTGACATATACTTCTAAAAAGGTAGAGTTTCTATTATTATTCTCTACCACATCAGGGAAACTCTTTTAACTATAAATTAAAATTCTGATCTAGCTTTGGAGGAAATGGTCTACCTAAGACAGTTCTACAGAAGACCAGAGCTACCTCCAAGAAATCATGTAATCCACAGTCAGAAGTTACCATTTTTGTCTGGACCCTCCCTCCCCCCCACCGCACCCCGCCATTTCCCCAGAGTACTTGGATATTTCCTCTCTTTCATGTTTATTTCATTCCATTCTGCATTAAATTATTTGTTTTCTAGGAGACCTTCTTGTATCCACAGCAGCAAGTGTCTTATTTCTCAAGGATGTTATCTTTTTATAGAAAGCACACCCTTGTCAAATGTGTATCTTTCACACCTAGAAAGTGTGAAAAGATACACAAGTGAAAGATACACAAGTCTAGAAAATTTTACAGAAGTACTTAGTAGAATAGTTAATAAATGAATAAATACACGAGTAGCTTCAAGCCTACTGAATCAACAAAAGAGCTTCATTTATAGGAGCAACGGCCTCCCGCCACTTCTAATTTCCATCATTCTTCCTCCTGTATCTTTACCTTTTCCCGTAAAACAGCGTCTACTCTTTTGGAAGTTTGGTAAGAAAACTTCTGTCTGTCCTCCCACCTCTCCTTATTCACAGCCAAATGAGGAGGAAGGAATAATCTTACCAGTAAGATCAAGAGAGGGACCCAACTATCAGGCAATCAACTCATTCCAGAGCCTCAGCATGCCACCACATGGGTAAGTCACCCTGATTCGGAGGCACTGCTGGTCTAAGCCACCAATCCCAAGAAGCTATAATCCTTCTCTGATTTGAGATTCTTCGTCAGAAGGTGTTTTATGAATAGGCTACTATAAAACTGAAATTCCTAAATTAGAGGCTGACACCTCACTGGAATGAGCCCCACCAGGGTGGCACTAGGCTCAACAGAGGATGTTAAAAGTCCTAAAATCATTTGATACAAAACTAGCAGTAGACATCCAAGTACGAAAGATTAAAACTGCCATCCAAATGAAAACGAAGGCATGTGGCTGCCCATACTCATGAGAGAGTGTCAAACAGCTAGAGAGATCCTGAGCACAACACCACACCATCTAGATCTCTGAATGCAGTTACCCCAATAGCAAATGCAGAAGAATAAAAAGTGGTAGCTTTTCACCATCATTGGTTTGAATTTCACAAGAATCTAACACGTTTCTACTTGGTGTGCAGTGTGCTAGCGGAGCAGGCTTCTCAAAGGCATAAAAACATCATGCAGTTTGTTGTATCGTCAATACAGGCATTTTTGTTAGAGTTCCTCTATTGGATAATTATAATCAGGGGGAGATTCCGATTTTGTGGGGCCTCAAGCTTATAAAACTTGAGGGTATGCTCTTAAGAAAATGGGTACAGATTTACAAACACAAACGCAAGTGGACGTTCTTGGAAGAGATTCTTATAAGCCAGGAGCACTGACGCTTAAGACTCATAAGCTTCAGTAAATCCTCCTCTGGTTATAGCACAGCAGTGCTTGTCCCAATAAAACCCTCCAGTTAATGGTCTGCTCAGGGTTTGCCAAAAGACCATGTAAGTGATGAAACAAATGATGTTGGAGATGATGAAGATGATGACGATGGTGATGATGATGGAGGTGGGGAGGGAGAGAAGGAAGAGAAGACTTATTATACAGAGCACGCCTCTATATTACGTCATGCTCTTGCCATTGGCCAATGGAAGCCCCATCAGAATCCTAGATGAGAGCCCTGTCCATTCTTGAGGCTCTACTCCTACTTACAACCCCTTGTCTGGTACCTGCTGCTCCTATAAACAGCCTGACACTCACTGTAACTTATCCTCACAAGAGCACCACTCAGAAGAATATAAAGGGACTGCATATCAATCTCTTTCCTTTCTAGAGAAAGGAATTTATTTTTTCTTTTTATACAGAAGCCATGACAAGAGCCAACTGAAGCTTTCCTGCAAATATATTGCCTGTGAAATGTTACTTCCTCTTCTCTCTCATGACTGTGAAACTGAAAAGGGAAACTACTCTCTCTGTAGTAAAAGGAGATTCAATGGATACCCGACAAGGCGTAAAGGCTGAGAGGAGAAAACACATGATTATTTCAATCTAGTTACGTTAGATTTCTAAATACTGCTCTTCCTTCACTGCCCAGTTGGCTTCCAGAAAAGTGTTTCCATTAACTAGTTTTCACCTGATAACTTATTTATTCAAAGAGTTTAAATGTCTATCATGTGCCTGTATGGTAGAGACCAGGAATCTAGCCATGAATTTATGAGAAATAGCACATGCCTAAATATCATTATGCAAAAAAAAAAAAAACTTCTCCAAGAGGTATATTACTCACGTTATTTATGTAGGTACATTGCATACACTCTGGGTTTCAGGAGGCTAAGGGATGGGGATGAAAGCAGACCAGGATTAAAATTAAGAAACAGACAATATCAGGCACAGCCAGGGTGGTATGACCATCAAGATGCTGTTTAAAATGGGGAATAAAAACTGTTAGCTACAAATGTATGTACTCATAGTGGTATTGGAGAGGGTGAAAATGAAAACATAGGACCAGCTGTGCTGACGGATTCACTAGAGAGTCACAGGAAACTATAAGAAGAAAAAAAAAGATGGACTAATTGGTTCTTAGGGGTTGGAAGGAGATGGAGGGTCCCTTGGGGAAGGTGTGACTGAGGATGGAATCTGAGTACCATGTGTATAAGGGCAGGGATGCCGCTCTCCAGGGAGATGAAAAGGTCCTGAGGCAGGAAAGTGCATGACACATTTGGGGGAAGACGACGACACTGGACTGTAAAGAAGTATGTCTGGGTGGGGTGGGGGTGGGGGGCCGCCTGGGTGGCTTAGTTAGTTAAGCATCCGACTTTCGCTCAGGTCATGATCTTGCGGTTCGTGAGTTCAAGCCCCGCTTCGGGCTCTGTGCTGACTGCCAGCTCAGAGCCTGGAGCCTGTTTCAGAGTCTCTGACTCTCTCTCTCTCTGACCCTCCCCTGCTCATGTTGTCTCTCTCTCTCTGCTAGAACTAAATAAAACATTTTAAAAAATTAAAAAAAAAAAAAGAAGTATGTCTGGGGAGGTAGTGAGAGGCCAAACCACAAAGTGCTCTACAGACCATGCTAAACGTCTTGCCTTTTACCTAATATACACCATTTTGTACATTTGTAAAAACTATAGATTAAAAAAATATTACAGCAGCCTCCGTGTGGAGTATGATGGGAAGACCACTTTTTAGGATTCTCCAAGACTTTTATATGACCCCAGAATAGATCCTCCAGGATGGGAAATATTTTGCATTTCCAAGTCTAACAGGGTAAGTAACCAACTAAGGCTCTAAGTGGGTATGTTGCCCCTGGAAGTTTCAGTTCCCTTATCTATAAAGTGAACGCTTTGGCCATATGGGGTGTGTGTGTGTGTGTGTGTGTATGTGGTGCCACATCTTTTTAAACTATGGATTTTGAATAATTTCAAATTCACAGAAAATTTTTACATTTTTACTTATTTACAGTATGGAATTCCTGTTTAAACTCTACCTTTCTTCTTCCAATATCAACATCTTATGTAACTATGGCACACACACACACACACACACACACATATTTGAGAAACCACCATTGGCATATGGCATAATACTTTCACTACATACCAAACTTGATGCAGATTTCATTAATGTTTCCAGTAACATCTCTCTTCTGGTCCAGGATTCAATTCAGGTCATCTCATTGCACTTAGTTGCCATATCTCCTTAGTCTCCCCCAAAGCAAAGATAGATCTCCATCTTTCCTTGTCTCTCATGACCTTGACACTTTTGAAAAGCAGTGGTCAAGTATTTTGTAGAATGTCTCTCCTCTTGTGCTTGTCTAATGTTTTCTAATGGTTAGACTCAGGATGTCTTTTAGGGAAGAATATCCTCTCATCAGCCATACTATTCTGAGTACTCCAGCAGCTCTAAATTTTATTTAAAAATCCTTTTTCCTGGTTTCCCCCTTCTTTATTCAACCAGGCCCAGCATAATCTGCACATCAGACCTGAATGAAGCTTAGGATATGAGTCACTGGAAGGCCTGTGTTCTGTCCCATTTTCTTTTTAGGAACCTCATTAGTCTTTAACCCTCCTCAAACAGTATTTGTTCTAGTCATTTCCTACATTTTTCCCTTCTCTCTGTCCCTTGAAGCCACTACAGATGGAATATGCCTACAACGACAAGGTAAGTATTCTGTATCTTAGACAAATTTTCTTTTAACATGATAATTTTTGGTCTCTAATAACCCCAGGACATTCCTTTCTAGGTAGCAGACTCTATTTACAGGGGCAGGGAATTAACACGTGCAAGACCTAGGTCTGCAAAGTCTCTAAACTTTACTGTTGCTTTTTAAAAAGCCAGTGACTCATTCCCAATGATCTCTTCTCTTGAAGACAGAGCTGTCTTCCTGAATTTAAATCACACCCATCAACGTGCTACCTAATCTATGGATGGAATGTACAAAGATGGAACACAATAGGAGCAAGACTTCTTTGTGCCCTAAGACAAGTCACTAAGTAAGTCTGTATAGGTACCCTTCACTTTAGATAAATTTGACGGGCAGAATTGCCTCCTTACAGAATTAGAAAATTAGGATCTGAGAACTGTGAAGGTGCCAACAGGGGAAGTCAAAGACTTGGAGAAATGCCTGATGTCAGGGAAACACTGAGGAGAAAATTATTGCAAGTCACCCTGTTTTACAAGCGCCTTCATACTTGCGTTCACTTCCTTAAACATATAATGTTCTCCTCTGTCTTAGGGCCTTTGCACAGGCTGCTCCTGCTGCCTAGATAATTCCCCCCACCACCTTCTTTTTGGCCTTCCTCAGGAGAGCCTTCACCTGCCTTCCAGACTAGGTCGGGTTTTCCTTTGTGTTTTCACAATTCCAGGTACCTTTCCTTCATCGCACTTAACAAACTTTATACTTACATATCTGTGTTGTCATCTGATAACAACAGGGTCAGCAAACAACTACTGAGCGCTCTCTGTATGTGCCAAGCACTGTAGCTCTCATTCACTTTTCAAAATAAAACCCTGAGGAATTGGAGATACCACGAGATTAGTGCCTGGTACTCCAGGAAACTATAAGTGGCATATGGGCGTGTTCTATGTTAGTTTCGCTATCCCCAGAATCACCCGTGTTTACAAAGATCTTAGCAGGGAAAAAAAAAATCATGGTACGTATTTATTAAACCAATGACAGCTGCATTATGTAGTAGGGGAAAAGTGCTTCAGAGTCAAACACCATGTGGTTCAAATCTCAATTTTGTGATTGGTTAGCTCTATAAACTTGGACAACTTATTTAATTTTTCTTGGTCTTCATGTCCTCATCCACCTGAGATAAGAAAACCTCATCACAAAAACCTGTAAGGGAATTAAATTAGATAATATAGCTGAAAGCACTTAATCAGACCCTGCATGAATTATATGCTGAATAGGTACTAGCTTTCCTATTCTATTAAAAATGTATGTCTTAGAATTCTAATAATTCTTTAGATAACTTCCCCTACGATACTACCAGTTTTCTTAGACATGATGCGGACACTTTGCACACCAAAGTGACCATTTTGGGTTCTTTGATCTTATTTCAAGAGTGAAGATGGGTTTGTTGATGGGCAGGGGAACAGCTGCCCATCAATAAACAACAGGAAATCAACAGGAAATCATCACTTTACAGTCCATTGTATTAGACTATTGGGAGGCAAACTGCATTTCTGTTCTGTTCTTACAAAGCCACCCAACTGTCACCCCATTCTACTCTTGTGGCTTATACACTTACCTGCTTAACCACTTTGATAAAGCTTTGGCAGCTAGTTCACGTGGTACTGATAACTGGTAGAATTGCAAATCAAATTAAAAGATACACAGCACAAAAGGGAATCATGACATTAGCATTTCAAAGCAGGAAAGCAAACAAAGACTCACAAAGGAAAAGTGTAAGAAAACACCTTAAGATAAAATTCCTTTCAAGTTTCTTAATCCCCCAAATACCAGAACAGTTATCTAATGGTATCCATTATGTCCTACTAATTACCTTATAAAATTTACATTGGAAACATGTAGAAGGCAGTCTTGAAAATAATAGTTACCGATAAAATATGTGAGCCTAAAGAGTGCTCACAGAAGGAAAATAACACAACTCACTTACTTATATTTATGAAGCATTTACGATATGCTGTTCTCTGAACTAGACATTTTAACTAATTTAATTTTCATGTATTTATTCAACATTTATTGAACAAATATTTACCAAGTGCTTACAATGCATCAACACTGTGCTTTAGAGCAAGAAAGACCAGATCCCTGCCCACACAAAGTATGTGATCCACCAGGAAAGAAAAACTGCAGATACAGTATAGAATTTTTACTATTTTTACTCTATCCTGCTTCTCCTCATATCAACATCTTATATAACAATGGTAGGGGCACCTGGGTGGCTCAGTCGGTTAAGTGTCTCACCTCCACTCAGGTCATGATCTCATGGTTCATGGGTTCCAGCCCCGCATCAGGCTCTGTGCTGACAGCTCAGAACCTGGAGCCTGCTTTCGATTCTGTATGTCCCTGTCTCTCTGCCCCTTTCCTGCTTGTGCTCTGTCTATCTGTCTGTCTCTCTCTCAAAAGTAAACATTTAAAAAATGTACATAACTATGGGATACGTACGAATAACAATACATCAACATTGGCATAATACTTTCCACTACATGACAAACTTTAGGCAAATTTCATTAGTTTTTCCACTAATACCTCCTTAGTGCTCAGGATGCAATTCAGTTCATCTCATTGCATTTAGTTGTCTTATCTCCTTAGTTTCTCCCCTCTACAGGCAGTTTCTCCATCTTTCCTTATCTCTCATGACCTTGGCACTTTATACATTAAACAGTTTCTTAATGTTTACTGCCTAACTTAGGATGACCAAGGTTTGTCTAGGACTTTCCTGGTTTTAGCACTGAAATTTTCACATCCCCAAAGTACTCCCTCAGTCCCGGGCAAAGGTGTAGAGTTGGTACCTAGAAAAGTGACATCTGGGGGCACCTGGGTGGCTTAGTTGGTTAAGCGTCCAACTTTTGCTTAGGTCATGATCTCGTGGTTCATGGGTTCGAGCCCCACGTTGGGCTCTGTGCTGACTGCCAGCTCAGACCCTGGAGCCTGTATCGGAGTCTGTCACTTCCTCTCTCTCTGACCCTCCCTTGCTCACGCTGTCTCTCTCTCTCTCCTAGAAATAAATAAAACATTTAAAAAAAAAAAAGAAAGAAAGAAAAGTGACACCTGATGTAATTAAATACAGTAAGCACTACTGTTTAAAAGTTCAGAGTTATATGAACTATATATGTTTAGCCCTCTCTGGCCAATGAGGAAACCGAGCTTTTAAAAAGTTAATATGGCCATGTCTGTATTTAGTAAAGTAGGGGTCTGAAACCCCATTGTGCTAACTCTCAATTGCATGGCCTGATGCCATGCACAAGTCAATAAAATGTCTTCTGATACTTTATGCTTAAGAGTACCAATCCAGACTTGTTCTAATCAGTCAAATGCTTCCAAAAGCTTTGGAGGAGGAACGCCCATCAGAACAAGGACAGCAAGATTTGAGAGCAAATCCCTTGGGTCTGGATTCTAAATACAATCCTATCCTTGCTGGAAACGCATGACAAAAGAAACACGTTCATATACCCTAAGCCATCCCCATCTTTCAGCTGCAGGTAGCTCCTGGACAAACAAAAGAAAGCATTTTTCAGCTTGACTGCAGTCTTTTGTGAGAAACAAATTATGTTTCTTAAAGTGTGAGGAGTTGGGTAGGAGAGAAGGACTGTTAAAAAATTGGTAGGGCATACGTAAGCACCTCTGAGCAACAGATGAAAAACGCCCCAGAAGGGGGTTTCAGCACATGACACCAGCTCATTTTGGTTAGAAAGATGCAGTTTTCCCTTGGTGGATATTCAGTGAGGAAAAGATCATGTCTAGCATTGATCAGCTTTATTTAGCTGGCATCCTTCATAAGAGATAGGAAACCAAGCAGTCTTAAAAATTGGCAACATTGGTCAATAAAAAGAACACCCTGCCACCCCCATCATGTTTGCTCCAATGACAGAAAGGTCTTTGGGCTGTTTTGGCCACTGCTGTATTCCCTGTACACAGAACAGTACCTTGCAAATAGTAGACAGCCATTAACAGTTACTAGGTGTGTTGGTTGATGGATGGGTGAATGGACGAATGGATGGAGAGATGTCTGTATGGATGCATGGATGGCAAGATAACAGTTCTAGTTCTAATTTCTGAATATAGGAAAGCTATTTTACCTCCCTGAGCCTTGGCTTTCTCGTCTAATAAATGGGAGAATTCAAATATATGACTTTTATCCCTTCCCACAAAATTCAGAATTCTATGTTCCAAGGGATACAGGTTAAGAATCCATTCATAGAATGAGTTTCAATGTTAGGAGATATTTCTAGATGCCTATCTAGAGAAAAAATGTTAAATAAATTATAACATAAAAAATAAATCATCATTAACATGGACATTATAGGAGCATATTTATGGACAAGGAAATTGCTCCGGGTATTTAATTTTTAAAAGTTACAAAATAGAATAAATATTGTAGTATGCTCCATACATGTATAAAATATGCAGACTTAGAGATCTGAAAAGATATACTCTAAAATGTTTGGCAGTACCAATCACTGGGTAGTAGATATATGGATGAATTTATTACTATTATTATCTGTATCGGCTAATTGTCCTCTATGACTATGTGTTGTCATATAATATAAATAGATGTAATGACCCAGCACCCATTAGGCACCTAGCTCATCACTCATGAGGTACTATAATGTAGGAGTTAGCACATGGACTCTTGGAATCAGACAGCCTTATCCAAATCCTGGTTAAGCCCCTTAATTACTGTGTGACCTCAAGTAAGTTACTCAAGTTCTCTTAGTTTCAGTTTCCTCCTGTATAAAACAAATAGTAATCCCCAACTAACTCCAACTAACTGATTGGTGGTAATGTTTAAAATAGGTAATCTATGCAAAGTGTCTGGCATATATCATATGATTGATAAATGTTAGTTATTATTATTCCAAATAAAAAGAGATGTTTTTTACGTGTGTGTGTGTATCTGTTTTATAAACCTGCCAAAATGACATAGTCATTTTCCGCAAGAGACTTTTGATTTGGTGAGAATAATAAGACTAACATGCAAGAAACAACTACAGTAACTTCCCAGAGTCAAGGATTTGGAATAATCGCCTTCTCTCTCCCTGAACCATTACATTCAATGAGATGCCAGAGACCCACCTGGTAGAAATCTCTTGCCTCCTCTTCATGCCTATTAATACTCCTCCAGCTCATGTCTATCATATGTCTGCTCATTATGTTAAGTTCCAAAGAGTCTCCTGGCCTCATGTGTCTTCAAATTCCCATCTCTCTACACCACTGGTCCTCAAAGGCTGGTTCCTGGACTATTAGGATCAGGATTACCTGAGCACTTGTTAGAAATGTGAATTCTTGTGCTCACTCAACTACTGGATCATGGGGCACCTGGGTGGCTCAGTCGGTTAAGCATCTGACTTCGGCTCAGGTCATGATCTCACGGATCCTGAGTTCGAGCCCTGCATCAGGCTCTGTGCTGACAGCCAGCTCAGAGCCTGGAGCCTCTCTTCAGATTCTGTGTCCCCCTCTTTCTCTGTCCCTCCCCTGCTCATGCTGTCTCTCTCTCTCTCTCAAAAATAAATAAAACATTAAAATTTTTTTTTCAAAAAAGATCTACTGGATCAGAAACTCTAAGGATGGAGTACTATAATCAGCATTATAACAAGTCCTCCAAGGGGGCGTGGGGCACACTCAAGGCTGAGAATCTTTACTGACAGATCAGTCTTCCCAAAGCATACCTACGTCTGTCACTCTCTGCTTGATGATTCTCTCTAGCTCTCTAGCTACTGAGCAATGGTGATACATCTTCATATGCTGCTGCTAGAACTCTTCCCTGTATGGTCTAAGCTCAGTCTCTTTTGCCAGGTTCTTCTGATACCACTTCTACCACTCACAAAATGTTTTAGCAAAGCTAACACACCTAATTCTCTCTGAGCACGAAACATATGATGATTCTGTTAATATGTTTCTATGTCTTTACTCCTACTAAATCCCAAAAGTGTACTATAATTTCAACTTTCTTCCTATCTTAGATGTTCACACCCTGCTAAACCTCAAGACCCAGGGCCCACCCATGAAACTTCTCTCAATATACCACCAATCTCCTACAGAGAGGACTGTTTTCTCCTCAGAATATCCATGTCCATGTTTCCTTCATGTCCTTCCTTGGTATCATCATGGTGTATTTGTTTCCTAAGGCTGCCATCACAAATTACCACAGAGTGGCTTAGAGCCATACACCCTTATTCCCTCACAGTTCTGTAGACGAGAAGTCTGAAATCAAGGTGTCATCAGGGCCTGGTCTTTTCCCTTAGTGTCTCATGTTGTCAGCAATTCTGGGTATTTCTTGGCTCAGACACATCAATCTTTGTCTCCATAGTTACATGGCATTTCCTTAATATCTCTGCCTCTTATTCTCCTTTTCTAAGAACAGCAGTCTTCTTGGATTAGGGCCCACTCCAATCCAATATGACCTCATCTCAACTTAATTACATTTGCAGAAGATTGTATTTACAAATAAAGCTGCACTCTTTAAATCTCAAGGTTAGGACTTCCACCTATCTTTTAGAGAAACACCATTCAACCCATAGTTGAATGTAGGACTACATGTAGGACATACGGCCCCGAATCAGTAGCAAGCTCCATGCAGACAGGCACTGTAGCTCACTCCCATTTTCCCTTCCCTGTGCATCTCTCCCACCTGCCCACCCAATCCTCCTCAAGGACCTAATTGAGAAAATAACTCCTTTGGCATATTATAGTTTAATGAATGGAAAACTAAAAACTAATGTAACTAAGCACTAGGTACCTTAACTAGTAACTAAACAGTAACTTGTGAGATACGGTCTCGTCAATTGTGCAGAATTGGGAGGTTGAAAGCAAGGTCTGTGAGGTGGCAGTGCTTAGTTAAGGATTCGTGGAGGCAGAAGGGCTTTTTAATGATTTGGGAAGAGAAAGAAAACAATATAACTTTCCAGGTAGAGAAACAGTAGGAACAAAAGACTGTGGACAATGTAATAATAACAAAAATCTGTGTTAGTAGAAACAGCCCTAGCAAGTAGGTCTGGAATGAAAGGAGGATGGTGGGCAGAAATGGGAAGCAACCCATCGTTTGTTCTTCTTGTTAGTTCAATGATTGTCATTCGTTCTCTTCTCTAGTTTTCCTACTTGTTTATTATTCCCTAGCTGGCTTCTAAATTCGTTTCTGAGAGAAGATAATTGAGTTGGCAGATCAGTGTGCCTGTAGAACCCTGGACTTCATTCTCCTGACACTAATCATCTTCCTATGCTGCAGGGCAAGCTACAGAATAGGTTAAGGGCCACATCTGTGTTGGTTAGTATAGTATTTCCAATACTCATCATGCAGAACAGGCTCAGTAAATACATCTTATATGGACGATTGAACGACAAAGGACAACTATAACAATATACGTATGGGTGCATGCATGTGTGCATGCATGTATGTGTGTTTAAGTAGCTATTCCAGTCCATTAACTATAGCGTCCTGATTACTGGAAAACAATCATTCACCTGATACCTTGGGTTCCTACAGAGTGGGAATTGCTTATTAACTCGATTTTTTTCCTGCACAGTCCCCAATCTTGTTTATATTCATTCATTACACAGGGCCTTAGCTTATTTCCATTTTGTATTCGTTTTACCACAGTGCTTTGCTTAACCAATATTAAATATACCAGACGAGGCTTATGCAGCATCTACTTGTGTTCAAATTCAAAGCAGATGATAAGGTTGAAAATGGTGGCCTTAATAAAGTAATTCTTAAATTGTGGTATAAAAATTGTCAGAACAGCCTAAAAACTATACGGAAAATGTGTGATTTTGTTTTTCATAGCTTTCCTTCCAATTCCCTTCAGTGTACACACAGCAAAGTATATGAAACAAGCAGTGTATATGGCTTGTGCTTTTGCACTGACTGGTATGTCCTCTTAATGCGTAGCGTTAACACTGACAGGCTCTCTTTGCCATGGAACAGTAGGCTTGGGACAGCATCATGCTTTACTCTCTTCCTTGTGAAGGATTATGATTAAAATTTTATCTTGTGATTCAAAAGAAATATTAAGTCTCTTTCAAGGAAAAAAATTCTCCATAACTTTCTCAGATCTTATAATGTGTGGTACGTACATCTTAATGACTCATCTCACACCAGTGCCTTCACTATGTACAGAGGCTTAAGAAAGCATAGAACCTAACCATCATTATCACCATACCAAATATTTGTTGAGCAATTCTCATATTCTAGGTAGAGTTTTTAGCACTCATTAAGGCAAAGCACCAAGTTCTCTAATTTAAACATCATAATGATGCTATGAGCTAAAAATCATGATTATTATCATTTCACACATGAAAAAATCTGAGATATCAGAGGAAAAATAACTTGCCCAAGGTCACACAGCTAGTAATTTGAAGAGTCAGATTGTAATTCAGTTCTGGCTCACTCTAGAATGTATGTGCAATTTACTCAGTTATATTGCATTCATTTCTCAACAGAAAAAGATAAACCATAAAAAAAATCAGCTGATTCTAGAAAAAAAAACTCATCACAGATCAATGTTCAAGGACTATTTCTGGGGTGAGTGCACACTCCACCCTATCGTTCATACTGTTATCGTGGCCATCAACAGTCACTGAACCCAGAAATTATACCAGATTCAGAAGAAACTGAAGTAAAACTACCTATTGTCTTTCTAGACAGCCAACTTCATCTGTTATCAAAAAAATACATGTGTGTGTGTATGTGTATGAGTGACACACACACTCTCTCTCTCTCTCACACACACACACATACACACTATCAGCAATACATCTATTTCTTTTCACCTGAATTTTGAAGTGATTGATACTGGCCAAAAAAAAAAAGCAGCACAGTCTTTGCCCTTATGTGTTCATTCATTCATTTATTAACTTTTAAAATATATACTCAGCATATTGAGTACCTACCAGGAGTGAAGTTTTATAGGGAATGCATAGCAATTTGAAATGTGATCACTCCCATCTAAGAAGAAGCTAAAATAACTATAATCATGACATTTGCTATTTAACTGTCATCATAGTCTAGTAAAATGGGGATCAGTGTCAAATCCAAAAAAGCTGTGTAGCAGGAGCCATACTCCTACTGGCAACATTCCATGTCATCTCACCCAAAGTGGACAGGGCTTCAGAGAGCCTTTCTGTTTATTCAAAACTCACTCTTAAATCTTCTCTTCATAGCAAGGTGTTAAAGCTGAATTATCTTAAAGTACCTCCCTTCAGAAAATGTGGTGTCCAACTTGGATTTGAATACTTAAAATAGATAATGTGCCAGAATTTGAAACATCACATGAGAATGAATAAGGATTATTTTTGATGGAAAGGGCCAAAATCTTTTCTGATATTCCTAAAATTGCACTGCATTTGCTGACCTGCTTGAAATATTAAAAAGATGTCACCAAAATGCCTTTCTGCATTTAAGGAAAAAATTCCACTGGTTGACAGCAGATAAAATCAGGTAGATGTGGATTGCGGATTAAGCTACTGGTCTGCAAACTATGACCACTGAATCAAATCCAGCCTGCTATTTGATTTTATAAATAAAGTTTTATTGACAGCTACACCAATTCATTTATGTATTATTTATCACTGTTTTTGCACGACAGTGACAGAGCTGAGTCATGGCCATGTGATGTGGCAGGCAAAATCTAAAATATTTACTACCTGGTCTAAAAAAAAAAAACAATTTGTGAAACGCTGGTCTAAACCATCAGTCAAATTCTTCCCAAAGAGCCATACACCACTATGCATGGACCCTTTTACAACTATCCCTCCAGGTAGGGACATGCTAACTCCAACAGAATCCAGGTATTAGGGAAGACAAGGTAATATTATTCTTGAAATTAGCTGTGATTTGGCCTTGATACTACCAAGAGGCCCATGATTGAAATTAACTGATTTCATTTAGGTCTTTCACAGGACAAAGTCCCTGAACAGCTGAGACTCAAAAACTCTTTCATATAAAAGAATACATTTGCAAGGCACCCAGGTGGCTCAGTCGGTTGAGTGTCAGACTTCAGCTCAGGTCATAATCTCACAGTTTGTGAGTTTGAGTCCCACATAACAGTTGGTTGAGTCTCAGACTTCAGCTCAGGTCATAATCTCACAGTTTGCGAGTTCTAGTCCCACATAAGGCTCTGCTGTCAGTGCAGAGTCTGTTTTGGATCCTCTGATCCCCTCTTTCTATGCCACTTCCCAACTCATTCTCTCTCTCTCTCTCTCTCTCTCTCTCTCTCTCTTTCTCTCAAGTAAATATTTAAAAATGTTTTTAAAAAAGAATATATTTGCATAATTTAAAGTGCATAGTTTCACAGAGTAATAACTTTTAAATCAGGCCTTGCCTCCTGTAAGATTTCTGGATTCTCCTTATCCTTGGAGTTCAGACTACATATTGCACCCCTAGATTCCATCAGGCTGGTTTTGAGATTTCATACAGCCCTTTCACTCAGAAAACTCATCTCAAGTTATTTTATACACTTGTGATTATTTGATTAATATTTGTCTCTAATAAACTGTAACTTTTATGAGAATGACCACTACTATGTCTATTTCTTGCTTCCTGACATTTTCCTAGAGTTTACAACAGTTTGCGGCGCAGAGTAGATCCTCAATAAACATCTGTTGACCATGATACTTATTATCTATCTAGTAAAGAGTATTCACTGCTGCTTTTCCCACACAATACTAGGCTGCATATTTCTTTGACCCTTCCTCAGAGCCCAGCAATCAAACTTCCATTTACCAGGAATTCAGCAACTGTTTCTTGCATGAATTGAAAGCCAACTAAATTTGATCTAACAACAGCTGACGAGAGCCACTGTCTCTGTTACTTTCTTTATGGATGGTGATGTCACTTAGCAGTTCAAAGAAGCTTGGTGACAGCTGTAATTTCACATGAGTGATAATATTTTCATCTATCCTTCTAAAACAAAGGGCCAATGGACTGTTAAAACAATATAAACAAAACTACCAGCAGACTGGCAAGTCTTTCCTCGTCTCCCAGTAATCACTTCTGCTCTATTACAACAGTCTGTTTGCTTTGGCTTTCTGCATGTGCTCTTTGCAGATATTGAGATCAGGCTAAGAACTGTAGTGGCAAGTAGCACACTTACAGCAATTTCCATGATAATAAAGGCTTACAATGAAGACTGCCACAAGGCAGATGAAGAGAACTGATGCTTATAGTAGCAGTGACAAAGGAAATATATAAATTATCTATTGTGATGCTGATCAAAGTACGTCCCATGGAATAGCAGTGTTTCAAGGTGCTCCTTGAAGGAAGAGTTCAATGTACAAATGAATTTGGGGAAAACTGCGAAGAATGAACCCATCTTGAAGATCGGTAAAGGATGTTACCACTTCAAAGATCCAAAAAAGAACAAGAAGAAAAACTTCCTTGCACTTATGAAAATATAATACAATCTGACTCAGATTGGTTGAGATTGATTGGCAGCCTTCATTCGCATCTGGGTTACCCTACTGTTCCCGGACAAAGAAAGATTCTCAGCCCCTTGCCATGAGGCAATGACCTAGGACTAGTTTCATCCAATGAAATGTGCCTAGGTGTGACTTGCAGGGTGAGGCAGGGAAAAGTTCCTGGGCCAACTTCCCACTTCAGTTCCTAAGAGGAGATCATGAATACCATGCTACTATAATGTCAGAACCATGTGAGGGGAGTGCCATGGACCTCTTAGCCAAAATGTAAAATCTAGCTTCCCCAGAAAGTCTTCCAGGTACACAGGACTTTTCAAAAGCAAGAAAGAAATATTTTCCAAGGTTACCCAGTGATATTTGGAGATTAACTTGTTACCACTGCATAATCTATGATAGCATTTTTTCTTTTCTTTTTTTTTCTATTTTTATTTATTTCTAGGAGAGAAAGAGACAGCGTGAGCAGGGGGAGGGTCAGAGAGAGAGGGAGACACAGACTCTGAAATAGGCTCCAGGCTCTGAGCTGGCAGTCAGCACAGAGCCTGACGCAGGGCTCGAACCCATGAACCGCGAGATCATGACCTAAGCGAAAGTCGGACGCTTAACCGACTAAGCCACCCAGGCGCCCCTGTGCTAGCATTTTTTCTAAATTCTGTTGAGTACAGAATTCCTTATTCTCATAAAAACAATTAATATCATACAGAAAACTTCTTACAGGGAAACACTTTGGGGATCACTATGCCATCTAAAATAGTTTTCCCAGGAATCCTGGCTGCAGTATTTTGAAATTCTTTAAACAAATAAATATACCTCAATCTGCAAGAAAGACAGAGGGAGAATCCAGAGACCCACTTCAAAAGTGGAAGACAAGTACTAAAAATCAGAGTTCTCCTTGCTTCTTTCTCCTCTACTAACTCTCTCAATGTTATAGCCCAAATATTTCTTCCCTCAACAAATCACTTAGCAAACATTTACTGAATGTATCCTGAAGGCACTGAACAGCATGAGATGCAGTTTGTGACTTACACTCTACCTCCTTCTACCCTGATTATTCACCCTGGTGGGCTATCTTCTCTACAAGGCTTGCATTGCCTGTCTCTGTCTCTTGACATTTAGCTCAAACCACCCTTTATTGATAGCCATCCATTCATTTCTGTAGAGAAAAAGCTGGAAATGTCTAGGTTTCCTACACTTCACAATACTCAGTTTGCCAGGCCTGGAACACATAACCCCTGGCATTGGCCACAGTGGATGGATTCATTATCACTGGGGAAGCCAAAGGTATCAGCAGCAAACCACAGAGGACTTGTCCCAAGAAGCCTTCTATAGGAATGTTCTAAGCTGGATTGCAACCAGAAAGCTAGCTAGACCTCCTCTCTTGAGAGGCTTCAAAGTCAGAAATGATAGCCCAATAAGCGGTATCAATAGAAGCTCAATAAGTGGAGCACCCAGGTGGCTCAGTCGTTTAAGTGTCAGAGTCTTGATTTTGGCTCTGGTCATGATCTCACAGTCATGAGATCAAGCCCCATATCAGGCTCAATGCTGAACGTGGAGCCTGTTTGGAATTCTCTCTTTCCCTCTCTCTCCACCTCCTCCCCCACTCATGCACACACTCACACTATCTCTCTCTCTCTCTGTCTCTCTCTCATAATAAATAAATATTAAAAAAGAAGAAGAACCAATTGTGATCAGAGTGAAAACTGAGATAAAGACCAAAGATGTGAGAATGGCAAAGCTTGTTAAATGTCAGCCATGTTAAACAGTAAAAGATATACAGAGTCAACAATGCTACTGTGCATCCTGAATGATGGTCCAGGTTTCCATGGCCCCTTACTGGGCAACTCTCAGACAGCTGCCTGAATGTTCTCACACTTGCTCTATCTCAATCCCTGAAGGAGCTTATTCAATACTACCCAAACTCATATTCCACATTGTTTGAGAACCGTGACCGGGTGCTCATTCATTTGATTGTACCTTGCATAGTGATAACCACAGAGGCTGGGACCTAGTAAATGTAATTTCTGTAATATTTAATGAGATACCTATTCATATCTGAGCTGCAGGCAGCATTTAACAAGGCAAAAAAGTTCTTGCCCTCTTGGAGTTCATATTCTAATTCTAATTCTAATTGCAATACTTTAATTTTAATTTTATTTATTTTTTTAATTTTTTAATGTCTTTATTTTATTTTGAGAGACAGAGACAGAGAGAGTGAGTGGGGGAGGGGCAGAGAGAGAGGGAGACACAGAATCCGAAGCAGGCTCCAGGCTCTGAGCTGTCAGCACAGAGCCCAACGCAGGACTCAAACTCATAGACTGTGAGATCATGACCCGAGCCGAAGTCGGACGCTTAACTGACTGAGCCACCCAGGAACCCCACTTTAATTTTAATTGTAACGGTTTGTTAGATGACAAGAATAGTAAGTGTAAATATTGGCAACATAGGGACACTGTTTTAACATGGAAGGCAAGATCTAAAACAACTAAAGAAACTTTTGTGTCTTGTGGATTAAAAGTAGCGTAGCAGATAAAGGGTTAGCATCCAATATCTATAAAGAACTTGTCAACCTCAACACACAAAAGCAAACAGTCCAGTGAAGAAATAGGCAGAAGACATCAAAAGACGTTTTTCCAAAGAAGACATCCAGATGGCTGACAGACACATGAAAAGATGCTCAACATCACTCATCATCAGGGAAATACAAATCAAAACCACAATGGGATACCACCTCACTCCTGTCAGAATGGCTAAAATTAATAACCCCAGAAACAATAGATGTTGATGAAGATGTGGAGAAGGGGAAAGCCTTTTACACTGTTAACGGGAATGCAAAATGGTGCAGTCACTCTAGAAAACAGTATGGAGGTTCTTCAAAAAATTACAAATAGAACTACCCTATGACCAGCATTTTCACTCCAAGGTATTTACCCAAAGGATATAAAAATGTTGATTTGAAGGGGCACCCCAATGTTTATAACAGCCCTATCTACAATAGCCAAATTATGGAAAGAACCCAAATATCCATCAAATGATGAATGGATAAAGAAGACACATACACACACCATGGAATATTACTTGGTGATGAAGAAGATGAAATCTTGCCATTTACCACAACATGGAGGGAACTAGAGTGTATTATGCTAAGCGAAATAAATCAGAGAAAGACAAATATATGATTTCACTCATATGTGGAATTTAAGAGCAAAACAGATGAGCGTAGGGGAAGGGAAGGAAAAATAAGACAAAAACAGAGAGGAAGGCAAACCATAAGAGACTCTTAAATACAGAGAACAAACTGGGAGTTGCTAGAGGGGCGTTGGTTGGGGGGATAGGCTAAATGATCAATGGGCATTAAGGAAGACACTTGTTGGGACGAGCACTGGGTATAATATGTAAGTGATGAATCACTGGGTTCTATTCCTGAAACCAATACTGCCCTGCATGTTAACTAACTTGAACTTAAATAAATTTCTTTTAAGTCTGTATTTATTTATTTATTTATTTATTTTCAAATTTTTTATTTCCAGGAGAGAGAGAGAGAGACAGTGCGAGCAGGGGAGGGTCAGAGAGAGAGGGAGTCACAGACTGAAATAGGCTCCAGGCTCCGAGCTGGCAGTCAGCACAGAGCCCGACGCGGGGCTCGAACCCACGAACCGCGAGATCATGACCTAAGCAAAAGTCGGACGCTTAACCGACTAAGCCACCCAGGCGCCCCTTTTAAGTCCTTAGTAGGCACCCTTTCCTGAGTACCTCCTGCATGCCAGGCACACTACCGCTCGCTTACAGATGCTATCTAATTCAGTCCTTCCAATAACCCCATGATAGAGGTGTCATGACTCCTAATTCACCCATGAGGAAGTAGAGGCTCAGAGAGTCTAAATAACTTGCCCAAAGCCTCTCAGTGTGTGGGCACAGAGTCCTAATTCAAATTCCGTTTTTCGCTGGCTCTTTCTGAGTTTGGGCCCAGCCCACTGTTCCGCACTGAGGGAAAAAAGATGAGCTTTTTAGCCAAGGAACAAAGAAGTGACAGCTGAGGTGGCAGAGTACACTGCTGGTCTATATTTCTGCCGTGTGATTCATAGTAATCTGACAGCAGAAGATCATTTTCTGGAGTGAGTTTCTCATATAGCAAGGCAAGAAAACTTATTACTATCTGATTCTACTTCTTTCTTTTTATTTTGCCATGACCAGAAAAAGAAAAAAAAAAAAAGGAGGAAAGAAAAAACCTGGCGATATTATAGTATTATAGCATTATGTTCTAAATCAATTAGAACATTTGCTGAAAGGTAACTTTATTCCACTTACTTCTTCCAATAGGAATACCTATGTTCAGATGTTTCTGCAAAAAAAAAAAAAAAAAACTACATACTGTCCCTCAAACAAATTTCTATCCATCATCGGGAAAGTGTAACAAATCTATACAGACCCTCGTTCTTTAATTGAAATTATAAAATGTGTCATGTTAACATGCTCTGATAATACTGCAAAAAATTAGGCACTACAAGTGCTGGAGTTAATATTTCGTCAAAGGAGAAACTATGTATTATCCTATTTTAGAGGTCACAGTTGGCCATGTGCAAAAATGCTTTTGCATGATACTTAGATGTTTTAAGAATAACAATTAATAACCAAGGTGTATTATTCATATTTCTACTGTCTTCAAGGTGAGCTTGTTTTAGGACTTCAAGTCTCTGAGGTATTTTAGACGCTGCTAAAATTACTTACACAACAACAAAGATAAAACATCATGAACATTCACTCTGCGATAAAATTCAGGAATTATTTGGCAAAAATAAAAAGGAAAGAAGTACGGATATAAGCTATACCATGGCTGACTCTTGAAAGCATTACGCTGTGTGAAAGAAGCCAGACACAAAGGTCACAGACTGTATACTTACATGTATATGAAATGTCCAACATAGGCAAATCCATAAAGAAAGTCTATCAGTAGTTTCAAGGGGGTGGGGGAGTGAGTACATGGGCATAGGGGATGTCCAGTGATGAGTACTGGGTTTCCATTGGGGGTAGGAGAAATATTCTGGAATCGGCTGAGGTGATAGTTGCACAACTCTACAAACCTTTGAACTTTTGCTATTTTTTAAGTTGATTGATTTGTTTAGAGAAAGCAGGGGGGCAGAGAAAAGGAGAGAGACAGAGAATCCCAAGCAGGCTCCTCACGGTCAGCACAGAGCCCAACACGGAGCTCGAACTCACAAAACCAGAGCCAAAACCGAGAGTCAGACCCTTCAGGGACTGAGCCACACAGGGGCCCCTGAACTGTACACTGTAAATGAGTAAACTGTATGGTATGTGAATTGCATGTTAATGAAGCTACTCTATGAAGACTCATCACCAGCAGTGCCCACAGGCAGCCTCTCCTTGAACCGCTCTTCTCATTCTTAGCACTGAGATCACAGGCTTCCTCTGGCTCCTGAGACCAGCAGTGCCAGGGCCCCACAGCAGGCCTTTGGCCTCTGGACCTGCTGTTCACGCTGCTGCCAGGGTCCAGCCTCTGTCTTCCACCTCTACTGCTACCTCTGGCCCACCATACGTCAGCCAGACCTGCTTAACTCTCATTCTTATCAGACTGCCACTCTCACGTGACCAGAGGAAGCCTCCCCTGACACTCCACAAAAATCTCTGAAAAGCCCTCATGATCCCCTTATACATCCACACATTTGTTCAAATTTTTCATGTTTCCGGGGGGTTCGAATCTATTTGTTCCTCTAGCTGGCAGCACAACAGCAGACATACAGTACAACCCTGATAAAAATTTAGAAATCAGTGAATTGTTATGTCAAACTTTTTTTTTAATCATGAAAGGCTTCCTTTTCCCTGTCTGTTTTTCTAGCAATGAAATATGGTTAGAATTTCTCTTAAAAACTTGCAAATCAACTGTTTATACAGGGATGTATGAATGGAACCACGGGTATTGACCAAACCCAAAACAGATTTTCTTTTTTTCTAGTGATTTCTTCCAGAAGATAAATGCCCTCAAGGAAAATACCCAATAGAATTGCTAGAACAATTTGTGGCTGAAGGAAGAAACCTTTTTTCTTTATATAGACGTTTGTTTTCTTTTCTGGACAAGTTTGCCTTTTGCTTTGTTCCAGGCATAACCACTGAGCAAATATCTCAGAGATCAGCTGTGTGTGGGAGTACACAGTGATTAGGTGTGAGCTTCTGGGCAGCCTCCTAAATGGAATGCAAATACAACCTTCTTTTGCAAGCTTGACTTCTTTAAGCTTCAGTTTCCTCATCTGTGGAATTAAAACAATACCCAACACCATAGGTTTGGTCGGAGTGCTAAATGACATACATCTATAAAGCACTCTGCATAGGGCGCCTGTGAGGCTCCATGGGTTAAGCATCCGACTTTGGCTCAGGTCATAATCTCGTAGTTCCTGAGTTCGAGCCCCCCCGTCAGGCTCTGTGCTGACAGCTCAGAGCCTGCAGCCTGCTTCGAATTCTGTGTCTCCCTCTAGCTCTGCCCCTTTCCTGTCGATCTGTCTCTCTCTCTCTCTCCAAAATAAATATTAAAAGTAATAAAAATAAACCATTCTGCATAAAGCCTGATCAATACATATAAGACGATGATGGTTCATTCTATAGTCAGGAAACCAATAGCCTCCAGAAGGAGAGATAGTATTGAAGAGGCCCCATTATAAACCATTTAATTCAAGATAGGAATCAATTTTAATTCAATAGGAATTAATCCTAATGATAACCCTTGTAAGAGTTCTCCAATATAAACATTTAAGAGTATTTATAATATGGGGCGCCTGGGTGACTCAGTCAGTTAAGCATCTGACTTCAGCTCAGGTCATGATCTCAGGGTCCTATGCTGACAGCTCAGAGCCTGGAGGCTGCTTCAGATTCTGTCTCCCTCCCTCTCTGTCCCTCCCCCGCTCATTCTCTCTCTCTCTCTCTCTCTCTCTTTCCCTCTCTCTCTCTCTCAAAAATAAAACATAAAAAAGAGTATTTATAATAGATGCTATTTTTTAGTAGATTAAGAAAAAACACAGCTAGTAACAACTGACATATCCATTACAACAGGATCAGTTAATTAAATCATGGAGTGCCCATGTGATGTGATAAAATGTGGCTGTTCAAAATATGAAGCAAACTCTTTAAAAACTAAGGAACAGGGGCGCCTTGGTGGCTTAGTCGGTTAAGCGTCCAACTTTCGCTTAGGTCATGATCTCGCGGTTCGTGGGTTCGAGCCCCGTGTCGGGCTCTGAGCTGACTGCCAGCTCAGAGCCTGGAACCTGTTTCGGAGTCTGTGTCTCCCTCTCTCTGACCCTCCCCTGCTCACTCTGTCTCTCTCTCTCTCTCTTTCTCTCTCTCTCCTAGAAATAGATAAAAAATATTTAAAATAAAGTAAAATAAAATTTAAAAAAAATAAAATAAAAAAAATAAAAACTAAGGAACAGAGCATCCTTCTTCTCAGCTCTCTCAATTTTCTCTAAGGCTTTAGTTTCATCTTTAATTAAGGAGAAAAAAGGAATAGCATTCCTCATTTATTCTTGAAAATCACTGAATAAAGAAACACATATTAAAAATGAAAAAGTGGTATACGTGCTCAGTTGATATTTAAGCATCATTAAAGGGAAAGATAAAGAATAATGCAGTATGTACAACATAAATCCTCTTGAATATATAAAAAATGTAAAAATAAGCACACATAGTAGGTCACATCTAGTCGGAAAAATCAGGGACTACTGTATAAGGGATTTGGAGAATCTGACATGGAAAACTAGAGAAGGGAATTAACTGTAGGCTACAGAAAGTGTGGCCACGCAGGCTTGGAAGTGGACTTGGATGTGGGGAGAGGTAGGAGTTTGCAGCTGCTAGAGGCAGAGTCACATAAAGTACAAGGTAGCAGGATGTGAGAATCCAGACAAGACTCAGGCTGCTTGCAGAGGATTTTAAATGGCAGATGTAGGCATCTGGACATTGCCTAATAGGTGTTGTAAGATTAGAAAGATTTGGAAAGAAAGGAAGGATATGATCAGAGTTGCACATGAAAGCTGGTCATGTGGAGGGGTATGTGGTAAGGAGAAAACGGAGCAAAGCATGATGGAAAGCATTTAGGCCACTACCACAAGTTACCCAGTTTTTCCCTATGCATTTTCTAGCTGGCATATTGATACAGCTCCAATCTTACTGCCTGGTATAATGTTTTTGCCGCTTTCATAAGAAATATCACGTGAATGGGCCCAGCAATTCCTTTCCAAAATTCATGACAGATGTTCCACACATCCCCAAATTACTGACCTCCATTCAATAATCAAATTCTGGGCAGATACCATATTTCAAAGAAATGTGATTTTGCCCATTTAATGAAAGGAAGTGAGATCATTAAAATAGTTCCCTAAGTAATGCATTTTAAATGAAAGCCTTTTTTTTAAGTCTTTGGGGAAAAAATATCAAAAGTCAAATGGAAACATCCAGGAAAAGCTCAAATTAATATGTTAATTCTGTCAACATCCAAGGTTCTGAGCCGAAGCCTAGAAGTAACAGAGCATATGGTGATTTCCTGCTCTGTCGCTAAAATTTTAACTATGCTTACTGAAATCACAAAATAAATGTCTCAAGTGAAGTTTTCATCTTTCCTCCAATGTGGAAATATCATAAGTTATCTGTTTTGTTTTAGAGATTAGTTTATGATACTAGGAGCCATCAGTAATTTTCATTAAATATGTCAAATAAGGATGAGCTAGGGAAACAGGTGATGGATTAATAGGCAGGAATTTGGTCTTTCCAGTGAAAAATTTAATGTCTCTCTGTGGACTTTATGTATTTCCCTGTCTGACAGATTTTTTTTTTCCATAAAAAAGACAATGAACCTTTGAATTATAGGTAAATGAAATTACACAGTTACAGCGCGATGAAAGTCTTGGAAATATTATGTAGCATCAACTGCTAAGATTTAAGTTTTCTATTTACTCGTTACCACTACTAGGGAAATTGCCATCAGTGCTTTGGTGAGAAGAAAATAAACGTCTGTGTATGAATGCTGAAATACTATCCGAGTGACAGCAACTCTGTTCTTTTTGCCAGCGAAGGGCATGATATGTGTTGTTCATGGGAGCAGCCTCGGGTGGTACAGACTTAGGAAGTACAGCTTGTCTCTTAATAAGGGGAAATTTCATGAGAACACTGAAAAATTAGCATCTCTCACCTCTGCGAACCTTCCTTTTGACAGAGGGAAACATAACCTAAACACATGTCTGTATCATTCATAAGCACTAATTGGTAAAAGTGTAATGCCAAGAGACACAGAATAATCAGGGATGCCCCCTTCCACATGGTAAAATAAACTGGAGTTGATCAGAATTATCACCATACAAGCCAAAGCTTTGTATTGGCCATCTACTGCTATAGAAGAAGCCAGTCTAAAACACAGTGGCATAAAGCAACCAGGTTACTCTACTTATGGTTCTGCATTCAGACAGAGCATAATAAGAGTCTATTTTCTCTGCTATAAACTGGAGCCTCAGCTGGAAGGACTCTAATTTGGGGGTTGAATTGTTGGCTGGGGCTGGAATAGTCTATGGGACTCACGCTTTTTTAATTTCCGTATTTGTGAGGCTTTGACATCCAAGGTCTTCCTGATACTGGGGGCCTGACCCTCTTAGCTCATTAGTAAAGACAGCAGACACTTGTCCCACCCAAGAGTGCCCCTTTCATATGCACACTAACCAATCCAGAGGCCTTACCCAGCCATCTGGTTTATCTGACTCTTATACTTCTGGCCACTAGCCTGCCCTAATCACCTCAGGCGCGGGTACCAGACAACCAGAGACAATACTTATATCCCTGAGCCCACTGAAATTATTCACACTAGCCAATTCTAAGCCCACCTTGCCTGTTCCCTCTGCAGAAGCCACAATAAAGGTTCTTGCTCACATTTTCCCCTTACTCCCTCTGCGTCCTGAGCAATGCCGGAGCTCTCCATGTGGCCCTCCAGCATGGGGTGGCCATGCCTCCTGTTTATAGGGATTTGTGAGTGCAAGCTTCTTCCTCTGACAGTCTTTTCCACATCTGTGTGTCATACCATGTTCGACTAAGACAAATCTTGCGGACAGTTTAAAGCAATCTGAATGTAGCTTCTTTTTCATGTCTAGTGGTTGACATTGGCTGTAGGTCAGAATACCCTGCCCATGGACCGTCAGTGGCTGCAATGCATGTGCCAGTTTGGAACGTCCGGCAGCATGGTGGCTGAGTCCCTAAAGCAAGCTTTCTCATAGAAGAAGACAGAAGTACATGACATTTTCTAATCTAGCCACGGAAGTAACACAGCATCATTTCTGCCATGATGCTGCTTCTGGTTGAATCAGACCCAAGGTTCACTCAGGTTCAAGTAGAGGGAACATAAGCTCCACCACTAAATGGGAAAAGTATCAGGTCACATTGCAAAAAGGAAAATGTGGAATAAGAGATAGGATAGTGAACATATTTGGAAAATACTCTCTGCCCCAAGGTATTCCCTCCATGCATCTTTCCTGAGGAGTCATGGAGACCATACCAGTGGGAGGAGACCAGAAAGGACCACCAGACACTAGAGGCATGTTAGACCTAATATAGTTTGGTTAAGAATCCTGGAGTCCAGAAAAACTTGGATTTAGATTCTGGCTCTTCTGATTGTGTGCCACTGGGGAACACATTAGCCCCTCTGAGCCTTAGTGTTCTTATCTAGAAAATGGGGCTCATAGCAGCATCTTTCTCATTGGCATGAGGTGAAGATGAAATATGACCTCCCATGTAGAGCACAAAGTCACACCTAACACAGGCGAGTGAACCCTGTTCTTATTGGGCTGGTTGATACTGCATCTGTGTTTTCCCTCTAATAGGAATTGAGCCTTGAGGACAATGAGACACCACTCTCACCACAAATGGCAAGAAGCAAAGGCATATTTGGTGAAGATGTGATAAATTATAGGTTTTGAGTAGAAAAAGTTCTGGTCACAATGCTTGGAATCAAGGTCTAGACCGACTGTTAACTAGCTTTGAGGTCTCAGATGGCCAACCACCTGGTTTCTTTATTTGCAAGACACAATTAATAATTGCTTCCCAGTCCTTCTATCCTCAAATGAACTTTGATTATGGACATAATTTGTATAACTGTTTTATAATTATGTGAATGCAGCCTGTCATGGGAATCTTGGTTGACCCCAGGGTCAAAGGCTAACGCGGCACAGGTGAGACCCCAGAACTTACTTTGACACTGACTACGTACCAGCCACTGTGCTGAGTGCTTTCCTGCATTCAGATTGACTGTGGGTGCCACGTCCATTCACAGTTGTATGTCAGATGGGATGCTGGGGCATGGAGAGTAACTTATCAAAGGCCACAGAGCCCTTAAGGGATAGAGCCTGAATTTGAATTCAAGCCCTCTGATTCAATAGCCCACATTTCATCCTCTGCACCAGAGCCTCGGGTCCTGAAAAGCCACACTGACCCTGGTCCTCAGCCAAGCTTCTTATAGATAGTACTTGTGTTGGCAAGAGTTAGGCTCTATGGACATTGTCTCTATTACCTAAAAGCAATCCGGCAGCACACGGAGAGTGAGAATGCCTCCTTCATAAAGAAAGAACTTGAGAATGTCCTCTTTGCACCACAGAAGGAGATCAGGAGCACTTTCCCTTAAGGCAGCCTGACAAGGATGTGGGGTCTGCTGATTTCTTAACTAGCTTTATTTGCATGACAGCAAGCCATGATCTGTCCCTCTATGTGGGCATTCAGTGATAAAATGGGTTCAAAGCCAGCAGTGTGTCCTGTCTTCTGTGTTCATTTAATGGACTGGTTTGTTTTTTTTTTTAATTTATGGGACAGTGGAAAAGCAAAGTCTGCCAAATGTAAATCATGTGTGTGTGTGTGTGTGTGTGTGTGTGTGTGTGTGCGCGTGCATGCGTGCATGCAGATTTGCCCTAGTGTTATGTTTCCATTTTTTTTAATAGCAAGTGAAGTTATTTTATCCATGATTTTGGAAGGAGTTAAAATTTGTAACTTGTCAATCTTTCTGGTTGAGAGATTATGTTAGGAGAATGATTATATGGAAAAATAATCCTAATAAAAACATAATAATTGTTGCACCATTATTGAATGTTGACTATGTGCTAGGTACTATGCTAAGCGCAATGCAAGTAATAACTAATTTAATTCCTACAACAACCCAAGGATATGGATACTGTTATTAATTCCACTTTGCAGCAAGAAAGCTGAAGTCAGGGGCACATGGGTGGGTGGCTAAGTCATTTAAAAGTTCAACTCTTGATTTCGGGTCAGGTCATGATCTCATGGTTTGTGGGTTTGAGCCCTGTGTTGGGTTCCACACTGACAACATAGAGTCAGTGCTTGGGATTGTCTCTCGATGTCTCTCTCTCTCTCTCTCTCTCTCTCTCTCTCTCTCTCTTTCTCTGCCCCTTACCCTGAAGGCTCGCCCTCTCTCGCTCTCTCTCTCTCTCTCAAAATAAATAAACTTTTTTAAAAAGTCACACAGCTACTAAGGGGTGGAGCCTAGAGTCTGGGTTTTTTTTTCCCTGCACTGTTCTGTGCTCTCAGTTTAGTGAAAGGGCTAGGATATTTTATCTAGTCTATGCTGAGAGTGAGGGATATTCTGCATTTGGCTGTTAAGTTTGGAATACCTGCATGAGTGACTTTGGCATCCCTCAGATTTTTATCATCAGCCCGTTTGCCTCCTGATATAGGAGTTAGAGCAATGTTCCCATAAGTGAATCTTTTCATTGTGGAGCACACCATTTAATGTGGATCATACTTCAACAACAACAAAAAGTAGACTGTATGGGAATTTGTTCCTGTCTTCATTTCAAGAGGGTCCCCTCAGCTCTCACCAGAGAATTTACTCTTTCTGCCAGAAAGGCCATTGTGTATACTTCATAAAGAAGTCTTAACATTACTGGAACTTGTTTTCAACCTCGTACAGATACACTGTGTTCCAAAATATATGACATTTGTTTGAATCTTAGAAGACACTTTGCCATGGGGAAAATATTATAATTCCTAATTACGGATACCTAGAATGCATCTACCTTCCCTAGTAACATCTGGAGCCACTATGGAGTAACATCTTCAAACTATAATTTGTTGTTGAATTTTTTGTTTTAATGTTTCTGTATTTTTGAGACAAAGAGAAGTGTGAGCAGGGGAGAGGCAGAAAGAGAGGGAGACAGAATCCTAAGCAGGCTCTGAGCTGTCAGTGCAGAGGTGAACTCATGAGTTGTGAGTTGACCTAAGCCAAAACCAAAAGTCGGACACTTAGCTGACTGAGCCACCCAGGCTTCTGTTGCTGATTCTACAGTTCCGTCACAGACAGCTCCCCCATTGGGTCAATCTTTTCACGGTGTCTTACATTGAATTTGAACGTTCCTACTGCCCATGCACAGTATAGATTACTTAAAAATGTAAAATCTGAGAATATATGGTTCAGAAGGAAACTTATAAACATTGAGTGTTCATGTGTCAGAAGCTGCCTCTAGGTAGGATTAGATTTTCTTATGTATTATGATGACAGTCATTGCCTCAGGCACTGAAGATGCTGGATATTTTCATAAATATGAAGATCCGTGTAGCATAATAATTTTATAAAGTGATGAAGCTACTGAAGTTTAACATAATAACCAAACTTTATAAAACTTTCTCCATTTTAGCAAATCAACAGGGGTAGGCCAAATGTAGAACTCCAATGTCAGCTAATTGGCTATGTCATCTGGTCTGACAAATCTGGTCATGTTATCTACACACAAGTCTCACTTTAAACATAATTTTAAAAATACCTTTCATTGTCAGCAAGGAAGTAACTAAGGAAAAGGCAATTTTTTGTTGAATTTAAAGCTTATTTAAAATTCCGTGTGGGTGTTCCCTGAGAAATTTGCTGACTAGTGCAATTTCCCTCTGCTTGCTGGATTCTTCTATTGGCTTACACTGTAATCAGAAAAATGTGAAGAATTTTCATTGATGGCATTGCTGCAAAACATGATCTGCTTATTTCACCATCTGTTGGTGGCACATCTTACTCTGTGGTGTTAATCCATCTTATATGCCTTAAATTGCAGGTCTGGCCTTTTGGTTAACTGCACCTTGCAGGGTTTCATGCCGGAAAACACCTGTGGTGGACAAGCCAGTGTATAGAAAATGCCTTTCTACCCTATCAGGCTTGTTAAGTCCTGGAATTTTGCAGAAAGCTTAGTAAAAACACCAGCTCACACTATTCATGACTTCCTTGCTGGGATTCCCTAATGACAGGACATAGAACGGAAGATGACTGTAAAATGGACAAAGTACAGACATTCTTTGTTAGTTTCTCTTTGATGATCTCATTGGAAGTAAATGTCTGAGCAGTGACCCTGTCTTATTTGCAGCTGGGGGATTACGCTTCTGAAATGAAGTAAGTGAACAATGTGAAATAACTCCTGAGCATAGAAATGTGGCATCTCTGCTTTTAGGATCCCTTCGCCTGCATCTAACACCCTCGCCTCATGCCCAAAATGAGCAAATGAACTGAGATTTCTTCTGGATAAGAGAACCCTTAGTGTCTCGGACTAGTTTGCCAACCTTCTGGGGCCCCGCCCATTTAGTCCCCTTGGAGAAGTCACCACAGGGTTTTCAATGAATTTTATACACAAAAACTCTGATAAACAGTTGCCCTGGAAAGACAAGATGAACAGCTGTGCCTTGGCCATTTCCTGTGGAAATCATCTTCCCTCCCCCCGCCCCGCCAAACTGTAAATTCTTCAAGGATGAGTTTGGTGCCTTCCATATCTGGCCTAGCTCCTGGTCTCCTGCCTAGCATACAGCAGGGGGTCATTAAATGATTGTTAAGGTACACTTAATATAATTTAGAAAATTGGATTTTTTAAACTGGTTCCTTCAGTGATTTTTCTTTTGTTTATTCAACAAACATTTATCAAGAATATCACTAATGTATCAAGAATATCACTAATGTATCAAGAATATCACTAATCATCAGAGAAATGCAAATAAAAATGACAATGAGCTATCATTTCACATTTGACTTTTTTTATGTATTTTTGAGAGAGAGAGAGAGAGAAAGAGAGAGAGAGAGAGAGAGAGAGAGACAGTATGAGCAGGGGAGGGTCAGAGAGAGAGGGAGTCACAGACTCTGAAACAGGCTCCAGGCACTGAGCTAGCTGTCAGTACAGAGACCGACATGGGGTTCAAACCCACAAACCATGAGATCATGATCTAAGCCAAAGTCGAACACTTAACCGACTAAGCCACCCAGGAGCCCTTGTTAGGATGACTATTATTAACAACAACAACAACAAAAAAAACAAGAAATAATAAGTGGTGGCAAGGATGTGGAGGAAAGGGAATGTAAATTGATACAGCCATTGTGGAAAACAGTATGGTGGGTCCTCAAAAATTAAACAGAGCTACTATATGATTCATCAATGCCACTTCTGGATATATATCCAAAGGAATTGAAGTCCAGATATCAAAGACATACCTTCAATATTATCTATAATAACCAAGATATGAAAACAACCTGTGTCCATCACTGGATGAATAAAGATAATGTGATATATACATAGAAAGGACCATTATTTAGCTGTAAAAGAGAATGAAATCCTGCTATTTGCAGCAATATGCAAAGATGAAGGGAGCATTATGTTAAGTGAAATAAGCCAGGCACAGAAAAACAAATACCATATGAGCTTACTACTATGTGGAGTCTAAAATAATCGAACTCGAGGCACCTGGTGGTTCAGTTGGTTAAGTGTCTTAACTGCAGCTCATGGTTCTCATGGTTCATAATCTCATGGTTCATGAGTTTGGTTTGTGAGCCCACCTTGGGCTCTGTGCTGACAGCTCAAGGTCTGGAGCCTGCATGTCCCCTTCCTTCTCTGCCTCTCCCCTGCTCGTTCTCTCTCTCTCTCTCTCAAAAATATATAAACTGTTAAACATTTTTTTAAATAATCAAACTCATAGAAACAGAATACAATGTGGTTTCCAGGGCTTGGGAAGGGATAATATGGGAAGGTAACAGTCAAAGGGTACAGATACTCAGTTATACAAGATAATTAAGTTCTGGAGATCCACTGTACAACATAGTACCTAAGGAACAATACTGTATTGTATACTTAAAATATGCTAAGACAGCAGATCTTATGTTCAATATTCCTACCACATACACACAAATAATAATATAAGGGGTTAGAAGGAAATTTTAGGGGGTGATGGACAGGTTTATGGCCTTAATGGTAGTGATGGTTTCATGTATGTAGGATGTATATACTTATTCATAAGCTCATGAGTTGTATATATACAGGTTTTTATTTGTCACTTATATCTTGAAAGTGAGAAGAAGAAGAAGAAGAAGAAGAAGAAGAAGAAGAAGAAGAAGAAGAAGAAGGGGAGGAGGAGGAGGAGGAGGAATGACGATGGATTAGGAGGGGGGAAAAAATAACATATTCTGTGCCAGACTCTTGGGTAGACACTAAGGATACAGTGATAAACAAGACAAAGTTCCTGTCCCAATAATGGAATTCCACACAGGTCCTTTGAAGAGCTGATTAATTAATAAGATCTTGACTTTAAATCCTTGATGATACAAAAGTCGTTTTACTCTTCCTTAGAAATAAAACGGCACAGGTGGAATGCAGAAATGTTTTAATTTCTTCTAGATATTCACTCTTCCTCAAGATAGATGAGAAAAATTTATACTATTGCATAAAATAAAAAGTAAAATATAATAAAATAACATAAAATTTTAGTTTTAGTTGCATCACAAGCAACCAAAAAACACACATTGACTTTTCCTACCCTATAACTAGGTTCTCTCGTGACCTTTGGGTACTTGAAGCAAGCGTACAAATGCAATGTTTAAAGATTTCAAGTTATAAGTCAAGTGAACAAACTTTTAGAGTTGGTATCATCTTTCTATCTTGACAAATACACCTTATCTTTCTATCTTGACAAATACAATGACTTGAAGGGCCAGGTCTAAGTTTAAGGTTCTTGGACTCCTTGGAGTTTGGAGCCTGGACCATGGGATGTTCATGTTGCTTCAACCCAGGGCCACAGGTTGCTCTTTCCAGCCTAACCATATCCCACACTTTGAGGGACCTTGTATGCCCATGTGTGAAACCCCTAGTCAATATTTCTAGTTTCTGCTAGCCCTGTGCACCCCCTTTCCCTCTACACAGCTGCTATTTGGTGCCTTGGTTTAAGAATCCACGGGCCAGCTATTACAAGGTCAAGTTGATGCACCACAGGAGATTATGAATGAGTCTTGCAAGATTCATTATACTTTCAGAGCACAGACAGGGAGTTATTGCATGGTAGGCAGGCCCACAGGGGAAAACACCAAGGTGGTCAGGAAGCAGAATATGGAATGAGAGGGAGAGAGTAAACTAACCATGGCCTTTATTGGAGTTTTCTCAATAAAGGCAAGGGAGGACCCAGAACCAGTTTGGGGCTGGCTATTCTGAATAATTTCTGAGACCTCTAAGCTATAGACATGGTCTCTAGTCACTTGACACCTGGCCCTGGGATGACTTAGGGCACAGCGTGTAAGAGTTAGATAAGGAGGCGTTTGGAGTATGAACTCAAGATTGGTTTGTTTGCATGTCAAAGGTGTGCCAAGGGTTGAGCCCTTTGTTTTCTTTGGGAACCAGTTTGCCTCAGTAGAGACCATCTCCCTCCAGCCAGAAAGTTTTATTTTTTAAGATGTCAAAATACCATTATACACAGAATACTTACAAATTAAAAAAAGATAAAAATTATTTACAATACACGACTTCTTGGGACTACAGTGCACACAGGTGGCACAATCTGCCTTCGAGAAGATGGTCCTGGGCAAGAGACCAGCAACACAGGCCTGGGAAATAGACTTGGGCATATTTGGGCAGGCGGTTCTGGGACCTCCAAAGGCAGAGCAGAGTCTGGAAGGTCTTGGGCCCCAGGTTGGCTCGTTCCCTTGTCCCTGTGCAAAGGGATGTCACTGGAGGAGGGCTAAGCAGAGACCCTCTACACCACGAGGCACCTCTTTCTCTGTTCTAAGGGAAGTCTGCCCATCACAAGGTTTTTATACACAAAACATTAGCATAAAAATAGTATTTTCAACAAAGCCATATATGAAACAGATAAGAAAAAGTACCCATATTGACGTCAGTACCTGAAGCTTAAAATGAGCCCTGATTGGTTTTCTTCCCTGGGTTCACACTCTGCCTTCCCCCTTCCCTTTATATATATATCTCTCTCCACTCTCCTTACCCCCACCCCATCCCCATAATCAATGCCAGATATACCTTTGAGGAACATTAGAGCTCTGACTTTGGACTAGATCAGTGGTTCTGAAACTTGATCGAGAATCAGATTCTACTGGAGGGCTTATTGAGACACAGATGGATTCCCTCCCCCATGTTTAGAGTTTCCATTTCAGAAAATTTGGGATGGGGAACCTGAGGATTTGCATTTCTAATAAATTCCCAGGTACTGATGCAGCTACTGATCCAGAGACCAGACTTTGAGGACCACTGTCAGAGATGGTCACTCAGAATCCAGCCAGTGCTACTTCCCATGCAAACATTTGGAGCTGGTTTTCTTTCACTGAGACCTCCAAATGATGCCTGTGATTTAGAGGCCATGTAGAATAATAAAATAGGAGAGAGCTATGTTGGGGAAACTGCAGGTCTACTACTTGCTTGGAATTTGACATAATTTTCTTCTCATCATCTTGTTTCTGGATGCTGGTGACACAGAGTGGGAGCTGATGTATATAAATGGTTATGCGTGGCATCTGGAGGCCAGTACACTCTGCACTTAGAATAAAACATCTGAAACAGCTGTTTAAATAAATTACTTGAAGATCGGAAAACAAAATCTTCAAAATGAAATGCATTGAAGGGAGAAAGGTTTTTGTCACTACTTTTTAAGTCAAGAAATAGAGATTAATTTGTTTTATGGGGGACCCGGCTGAATTTCAAAATCTTGTCAATGATTCATTAAAATTGTATTTTTAGTTAGAAAGATGTGTTTTACCTGGAAAGAGCCTAAGTGTCCATCAACAGATGAATGGATCAAGAAGATGTGGTTTATCTATACCATGGAATACTACATGGCAATGAGAAACAATGAAATCTGGCCATGTGTAGCAACATGGATGGACCTTGAGGGTGTTATGCTGAGCGAAATAAGTCAGGCAGAGAAGGACAAATATCATACGTGTGCACGTATAGGAGGATTAGGAGGAACTTAACAGAGGACCAAGGGGGAGAAGAAGGGCGGAAATGGTGGGGGAAAAGGGGAGAGGCAAACCATGAGAGACTCTTGAATGCTGACAATAACTGAGGACTGATGGATGTGGGGGGCAGGGGGGATGGGCATGGAGGAGGGCACTTGTGGGGATGAGCACTGGGTGTTATGTGGAAACTAATTTGACAATAAACTATTTGTAAAAAAAAAAAAAAAAGAAAGATGTGTTTTATATTCCATCAACTCATTGAAAAATGTTATAATTACATTTTACTTTCATATTGTTGAGAGCAACTTGGGGTCTGAATAGTATATCTTTACCTCACATTCTCAATTTTGAACTCCTAATGTTTTCCATTTAAACAATATTCTTGGTAATTAACAATCCAATTTCCAAATACTTATGCTCTGTAAGAGGTATTATTGAACATTTAATTTACTTCAGCTGAGTATTATTTTCCCATGATATAAACATATTGTTTTGGCCAGCAATTACATTTTTAAGTGCAATGTACTGAGTTGAGGAATAGATGATTATTAGTAAAGAAATAGCAGAAGCAACTGATTTCTTTAAATAAAAATAGAAACAAATACATGCACGTGCATGCGGATGGCTCACACAGAGCTCCATCCTCACGGCTGACCCCGAGGACCCACTGAGGAGGGAGATACTGGCCAGAAACACCCCCAGGCAGCCTGGCAGGCTCTTTATAGCTCTGTACTTGTGAAGATCCCAAGTCAAGTCGAATTTATGACTGGTTTCCTGGACATTGAGACCCCAAACTGAAAGAGACAGAAAAAGATTCTCTTTGCTGTATGGGATCTAAACTGGCCATGAAGTGAAAAGAGTAAGATGGTATTGTGGGCAAAATTATGCCCCTCTGACCCCACTCCGCATTCCTGTGTTGAAATCCTTACCCCAGTACTAAAGAATATGATTGCATTTGGAGACTAGGTCTTCAAAGGGCTAATTTAGTTAAAATGAGGAGACTTAGATTGGATCCTAATCCAGTGCGAGTGGTACCTTATTAGAAGAAGAGATCAGGGCACAGACACACATGGAGGAAGACTGTGTGAGGGCACATGGAGAAGGTGGCATCTATAAGCCAAGGAGAGGGGCCTCAGGAGAGGCCAACCCTGCAAACACCTTGATCTTGGACTTCTAGCCTCTGGAACTGTGAGAAAGTAATTTTCTGTTCTTCAGGCCACCTGTGGCATTTGCTTCTTTGCTGCCCTAGGAAACTAATACAGACCAGTCTCCTAGAGGTTGTGTTTTGGGGGTGAAGTGTCCTGAGCTCCTTCCGTGCTCACTGAGGAGATGCACCTCTCCCATTCAGGCCCCTCTTCTAGTACTTATCTGGTCTCCGCCATGCCATCCCTGTGATGCTAGCCTGCCCTAAATACGCCCAGCTTCCCATGAACTCCTGTCTGGCCGCCCTATGGTGCACCTGCTGGGCCCATGCTGGTGCACAAGTTACTGGAATAAGAATGATACTTGAAGCAGATTCCTAGGCTTGAACCCGAAGGTTCTGATTTAGTAGGTCTGCAGTGAGGTTCTGCATTTTTAACAACCACCTTGACCGATTCTGCAGGAGTGAAGGGATCTGCTCTTGATTAAAAACTGCCTTAGACCCACCCTATAAACCAGAGGAAAAGCTGTCCTAGAGATTTTCCGGGGAAACAAAAACAAAATTAAATGGGACACTTCAGTACATTTTCATTAGATTTTACTTATGCTTATTTCACTTTGTTACCTCCCTGCTTAAAATCATTCCACTGCACTTAGTATAAACTCCCACCATCTTTGCCCTGACAAAGAAAGGTCAGCAGAAGAGTCTGCACCCAAACACTGATATCACGGGGTGATATCATCCCTGTGGAATCACTGAAGCTACCCTCTCCTTGACTTGCAATACTTTGCCATACAGGTTCCTTCTGCCTAGAATGCTTTTCCTTCCTGGCCAAACCCCAGTTGCCCCATAATTTAGCTTAAATGTCATTTCCTCTCCTCTCCTGTAATCAGTTTTCTTATTCCTCCCTTTCACAACAGTCTGTTATTATTTTCCTCCTAGTAGTTATCATAATATACACTTCTGTATTTATTTGCACAATTGATTATTTACTTCCCATCTCCCCTAATAGCCTATAAGCCCCACAGGGCTCTCTTTTGTCTGGGTTCATCGCTGTCATCCAGCAGCTAGTAGCATGCCCGCCACAAGATAAAAGCTACCTGAGTGTCTGCTGAATGGAGAAAGGAAGATGTGTTGAAAACCCCAGCAAGTGTGAACAAGGGTTTTGGAGGTCATCATGTAGCTTGGAAGGAAATGTGATGCCCACTTCTCCCTCCCTTCCATCTTAAAAGATCCGTGTCATCAGTTCTGATGATGTATATTTTCAAATTCCCTTTGCCTCCTCCCCTGAGCTGTCTGACCTGGGCAGAGGCTGGCTGAAGGGCTTATGGGAAGTCAGTTACCCTGTAGAAATCTGGACTAAAAGTAGCCTTGTCCAGTGTTTGATACATCTGGGCACATTGCCAAGATTTTTGACAAGATAAATGACTTAATGATTTCCACCCATTCTCATTCCAAGTCAGTGTGATTGATACAGAGGTGGTCAAAGCAGCTTCTGAATTGAGATCAATACTATTTAATATCTAAATTTCATTTTGGAATGTGACTAAGGATAAGCTAGTGGATTTTTGTTAGAGGTAGAATTATTTTTAAAATAATGATCCTCAGGGCCCCATAGATTTTCCAATTACTATTATAAGGGGAAAAAACCTGCTGCAGATGACGGGCAAGCTCTTGCCTTGATTTGCATAGTAAAAAATGTTTTGATATTTTTCAAGTGGAAGATCAAAGTGTTAGGATTCCATTAGTCACTATATTAGGAACAAAGACAGAAGCATAGATTTTGTTTTAATTTGAAAGCAAGTGGCCTTATCTTCTATTTCATGTTATTAGGGTCTCAGGGAAGTCCATTTATGTTTTGCATGCATAAATAGATTAAGAAAGAGGAAGATTAGGAGATTCTCTTGAATTAGTATCTTCAAAGAATAATGGAAAGCATCTTAATTAGTTATGCCAGGACTTATTTCAGGGTGAGATGTTATTTGATATTCATAGCTAGAGGCAAAGCATATTTTAAAAATACACAAATATGTGTAGTTCTTAAACATAATATTTGTGTTTTGGGGGTAACTCTGATTCAAAATGTATCCAACACTTGTAAGTTGCTCCTTTCTATAACGGCACTCCTGCTATCCTGTTAATACTTTTACTACTACTACTACTACTACTACTACTACTAATATCACCACCACCAAAACTGCTTCTACCACTAGTAATCCTGGTGCTTTTACTGCTATTAATGATCATGATAATGATGAGCCCTCCAATTAACTCAACAACTACTGTGTTCCTAGTCTTTTATGAGGTACTTGTATAATCACAACCATAAGATCAGTACTATCACTGTCCCTACTACACATTAAGAGAGGGGCAGAAAGAAGTAGTAATCTGCCCAGCGTCACCCAGCCAGTGAGTGATGGACCCTCACCTCATGCCCAGATCAGCTTCAGTAAAAAGGTCAAGCTCCTTCAAGTCCTCCATGACGTCTTTAATAGAAAAAGCAGATAACAATATTTATGGAAAGCAAAGTTTGATGTCTGATCTTCTTTTGTACTTTTTTGTCATGCTACCTTTTCAGAGAATTTTCAACCATTTTTATGTAATACAAATGCTCTGTAAGTTGAGTGAGTGAACCCTCCCCTTATACCAAAATACATACATTCTTGGCTGCAGCCAAATTGAATCAATCCATCCCTGTTTCCCAGACTGTGCCCATCCCTACTTCCCCTTTCAGGAGCACTTGTGACAGTCACCTACAAAGAGATAAAAGAAAGGCCACTGTTTGCAGCTAAGGGAGAACTGGGGTATTAAGGGAAGAAAGCACAGCCCAATTAGCTGGCATTCCATTCAGGGGTGAGCCCTCACTGGCAGGTGGGAGCCACAGCTCCGAAGTCAGTTTCATGGAGATTAGAGCCACTTTAGGCATAAACCTCAAAGGCCTCAAAATAAATCTGCAGAGTGGGGAATTCACAGGTGAATAATGGGAAATTGACTCCAGAGTTACAGCATTTCAGGAAGCAACTGACACAGAAGACATCTGAAACACTTGAGAAGGATCCTGATACTCACTTGGCACTGGCTGTGTTCAGTCACTTGCCCTTCATTCTTCTTCTAATGGCCTTCTGATTGATCTTGCTTTCTAGCTTGCATTAGGGCAGTTTCAGCCTAGTCTGTATTGCACAGAAGGTATTCTAACAGAATTAAGAAAGATCTCAAGGAAGGAAATCCAACCATACTAAAATAAAAGTAAGGCTGCTTTCAAGAATAGTCTTCCATTTTTTTCTGGTTGCTATTTTTGTTGTGGTTGTTGTTTTATTGTTTGTTTGTTTGTTTGTTTTAATGCCCAGGGGCAGCTTCTCTGGTTCACAAAGTCCTCTTGGACTCAGAGCCCAGGATTCATTATTGGACGTCCCTCCCCCCATATTTATTTTGAGCATGATAGTGCAAGCAGGGGAGGGGCAGAGAGAAAGGAGAGAGGAGAGACTCCAGGCAGGCTCTGTGCTGGAGCCTGACGTGGGGCTAAAAACCACGAACCATGAGATCATGAGCTGAGCTGAAGTCAAGAGTTGGACACTTAACTGACTAAGCCACCTAGGCACTCTATTTTTTTTTTTCTGTGCTATTAAGTGATATGATAGCACCATAGTGTTTAAGGTCATGGGCTCTAGTGTCAGATGGGTCTGGTTTTGAATTCCATCTTCTCCATTTATTGATGGCAAGTTACAGAACCTCTCATGGCTGCACTTTCCTGCTGTGTAAACCAGGGGAGGAATGATAAGTCCTTTGGGTAGCTGTCTTGAAGATCAATTTGAGGGAGTACAGATTTATCCCTTAGCACATCTCTAGCATAGAGCACACATTCAATCAATGTGAGCTGCTATGTTGTTGTTGTTGTTGTTGTTGTTGTTGTAATGAAGGATCCCTATTGATTGTGTGTAGGACCCAAGTTCATCCAGTGACTGCTAATATTTCACCCCATTTTCTAAAGAAGGTCACCAGCAGCATTTCTATGCATTATGCCATTTCCTATCTTGGCACTGATTTTGAATTCAGAACCAAAGTCAAAGTGACAAATCCCTTTAATTTTTTTCTTTGGAGGTCAAAAGCCTTTCTTTCATTCACTGACTTGTACCAGCAGGGCTGATAGTTACTGCATTCTCACAGGCACTTACAAGCTTGTTACAAATGAGTTGTCTGGTGGATTTAAACCTCTCTTCCTTTTAGGAAATGAAACTGCACCACTTTACTGAGCCAGGCCATGTATCTAATCATTTACCATAGCTGAGAGCCAGAAAAAATTTGGTTCTGTTCACTTCACGCTAGAAAGGAGAAATCATTCTCCCTAACTTCCACCATCCCGAGAAAAAACATAAACACGTATTCCTAGGTTTTCACCCTTCAATTTGGGTTGCATCCACTTGGTAGGGGGGAGGGGGAAGATAAGTGAATGGATTCTAAGTTTTAAAATGCAAATCTGTACTAGAATGTCATTTAACATTCTTCCACTGAGATATTCTCCAACTTGCACTGTCCAACCACCAGAACAATGTGGATTAGGAGGCGGGGGTAGTTCTGACTTCCTCCCTGCAAAGAGTCAAGAGCTCCAAAACCCCTCTTGGATTCTTGGTTGTCCTAGAGGAAGCCAGGAAGGCTGTCCTTTTTTCCTTCTTCCTCCTTTCACCAAGTTAATTTTTCTCCTCTTTCTGGTCATCCTTTGTATCTTCCAGGGCTGATACTTCGCAGGTGCATGCAGATCCAGCTGTACATGTTTAGATCTATTGAAAGAGTTAATCGGGGGCACCTGGATGGCTCAGTTGGCTAAGCGTCCGACTTTGGCTCAGGTCATGATCTCACAGTTCATACGTTCGAGCCCCGAGTCGGACTTTGTGCTGACAGTTTACAGCCTGGAGCATGTCTTCAGATTCTGTATCTCTTTCTCTCTCTCTGACCCTCCCTTGCTCACGCTCTCTCTCTCTCTCTCTCTCTCTCTCTTTCTCTCTCAAAAAATAAATAAAACATTAAAACAAAGAAAGAGCTAATCAGTAGCCTCTATTCTAAGAACCCACCCCCTTCAAGTGTGCCTTACACTGCCCAATCTCTTTCCCTGGATCCCCTACCCTCCCCCCACCAACCTTTTAACTGAAGTGTTGACCCCTAGCAGGGCAGGAGACCTCCAGACCCGACCCTGCTTCAGTTCTGTAACATCAGCTCCATTCTGCTTGGGAAGTTCTCTTGGCAATTCTTCTGAGAAACCCTTCTGAGAAGAGGGGCCAGACCCTTGAGGGGGAGGGAGAAAGGTTTTCCAAACTGAGAGAGCAGCATATGTATAACATGGAGGCAAGACAGAGGAGGTACTTTAAGGGGTGCTGCAGGCCTTCCCTGTGATGTAAGGTGAGATTGGGCTGGAAAGCTAGGTGGTGGTACACAGGCTGATTATATACCCCATCCCAGTTCCTTCTTTCATGAAGACCTTTCTGGCCTATTAAACCCTGAGTCCAAATTCTTAGCAAGGCAGGATCTCTGTCTCCTTTCTTAGAAAGCAGTGTCGGCTCAATCTTCACACCCTCCTAGGAGGTGAGGAAAAATACTTCATTTCTTCTTTCTAGTACATCAAAGAACAAAGGAGTTAAGTTTTCGTATAAAGGTTGTCTGAACCTCCTTCGAGATTTTGTCAGAGGAACTTGTTTGTTCTCTACTGAAGTAAGGAGCACCTCCCTAAGCCTCTAGTCTGGCTTAGTGGAACAGACTCATTAAAGCATTGGTGTATTAAAATGGGAGGAGCTTGATTATTATCAGAACTGGGATAAGAATAGAGTTCTAGAGGTAGTGGACAGGATGACAAACTTCATCTGCAAACAGTCGGCAAGAAGGAGAGGCGTGGTCAGGTAAATACGCTAGTAAAACACAAATTCAAGTGGGTAGACATATAAGGGACTTGTCAAAAAAAAAAGATACAAATCTTGGGGATCATGCAAAAGGTCTGGAAGAGTCATGCTCCCTCTGAAACCTGTTGAGGGTGGCCTTCCTTGCCTCTTGTTGGCTTCCGGGGGTCGCATAGCAGTCTTTGGTGTTTCTTGGCTTGAGCTGTATTACTCTGATCTTTGCCTCCATTGTCACTTGGCATCTGCCTGTGCCTTCAGATTGTCTTCTTGTGAGGACGGTAGTCACCTTGCATTAAGGACTCACTCTACTCTAGAATGGTCTCACTTTAACTCATTACATCTGCAATGACCCTGTTTCCCAGGAAGTTCACATCCTGAAGGCCCCGGCATTTGGACTTCAACATATCATTTGGGGGGAAACAACTCCTAGCAAACATCTTACTTATCTTGTCATCGATGAGTTAAATGATGCCTTTAGTATACGTTAATTCTATGTTTATATATATTAGGATCATGTTTTTAACATTTTGGAAACTATACTTGGACCATCTTTGGAGGCTAATAAGGATGTTGGAATGAAGGGCAGGTGTGAGATCAGCTAGAAAGTCTTGTGGCTATTGGATCTTGACCAGTGACTGGAGAAAAGGAAGAGATGTCCCCAACCACACCGCCAGGCTTGTTCGGCAGGAAGTAGATGTGTCCCCTGATGCCACATACCATCCCCTACCTATAAAACACTTATAAATAGAGGGAAGGTTCTTTAACACCATCACTAGATTATGACATGAGTTTTATCATGGGATATTTATGTTTGTGGGCTTTTTCATAAGTAAAATTACCCTGTGGGAACCTAATAATGAAGTTCACAAATTGTAAGGCCTTGCCAAATTGCCTGTCAACCCGCCAGTCCCCAGAACTGGGATGCTGACTTAAGTTGATCTCTGCCATCATACCTGCCTGCATCCACAGGAGATCTTAGTTCGGTTGCCCAGCCTATTGCTCTGCTGCTGGACTACGCTCCTAATTACTGAATCGATCAGATCTTTGGGGATGTTAATCTTTGTGTTCTTTGCTTCCTTGGTCTCCTATTCCCTGTAGCCAGATCTCCTGAATATTCATTGCTAGCACAGTGTTCAGGACACATTAGAGACACAATAACTATTTGAATAAAGGAGTAAGCAGCTTATGGTTGGCCCAGATGCTGTCAATAATCCACTTGCTCCTTCAGACTCTTATCTTTGACATAGATCTTTAAGAAGTTTCAGCTTCTCCCTGGCAGGCTTTTATTGCTCTCTTGAACTGGCCCAGTCTATGCTGTGAAATATGGCTCTGATACCTCTTTGAACTTTTGAATCACAGTCTACTTGTAGGCTAACAATGGTCTAAATTATTAACCTACTACCTTTGAAATGAACACCCTCATGCTTCTCTAGGAATGCATATTTGCAGAAAGCCAAGAATCAGCATAGACTAAAAGGCCAGTTTTCCTTACAGCCTCAAACAAGTTTTGGCAAATTTTCCTCTTTAATGATTTTGCTTTGCTTAAGTTCAAATATTTTACTCTTTGGTCCACTTAAAAGCTCGATGAGTTAGTTAATGAGACCCACATATATTATTATAGACTCTGAGAGATTTAATTAAAATGTGCTAATGTGTAAAATCAACTGTGCATCAATGGTTTCTTAATTTTCCCCAAGTTCAGATGGAGTGAATTAATGGTACTTACCATAACTTTGGGGGTGTTGTAGAAATTCTACATATAGTAGCAATTAGATTCTCTGTGTATTACATAGAATGTTAATCTTTAGGATAAGATTTAACAGCTAGAAGTCTCATACAGTAATTATTTTGTGGCTTTTGACAAAAATATTTACGGAATTATAGTTTAGTGTGAGAATATACCCTGTAGCTGTTAACATGTCAAAACATGTTAGACGGCTCTCACAACCTGTTCGTTAGTGTTAAAACTCAATTAATGTATAAATTAACTTCAAATATACTTTTACTGACTACATAATCAAATGTGGAACTGAAATAAGTTTTTAGACTTTTGATGTCTAATGAATCTACATGATTTAGTATCTAGTCAACTGTAGCTTTAATCTGTAATAATAACTGCTTTGATTATTAAGTTATTACTATTACCAAGTAGGAATTTGACAGGCATTGTGCATAGTGCTTTACATACATCATATCATTTAATCTTTGGCATAAACTTGGGATGGAGGTACAGATTGAATACCTATTTTATAGCTGAGAAAACTGAGGCTCTGTGAAGTTAACCTAGTTATCCAAGTAACATGCAATTTCATGAAGAGGGTCTGAAACAGAGCCTGGACTTGACCCCAGAGTTGCCTGATGCCAAAACTCATGTTCTTAACTACCACTCATTATTGCCCTTTCCAGGAAATGCTACTCATGATATATATTGATTACTATGACTGGTTTTATGTTTATAGCTCATTGACATGGTTTCACTTTGCTCTGTTTCAGTTTGTTTTTAATTTTTTTAATGTTTATTTTTGAGAGATCGAGAGTAATAGAGCATGAGTGGGGGAGGGGAAGAGAGAGAGAAACAGAATCTGAAGCAGGCTCCAGGCTCTGGGCTGTCAGCACAGAGCTTGATGCGAGGCTCAAACTCATGGACCATGAGATCATGACCTGCGCCAAAGTAGGATGCTTAACCGACTGAGCCACCCAGGCGCTCCACTGTGTTTCAGTTCTTTACCAAACAGAATCACGGCTACCCTGCATACCTTAGAGAAATCCATTAAAAGTGTAATGATTTAGGGGCGCCTGGGTGGCTTAGTCGGTTAAGCGTCTGACTTTCGCTTAGGTCATGATCTCGCGGTTCGTGGGTTCGAGCCCCGCGTCGGGCTCTGTGCTGACTGCCAGCTCGGAGCCTGGAGCCTGTTTCAGTCTGTGACTCCCTCTCTCTCTGGCCCTCCCCTGCTCACGCTGTCTCTCTCTCTCTCCTAGAAATAAATAAAATATTTTAAAAAAAATTTAAAAAAAAGTGTAATGATTTAAAATACGCATATTTAGGCATCTTTACCATGGTGGCTTTTTTCTTTCTTTTTTTAAGTAAGATACTTAGGAATGAAGAAAGAGAGAGAAGGAAATTAATGTATTACTTGGGGCATCTATTCTGATCTAGACATCGAAGTAGACACTTCACAGATTAAATCCCTATAATGGCTTGCAATCTTCAATCGCTTATCCAAATCTTTCAAGCCGGATGTGTTTCAACATTCAGTTTGTTTGTTTGTTTAGAAACATGTACATTGAACATGTACTTTTTTGATGTCAACAAATCATATGAAACAAAACCTAAATGGAATAAATGAAGGCTATACTTGGTTCCGTGTTGGTTCAGGTCACATTTTACAGTTAGAGGAGTCCATGTCAGGTCAGGTTTGCTACCAAATATGCTCTGAAAACCTTTAATTTTTTAGAACTTTTGATTTCAGAATCAGGACTATGGCATGTGGATTTGTATTACCCAAGGAAACTATAGCTGAAACTCCTTCAGTGACTTGCGCTTTGGTCACATGGCTCATAAAAAGTGGAGCAAGAATTGGAACCTAGAGCTTGTTCAAGTGAGAATCTCCATTTGATTTCCATGGTCTCTTTTTGTAAATGTCCCTAAGGATGCAGAAGGGAGAATTAAGTTTCCTCCAGTGCCATGCTCTTATGGCTCTGAGTTGCTAGGCAAATGCAGCCTTCACTCAGGCTTCCCCAGGGGATTCAGTGATGTGCACAAGAATGGTATTGTGCAAGGTCTTGCTCACCTCCCCTGATCCTTCTAACGACCTGACCAGCATGTGCCCCAGCACACTCTGCCTTTCTTGATGACACACCAACTCTAGAAGAACACACAGATACGTGGGCATGAATAGATTCTTTAAATTATGCCCTAAGCTTTATATTAAATTAGACATTTAGTTAATAATTTCCCCAGCTAACCAGTAATGGCTCTGATCATTCCTGGGCTATAGTATTCTGTATCTCATCACCCTGTCCCACATTTCTCTTTCTGCGATAGTACCTGGAGGTAGAAGTTGAGGGTGGGCCCTCATTCAGTACTGAAATTTTAAGATGCTTACAAATCACCTGGGGTGTTGTTAAAATGCATTAAATAGGACAGTCAGTGTGGGACAAGCCTGAGATGGTGCATTTCTCACAAGCTCCCGGGTGATGCTACAGGTCCATGGACCACACTTTGAGTAACAATGGCTTAGGTGACTGAATGAAGATTAGGTCAAGTAGAAGTCCTCTATTTCTTTCCTCTCCAAGGCAGAATTCTTCCTTTACCAGTTTGCTGGGATGGGCTTAGTGTTAGAATAACCGAGGCTTGGTGTTAGAGTCTTTGATTAGTATAATTTGTACCCTGGTCTCCCTTGCATTGGTTAAGATTTCATGAACATTTATGGCTGGATGGGTCCACGTGGGCTTTTATTTGCTAAAGACCCTCAGGTCTGCATGCTGTCTCCTATCAACTCACCCCTGCCTAATAGAGCTGGCATTTTGCCCTCTCACTGACTCTTGTCTAGAAGTCCATGCCACTCAAAAACTGAAGGTGCTTTGAGTTGGTATACTAAAACTTCCCTCTGAGCACAATGAGCCACATGTTTAATATTATGTAACTACATTTCAGTATTTGAGAGGGAGATTGCAAGGGACCTCTTTCAAATGTATCATATTAGGTGAGAATGCCAGAGACCCTGCCCCTCCACCATGCACAGATCTCAACTTACCTAAAATACCTCCACATCTCAAGGTGCAGAACTGAATAGTTATATCAGAGACTGTGCCCTATAAACCAAAATATTCATTTCATGGGCCTTTGAAGAGGAGATGCCTACCCTGCTCCATGCCATGGGGATGTGTATAAGTTGAGTTCTCTGGATGTAATGTGTGATATATTCAATGAGAACTCATCTGCATAATTTTATTTTTTTAATTTATTTAATTAATTAATTTATTTATTTATTTTTATTTCATTTTAGAGAGTGAAAGCATGTGAGCAGTGGAGAGGGGCAGAGGGAGAGAGAGAGAATCTAAGCAGGTTCTACACTCAGCACAGAGCCTGATGTGGGGCTCCATCTCACAACCTTGGGATCGTGACCTGAGCAGAAATCAAGAGTTGGATGCTCAACCAAGTCACCTAGCTCCCCGATGCATAAGACTATTTTTAAATGTAAAATGTGAATAATAGATCCTTCTCTATATTTCCTTTTGTAAATCTGGATTTTTTACCAGGTACTTGCTTTGGACCAAGATCACATACACAGGAAGGCAGATGACAAAAACAATAACTTTGAAAATATTCCCCCCATTTATAATAAACTCTAGCTCTAGACCTGGATAGGTTCCATTCTGATTGTAAATACAAAAACATATCCCTCTCAAAAATATTTAGCCTTACGGTGGTGGAGCTTAATTATTTAGTGTTTACTGAATACCATGTTAGGAACTTGAGGGACGAGAGAGATGTCACTATCAACTGTATAGGTCATAAAAACAGTATGCATTTCATACTATTAATTATATATTTCTATCTGTTTTCTATTGGTTTTATTCCTTTTACCATGGTTCTGCAGATGTTATATACTGTTTTAGCAGATAATCATTTTAAATCAACAGAGTATAGATTAGATCTATCTACCTGTTATCTAAAGAGAAAGAGTTTTGTACTTGTAGTTGACAGTAGAACATGAAAGCTTCATTTTTAATGGCTTCATAGCATTCCCTCATATCTATGGCCATGCAGAGCTTTTCCATTGCCCTATAGCTGGGCATTTATATGTTTTCCACGTGTTGCTATCTTCCTTCATGTTTGATTTAAAATCAAAAGAAGATTACAAAAATTTAAGGCTATCAAAGTGCCTGGGTGTTTCTTCAGTAAAGCATCCAACTTCGGCTCAGATCATGATCTCACACAGAGTTCAGGGTTCAAGCCTTGTGTCGGGCTCTGTGCTGACAGCTCAGAGTCTGAAGCCTGCTTCAGATTCTGTGTCTTCCTCTCTCTCTGTCTCTCCCCCATTTGTGCTCTCTCTCTCTCTCAAAAAGAAATAAACATTAAAATTTTTAAAAAAATTTTAAAGCTATTAATAAAAAACATATCATCAAATTCTACTCAAGATTTTGTGTCAGCTTACCCTTGCATTAGTTATAAATGGGACACTACCAGTTTTTCTTTTAAATTGTTGTGAGTTTCATAATAGAAAATTATATCCCTCTTGGTTAAACTTTTATTGGCCATAACTGACATGTTTTTTCAATTTTTTATTTTCCCTTATTTTTATTTATGATATTTCTTTTACATACAGCAATCTCTCATTTCTATGTCAGATTAACCTTCTCCTTAATGTATCATTTGTCTTTATTCTTTAAAAGGCACTGTAAACCATGAGAGGCTCTTGAACACTGAGGGCTGATTGCGGTGGGGGAGAGGGGAAGGGGGCGATGGGCATGGAGGAGGGCACTTGTGAGGATGAGTCCTGGGTGTCATACGGAAACCAACTTCACAATAAACTATTAAATAAATAAATAAATAAATAAATAAAACCGAAAAAATAAAAATAAATAAATAAAAGGCACTGCTTATTCCTAATTTAGATAGTTATTCTTTGCCATTTTTCTTCCATTGCATGTGTGTGTGTTTTCATTTATTTCTGCTTACTTATTTGTATCTGCACATGTTTTGGTTATTTTGTGACATAAAGATTTACTTTGATATTCTTTCTCAAATTATTATAAAATTGTTCCAGCATTACTTATTGGAAGTATAAGTCCCTGGCCTAGAGACAGAAATTCAAACTTTAATGTTATGTATTTCTAGTGTCTCTTTTGGGGCTTTTAGATCTCTTTCTTTGAACTACTTATCAATCCTTGGAGTAGTACAAGACTAATATTTTAGATCTGCCTAATGAGATTCAATACTTATAGAGCATGCCTCTCCTTCTTACTCTGCTCTTTCAGGTTCCTTGGCTTGTCTTGCTAATCATTTCTTCCAGTGAAATATAATATTTTTTGTGTTTTTTATCTGAAATCATTCTAAATCTTTAGAAATTTACAAGAATAATACAAAGAAGTGTAGATGCAGATGTAGTTTTCTTTAGCATTTCCAACATTTGCCCTTTTATCCACATGGATGTGTTATTTACTTTTTCATTTGAGAAAATTATGTTTTTATTATTTGTAATTTTTACTTAAGGTAGATTCTATATGTTAAAACTCTTAATATTTCAGTGTTTACTTTCTCAGAATGAGGGTGTTCTTTGATAATCACAGCAAATGATTTATCAGCTTGAATCTATTAATACACAATGTTTTTTATCTATAGTCCATATTTCAAATTTGTCTCAATTTGCCCAATATTGTCCCAATAATTTCCTTTATAGCACTTTGTTTTCCTCCAGTAGAGAATCTACTCTGGATCATTACATTTTTCCTGTCTGCTTAGTCTCCTTCAGTCTAGAACAATTCTTCAACCGCTCTTTGGCTTTCATGATATTGACATTTTTTTAACAAATAAAGGTCAGTTACTTTTTATAGTGCTCAGATTTGGGGTTTGAAGATGGTCCTTCATAAGAAAGATTCATGTTACACATTTCTAGTCAGAATACCATGTAAGTAAGGTGTTCTTTCCAGCACATCACATCGGGGGCACATGATGTGCACCTGACCTTCATGGATAATGTTTCTTGTGGCATCAGTCAGGGTACATACTCTACTTTTTTCCCTTGCACCTAAGAAGCACTCTTCAAGGAGACACTTCAAGACCTCTATCTTTGATAGTTCTGGTATGAAACAATCTTCACATGGTTGCAAAGCAATCATTTTCTAACCCCCTCTCCTCCATATTTATTAGCAGGTGCAATCAAGTACTTCATAATACAGTTTCTTACTATAGGCTGATCCCAGAAATTGGGAAAATGTAGAATTTACCTTATTAAAACTATATGAGTATTCTTATATGTTACGGGGTTAAAAGATGCAGCTTAAGAAATATAATCAATGGTATTATAGTAGCATTGTATGGTAACACATGGTAATTACACCTGTGAAAAAAATATGTATGGATAATCTTCACCACTGAAAAACAAATAGTTAGTAGTACTGGTACTATAGAAAGAGGTATATATACCTAGTTAGCCATTATCCCAAATAAGTCTGAGATAACAAAGTTCATTTTTATTTATTTCCATATTTTTGGTTTTGAAATCAGAGCATGTATCTTCTCACATTCTACATTAACCAGATGTTCCGGCTCTGGAGTTAAGAGGTTTCTTCAAAGAGTCCTCTGGTTCTTTTAGAGGGGAATGGTATTTAGCAAACAAAATCTGGCTTCTAGGTGGCTCTGGGGCATTATTCAGTCCACGCCTATGAACCAGTAGCCTGAAAAAACGAGTTCAGTCCCAAAGGTTTCTAACTTTGACAAATCACTGATGTCTCCTAGTACAATAAACCAATTTTTGAAATAAAACAGGAAATTTATAACACTTTATTTCAGTATTTTAATCTCCCTTCTTTCACAGTGAGAACTCTGATCCCATCATTAAGATGTTTACTCATTTGCCCGGTTCTACAATCCATGTGGAATAGTTTCAAAACCACACATCTACAAAACCACACTATAAAAAGAGTTCAAGATTTGATATCAGTTCTTTTTTTTTCTATTCTTTATACTTCACTGAAGATACATGTCAAAGTACTGTGTTTAAAAGTTACCTGGATTTGTTTTCTTGCCTTTTCAGTATTGTTACTTATTTAAAATGTAGTGGGGGGGTCATTTATTTCTGTCTATATTTAGTTTTAGTGTCTTATTTCCATTCTTGCTGATTTAATTTTATTTTTTTCATGTGTAGAATATGAACAGGATTCTAAAAGTCAAAAGTAGCAGGAAAGGAATAGTTTTAAAGTGTGTCTCCATCCCTTGCCCCTTGTTATCTATAGCCTATACTAGATTAGTAAAGAGTTTGATTGGTTTCTGTTTTATTTTTCCTCTATTTTTTTGTTTGGAAAAATAAGCAGATGTACATGTTTTCTATTTTCCTTTGTTTATCACACAAAGGTAGCATATTAAGTATAATGTCTTTTACATTGCTCTCTTTGCTGAAATACATCTTAATAATTATTCTCCATTCAGTGCATAGAGATCTTCCTTCATCTTACTTATGGGTATCGTGTTCCCGTTTATATATATACTATAGTTGATTCAACTAATAACCTATATGGGCACTTGATATAATTATCAATATTTTGCAGTTACACGTGCTGCTGTAATGAATGACCTTGGATATATATGCTTTTGTATTATTGGAAGATATTTTTTCATGTGTATTTTCAGATATGTGATTGATGTATCAAATAATAAAAGCATGGAGAGAGAAAATAATATGTGTGCATATTCTCCTCCTCTGTTGGAGTGATGCCTTCAAAGTTCCACCATCAGTATATGAGCGTGACTATTTTCCCGAGGCCTTACCAATACACTATGCTGTTACACTTTGAATATTTGAATGATACTTGAGAAGTCTCCGTTTCTCTTATTTAAAAGTGAAATTGAAATCTTTTCATAGCTTTAAAGATCATTTTGAAATCTTTTGTAAAAACATCTTGCTTTTTCTATAAAATGTTGTTTTTTCATTTCACTTTTTCTTTTATAAGAAATTTACTTGATAGATAATCTAAGTTTACAATAAAAAAGAAATCAAGAAACTGATCTCATTCACAACTGCACAAAAAAACCATACAATACCTAGAAATGAACCTAACCAAAGATATAGGATATCTATGATGAAAACTATAGAAAACTTATGAAGGAAATTGAAGAAGATACAAAGAAATGGAAAAACATCTATGCTCATGGATCAGAAGAATAAATATTGTTAAAACGTCATTCCTACCCAAAGCAATCTATGCATTCAATGCAATCCCAATCAAAATTGCACCAGCATTCCTCTCAAAACTAGAACAAACTATCCTAAAATTTGTATGGAAACACAAAAGGCCCTGAATAGCCAAGGTAATACTGAAGAAGAAAACCAAAACGGGAAGCATCACCATCCCAGACTTTAGCCTCTACTACAAAGCTGTCATCATCAAGACAGTATGGTATTGGCAGAAAAACAGATACATAGACCAATGGAATAGAATAGAGAACTCAGAATTGGACCCACAAATGTAAGGCCAACTAATCTTTGACAAAGCAGGAAAGAGTATCCAATGGAAAAAAGACAGCCTCTGTAACAGATGGTGCTGGGAGAACTGGACAGTTCATGCAGAAGAATGAAACTAGATCATTTTCTCACACCATACACAAAAATAAACTCAAAATGGACAAAGGACTTGAATGTGAGACAGGAAACCATCAAAATCCTAGAGGAGAAAGCCGGAAACAACCTCTTTGACCTCAACCACAGCAATTTCTCACTTGACCCATCCCTAAAAGCAAGGGAATCAAGAGCAAAAATGAACTCTTGGGACCTCATCAGGATTAAAAGCTTCTGCATGGCAAAAGAAACAATCCATAAAACTAATAGGCAACCGACGGAATGGGAAAAGATAGTTGCAAATGATATATCAGATAAAGGAGTAGTATCCAAAATCTATAAGGAACTCACCAAACTCCACACCCAAAAAACAAATAATCCAGTGAAGACATGGGCAGAAGACGTGAAGAGACACATCTCCAAAGAAAACATCCAGATGGCCAACAGACACATGAAATGATGCTCTGCATCCCTCATCATCAGGGAAATACAAATCAAAACCACACTGAGATACCACCTCACGCTGGTCAGAGTGGCTAAAATGAACAAATCAGGAGACTCTAGATGCTGGCGAGGATGTGGAGAAATGGGCACCCTCCTACACTGTTGGTGGGAATGTAAACTGGTGCAGCACCTCTGGAAAACAGGGTGGAGGTTCCTCAAAAAATTAACAGTAGAACTCCCCTATGACCCAGCAATAGCACTGCTAGGAATTTACCCAAAGGATACAGGAGTGCTGATGCATAGGGGCACATGGACCCGAATGTTCATAGCAGCACTCTCAACAATAGCCAAAACATGGAAAGAGCCTAAGTGTCCATCAACGGATGAATGGACCAAGAAGATGTGGTTTATCTATACGATGGAATACTACATGACAATGAGAAAGAATGAAATCTGGCCATGTGTAGCAACATGGATGCAACTTGAAGGTGTTATGCTGAGTGAAATAAGTCAGGCAGAAGACAGATACCATATGTTTGCATGTATAGAAGGATTAGGAGGAACTTAACAGAGGACCATGGGAGAGAAGAAGAGGAAAAATAGGGAGAGGGAAGAAGGCAAACCATGAGAGATTCTTGAATGCTGAGAATAAACTCAGGGCTGGTAGGGGAGAGGGGAAGGGGGGTGATGGGCACAGAGGAGGGCACTTGTGGGGATGAGCACCGGGTATTATATGGAAACCAACTTAACAATAAACTATTAAAAAAAAAAAGAAACATTCTCCATTCCTTCCCAAGTTAACACAGATGTTATTAATATTTCCTTAATGTTTGAAAATTATACATGTTAGGGGTGCCTGGGTGGCTTAGTTGGTTAAGCGCCTAATTCTTAATTTTGGCTCAGGTCATGATCTCACAGCTTGTGAGATGGAGCCCAGAATCCAGCTTGGGACTCTCTCTCTCCTCTCTCTCTCTCTCTCTCTCTCCACCAGCACATGTCTGTATGTGCTTGCATGCACACTCACTCTCTTTCCCAAAATGAATAAACTTAAAAAAAAGAAAAATTATAAATGTTAAAAAATAGTAATAGGAGTATTACTGCAAATACTTTCTCCCAATTTTTCATTTATGTTTTGACTTTGCTTGTGTTTACTTGCATGAGAAAACTTCCTTCCCAGCTTTACTGAGGTATAATTATCACATGAAAACTTTATTATTTTTAATGTACTCAGATGCACCAAACTCCCTTTTACTATCAAAGTACAGTTAACACACAATGTTACATTAGTTCAGGTGTGCAACATAGTGCTCGGACAACTCTGTATGTTATGCTTTTCTCACCATACATGAGAATGGTGCTACTGTCTGTTACAATTTCACATTATTACAATACCATTGACCATATTCCCTGTGTTGTACCTTTGATTCCCGTGACTTTGACATTCCAAAACTGAAAGCCTATATAGCCTCTCCCCTTCAGCCATTTTGCCAGTCTCCCTACCTCCCTTCTCCTTACCACCATTTCTCTGTGTTTACAAGTCTGTTTCTATTTTTTGTTTGTTTGTTCATTTGTTTTTTTAGATTCTACATGTAAGTGAACTCAGATCTGTCTTTCTCAGTCTGACTTATTGAGCCTGACTCAATACTCTCTGGGTCCACTATATTGTTGGAAATGGCAAGATCTCATTTTTTATGGCTGAATAATATTCCTCTGTGTGTGTGTGTGTGTGTGTGTGTGTGTGTGTGTGTGTGTGTGTGTGTATCTCAATATATACTTAGATTGTTTCCATATCTTGAACATTGTATATATTGTTGTAATAAACATAGGGGTGCAGATACCTTTTCAAGTTAATGTTTTTTATTTTCTTTGGGTAAATAGCAGTAGAATTATTGTATCACACACATGGTATTCCTATTTTTGATTTTTTAAGGAACCTCCACACTGTTCTCCACAGTGGCTGCCACCAATTTACATTCCCACCAACATTACATTAGGGTTTTTTTTTCCTCTACATCCTTGCCAACATTTGTTGCTTCTTATGCTGTTGATTTTAGCCATTCTGACAGGTATAAGGTGATATTTCATTTTGGTTTTGATTTGTACTCACCTAATAAATGTTGGGTGCAAAGCAATCATGTAAAGATTTTACAATTCTTTAACCTCAAGAAGCCCGGAATATGTATACTATTGCTTCTCATGGGAAATTCTCTTTTTATGGATGTAACCCATACCCAGCCACAAGGATCACTTCTCCAAAGCGTGCACAGAATGGGAAGAAAAGAATGAGTGGGGTTCCAAGAGGTCTATTTCCTTCCGATTCAGTTTGCTTTTTATAATGACAGAACTAGTCTGATCTTAATTTGAAAGGAGCATCCCAGCCAAATGAGGGGGGAAAAAACTCACGTATTTCGTGGGAAGATGATAAGAATTAAAATTCAAAGGCATGTGTCAATTTGAAAGAAGACTCTGAGGGCTTTGAAGTTCACCCACAAGGGAGGTGGAGGAGTGATACAACAATGTCCATGTTAATATAGAGACAGAAATGAGGAAAGGCAAAAATGTGAAAGAGAAAGTTGGAAGTCTCTTCCACCAACCTTGTCCAAGAGCATGCCTCTGGACAGTTCAGAACACAGTTCCCTTTCGAAAGGGAAAATTAACTAAGGGGTGCGTGGGTAGCCCAGTTGGTTAAGTGGCTGACTTCAGTTCAAGTCATGATCTCGCGGTCTTTGAGTTTAAGCCCAGTCCATGAGTTCGAGCCCTGTGTCAGGCTCTATGGTGACAGCTTGGAGCCTGGGGCCCGCTTTGGATTCTGTGTCTCCCTCTCTCTGCCCCTCCCCTGCTCATGGACTCTCTCTCTCTTTCTTTCTCTCAAAAATAAATGCAGAAAAAGAAAATTTTTTAACTGAATGGGAAACTTAACATGATAGGAAAAAACCCATTTATGAAATGGACTGAAAGTAATGACAGCCACAGGTTATCCAGGCCCCAGTCACCAAGTACTGACATGTATATAACAATGTGCAACCCCTACTGGATTCCAATAATACGTTACCTTATGTTTATCAGTATTTTTGATTTTGAAATACAGAAGTTGTTTTGGGGTTTAGAACACAAAAGTATGAGTCAAAGATGCCTGCAAAGTGTTTGTGAATTTATCCACATTTACAATAGTGACGCCTAGTGTGTACATGGCATTGATGGGCATTTCACTTTAACCAGGAAGTCTTCCTCAAGTATATGCTACCCCTGTGAGCTAGTGACGACTGAGCCATCACTCAGGATAATGTGTGTGTTCACTCACAAACTTGAACAGAGACTCTGCTGTGTGACAAAATAATTAGGTCCAGTGTTTCTCACATGTTGGTGGGCTACTTGGATCATCAGGAAATGCTATGGAAAGGGATGTATAGAAAGATATTGGTTTCCCTCAATACAGACGAGACAAGCTCTTATTTTCAGAACAGTGTTCTTCTATATTAAGAGGAAACCAAATTAATAATAATAATAACAGCAAAATCTGGATTAAAAAAGAACTTTTTAGCATGATGATTATAGCTAATAATACTGCATTATACACTTGAATGGTGCTAAGAGAATAGATCTTGAATAGTCTTACTTCAAAATAGAAATGATAATTATGTGATGAGATGGAGGTGTTAACTAATGTGATGGTGGTAATCATTTTGCTACATATATATACATACATATATATACATACATATATATACATACATATATATACATACATATATATACATATATATATATAAAATGAACATGTGATACACCTTAAACTTACAGAAAGTTGTATGTCAATTATATCTCAATAAAGCTGAAAAAATAAATAAAAACAGAACTTTCAGATTATTCCATACCTAAAATGCCTCTAAGGACAGCTGACCACATTTCATCCCCCTTAAAATCTGGACCTGGCTTTTTTTGGCCGCCACATCCAATTCGGCCCTGCCTGCCAGTCAGCCTCAGGCCCCTCTTCCCCTAGCAACACAGGCCTTCTTTCACTTCTCCCAAAGAACTAAGCTCTTTCAGGTCTTAAGGCTTTGCACATTCTAGAACCTCGGCTCTCATCCAACAGTCAACTTTTGCCCCTTCCTTTAGGTCTCGCTAGAGCCAGAGTCTTTCTGTCCCCAGAGATTACGTCCTCCTCTCACTGTGCTATGTTGTCATAGGGCCCTGAATTCCCTTTTTATACATCTCATATTATGATGGGAAGAGAGTAATGTTGTGTGCAATCTTCTGTCCTCCAGCAAACTCTGAATTCCAAAATGGCAGATGCCATGGCTTACGACGCACTTATCCCAGAAGTGGAAAGAGCACCTAGTCTCCTATTCAATGCTCAGTAAATGTCTGCTGAATGGATGGAAAACAAACATGAAAAACACTTCTTGTGCCACATCAACTTTCACTTATTTTCCAGACTCAGCTCAGGATTCTGTCTTCTCTGGAAAACTTTTATTAACAATCTCCTATATAAAACCTCAAGTCCTCTAAAATGGGACCCTAAGTACAGGAAAAGAATGTAATATATCTATTTAAGATATATTTAAGATTGCCACAATCCCTAACATCCTGTTAAGAGCTCAATAGATGTCTGATACACCTAACACAGTAGTTTTGACTGTTTTCAATGAAAGAATAAGTGACATATAATATTGTATTAGTTTCAGGTATATAACATAGTGACTCAATATTTATATACATTATGAAATGTTCACCACAATAATCCAGCTTCCATCTGTCACAATGTGAAGTTGTTATAACATTATTAGCCATATGCTCTATGCTGGAGACAATGAGGAAATAAGATTGATGTTTTAACATGAACATGTAAAGTGTCAAAAGTCAAAACTATCACACTAAAAAGCTTTTGTACAGCAAAGGAAACCATGAATGAAACCAAAAGACAAAATACAACATGGAAGAAGATATTTGCAAATGACATATCCAATAAGGGGTTAATATCCAAAATATATAAAGAACTCCCACAGCTCAACACCAATAATAATAATAATAATAATAATAATAATCTGTTTTAAAAATGAAATGAGGATTCTTTTCCAAAGACATCCAAATGGCCAACAGTCACATGAAAAGATGCTCAACATCACTCATCATCAAGGAAATGCAAATCAGAACCACAATGGGATATCACCTCATGACTATAAGAATGGCTAGTATTAAAAACAAAAAACAAAGCAAAACAAAACAAAAACAATAAATAACAAATGTTGGCAACAATGTAAAGAAAAAGGAACCTTATACTGTCAGTGGGAATGTAAACTGGTGCAGCCACTGTGGAAAACAGTATGGAGATTCCTCAAAAAATTAAAAATAGAACTACCACATGATCAAATAATTCCACTATTGGGTATTTACCCAGGGAAAATGAAAACACTAACTCGAAAAGATGCATGCAACCCTATGTTCACTGCAGCATTCTTTACAATGGCCAGGACATGGATGCAACCTAAATGTCCATCAACTGATGTATGAATAAACATGATATAGTACACACACACACACACACACACACACACACACACACACAGTAGAATATTACTCAGCCATAAAAGAGAATGAAATCTTGCCATTTGCGACAACACAGATGAACTAGAAGGTATTAAGCTAAGTGAAATAAGTCAGACAGACAAAGATCAATACCGTATCATTTCACTTACTTGTGGAATCAAAAAAACAAGCAAACAAACAAAAACACAGAAACAGACTCTTAAAACAGAGAACTCGTAGTTGCCAGAGGGGAGGGAGTTGGGGAATGAGAGAGAGGTAGTTGAAGGTATTAAAAGGTATAAACTCTCAGTTATAAAATGAATCATGAGGATGGAATGTATAGCGTAGGAAATATAGTCAATAACACTATAGTAACTTTGTATGCTGACAGCAACTATACTTACTGTGGCTAGCACCGCATGATGTACAGAATTGTGGAGTCATTACATCATACACCTGAAACTGATATAGCACTGTATGCCAGGTATACTTCACTAATAAATAAATAAATAAATTAATTAATTAAATTAAAAATAAATTTAAAAAGTCAAAAAATTCGTCTGCCTTGGCTGACACTTAATATTTTCTTTTCTTTTTTAGTGTTTCATTTACCCTTGAGAGAGCAAGAGACAGAGCATGAGCGAGGGAGGGGCAGAGCGACAGAGGGACACAGAATCCGAAGCAGGCTCCAGGCTCTGAACTGTCGGCACAGAGTCCGTCGCGGGGCTCAAACTCACAAGCCATAAGATCATGACCTGAGCCAGAATCAGATGCTCCACCAACTGAGCCAACCAGGAGCCCCCTTAATCTTTTCAGTATATGCAGCAAGACTGAAATGTAATGAAGTGCATAATCACCTTTTTTTTTTTAACTACTTCTCAAGTATTTCTAGAATTCTATAACTAGATATAAAAAAAAAGGTTGGAAGGCAGACGATAGTTACACATTAAGAGAGAGTCTAAAAGAATGCTTATCATCACACATTGAACATCACCTGTGAAAAATAATCTTATTCAAAAGTGTTTCTTCCTAGCCATTGTTTTTTTTTTCCCCTTTAGCATATCATGTAACCTTTTTTAAGCATTTGATCACACTTCCTGCTCCCTCCTGAGCTCAGGGTTTCCACCCGGGAAACAGTAATCCTCTCTGGCAGCCACCGGCTGCTGGCTGTGAACCCCCTTCAGTGTGATCTCTTTGACTGTTAATTCACACTCAGGGCCCTGCACCTCACTATGCTGTTTCCAAAAAACAGCTTATTCCTTAAGAGATTAGCCTGCCAATCCCAGGAAGATGCCTCATACTCCCTTGGCACAGGTGAGCTGTACAAAGCAGTGAAAGACTTTAAACAGAACTTTGAAGTATCAAACCATTTATACTTGTGTTTATGCAGATACATATGGTAAAGCAATATATATATATATGGCACTTGTGTGGCTCAGATAGTGCTTTAAAGAACATACTGCTTTTTTACATCTAGGTAGCATGTTATATCTTCAAAGCCTTTGCAGAGTTATTAAACAACAGACAAAGAGAATAAGATCACTGGCTTGAGAGGTGACTTAAACTGTTGTTCTCAAAGTGTGGGCCTAGAAGCAGAAACATCAGCATCGCCCGGGAACTTATTAGAAATGCATACCCCTGGGTCCCAGGCCAGAACTACTACATCGCAGACTTTGGAGCTTATAAGTCTTATAAGTTTATGAGTCTTCCATATGATTCTGAGACATTCTCAAGTTTGAGAAGTGTGAGTGAGGTTTAGTACAGCAAGGGTTAAGAACACATAAAATGGTCACTAAGAGCTGGGGTTGACACCTGGCACCTCTGTTTACTTCAGCAAATTACTCACTGACATTGTCTCAGTTCCCTCATCTTAAAAATGGGAATAATAATTATCACAAAGGAGGGGCGCCTGGGTGGCTTAGTCGGTTAAGCGTCCGACTTTCGCTTAGGTCATGATCTCGCGGTTCGTGGGTTCAAGCCCCACGTCGGGCTCTGTGCTGACTGCCAGCTCAGAGCCTAGAGCCTGTTTCAGAGTCTGTCACTCCCTTTCTCTCTGACCCTCCCCTGCTCACTCTGTCTCTCTCTCTCTCTCTCTTCTAGAAATAAATAAAAATATTTAAAAAAATAATAATAATTATCACAACGGATTATTGCAAGAATTAACTGTTAAAATTCATAGAGTACTTAACGTAGTGTTCAAAAAACGTTAGCAAGTGTTGAATGGGGCAAGTCCCTTAAACACATTGGCCAGAAATTTGGAAAGGCCTTACGGCCAACAGGGTAGAAAAGTCCTAAAACTCTATATGGCTAAACAAGGATAGAAGCCAACAAATAAATTGATATAATGCATGCATCCACTGCCGTCAGACTTACTTCCATACTTGATCCATGGGGAACCCTCACTCTACCCCAGAAACGTCAATTTATCCATAATAATACCATGTAAGATCGCACACGCACTTTCTCTAATACAAACGGAAAAATAAGCAAAGACTGATCTATCTTTACATCTTTACAAAAGCACTGCTATTTTCCAAATCTTTCTATATCCTAGTCAGAAATTCTGTGGCTGCCTTGTTTTAGTACCCTTTCGATATTAAACACACTGGAAAAATAAAACAGGTATGGTTTTGTGCAAAACAGCTTAGGGGAAAGCAATGCTCTCTGAGGGCTGCCCAGATCCCTTAGCTTCAGAAATGGTGAGTCCTCTCAGTTGGACACTTTGCAAGCACGTTTTTTTTTTGTTTTTTTTTGGTTTTTTTTTTTTTTTTTTTTGGTTACATGGAAACAAGTCAAGGCATCAAATGCTGGCTCTGACAGCTGTTGTCTCTCATTTTCAACCTGACATAATGAGTTTCAAGACTTCAAGGCTGCTGCCCAGAAGTGGTGGTGGGGCGCACGTAATTGGTTTAGAAGAGTAAAGAAATTGAACAAAAGGGAGGAACAAACATGGTCTCGTTTTTAGTCTCAAGCTATCAGGCTGGCATTTATTTACTCCCGGTGGAATTCTCCAAGGCAAACCACGATTTTTCATGTGATCACATATGCAAGGGTATTTTCATCTCGAATGATACAGGCCCAGCCTAGCAGCACAAGAAATGAGGTGGACGTAGAGCTGTGGCGAATCAGACGAACCTTGCTCACCACCTGTTGAGGGTGTGGTATATTTCTCGCTTCCTCATAAACTAAGAGCATTCTAATTATACTGAGTTATCTTTATTTAAAGCTGCATTATCGACTTACAGAAGACAAAATAAATTTCATTGCTTTGGAATTCTGTTGTATCACTCCGATAAGAGGAGTTAGTAATTTGTGTATTAAAATTCCACTTGGCAATATGAAAATCCACAGTACTTAATTAGTAAGCGGGTTCCGGGGGTGACAGCATAAATGATAACTTTAACCTAATATGATAGAAAAGATGGCAGGGGCGTTAAGTAAAACCAGGGGTGATAAACAACAGCCCACAGCCCAAATTCACCTAGCCACAGATTTTCATATAGAATCATGAGCCAAGAGTGGTTTTCATATTTTTAAATGGTTTTAAAAAATCTAAGAATAATAATTCATAACTCCTGAAAATTACATGAATTCACATTTCAATGTCCATAAAGTGTTACTGGAGTGTATACATATAGTCTATGGCTATTTTGCTGTTATAACAACAGAGACAGGACAGCCTAACTAAAGCCTAGAATATTTATTATTTGGCTCTTTACACAGAAAGTGTGCCAACACTGAGTTAAATGAATAGCAACTGACTTCAGTGGGCTCAACTCTTACTACGAGTCCCTAGATGGGTATTTTGCTTAGGATTAGTGAATCAACAAAATCGATGAAAGTTCAAAATCCCTCTAGGAGAAAAAAAGAAGCATCTTGGCAGACAGTCAATAAGTAAATACTCAACATTCATATATATTTAACAATGAATGGGAAGGAGACAATAGGTCTTCTGGTTCCATCTTTCACTGCTAAACTTCCACTGTCATTGGAGAAAAAATGTACACTTCAAAAACTACAATAATGACAATAACAGCAACAGCTAAGATAATGAATGCCTCCAGTGTTCTGAGTGATGTGCATTATTTCTCTGGACTTAAACTTTCTGGTGTCATTGTCATCATCCCCATTTTAAGGAGGAGGAAACCGAAGCTTAACCTGTCTGCTTACTGACTAGGGCTCATTCATACCCCCCACAAACATTATCAAATATTCAAAATATTGCTCACCCCATCACTTATGATTTGAAAAATCTCCTTTCTTGTTTGACAATAGAAAATGCGTAAGTACAACATGACAGCACCTGAAGCAGGAAGTCAATCTGACCGCTTGTGAAGAATGGCACACATGCTATGGCTGACACAATCTGGCCAGAGAACTTGACCTCATTCAAGGTGCATTTGTACCCAGTCCCAGGTGGGATACATTTTCCAGATCTCCCTGACAGCCTGAGTGACTCTAGAACAGGATTCTGGCCAATGAAATGCAGGGAGGGGTCTGTCAGGCACTCTTTGATAACACTTTTTCCTTATAAAAGTCAAAGATATAATTGGAAACCACTCCTGTTTTCTCTGTCTCCATTCTTTAAAAGTAGATGTGATGTCTGGAGTTATAGCAGTCATGTTGTGATCATGAGGAAACATGCACAGGAGTAAAACAAAGAATTATAGAGCTGCTGCTCCTTAACCAGTGACAGCAACTGCCATCTTCATATTCCTCCACAGAGTCATTACTTATAGCCACTCCTAACTGATAGAGATACACAATGAGGCAACAGACATTGAGCTTATCTCTGTATTCAGTCCATCCTATTTCCTGGATGCACTGTTCCCAACACACACAAAAATTCAAATTCATATGATATTTCATGACAATAAATATATAAACTCTCTGCGTAATCCAGCTCCACCTGTTAGTGAATTCTAACAGTCATGTATATGTTCTTTCTTTCTCTCACTCCAAAAAGCACCCTTTAAGAATCTTATTATAATGGACCAGGTACCGTTATAGATGCTGGAGGGAAAGAAAGCCTCAGACCTCAGAAAGGCTGAGAGGCATTTTCACCACAAAGTCTAACTGCCAGGCACGATTTCTGCTATCATACACTGTGGAAGGCTCTTCAAGACAGTGCAGTCGTGGTGCCCGGTATGGCCGGACACACAGCCAATTAACAGAAGTTGCCATTATTATTATCCACAGCAGCACACAGGAGTACAAACAACATATATTTAAATATTGGTGAGGGAAGGAGGAGTGCTACAGGAGGGGTGACATGAACCAGAGAAGGCTGTCTGGGAAGATGATTAGGAGTTTGCTGGAGAAGAAATAAGAGGGAGAGTGGTACGTTTGGGGCAGAGATAACCACCTTAATGGGAGCGCTTGGCAAAGGTGGCAGATGGAGTAAAGACCGAGGTGAGTCCTGAGAGCTGGCAGATGATGGAAATGAAAGGCCAAGCTGGAGCCAGACCGTGAAGGGCCTCATAAATACGAGACTGAGTCTGGTGCTTCATCCCACAAGCAAGGAGTCTCTGAAGGGTTGTAAGCAAGGAAGTGACATAATCAGGTCTCCGTTTCAGGTGGATAATTGGCAGCAGAACAGGAGTTGGGCTAGAGTCGGTAGAAAGTGTAAGTAACAAGAACCATTAGAAGGCATTTCTATAAACCAGCCACAGGATAAAGAGGAATCAAGCTAGGACAGTGATGCCAGAGCATGTGAAGGAGGTTAGTTTGGAGAGACATTCTGGAGGGAGGAAAAGGATCAAGGAGCTTTGAAGGGGTAAGAAAATTAAGCTTCAACATTGACTCTGAGTTGTTCTGACTGTAGGGTCGAGAGCCTATTAAATGTTATTACGAGAGATAGGAACATTCAGGAAGTATACTAATAAATGAAAGTTCAACTTGTAAGAATATGGTCTTTATGGAAGTTCACTGTTTCTGTCAAGTTCTTACTAAAGTCTCATCTATTTCTCCTTCAATGCCACTAAGCCTGCCTTCTCTTGTGACATCACAGCACAGGAATAAGGAATGACCATGCTCTGTTCTTAACAAGACATCATAAAACAGCTGTGAATGCACCTTGATGAGAAATAAAACTTCCAGCCTCTTCACCAACAATTCCATGAAGATTCTGCAGTCAGGATACATGGTAGAGTCTTCCTATTATCCATCCCAGAAGCCCCCTGCCACCATGTCCAGAGTAGGGCCTTGCAAATGTAAGTGCCCAAAAATGGCTGTTCCTTTGATCTGATGTGAAATCACACTCCTTAAGGGGCAACTTAAAGTCTTCGATGATCATAGCAGATGCTCCAAAGAGACCACTGTGGAAGGAGTCTTAGAAGTTAAGGGCATGGGGCTATTTGCGTGAATCTAGGTTTCTCCATCAAAGAGATTCTCTGGCTTGAACCCTATCCTTTTTCAGTGTCTCTGTCCCACGATCCACAGTCAGGTCTCAACTTTAAACCCAGCTTCGCCTGCTCGTCATAATCCGTATCCTTCCCATCCCTCAACATGGTGCATTAGTGTCGCAAGTGTTTCCAGGGCACGTGTTCCATGTACCAGCCCCGACAGGGTTGATGCCGTGCTCCTCCCTGGCCTCCAGGAATCCTGTACTTTTTGGCATCCTTAACTTCCCTTGGTCTGTGTTCTCACCCACCATGTCCCATATGCTCCCTAGTGCCCTGGCTCCATGCATGTTAATTAGGCATTACACAGGCTAAGAGAGTGTGATCATAGTGAAATTAAGTTCAGTAAACCGCCGATCCCTTTGCTATACCAACATGCACTGAAAATAATCAGAAGCAGAAGAACCTTTATAATATTTCCAACACTGACCTGTTAATGAATATTATCCACTATCCAGGTGAACGCACCATCTCCAGGATGGATAAACAAAAAGAACAAAATTGGGGCACCTGGGTGGCTCTGTCAGTTAGATGTCCAACTTCGGCTAGGTCATAATCTCACAGTTTGTGAGTTCAAGCCCCACAATGGGCTCTGTGCTAACAGCTCAGAGCCTGGAGCCTGCTTCATATTCTGTGTCTCCCCCTTTTTTCGCCCCTCCCATGCTCATGCTCTGTCTCTCTCTGTCTCTCAATAATAAAAATGCTAAAAATTTTTTTTTTTTAAAGAAAGAAAACAAAAAGAACAAAACAAAGAATATTGTCAAATCTTTGGGCATAAAATTTCATATAGAAAATGAATGAATGAATGAAATTAACCAAATCAATGGAATGAATGAATGACCGATATTTTCTCTGAAATTATTATCTCCCCATGGTGTCTTCAGACTCTACTCCTGACCACATCATGAAAAGAGGAAGAACATCAGAGGTTTGGGAACACAAAGAAGAAATTCTAAGGTGTCCAAAGTAAGGAGATTTCCTTTTAGAGAAAGAGTATTGCCTTGGGCAAAAACACCTGAGGAAGTAGTCACAGGAAAGACAGAAAACATTTACAAGTAAGTAAGGGATGGGGTGCCTGGGTAGCTCAGTCAGTTAAACTCCAACTCTTGGTTTTGGCTCAGGTCGTGATCTGATGGTTTTGTGACTTTGAGCCCCTGGTCAGGCTCTGTGCTGGCAGCATCAAGCCTGCTTGGGATTCTCTCTTCCCCTTTCTCTCTGTCCTTCCCCTACTTGTGCTGTCGCTAAAAATAATTAAATAAACTTAAAAAAAAAAAAAAACAAGTACATAAGGCATAAGGGACAGCTCCAAGGGACAGCCATCTATTGGGGCTCGCAGCTGTCTGCCAGAAAATACACTCCTCTCCTCTGTCCATTGTGTAAATCTGATTCAATCAGCAACCTGCTCCACAAAAACGAATGCATTAATGTGGAGTGCTACCACTCAAAAGCAGTGGAGTGAGAATACCATTATTTTAAATTGTTCGAGGCCATGCAGTCCCTAATTTCATTAACTCTGTTTCTCAGGAACCTATCTACCAAATTCTATGGCATCACAGAAGTGGGGGTGGGGAGTGGGAAATCTACACAAATGCCTTTCTACATCAAATGCCATGCTCTTCATTATGATAAATCATACACACTTATAGGCAGGTGGGATTTATGGTAGGCAGAAAAATGGTTCCCCAGATATGTCCATGTTCTAAATCCTAGGATATATCAACATGTTGAGATCGTCCCAGAGTGTCCTGGTAGGTCCAATGCAATTACATGAGCTCTGAAAAGCAGAAAAGGAGGAAAGAAGAGGAAGTCAGAGAGATAAGACAGACGAGGAAGGCACAAGACAACAAACACAAAGAGAAATCCCATCATGGGCTGAGGAATGCCAGGTCCAAGAGCCGAGATTGGCCTCTGGTCAAGAGCCAGCAGCCACAGAACTGAATTCTACCAATAAGTTGAACAAGCCTAGAAGCAGATACTCCCACCAATAATAGCCCAGACCTGTCAATGCCTTGACTTTGATCTCATGAAACCCTAAGCAGAGAACTCAACTGAGTCACCCTGTGCCCAGGCTTCTTGACCCATAGAAACAGTGGGATAGTAAATGCTGTTTTAGGCCATGAAATTTACGCTAATTTGTTATTAAAGCAATAGAACAATACAGTATTTGTTCAATTAACCTACAAATATTAAAATTCCAACATTGGTGAGCATTATTTGATTTACCCACCCAAATATCTATTTTTGGAGCAACTCACCTCCTCTGGTCAGATACAAGGCAGTAACCTTTACAAGAGGAAAACTCACAGTGATGGGCAAACACAGGTATCTCTTCCAATATTTTCATGCCACTTGGGAACATTAATAGTAAACAACATTCACATAAATACAGATGTCATATTAGACTGTGACTGATAAAATGGAGAGGAGGTGCCTGGTGCTAGGAGAGCCAATAACAGAGGTTCTGGTGGGAGTGTGCTAATGAAGACTTCCCTTCGGTCTTGACAATGAAACCGAGATCTGCAGAATAGGCAGGAAGGATGGGAAGGTGCAGGGATTTGGGAGCAGAAAGACCAGCCGAGATGTTGAAGCCAGAGGGGACATAGGGAGAGTGAAACAGTAAAAATGCTGGGCTAGCAGTGTTGGGCTGAAGACACAGGCAATGGTGAGATTGTGAGTGTTTTCTAAGGATTTTCCAGAAAGAAAATAAAAACATGCATCATTTTTCTTTTAAAGAATTAGGGGCCCCTGAGTGGCTCAGTCAGTTAAGTGTCCAACTCTTGATTTTGGCTCAGGTCATGACCTCACAGTTTGTGGGTTTGAGCCCTGCATTGGGCTCTGCACTGAGAGTGCAGAGCCTGCCTGGGATTCTCTCTCCTCCTCCCCCTCTCTCTGCCCCTCCCCCACTCTCTTGCCACTGTGTTCTCTCTCTCAAAGTAAATCAATTTTAACAAAAAAAGAGCTCTTGTGTAAAGCAAAGGAATTACTTACTGATTAATGATTATAGAATTATAGAAACTGTTATATACATGAAATGATACTCAGGCTGTCCCTGTGAGCTATAGGTTTTCAAGGTTGTAATCCATAGCCTAGGAAACGGAGTACAGGGCATGATCCTTAATTTTTTTATTTTTTTTCCTTTAATTTTAGAGAGAGTACAAGCAGGGGAGAGGCAGAAGGAGAGAGGAAGAGAGAGAGAGACAGAATCTGAAGTTCCATGGTTAGTGTGAAACTGTACATGGGGCTTGATCCCATGACCCTAGAATTATGGCCTGAGTTGAAATCAAAAGTCAGATACTCAACCAGATGAGCCATCCAGGCACTGAAGGGCATGACCTTTAAACATCAGATCCCCAACAGGTTTAGAAAAAGTCCTAAACTTGGCATTATAAGACACAGATGTATAAAAAGTAATTTATTCTCTCGAAGGGTCAATTTACTTACCTACAGAATGGAAATGATACTTTAATGCAAATGGGAGACACAATAATACTTGCTGAGAAACTAGATAGGGGCACCTGGGTGACTTCGTCGGTTAAGCGTCTGACTTTAGCTTGGGTCATGTTCTCGTAGTTCATGGGTTCGAGCCCCGCGTCGGGCTCTTTGCTGACTGCCAGCTCAGAGCCTGGAGCCTATTTCAGAGTCTGTGTCTCCCTCTCTCTCTAACTCTTCCCTGCTCATGCTGTCTCTCTCTCTCCTAGAAATAAATAAAAATATTTTTTAAAAAATTAAAAAAAAAAGAAACTAGATAAATAAATTCTTGCCCTGCTTGACTCAGGGTCAAATGAAAACCAAGTGTGTGAATGTGCTTTGTAAAGTGGAGTACTATTTACAGATGTGAATACTGATACTATTAATCCAACAACGTCTTCATACAAGGAAAGATGGCTTATGTTTCTAAAGAGAAATAAGAGTAACTGACAAATGAAAGGAACAGGTCAGTGAAGAAGGTCATGGAATGTTCACAGACTGATGCCTGGAATGGTGCCCAGTGGCAGATTAGGGGGATGTCAGCAGAGAGAACAGGAGTTAGAATAGGCAAGGTTTCCTGAGTCCTAGGTTTCTATGTAAACTGGCTCTAACTAGAACAATACAAGAGCCCAGTAACTCTAGGGGCTACTAATGCAACACGCAGTCATCATCCGAGTCAAATATGCAAAAATTGCAACCGACACAAATCTGACATTCTTTTAAAACATAATGTTTATATGTTTGCCAGAACCCTTCCTTGGAAACCTGAGAATATTTTGTTCCTATGAGAGCTCTCTTTCTGAGATCTTAATTCTGGCTGAGAATTAAAGCCTACATCATTCCCTATCACAGAGAGAACATCACAGTGTTGGAAGCATGAGCTTTGAAGTCCCAGGAGAACGGTGTGTGATTCACAGCCCCGGTTGATAATAGGGAAGTTACTTAACCACTATGACTCAGTTTGCCCATCAGCAAAAGAGGAACAGTAAGAGGACCTAACATGCATGACTGTCCTTTGTGCATGCCTACTGCATAAAACTATTGGACAAATACTTTTATCACTACCAATCTAGGTTTTCTGTGACACCATGAAAGCTCAAACTGCTTTAAGAAGAAAAAACAATGTTTCAGAAACACAAGCCGTATCTCATTAATTGTTCAGCAACCTACTGTCTTTTCTCCCTACTATTAAAATGGGGGGGGGGGGAAAGAACTTAAATTTCCCTACAGAAGATTTCCTAGCTGAGCTCTCTCACTTCACGGGGGAGCTGAAGGGGTTGTCAGTTCCGGACAGAAATGAAACAGCCAAACTCAGAGTTGCAGTAAGTATGGACAGCAGAACATCCGTACTTCAAAGATCAATCTCAATTGCTGGCATTTGAAATACTTTGGAGACAGGAGTCATCATAATTTCAAAAAAGGCTCACCCCGAGAAAGCAGAGCAGACCAAGTCATTCATCCGCAGTATCATAGCCGAGGCCTCAAAGCAAATCCCAGATTTCAGGCATGTGGTAATTAGGTCTCTAAATTTACTCAACTGACTGGGAAACCTGTCAAAGAAATTCTTATCATGGGAAGCATTAATTACACATAAAATGACAGGGCAGACACACTGGGAGACATGCAGTAACCTAGAGAGAGATGGCCAAAGGCCATCGAGAAGCCGTGTCCAGAGCTGGTCCCTGCGCACAACCAACCCTACCAGCCTCATGAGTGCACGTGAGTCTGCTGAGATCAGAAAAGAGTGTTTTCAGTGTCCAACTAGATGCATGTTGGGTTCGTTCACGGAAAGCTGAAATATACTATAGAACCAGCAACTGAGAACTTCCTAAGATTTGATTCACTTACTCACCAAGGCAAGAAATTCTTTATAGTCTGCTTGCATTTCACTCACCCATTTCAGCATTTACTGCAAAAGGACACCCATCAGACAGAAAACCTGGCCTGGAGAAATAGACTAAGCTCTGCCGTCATGCCACCGACAGTCGGAAGAAAAACAGAAAACAAATCGAAAAACACACAAAACAAATGGTTATGACAAATTGTGGTAAGCGCCTTAAAGGGAAAGAACAAGGCAGTCGGAGAGGCATGCAGCTTTGGGGCAGAGGACACCATGTGGATTGGGAGAGAAAGTGAAAGGAGGGGATATTTAAGCTTCGGACTACAGCAAAATAGACATTCAGCATATGAAGAAAGAGTGGAGAAGCATTCCAGGAGCAGGAAGGGCTTCAGGGTCCCCATTTCCCTTACTTTCCTTCTTTCTGCCTTTCCTTCCAGCCAGCCAGCCAGCCAGGCAGCTCACCATGCATTGAGAATAACCTACAATCTCTTCTAGGTACTAAGATGAAGTGTAAAAGAAGTGAAACCTTGTCCTTGTCTTCTAAATTTTTTTTTTTTTAAATCTCAGTGGGGCAGCAAAGCCTATGTGCATGTGAAACAGCGCTGAAGAGTATATGACAGAGCACTAGCCAAGAAGCAGGTTCCCCAGTTTGCCCAGGCTTCCACTGACCAGGAGCCCAGCGTTGAGCGCACTCCACTTGGGCTAGGCCACATGGCCCCTCCCTGGCTCTTGCCAATCTCCCTACTCAGATCCAACCCCTTCCCTGGTGGGCTAGAGCCCTTCCAGCTGGATTCCCTCTCCTCCATCCACTAGACTACGGTAGTCTCTCCTCCTGCTGCTACACCTCGTTTTTGAGCCAAACTCCTCCAGAGATGGACAAGAATCCAGAGTGAGCCCGAGTTTGCTCTGCCCCTTTGGATTCTGTGGGCTGGGCCACTGGTTTCCCACATGGTGCCATGCTTAAAAGCTGCCTCCCTGCAGCTGACAATATTCTTTCTCAGCTCAGTGCCCATCTACATCCCGGGGTACCCAACATGTGGTACTGATACTTTTGCGGATGTAATTTTGTTTCTGTGTTTCTTTGGGAGAATTATTTCTGCACCCTCCAACCAAATATAATTAAGGTTTTTCAAATCTGAGTAAGTTTTAATACAGGCTAAAAGAAACTATGAAAAGAGTGATTACACTTATACTCCATGCACTGAGTAGCTTTTGAGAGGTGTCTGTGCAGTTGATAAGAATCTTGCGAGGTCCATGTCAGTCATGATCACCAGGAGTACATGTTATGACCATATACACTCTCGTCTGAGCCAACCCCAGTGAGTACCTCAGCACCAGCATAGACCATATAGCAATTGGTGCTACCAGATCCCCTTTTAGGAAGAGTACTGATTTCTCTAGCTGATAGCCATCAGCTATAAACCCTCTCTAAGAATGTCCTGTGAGTCAGCCTACACCCAATGACTCTTCAAGGCAGGGGTATTAAGATCCAGTTTCCTCATCCCAACGAAGGATAACTGCAGTGAGGCATTCCAGCTTTCCCACTCTCCATGGGATCTGCAAAGGCTTCTTGCAAACTGTAGTCCACCCCAGCTTCTCCTTGCAATTCTTTCAATGCTCAGTCCTTTCTCCTCTTTTGTACAGGTAATGATCCCACGGCACTCTTGAGTAGAAGTCCCACATGCTAATTTCCCACCTCAGGGTCCGCTTCCTAGAAAGCCTGAGCTACCGTCCCCGGAGACTGTTGGAACAGTAATGCAGAGACTCCCATTTATTGAGCACTGCCATGCGCTGGGCATTGTGTCTCCGTAAGAAGTTCGCAGCCCTACTCTAGAATGCAGCGCCCCTTTCTAGGTGTACGTACACTAGACACTTGTCTACAAAGCCTAATGCACTAGTTGTTATTCCAAAGAGTTTGATCTTTAATATCCAAGGTAGTTGCAATGATTCAACGTGGACCATCTGTTGTTGTGTCAATCTGTTCAGGCAAGAGAGTTAAAATCCTGGGAGAGTCTGGAATCACAAGTTTCTTGCATTCAAAAATAATGTGGCAGCATTTCCAGCCCAGCTGTGAAGCACTGGCTGACTGAGAAAATACAAGTCCCCTAGGAGACACCCTGTGCTACATGCTAATGAAATCAGGAAGAGGCCAGCTTTATGGTCTAATTGGTCATCTGAGAGGCTGGTTTTTTTAACCAGGTCTTTAAATGGTGATTTTCTTGCTGTAAATACACTGTCTTTTTAAAGCAGCTGGGTAGCTCTATCATTTTTTACTTTAACTCAGTTTTTCTAACTCCAATTTTTCCCCCTCATACTGTCTCTAAAGAAACAGTTCTGCTGCTGAAGATTACTTTCATAAAAATAACACAAAATGCTTATATTTACAGGTTTGCAGACTAACGATATCTCAGTTGAGAGCTTAATTAGGAAGGAGTCAGGACAGGAAGCTAGGAGTGCTATTGATACCATGTGAGCTCTGAGTCTAGACGAAGGAGCAAGATCAACATTAATCTTGTTCGTGGATGACTTAAAAGTAGGAATCACCATGCACAACAGGTGAACACATTTCATAGGTGCGATAACTGCATCATCTTCCAGCTCAAAGGGACTCCATGGACATAGCTGCCATAACATCATTAAGATGTTCACCATGACCTCTGTTTTCATTAGTTCAAAACTTCTAATTGGCCAAATATTTTAGAACTGTTTTTCATTTTCTCCAAACTCAACGCCCTCCAACCCAATTCTTTAATTTACTATTCTACTGCAGACATTTGGGATCTGGTCTGATCCTTCTGGTTCAGAATCTTTTTCTAGAGATGCTCAGGTATCTGCATTTTTAGCAAGCACAATGTGATTGTTATGCATGATAATGTCTGGAACTAGTTGTACTGACAAGTGAAATCACCACTGGAACCCCCAAATACAAATGACCTGCTGGTCTTCTCATAGATGTGGGCACTCTGACCGCTTTCCGTGCGGCACCCCCCACCCCATGAAGACAACCTCCTTCACCTGTAACCCTTGATCATTTAACTCCTTGGTTTCCTGGCCCACTGGGCTCTGTAACTTGGCTCCATAGCCTGACCCACCCCCCTTTCCTGGTGGGCCCTCCAGAATAGCTTTTCATCCCTCAGATCCATGCACGGTGACACAGGTAAGAGGTAAACTCAGGCCACAGATGATGGAAGAGCTGAGTCCTGTCCCAAACCTGTGATGACACCAACAGAGAAAATTGCATTCCTCCACTCACTTACTCACTTACTCCTTCTCTTATTCAACATATAGTAATTGAACACCAATTACATGCCAGGGACTATATACTATGTCCTGAGAATACAGCAATTAAAAAATAAATAAACAAAAATCGGCTTAGAATTCATGTTACAGGGTTATATTTGAACAAACGTTAAAGTGAGTTGTTTATTTAAACTTGTGAGAGCTCTAAAAAATAATTATGATGTTCTATGGGGGACATACAGCAGTGGATCTACCTAGATTTGGAAGAGACAGGAAAGTCCCTAAGGAAATAATACTTGTCATGAACATTAAAGAGCGGGCAGGAATCAACAACTTGGTCAAGGGCATGAGATGTGGATGGCGTGGGGTCAGAGGCAATGCCAAGGCAATGCATGTCAAGACCCTGCAGTGTAAAGGTGCTCAGTCAAGTCGCTGGAAAGCTAAGGGAAGGGCAAGAAAGGAGCTGATATCCTAAGATCATACTTGATCTTTACACTGAAGATTGTCTTTCTACTTTAAGAACCAAGTGAAGCTCTGAGAAGGGGAGTTAGGAAATCTAATCTGCAGTTTAAACACTCTGATTGGGTGTGGAAGACAAGGGGAGGTGTCAAGAGACAAATGAAGAACAACACTAACTGAGATGAGGAGAGTGGAGGGAGAGGTGGACAGAGGAGGGCACTTTGAGGACTCAGGAAAATTTGGTGCTTGATGAAAATATGAGATGAGGAGAAGGCACTGTTGAGGCTGGTGCCCATAGAATGCATGTAGTACTCGTCCCTTAGTCCTTGTGAATCCTGATGCATGGTCTCTCTTCTGGAGAAGGGAAGAAACATATGACACTAAGTGCACATATTCCAAATGGCATGGGCTCTGCATGTGTCTCACTGCCTTTGTCTACAACAAGAAGAAAATAAGAGTACAGATCCTTCTGGACTCAGAATGGGGTTCTGTCCCAATAAACCCAGAATAAGTTGAAAATCTCCTAAGTCAAAAATGCATTTAAAACACCTAATCTGCTGCACATCAGGGCTTAGCCTAGCCCTCCTGAAATGTGCTCAGAACACTTACATTAGCCCACAGATGGGCAAAAGCATCTAACACAAAGCTTATGTTATAATAAAGTGTTGAATGTCTCATGTAATTTACTGAATACTGTACTGGACGTGAAAAACAGAATGGTCACATGGTGCAGAATGGTTGGAAGCACATTGGCTGTGGACCCTTGTGATCTCACGGCCAACTGGGAGTGGCCACAGCCATGGGCCCACAGCATGAGAGAGGATCATACAGCATGCATCACCAGCCTGGTAAAGATCAGAACTCACAATATGATGTATGGTATCTACTGAATTAGTATCACTTTCACACCATCATGGAGTTGAAAAACCATAAATTGAAACATCGCAAATTGGGGACAGTCTGTACTTGTGTGGGATTTGGGGGCAGATTAAATGAGTTAATACACATCAGCTACAGAGAACAGTGCCTGGAAGACTACAGACCAGCCAGTATGAGCCAGTCGGCATTACCGGCTGACACTGTAGAATAGCATGGTATGCTAATTCAGAGTGCCAGTGGCTCTAGAGACATTGATATCTAACTATGAATCCTGGGTCTGGCATTTAGTTTCGATTTGCTAGTTAGCCATTTAGATCATGTTACTTCTACTTTTTGAAAATTCTTTTTAGCTCTAGGTCTGTCTTTTACTTATTTTTCCAAATATAAAATATTTAAATCATCCAATATAGAAAATAAAGTGTCAGACATCCTGTGCATACTCCTAGATTCAACAAATGTTTACATGGTGCTTCAGATATATTTTTAAAGAAATAAAATGGTGTGATACCCAATTAAAGAACTCTCTTCATTTCCATTTCTTTCCTTCACAGAAGTGACCATAATCTAAAATTGGCATGTATCTCTCTCCTACAGGTTTGTTAATACCTGTACTACATATGTAAATGTCCATAAAATATGCGTATTTTTTGTATGCTTAAAATTTTCACATAAATGACATCATATTGGACTCAGCAGAATGGATCCCAGGAATGAAAGGATGGTTTTAACATTTAAAATTCTACTGAAAGAATCACATCTGTTATTTATCACATAAACAGATTAATAAGGATATAACACATGCTTATCTGGATATAGCACAAGGATTTGATCAATATTTTCTACTCATTCAGAATAAAACTCTCTTTAACCTGCTAATGTACCATATTAGGCCAGGGTTTCTTAACCTGGGCATGACTGACATTTTGGGCTGGAAAATTCCTTCTTGTGAGGGCTATGTATATGGTAGTGTTTAGCCTGTAGTACCTTCCCATTCCTTAGAATCAAAAATGTCTCCCGACATTGCCAAATTCCCCTAGGCACAAAATATCCCTTGATCAAGAACCACTGTGTTAGGCAAGTTATTAACCCCTATAAGACTCAGTTTTATCCCTTACAAAACGGAGAAAATAACAGGACCAACACTATAGGGAATTTCCAATAGCATGATATAATGTATTTATCATACTGGCTAGCCATTTCACAGTAAGATGTCACTAAGTGTACTTGGTTGATGGTGGTTGTGGTGATGGTGAGGATGTCAACGTTGATGAGGACACGAGGATGCTGTTGAAATACACACAAGTGTTTTTGTTCTCAGGATTCTCTTCTTTCTCTTATGCCCTCTTCATTCATCACTGAGGCCGTCTGCAGTCATTTCCTCCAGAAGGGACCACACAGTAGAAATGGATAGAGACCAGGAAGAGGAGTCAACTGCCAGCCCCAGGGAATGGGTGGTATCTTGTGGATTAGATATGGGATTAGATATGTCATGGATTACAATGGATGGTATCTCATAGATTTAGGAGAGTATCTACTAACATAGAAGTTTCCCACTGTGGTCTAGAACTGACATCCTGGGCCGGAAAGGAGGGACGGGAGTTCCTAGGAGGATGAGAAGTCAGAGAGGTCCTAAAAAGGAGGATCAGACCCAAAGGCACATGCCAAAGGGGGAGGGGCTCCCTCCAGAGATCTCCATTCTCTGTGGGGCATCCCATCAAGGGTACCCTGTCTGTCTCCCACACACCTGAGAACAGGCAGGCTTCCACATCCCATCTACTATGTTAACCATGAAGAGTGCTCATCATCTCACTGAGGCTTCTAGGAGCTGGGCTCCCAGGCTGTGTCCAGCAGGCAATGCCATATCTACTTCCTGCACACCATCACTCACCACTGCTGGCTGGCCAGTGGAGTAGTGTTGGACACTGGACATTGTTGGATAACCCATGTATTGTGACCTGTGGGAACACCTTTCCTGGACACCTTGATGGCCCTTGACACCCTCCAGAAACAGTGTGTGGAAAAGAAAGTCACCTAGGCCCTGTGCCTCAGCCTTAGATACAGAGGACCCAACTCAAGACCTCCCATGTTACACTGCAATTTTGTATAAGTTACTTTTTATCATTATTACTCATATTTGATGCTGGGCAAGTAACATAACTTGACTGAGTCTCAATATCCTCTACTGTAGGTGAGCCTGAAATCACTCAGTTCTAAAATTTTATGATTCCTCTCTCTCTACTTTTGCACAGATTAACTGTTCTTCATAAATATGTAGTAACTGCTTCAGAAATATTCAGGTGTCATCAGTTTTAAGTCACGAAAGATTGAGATGTAAAAAATAAAATAAAAATGAGAAGTTGGGCTACTTTAGCAGACAGTATGAATTGAGCGCCAGAGAGAACTTGCTTATAAAATGCCAAATTAATGGCACTTTTACTCAGTTTTTATTCACCTCTCTTACTTTCATCTGCTATGATTTTTAAACAGTGCCTGCACCTGAGGCCAGAGCATACCAACATTTAAACGGATCACCCAGATTTTTACAGTCAACAGCGAAATAAACATCAGAAATGCTAAAATAAGTGATCTTTAGGTGATGGCCATTACAGATAACGGCCCCTGTTTCATGGATAAGGAAACTGAAGCTTTGAGAAGTCAAATAACTTGTCCTCCATAAATATTAAGTGGAGAAGCCAGAATTCAAGGCTGGCCCTTCAGGACTTCAAAGACCACACTCATAATCAGAGAATACACATTCCATATGCCATTTATGTCCATATTGTGTGGGAAACTTGCTGATTTAGTTGAATGGTCAAATACCAAGGCATTTCTTTCCATTTTCATTCCAATCCCCATCATTTACAAAACCCATCACCACTGACAAGTTTGGGCTGCGCCTACAATTTCATTCATTAGAGAGAACATCTGGGCAAAACTTGAGCCAGAAACTTTCAGAAAAGTTGAGTTACACCTGGGCTGTGGTAACTGAGCCATGAACTCTCCCTTAAAAATCTTCTCAGGGTATGGCTGGACTCAAAGGGGACTATATTAAAGAAATAAGTCATTCATTTCTCAGAACTAATTTTATATGGTTAGAAAATGAGAAAGTCTGTGCAAATATGCTATGGGTTATTAAATCCTGGTTTGGACTACACTGCAAATGGGTATGGGTAAATATCAGCCACATAATGATAATTACTCAAGTCTGACAAGGTCCCACATATTCAAAGCTCCCTGCCAAGTAGATTTCCAACTCAAAATACTGTATACTCAGACTGTTCCTGACTTTTCACTGTAATAAGGCCAGAAACTAAGAAAGAAAAAGAGGACACATTTGACTATAGAAATATTTTTAAATTGGGATGGCAAGAGACCATAATAAACAGTCAAAAGACAAAGGAGGGACAAGAAGAGATTGACAACAGAGGTGCCCCATGTAGGGTTAACACTTCAAATATCTAAAACAATTCATCCAAAAATAAAACAACCTAGTTGAGAAGTGGGCAAAAAGCATAAAGACAACAAAAGAAATAGTGACCAACAACTATATGAAAGACTCCTGAAATTAATTTAATGCAAATTAAAATAAACATATAATTGTTCTGTCTTTAAGATTAACGAGAACTAAAAATGCATGCTACCTAGTGCTAGTAAGAATGTAAGGAAATAGGCACTCAGGCACTGCTGGTGGAAGGTAATCTTGTAATATCTATAAAAATCTTCCATGTGCCTACCTTCTACACCATGTCTGGGTGTTATTCCTATGGAAATACTAAATATCTGCTTAAAGATGCATGCAATGCTCAAGAATGCCTATTCTGATAGTAAACATTTTGGGAAAAGATGAAGTGGCCATTATTAGGGGGTTGGCTATAAGAAGTGTAATTCATTCTTAAAAATACCACATAACTGTTAAAAATAATGGGGTACATGTAGAAACACTGGTATGGAAAAGATCACAATATATTTTCATTTATAGTGTTAGGCAACAGAAGTTGTAACACAATATTATATTCCATTAATAATGGTAACAATAGTAATTACAAAAGTAATAACTGTTGCAAGCAGTTACTGAAAAACATTTGAAAGGATATAAACAAATCCGTAATGGTAGTTATATTCTGGAGTTAGCACTAAAGAGAAATGTCACTGTGTCATGTAAACATTTCTGTGTCATTTGTTATCTTTGACAATTCACATGTATTATTCTTTCCTCCAATTAGAAAATGCCAGAAAGTATTTTTTAAATACTTGATGATCTAATCATTCACTCTAAAGGGCTTCATGAGTAGGGTAGAGCAAATGATTACATATAGATTGCAAGAATGATGATTCTATATGTAACTGAGGCAAGTTCAGAATTTCTATATAGGATTGAATTCGAGGCAGTCTTCTGTTTGAAGGGAGGTCATTGAATCTGCTTTAGTAGAGTGTTTTTGTTTGTTTATTTGTTATAATAGTGAGGAACACATGACTAGGAAATATTAAATTTGTTTTAACACCTGAAATCATTTATTTTTTTCTAGGTATCCCTTTACCCATGTAAGAATGGTAATAAGGATTCCTGCATTACTCCCAGGAAAGCTGTGTAAAGCAGATGAGTCAACACACATAAAAACAATTTGTAAAATGGAGCACCTTCAACATGTATGAAGGATTCTGTGACTCTGGACAACTCCCAAGTAATAATATATCAGTATTTCTTCAGAAGATAAATTAATGTACTTTCCCTGTAATCCAGTATCTACGTTGCACCTGCAAGCATGTTTTTTGGTCTCTGGATCTGCAACAAACAGCACATCAATTATAGGCAAATGCTTACGAGACAATAGACTGATCAGAGGAAGAGTTGGTCCTGACAAATTTCAAAACCTGGAAATTATACTTGAAGGAACAGAGAGCGGGAGTACAAACATTAGCCACACAGCAACCGTTGGTGCTGCTGCTAGTGCTTCGGAAGGAGCTGTCACTGACATTAGTCACCTCCTTTAGATCCTGTAAGAGACAACCATTCCAAAGGAATGAGACAAAGATGGATTAGACAGATAGAAAAATAGAACTCTGCTGCCAGACAGACCTGGTTTACCAGAGCTGGGCCACTGGGGATGTAACTCATGGCAGAGTAAGCACGAAGCCAGCACTCCCTTCCACTTTCTTCCTTACTTTCTTCTACTAGAGAGATTGTAAGAACTAAACACTTGCTACCTCAGTCTTCCTCACACCAATGGGCAGCCCAGGGACACTGATCATCCCAACAGCAGAAGGGCATCTGACCAGTCTGCTTTCTTTCCTGATAAAAGGGACCGATGGAGCAGGTGTGTCTCCTTTTCCCTCATTCCTGCCTGGAATGTAGACACGCTACCTGTGAAAGCCTCACTGAGGCCAATGGGAGAAGGTGGAGGAAAACCCAGAGCTGCCAGCCTTGATGTCACTGAGCTGCTTAACCACACCCAGGAGCCTCTTGTCTTGTTAGAAAAAAGAACTTCCCCAGAGTTCTTGTCATGTTAGAAAAATAAACTGTTCCTTGTTTAGGTCACTGTTAGATGTATATTTCATTACTCGCTACAGAAAAACATGTCTAATATATACTTAAACCTCCCTAACCATAAGTGTGTGTGTTTGTGTGTGTGTGTGTGTGTGTGTGTGTGTAAAATCTATGATATATTCACATTATTCAAATGAATGCTCAAATCACAGTCCTCAGTGAGGTCCTATCTGGCAACCTTCTATAATTAGCTTCCCTCATCACTATCCATTTTTCTCCCTCATACCAATTTGCATTAAGAAAAATTTAGTATCCGTTATACATCTATTTGTTTTCTGGGACTCTCCACTAAAATGGGTCTTTCATGAGGCCAGAAACTTTATTTTGTTTATTGCTTACAATTCCAGCACTTAGAATTGTGTTCAACACATACATCACATCCGATAAGTAACTGTCAGCTAACGAATGAACAAATTAGTGTACGTGAAATGTTTGGAATATAAATGCCCTAATAAATGATAGTTGCTTCTCTGTTGTTATAAAGGAGAGACTAATGGTTATTGCCCAAGCAACACCCACTGAGAGACACAGCTTATTAGGTCTACCCTAGAGATCTGGCACACACAGGAATATAAAGACATAGACATTCACACAGCATATTTTTTCTCAGAGCACAAAAATGCAACTCAAATATTCATCCATATGCTAAATAAACTGTGGTCCACTGTGTCATGAAATACTATGGTCACCCTTACAGCTAAAGGGTGGAAAGGCACGAAGGTTGGGAGAGGAGACAGGGAGTTTCTTTTACCAGACCATCTTTTGTCCTGGGCAAAGGGAATCTCTCAAGCCCAGAATCCTCTAGATTGGGACTGTCACTCCTTGACTGTTTTGAGGCTCTGCTTTGCAAGGGCTGAGACTTCTGGGGTTGTCAATCTAATCTACATTGTGTGTGTGTGTGTGTGTGTGTGTGTGTGTCTGTGTGTGTCTGTGTGTGTCTGTGTGTGTGTCTGTGTCTGTGTGTGTGTCTGTGTGTCTGTGTCCTGTTAACTAAAAGGCTCACAAAAACAATGAACAAACTTTCAGTTTTTCAAAAGGAAGAACCAGTCCTTTTTTAAAAAATTTATTTTAATGTTTTCTTTATTTCTGAGAGACAGAGAGAGACAGCGTGAGCAGGGGAGGGTCAGAGAGAGAGGGAGACGCAGAATCTGAAACAGGCTCCAGGCTTTGAAGTAGCTGTCAGCACAGAGCCCGACACGGGGCTCGAACCCATGAACCGTGAGATCATGACCTGAGCCAAAGCTGGGTGCCCAACCGAATGAGCCACCCAGGTGCCCCAAGAATCAGTCCTTTTGATGGAAAATAGAAAAACTGCAATGGATATTTGAGATTATCCAATCTGGCTCCCTTTTTATTTTTATGCACATAGGAGGCTTGGTGAGAGGAAGGTGACGTGGCTAACATTATAAGGAGAGTGACTGTTAGTGTTTAGAGTATTAATACTTTCTAAACAGTATAATGTTGACGGCCTACTGGGCGACAGGGGCGATGCTAGATATTTTATATACACTAGCTCCTATTATACTCCCGGCCACTCCAAGAGGTTAGAGTTAACTGTGTTATAAAGAAGGTGAGAAATAGCAAGTGACCAGAAGCCACAAAGTCTCCTACGTCTGAGCCAAGGGTTCAAACCCAGGCTATTTGTCTCCACATATCATTACCATACATCAACCATGTGATCCTCACATTGCACTTCCTCTGCCTAATATATTAACACAATCCAATCTCAGTGTCCCTCAAACATTCTTAAAAACACACTCATTTATCCAAAAGTTGATTACCCCATGGATTCTTTTATTTATCTTTTTTTCACAATTTACCTAATGTTCACAATTCTCTCACAGGTGAAGTGTGCGGGTTCAGCTCTGTAGGGCTTCTCACACACAAACACTTGTAAATCACCATTATGTTTTAATTCTAATAGACCACCTTTGCTCAACGCAGCCCCATATGTCAAAATTCACATGCTTTTGCAATTTTCTGTTAGCACTGTCCACATAAGCCATCTTTAGTCCATCATTACGATGAGCAGCCAGTAGTTTACAAAAATGTAATGTTGCAATAAAAACTGCACATCTAGAGATCTAGCACCTATATTCATAAAAAGACGAATACACTGGGGTGCCTGGGTGGCTCAGGCCGGTTAAGTGGTCAACTTTAGCTCAGGTCACGATCTCAGGATCTGGTGTTCAGCACCACTTCGGGCTCTGTGCTAACAGCCCAGAGCCTGTAGCCTGCTTCAGATTCTGTGTCTCCCTCTCTTTCTGCCCCTCCCCACCTTTCACTCATGCTCACTCTCTCCCTCTCTCTCGCAAAAATAAACAAACATTTAAAAATTTTTTAAAAAGTTAAATACACAGATGTTCATAGCAATAATTTTTTGTAAATGTAAAATAATGTAATTTAAATGTCCATCAATATGTTAAACAACATATTCCATCCATAACATGGAAAAATAATCAGCTCTTAGAAAGAATGACCTGGATCTATACGTAGTAATATGGATACAGCTACAAAATACAATGTTAAGTAAAGTAAAAAAAAAAAAAAAAAAAAACACAAATGCCCCCATTTGCTTCAAATAATCACAAAGCAAAACTATGTATTACTGTCTGCACTAATTTATATATATGCATTCATGCAAAAACATCTGGAAGACACACACACATACACACACATACACACACACACACACACACACACACACACACAGGCCTAACTAGTCATGATGGGGCAAGGAATAGGTTGAAGGGTGGAGATCAAAGCATAAAATCCCTCAGTTCTTTATTATGGGGAATTTTACAAAAAGAATGGGTTCATTTACATTTGTATAGCAAAAGAAATTACTAAAACCATTAGTATCCCAAGAATAGATTCCAAAAGCATCAACATGCTGCGCCTTACAACTGAAGAAAATACCCCACCTAATCCAAGTGTCCTTTCATTAGAAATGTCTCAAATACTACTGACAGACTGTTACCATTTGGAAAACTCAACAATTTATCTTTAAATTTAGAACCACCACAAAAAATACATATTTTGATCAACCGCCTACACTGCCTTGGCTCGGCTCTGAGAAAATGATGATCACTTTCATGACTGTATTGCACGAAAATGATCACAATCACCTCTACCACCCCAGCCCGTCATCCTGTAACACTGAGGCAGTTACCTGTCTGTGAATAGTCCCAGGCAAACAAATTATAATTATTTACCTTCCTGCTTGAAAAGAAAACAAGAACACTCTTTGGGAAGCTAAAATGCACTGAAGGAAGAAGGCTAGACACAGAAATCACTTCTGACAATGTTCAATTATGAGGAAGAAAAAAGGTGTCTTGGAGCTATCCTCCTTAAAGTGTCTGTGTGACTCCTATTTCCAGAAGCTCCACACCATCTCCACCAAATTAAGAGGAAATGGGTTGAGGAGATGGAGGCAGTGAAAGCAAATTGTCCATTCACTCCTGGCCGCCTCAGAAGTCATTACTGAACGTATTCCACAGGATAATAAATAAAACTGATTGGGTGTGTGGTTAAGAACATTAGAGAAACCTGGAGCGCCTTTAAAGAGCGTTGTGCTCAGAGAAGAGAATTAAAAAGTGAGGCATTTCCTCTCTTCGCATTTAAATGTGGTGGCTTGGGAGAGAAACCGTACTTGAAATGGATAGGGGTAATTTTCCATCATTATAGAAACCTTAAACAACCTCTGACTGCTCCTCTTCTCATCTCTTAGCATCCTAGTAAATTGCAGTTATTTGTTCCAAACAAACAGAAAGGCCCATGGTAAAATGGAGCAATTTAAGGCTGGAAGAATACGACACCTGTAATTCAATTTCATGGCAGCTGGTTCACAACACGCTCCTCTCCGCCTAGGACATAGGAAACTTCCGTCCCAGCACAGCTACTCTTCCTTGGAGAAGCGCAGGGCTCAAGACGGGGAAGTGGACCTTACGTGGACAGACACACTCATCACAGGCAAGGCGTGACTCAGCCTCTGTTCCCCAGGCAGCTTGACATCCACTGAATGCTCAGGCTGGCGGCAAGTTCTTGCTTTCTCAATGATGTGTGTGAAGCAATCAAATATTCTAGAAGAATGAAGTTCTCCGGGAAAAAGTGCCCACCGATTATCAGAATCTCCAGCACATAAGACAATAAAGGCAGAGCTGCACAAAATGTATTCCAGATGTAGATATAGAGGCAATTAGAAACTGCCCTTTATAAAAGAAGTGAAAATAGAACACAAGACTACTCAAAGTAACCGGGGATTAAAATTTGCTCAGCAGACAGAAACATAGGAAGTTAACACTCAGTCACTGCTACAGTCTGATGCAATTTGATGCAAATCACCATGGTAAAGACTGATATTAATACTTATACTGGGCAGTTCTGAGTAAGCATTTACCCTTGCTAACCAACTACACTGAATTGTCACAACTCCAAAAGTTTAGAACCATTATTGTCACCCCTGTGTTAGAAATGTGAGAAGTGAGGTTCAGAAAGGTTTTATACACACAAAGTCATGCCGCTAGTCAGAGGTTGAGCAGGCAGTTCAAACCCTGACAGAGTGATCTGGAGTCTGAGTCTGAGTATCCCACAGTCTCCCGTAACTTTCAGATGTGGCTCAGAGGACTCTTTTCAAAATGCTCTCATGAAAACATTTGGCTTCTGCCTAACGTTTATAAAGTACTATCCCAAGCATTGCCTTAGTAGTTTATTGTTTCAAGCTTATTAGTAAGAAAGGGTGTTACCCTCATGTCATAGAGGAGGCCACTGAGACTCAAATCAATTAAGAGACTTGCCCAAAGCTTCACAACTGACAAGGGAAGATACAAAACTTGAACTCAGAGCTGGATACCAAAATTTGCTTTCTCTGTAGCCCTAAGATTGCAATGCACGTTGCTATTCAGGAGGCTGAAGTCAAGGTAGACTCACATTGACTCAGTGAGCATTTATTAAAAGGGTGGTGATTCTATTTGGATTTGAAAAGAATATATGGAAGGCATGACTTCCAGATATTTCTCTTGGTATCAAGACATTTCTTGAGGTCTGTGTTTGAAGTGAGTACATGCTGTGTTTTAAGAGCATGCTGTGTTCTAAGATTTACAAGCATTTAATGATGATTTTTTTAAATATTTCTTTATTTTTGAGGAGAGACAGAAAGAGAGAGAGAGAATCCTGAGCAGGCTCCACCCTGTCAGCATGGAGCCTGACATGGGGCTCCAACTCACTGTGAAATCATGAACTAAGCCAAAATCAAGAGGTAGACACTTAACCAACTAAGCCACCCAGGTGGCCTTAATTATTTTTTTAAGAGTGATTTTATTTAAAGAAAAAACAGATCACCTGGCAGAGAAATTCCCTTTTTCTCACATCCTACTACTCATATTTGTTAAAATTAGCTAAGAGATGTAGAAAGAGACTTGGAGAGAGACATAAGGAAGAACTTCCCTATATTGATGGCTGGGGATGTTATCAACTATACAGAATCAGACGTAGAGGAGGCAGCCAGCCTTAGCAGGGAGCTCCTTCTTCTGCTGGGGATGAACCAGGGTCATGGACCAAGTACTGCTGGTACTCATAAAGAAGGCTAAAGGCTAGAATGTGTTAGAGGAAGGAGCTGTGAAGTATATGGTTCTGAGCAGCATGTACCATAGAAGTCTGCTGAAGACAAAGGGAAGGATTCTGAAGTAAGGTCTAACTTGAAGCTTGCAGAAATCAGAGAGAATTTAGGACCATCACATTCAACTTTTCCCATTGTACGGGACAGAGGTGTACCAAACGGAGTGTCTGAACACTGTGAGAGTGAGTAATGGGGACTCTGGGCCTATTCCCTAAAAGCTGCTTCCAAGACTTTTTTATCTCTTGCACTCAGGTAACCTTGATCAATTCTGGAACTTATTTTTCTGGCCAGAGAGGTCCACTACAGTGCCCTAGGGTAGGGTATCTTGGGACCCGGGAGTGATGTTAAATATGCACTGATATTCAATTTTACGGGTAGCTGGGGGAAATGGAGCACACAGGTGGGGGTTGAATTTATTTAGCAGAGCTGGGCCAATATCCCAGCTATTGGCTCATCAGGAGAAATGCAGGAGTCTTGGCCACAAGATGTAGGAGAATTGGGGTTTGGAGTCGTAACTTTTAGCACACCATCTGAGCTCTGTCACAGATTCTCTGCATTCTTAGTTGCCTTCGTAGAGTCCCAGCACTCTGGTCCATGCAATGAGGAACTGTGGTGGGCTGTTTATGGATGAAATGAATGAATGCCAATTGCTGAACACAAAAGCCAGCCCATCATAGGTAACAAGAAAAGCGGGTTTCTCTTCTTTCCTCCCCTTCCCTCTGTGGTGAAAACGATGAGGAAGCCTGTTTAGGCCAAAAGGAAATGCCCATGTGTCTTAAGAGGAAACACCACCCTGGTCATAAAATCACAGAAAAGCAAAATAGATCGAGAACTTATGCAGATGGTTTTCTCTGACGACAGTGATGAGTAACTATGAGAGTTACATCTGCTTTTGCAGTGACTTCACAGACAGCCTCTGTGGCAATCACCAGGCACAGTGAATGTTGCAGGGCATGAAATATGAACAAAAACTAAATACCTACAATGACATGCACCAAAGCATCAACTTTCTGGTCCTTCAAGTTCAGGTGACTTTTAGGCTCACATTTGCTATGAGGGATATGAATTATTTATGAAAATAGAATAAAACACTAAACTTTTAGTTTAGTTTTTTTTTTTTTTCTAACAGAGCACCTACTGCATACACCATTGCAACAGTCAAGAGGAGAATAAGGAAGGCAGGGGTTCTCCCTGAGTAACAGATCCCTCAGTCACAGAATTTTACGCAGGTCACTCCCTGAGTCTCAGTTTTCCTGTCTCCAGAATGAGAAGATAAGAATAATGACATTCTTCATCATGACAGTAGTTATGAAGATTGAATGAGAATACATGGTATATGATTAGAACAAGGCCAGAACACCTGGGGGGCTCAGTCGGTTAAGTGTCTGACTCTTGGCCTCAGCTCAGGTAATGATCTCACTGTTCTTGAGGTCGAGCCCCACACCAGGCTCTGCATGAGAACCGCAGAGCCTGCTTGGGATCCTCTCTCTGTCCCTCCCCTCTCTCTCTCTTCCTCTCCCTCAAAATAAATATGTAAATAAAACTCTAAAAATTTTTAAAAATAATTAAAACAAGGCCTAGTATGAAGTGAGTGCTCAAAAACTGTCATCAATTATCACCACTGTTTACCAGATCATCTTTGGACCCAATAAGGGCAACTCTTAAGCACAACAAAAAGACTCAGGGAGACATTCATTGCATAGAGGCTTTAAAGGTTTTTTGCCTAATTTTAATCACATATGGTTATAACGAGATAATGCAGGGAGATATCAAATAATTGATATGATAAAATTATAAATATAAATTTCAAAGCTTGTTGATGACAAGCATTTGTTTAAGATACTAAGTTATTCCAATGATACCAGCATCTCAAAAAAATTTTTTGGTTTATTTTCCAATTCAAGTCAATAAACTTTGGTTGAATACGTATGCTAGGCTGGCTGATGAGCTCATCATTTCAGAGAATACCAAGACAAGCTTAGGAATTGCCAACTGGTGCATAAGGCACTCCTGTCCATACCCACGATGGCAGAAAGCCTTTGTCCTTGAATATTAGCACTGATTATTGCAAACATATCAAATTAGTTTGGGGCCAAGTCTAGGCAGGTGACTAAGGTGGGTAATAAGACTGAGGCCTGCTCTGAATGGAGTCAGATTTCCTTGTATGCTTCCATATAATTCTGAAAGTCATTTTCAAAGGGCTTTTGCAACAGAGCATTGGCAGCACTGCGGAAATGAGTGCATGGATCACTAAGGTGACTACTTTGACAAAGGCAACATCACGCTTTCAATATGTTAGACTTGGTGGTTTTGTCAGAAATCAGTCTCGTAAAACACTCCCTGCAGCAGAGCCAAGATTTCCGGTCCCTTTTGTGTCTTCCTGTGTCACTTAGTCCAGTTTTGCAGACATAGTGCAAGCTCAACCAAGCACCTATTCTACCAGCTGTGAAAGATGCCCCCAGGTGGTAACCCATGCCTTTGCCCCCATCGTTTCCTTGGTTGGTTCAGGACACTTTCTCATTTCAGTATTGCCATACTCAACTGAAGCATAACCCATTGCTTTCTGCTAAAATTGTATTTCCTGCTGTTTCCCCTACTACCTCCAAAGGCTTCCTCTGAAGCAAGCTTGCAGGGCTCCTTTGAGGTACAGTAGCTGTAAAGAAACCACTGGAACAGTATCTAGTAGAGGGCATCGAGAGTCCTCACTATGGTTCAGTTTAGCAGAAGGACAGGAAGAGTTATGTCAGGGCCATTTGAATGCCAAAGCCCACATACATCCTAGACTAGCAAAAAGATGAGGGCTCTGGAGGGAATGACTCAGATACATTTCCAAAGGTAAATACACTCTCTAGGTTCCCACAGACCCTGACAGAACGATTTACCCAAGCTCCGTAGGCATAGTGGGTTGACAGTCAGTAAATATCATGATTAAAAAAATAACCTCTTAGACAGAATTTGGGTTAAATTCTGATTGCTGATTGCTGATTGCTATATTACCAGACACAAATCATGTATCTCTGAAAGCCTCAGTTTCCTTATCTATAATAGGGATTATAACAGTCCCTCCCTCATTAGATGTCTCATTGATTAAAATGCAATTAGGCACCGGACACATAGTAACCATGTAACAACAGTTGTACTTTTTATCATTTTTATTGATTATAAAGTACTCAGACCATAAGTATTTGCTTATCCACTTTTCTATCACTCTGTTAAACAATTGCATGAGTTTTTCTTCATAAGAAATTTGTACTTACCACCCTATGTGCAGAAAACCTCTACCATACCACATACCATTGTTTTCATGTGTTTGGAAAAAAATTACTCTTTTCATTGAAAACCTGCACTTTTCCAAAAGGGCTGAGATTAAAGTATTTAAAACGTGATTCTGCAATAGACCTAAAAACACCCATACTGGTTTAATACATGCCTTTCTTGCCTACTTTAGGAAGTAACTTTTAACTCTTAGTCTTCATTTCTAGCCAATGGAGATTAAGGCTTGCCAGAGGACAGCAGATAAGCAACATATAGGATGCCTGATTGCATTTTTAATCTTCACTTGTCTTCAGCAACCAATATTCAGTAAGTTTTATTTGTCCGCCACTATGTTAAATTACCAGCCAATTCAATGCCAAAGGGAGCAACTGGTTACTTGGCTATTTATAGTGAGAGTCATACTTTGTTTTCAGGGAAACATTTTAAATTATTTCCCATCAAAAGTATACAAATTAAAGCTGCCGCTGAATTAAAATAACTCATCAGTTGTGAAAGATCATTTTTAAAGACTAATTGATATGTAATTGCTCAAAAATTAAAATAAAATATACAGAATAATAAAATAGAAAATGAAGATAAATTTTCAAGCAAATAAAGGGGAGCATATTTACTTGCATCTTTAGGCAAGGCATAATTCTCCAAATATTAGCTCTGTAACCACAGAAGCGGAGGAATCTAAAGCAAGCAAAAGGAAAGCTGGGTTGCTATTCGATAATCCTGACATATCCATGAATACAACATCAGAAATTTCAGAGATGGAACTGACGGCAAAAAGTTTATAACTAACAGTTGTGTTCCTGAAAGTTCTAATGATGGATGTCTTACTTAGCTTTTCTCCAAAACTGTTCTTGGCTTTCATCATATTTCTCCCATCATCACATATTCAAATGCTTGAGTTCTTCCACTGAGATGTGGAATTCCAGGGTATAGTTAATAATAGGGACCCTGGCCCCAGAGCAGAGGTTGAAAACTACTACTCCTTGCTGATGCATAGGGACACACATACCCCAATGTTCATAGCAGCGCTCTCAACAATAGCCAAAGCATGGAAAGAGCCTAAGTGTCCATCAACGGACCAATGGATCAAAGTGTGGTTTATCTATACGATGGAATACTACATGGCAATGAGAAGGAATGAAATCTGGTCATTTGTAGCAATGTGGATGGAACTTCAGGCTGTTATGCAAAGTGAAGTAAGTCAGCCAGAGAAGGACAGATACCATATACTTTCACTCATATGTGGAACAGGAGGAACTTAACAGAGGACCATGGGGGAGGAGAAGGGGAAAAAATAGTTAAGAAGAGGGAGGGAGGCAAACCATAAGAGACTCTTAAATACTGAGAACTGAGGGCTGATGGGGACTGGGGGAGAGGGGAAGGGGGGTGATGGGCATGGAGGAGGGCACTTGTTGGGATGAGCACTGGGTGTTATACGGAAACCACTTAATAATAAACGATAAAAATTTTTAAAAATTTAGAAATTTTAAAAAATTTTAAAAAAAAGGAAATTACTATTCCTTATGTGTGTCAGTTTCAGCATTTGGGGAGAGAAAGTAGAGCTTCCTTGGGTAGACTATAACTCGGCCCCGTAGGGAATCTCTTATGTGAGCCCATTTAGATAATGCAGATATAAAGAGAAACACTTACTTACTATTCTTGCAGAAGTCTTACATCCGTGAAGCAACCCTAGCACACACGGCCCTAAGATGTCAGGTTTTCAGCTTAGTGAGCTATTACGGGCTCATCTTTATCAGGACTCTCCCTTTTCAGTTGCACCTAACTTTTTTCTGTCTACAAATTTTAACCAGATTGTCTTGAAAAATATTGTTTGCGGTGAGGTAGGGGACGTGTATAGGCTTTTACTATTTTTGTCAGAGGATCTGCTGGAGATCATGAAGCTGGAGCTGACAGGAGAAAGACACAGGCCTGAACTCTCTTCACCTCATGCCGGGAAAAGGTCACAAGGCTGACAGCACCTAGCCTTGGTGCCGGGCCAAGGTCAAGACTCTTGGCGTCCTCCCCCTGACATAAGCAAGAACTCAGAGGTGAGTAAATGTTCTGTCAGCTCCTGTGAGGTCCTCCCCTGGGCCCTGACAGACCAGGTCAAGAGAGTGTCAGGGGCTGGGATCCCCTCAAGGATATGGATGATATCACTGTTAGCTGTGGAGCAACGAAGGGGAATTGGAAAGAAAAGAGGGGAGAGAGAAGGAGGAAAGGAGAGATAGGACAGAAGGGAGGAAGAGAGAGAAAGGAAAAAAAAGAAGGGAAGGGAGGGGAGGGAGGGAAGGTTTGGGGAGGAGAAGAGAAAACCAAATCATATATTATGCCTTGGGAAACTCTACCACAAAATCCTTGCTTCTGATGCAGAGTTGCTGACTTTTATTTGCTTTCTACTATAATAGGTTTCTCTCTCTCTAATCCTGAGGTTAGGGCAAGGACTTGGGAGTCAAATGTCACAGCTTGAACGTCTAGATGGGAACCTTCTGAAAGTGACTACTGTTACGACCTTGATGTGATCTGTTAATCCAAGTTTCCGTTTCCTCAAATGAAAAAAATAAAGATAATAAATTCGTTTTCCTTGCAGCTATTGGGAGAGTTAAGCAAGTCAATATATAGCATGCTGAGTGTCCTGTCTGACACACAGCTGGTACGTGGTGCTAACTAGAAAATATCTCTATTATAAACATACTACTTAACACTTTCAAATGATATTTTTAAAAAGTACCTCCTAAAACCCTGATTGCATATAGAAAATGTTATTCATCATTTACTTAAATTCTAGCAACCAAAAGTTACTCTAAGGGCAGCCCCACAAAATCCTCTAAAAAAACGGAACAGGGAAACAAAGTATGTCTTTGTACCCTGTGAAGTTGGACTGTCTGAAGTCAATACAGAATACCCAAAGAGAAGGATTCCATCAAGGGAAGTAAAGCCCCCGGACCCCTCCTATGTAAGCCGTGTAAAATCTGGGACATACGAAGCAAGGCCACTGGCATGCTCTCCAGCCTGAACTTGAAATTAAAACTTGGAGAAACCCCAGGGCAGGAGCTGAGGATGGGAGGAAGGAGACAGTGCTGGCTCAGGGCACCTGGCGAAGGGCCCGGCTCATAAATATAAGTGAGATAAACGAATGAATGAAGGGATGGGAAGAAAAACTACAGGTGACTGAGAGAGGCTGATGGATGTGCTAAGCTATGTCCCATTAAACTGAGAAATGAGGCCAGGGACCCATAAATGACCTCACCGCAGCTAAGAGCTACAATACGATGTCCTGAGTTTGCAGCAAACTTGTATTTTGGCCGACATCGAATTACACTCACTGGAGTTCCGTTGTGGAAAATGAAGCATAGAGAGAAGGAACGGTGAAGGATTTGGTTTTGGAGAATAAACTCCCAAACTATGCGGGCCCTGAGGACAAGCAAGGTCCTGGTGTAGGACTATGTGAAGAGCTTTGTTTGGCATTAGGATGAGAAATCTTCTCCTTCTCAACACAGCATTTATTTATGAAAATAGCCCTTCCTGCTTATGAGTACTTTCTTAGCGACAGGCACAGGGTTGGTCTGTACGTAGTTTCCTTTCAGCCTCTCTGCAACCCCTGGAGGGAGATATTATCTCCATTTCACAGATGATGAAATTGAGGCTTAGACTTGCTAACTACACAGCATTTCTAGTAGATGGTTGAAGCAGGACTCAAATGGTGCTCTCAAGATTTATGTTTGTAACTATTTTTACTACTGTCACCATGCTTATATACATTCAGTGATATTCACTGTCTGCCTATGTTAACTGCAGGAAATAACAGCATTTCCTTACGAGTAAAAGACGCAGGTCTTACTCCTGGAGGAACACAAAATCTGACTGGGAATCAGAGATAAGAGGTGGATGGCAGAAAAGAGTAATGGGGAGGAGTGGAATGTCTGAGTTTCTGCCTGGGTTTATTCCCTGTCTCTGCCTTTCCCCAGCTGTAGGACCTTGGGCATTTCACTCCTTTAAGACCTCAGTCATTTCGGGGTGCCTGGGTGGCTTAGTCGGTTAAGCGTCCAACTTTCGCTTAGGTCATGATCTCGCGGTTCGTGGGTTCGAGCCCCGCGTCAGGCTCTGTGCTGACTGCCAGCTCGGAGCCTGGAGCCTGTTTCAGTCTGTGACTCCCTCTCTCTGACCCTCCCCTGCTCACGCTGTCTCTCTCTCCTAGAAATAAATAAAACATTAAAAAAAAAAAAGGCCCCAGTCATTTCATCCATAAAATGGGGATGGCAATAATAATAATAATACCTAGCTCCTTATCTTTTTGAGGATTAGTTTAGTTCATACATGTAAAATACATAGACCAGGATGTAGCTACCCAGGATAAGCAGTCATTGGATGTCAGCTTTTGTGCCAAGCATTTAAGAGTGCTTCTTCTTTTTTTTTTTTTTTTTACATTTATTTATTTTTGAGAGATAGAGTAAGACAGAGCATGTGCAGGGAGGGGCAGAGAGAGAAGGAGACACAGAATCTGAAGCAGGCCCCAGGCTCTGAGCAAGTGTTCAGCACAGAGCCTGACACGGGCTCAAACCCAGGAACCAGGAGATCATGACCTGAGCCGAAGTTGGACACTTAACTGACTGAGCCACTCAGGCACCCTAAAGACTGCTTCTATACACACCATTAACTCCAGCTCTCACAACAATCCTGTGAGGCAGGTAGGAGAGGCCAGAGCCTGCAGTACTGCCTAGTGATGCTACTGTCCTGGCAAACTCACACCCCACTCGAAGAGGACTTCCATAACTTCTCTCTGCTCAAGCCTTTGGTACTTCTGAGCTACTAACCTTGCTTCCGACTTTACTAAGAAAAGTGAAGTCATTGGAAAAGAGCTTCTCTAAATTCCCAATATCAAATTTACCTACCTCTATGCATATGTACCCATGCTTGTCTTCCATGTTGGCATGGATGAAGTGTTCATGTGCCCATCTGTGGTAGGCAGAATACTGGCCTCCCCAAGATGTCCTCACCCCACCCCAGGCCCTGTGAATGTGTCGTATTATGTGGCAAAGGGGAGCTAAGGGAACAGATGAAGTTAAGGTTATCACTGAGTTGATCTTAAAATAGGGAGATGATTCTTGATTAACTGGGTAGAGCCAGTGTAATTACAAGGGTCCTTAAAAATAGGAAAGGGGCAGGCAGAAGAGCCAGGTCAGAAGGATCTGATGGCAGAAGGGCTGGCCTCACTATTGCTGTCCTTGAAGATGAATGAAGAAAGCCACCACAAAGGAAGGAGGGTAGTCATCAAAGCTGGAAAACACAAGGAATAGGATTCTCCCCTGGAGCTCTCAAAAAGGAACACGGCCACCTGACACCTCAGTTTTGGCCCAGGGAATCCCATTTCAGACACGTGACTTCCAGAAACATAGTCCTGCCTTGAGGCAAGAGAACCCAGCTTTATAACTCCATATGAACTAGTGCTTAAATGCAGGCTGTGCCAGGAAGGCAGTATGACCTCGGAGGAGGCAGTTCTCCTCAGTCAAGAGCATCTTCCAGAGGATTCAGTGGAGTCCCCAGAAGCTTTGGAAATGAGTGCCTCAGCACTGAAGGGAAGATTTGCCCAGCACACCACAGGATCCACTACAGGCACCACTCACCATCCTTTCCAGACTTTATCAGATATCACTGCTCAGCGATGCCTTTGTTGACCATACTCAAAACTGCATCACCTCTCCACTCCAAAGTTCTCTATCCCCTTCTTGATCTATTTTCCCCGTAGTACTCATCTGATGCACTGTAACAGTTTATTATTTTTGTACTTATAATCTCCTTCCTTACACTAGGTTAAAATCTCCAAGGGCAAGGACTCTTGTCTGTATTATTCACTGCTTTATGTCCAGTCCTCAGAATAGTACCCGGCCTCTGGCAGAATCTCAATAAATATTTGTTGAATGAATGGCTGAGAGATATGAGATCGCAGAGGATAAGAGACACTGAGTACTTGCCCAAGGTCACAAACAAGTGTGAAAAACTAGTAAGATTCTGGACATAAATCAAGGTTTTTTGAGTCTATGGTGCTCTAAAATTTCACTAAACAACAAGACATCCTCCCTGATCTCTCTTCGTATGTTGTGAAGAACAAAATCAAAGATGTAGAATTGAACAAGATGGCTTTGTAGACTTCCCAATGAAGAGTGAAATTGCTAGGGACGGGGAAACAACACTGGAGTATAATCAATAACAAGTAGCTATATTTTGACTCAAAACATACCATTTAATCTATTTTAAAATGTGATCATCAGAGAGCATTACTCATCCAACAAAAATGCTATCAGTTATTTTTTTAAAGTTTTTAAAATTTAGTTTTGAGAAAGAGACACTGTGAACAGGGGAGGGGCAGAGACAGAGAGTGGGAAAGAGAGAATCCCAAGCAGGCTCCAAGCTGTCAGCACAGAGCCCGATATGGGGCTCAAACTCATGAAACCATGAAATCATGCCCTGAGCCAAAACCAATAGTCACACACTTAACTGACTGAGCCATCCAAGTGCCCCTGAGTAATAAGTTATATATCACGTACAGAGCCAAGCTCTGGAGATACAGTTGGTAAAACAAGGTGAACATGTCTGTCACCCCCTAGACTTCAGACAGACTTGTCCTACAATATATACTTAGGCAATAAGATATATGTGTATTGAATGAAAGAACAGTATTCATTGGAAATCAAACTTCCTCTTAAGGTTTAGTATCTAATGGAGGAAAAAAAATATAGATTTCACAGCTCGTGTTCTAGATGGTATCTCAAGTAATGAAGAGAACTATTTTGGCAAAAGTAAAAAGTCAGTGACTATCTTGATAAATTTGTTAATTTACCAGAAGTGATTTGAATTATAGAGACTAGAAAATGTTTTTCCTTCTTATGTCCACTGTGTCCTTTACACAGACCTTCCCCAGCAAGAGAGGAACATAAGTTTTTAAAGTTATTCTGCAAATTACTCAGTCCAGCCCCCCTCCCCCCAGCCCCGACATATAATCTCACATATGCCATTTAGCATCCAGGTTTCAGCAAGGCTGTGCTAGCAACACAGCAGCTCCTCTCCACAGCCTGCATGGACTAAGAAGCAGGGAGAACGTGTGAACAGGGTTCAACTTCAGCGCCCCAAAGACTTGTCCAAGTCCTAATCCTTGGAACCTGTGACTGTGACCTTATTTGGAAGAAGGGTCTTTCCAGATGTAATTAAGTGAAGGATCTCGATGAGATCACCCTGGATTAACAAGATGGATCCTGACTCCAGTGACAAATGTCCTTATAAAAAGAAGAAAAGACACACTGTATCTACTGGGGTTGAGGACTCCCGGAGGAGAAACACACAGAGAAAGCCAGCTGAAGACAGAGCCAGAGATGGAGTTATGCTGCCACAGACAGGGATGCCTGAAGCCACGTGAGCTAAAAGAGCCAAGGGAAGAGGGTCCTCCAGAGCCTTTAGATGGATCACAGCCAGGCAAACACCTTATCTCTGGACTTCTGGCCTCTAGAACTATGGAGCAGTAAATTTATGGATTTTTTTAATGTTTATTGTTTTTGAGAGACAGACAGAAAACAAGTGGAGGAAAGAGAGAGAGAGAGAGACACAGAATTAGAAACTGGCTCCAGGTTCTGAGTTGTCAGCACAGAGCCTGAGGCAGGGCTTGATCTCCTGAATCATGAGATCAGGACCTGAGCTGAAATCAAGAGTCAGATGCCTAACCGACAGAGCCACCCAGGTGCCCCTAAATCTCCTCTGTTTCACACAATCAAGTTTGTCATAATTTATTATGGAAGTCTTAGGAAACTAATACAGTAAATATTCTAGGGATCGAGAGAAAGTAAGCTCATTATCTTCTATGCAAGCTCAAGCTACAAGCTGCCATCACGTGTCAGAGAACCTCCATGCATGTATAGTTTTGATTTCTTTTCCTCAGATTTGATTAAATCTGGTCTCTCTCTTTTTTTTTAACTCAATGTTCCATTGGTCCTAGAGGTGCCTAAGTTCAAAAATAACCTCATGTTAAACAAGCCAGATGCCAAGTCAATAAAATCACCTCTTGCAAGCTGATAATATCTGTGATAGACTTATAAGAAGCAGCAAAAAGGGTCTAAATCATGAGTACAAACACTTCCGCCTGTGGCACGCCCACCCCAGATGAACCAGAGGGAATGCAAGGCCATGGAAAGTGGAAGACATAAGGAAAGAATAGCAAGGAGGCAATTTCAGTGGGATACTGAAAACAACATTATTAATTTTTGAAGTGGAAATGCAATTATTTCTATGTTTGCCTCCTATAGTATTTCAAATAATACCAATTCCTTCTCTTCTGAATTATGTGGGTGCTCACCATCAACTTAACACATTTTATATGTAATTCCCTATAGTTTTACACTGCCAGTTAATTGTTACACAATTGTCTTTACAGCTAATCCTGTAAGCTGTTTTAGTCTAGAGACTATCTCAAATTTTCTTTCCTTTTTTTTTTTAATGTTTTATTTATTTCTGAGAGAGAGAGAGAGAGAGGGAGAGAGAGAGACAGCGTGAGCAGGGGAGGGTCAGAGAGAGAGGGAGTCACAGACTCTGAAACAGGCTCCAGGTTCTGAGCTGGCAGTCAGCACAGAGCCCGACGCAGGGCTCGAACCCACGAACCGCGAGATCATGACCCAAGTGAAAGTCGGACGCTTAACCGACTAAGCCACCCAGGTGCCCCTCAAATTTTCTTTTCTTATATCCCAGTTTCTTTTCAGGGCTGAGTAAAGAGAAGATAATTAAGAGATAGCTATTAATTGATTTTTATCTTTATTTTCCTATTATAAGCTTCCATCCTAATATTGTAACTATTCTGACTAATGAACATCGAAGCATTGCTATTCCAGTGTATGAGTAGATCTAAAAATATATATATAGATGCCATGTTCATATATATGTGTCTACACAATCCCAACACACACATTCTAACATGAAGCAGAAGTATTTGACCCAAAGCAGTTGTGGTAACACTATCATTATATCTGAGAGTTCTAGTAATATGTTAGGTAATTATTTTTCACAAAGGAGAACAAGAAAGATGAAATTATCTTCCATATAGCAGACAATGAAGTGTTTGCACAAGTAATATTAGAGCCAAGGCACTCAAATGTCCCAGTCTGAAATATTACATGTTGCATTGTATATAATTAGTTATAAACCAGCTCTGGTTTCAGAATACTTCAAATAGTCTTAAGAAAATTCATAATAATAATGTTAATTTAGCAGTTATTCTGGTCCAGCCACTGTTCTAAATGCTTTATGTTCATTGAGCTCACTTATTTATTAAATCATCAAATATTTATGAAGTGTGTGATGGTTAATTTTATGTCAACTTGACTGAGGCAAGGAAAGCTTAGACATTTAGTCAAACAAAATCCATGTCTAAGAGGCTTTACAATCTATCATTGAATCTGAAAAGAAAACCACAATATACCCCTAGTAATAGTTTTTTATCCCTGTTTTACAAATAGGACACTAAGAATTGCCTTAACACCAGACCTAGGTCACTAACCAAGTGGATTTCAGCTGCTATCACATTGACCTAGTACATCTTAGCAGGGTCCATTTTATCTCTGATTTTATTGATTCATGTCTTCTCGGTTTCGCAAATACATGCTGTGTGTATATACATGCCCATGTGCATCCACTGAGTAAGTATACTTCCTCCTGCAAGTTCAGTCAAATGCTGTACGATAAGGTAGGAAGCAAAAGTGGGTCTTTTCTTCAGGAGTCAAAGTTTTTTGTTTTTTTTTTTTTTTAATTTTTTTTTTTAATGTTTTATTTATTTCTAGGAGAGAGAGAGAGACAGCGTGAGCAGGGGAGGGTCAGAGAGAGAGGGAGTCACAGACTGAAACAGGCTCCAGGCTCTGAGCTGGCAGTCAGCACAGAGCCCGACGCGGGGCTCGAACCCACGAACTGCGAGATCATGACCTAAGCGAAAGTCGGACGCTTAACCGACTAAGCCACCCAGGCGCCCCAGGAGTCAAAGTTTAAGAAGCAATAAACTTCAACCAAAAAACATCATTACTGATGAGCCAGAAATAGCTTCAAATACTCTTTCAAATAATGCTTTGTTGTCTGTCACAAACAGAAGAGATGGGCAGGAAGTCTGGAGTCCATATGGTAGAGAAGTATGAAGGTTTGGCCATCAGTAGTCAAGGTTTCTGGTCTCAGACCACACTTCTGAAACTGGCCTATTTGCTAACCCCAACGGCGCCTCCATTTCTGACCTGTAAAGTGGGGATAACAAGAATATTGCTTCCAAACGCACTAGCAATCTAATAAAGTAACAGGTGTAAAGTTCTGGGCACATTGCCTAGACCAGAATAAGTTCTCACTAGGTATTAGATAAAAATAATGAACAAAGATAATGAGGCTAAACTCAGGCATCGATTTAATACTTCAATGCATATATGCAAAATTAATATTAAGCCTGGCAGACAGGAAACCATGAATTACTTGGGTCTTTCTTTCACCATGGAAGATGAAGGCACAGCACACATTTTATGAATACACAGCTCAAGAAGACCCAGTTGCCTGGGTACAGGGTGGGAGCACAGATATTCAGCAAATGAGCATTTATTACAGGTCCAGTCTATACCACTCACTTTCATAGACAACACAGCTCAATCAGCACACCTAATTCTCCTAGCTGCAATGTGCAGCTGATGGTTGTTGGAGTGGCTTCTATGATCCAGGCTCGTGTCTGGTGCCACGCGTCAACGATGAGTAAAATCAGGTGCTCCTGGTCTTAAAGAACCTCTAGTCACTAACCAGTTGGTAATGACTAATTGAATGAAATGCTTATCTGGGTCAGCTTTTCCTGTCGGGAGCCAGAGAGTGAATATTTTAGGTTTTGGAGACAGTGGTCTCTGATGCAAGGGTTCTACTTTGCCACTGTAACACAAGGCAGCCCCAGATAATATGTAAATAAGCATGCCTTCATTCCAATAAAACTTTACTTGCAAAAATAGGAGAGAGGCAGGTGGTAGTCTGAAGCTCCCTAGATAGTGGAAGAAGCAAGTAACTCAGAGCCTTGGGGAATTAAGAAGAGCTTCAATCAAATGGGAGGTGTTGCTAATTAAGCGGTGCTTTGAAGAATCAATGCTCCCTAGAAGGTTTGGAGGGAAAAGAGAAAAGGTATCTCTGGGCAGCGGGAATGACAGCAAAGTCACAGAAGCGTTAAAGGACACGGCTTGTTCCAGTAGAGTGAGGTACCATGAGAACTGGGAGAATGGGGTCAGAGAAAAAGGAACAGAGATTTAGAAAAAGCCTTTTTGTACATAGCTCTGTAGTGGTTGGCATGCCAAGTTCATATTATCTTTTGGTATTTCTAAAGGTCGAGCTGTGTTTCCCCTCCCAAAGCTAAATGATAACATGATGCAGTTCAAAAGCTGGTCATATCAAATTGCCATCTAATCATTTAATTAAAGCCCCATGCTGGCACCAGCCATCCTCAGGGCTCATTTTTCATTTGGGCACATTTCATTACACTTTTCAAAGCAAATTTGCCTTTTCAAAGGCGAAAAATGCAAATGACTAGGTTTGAAAGGAAACGCATAACACTCCGCATAATGACAGGGATTTTCTTGGAAAGCAGCGATGCACAGACAGAGCTATCTTTAGGGGCTGAGGGTGGCTTATCAGCCCTATAGGATCTCTGCATGCTACTTCATTACAGCACCAGGATGCAAACGGAAGTGAAATACCAAATAGCAGAAAGCAAACAGCCATCCCCCGTTTCCTTTTTCGGCATCATTGAAACCACATTTTGAAACAGGATGCGTCCTCTGGACCGGCAAGACCAAGGCAGGCATTGATCAATGGAGGACATTTATAGTGTGGCCAAGAAAATGATGAAAAGCTGGGAGGGACTGACCTGAGCAAAGATAGGAGCAGGAAAACCTAAAGGCCAATTAACATAAAGCATCCACAGGCAAATTAAAGCATGTTCAAAAAAATATTCTCAGGAATCAGAAAACAACCACGTTGAGACAGTATAATGTATGCAGGGGGTGTGCACAGTAAGAGAATGAAAGTGACCTTAATAGAAATCAGCATCTTCCTCCTGGGTTCACAGAAACTCTCAGAAGCACTGCATCCCAATCACTTGGGTCTTTCACCTTGGAAGATCAAGGCACAGGGGCGCCTGGGTGGCTTAGTTGGTTAAGCGTCCCACTTTCGCTTAGGTCATGATCTCGCGGTTCGTGGGTTTGGGCCCCGCGTTGGGCTCTGTGCTGACTGCCAGCTCAGAGCCTGGACCCTGTTTCAGTCTGTGACTCCCTCTCTCTCTGGCCCTCCCCTGCTCATGCTGTCTCTCTCTCTCTCCTAGAAATAAATAAAATGTTAAAAAAAATTAAAAGACAAAAAGGAAGATCAAGGCACAGCACACATTTTATGAATTCACATACGTCCAAAGTGAGAAGCGATAGTCCAAGAGGAAGAGAGCGGGACATAATGAACATCTGTCAATTCGTTCTTTACCATCAAGGAAAGAAGAAAAGCTTAATTTCAGGATTTCAGGGAAATCACCTCACCCTGTGAAAGAACCCCCAACAGCATGGTGAGGTGTAGGGTCTCCACAAAAGTGAAGGCGGCAGTCGGCTTTAGATTTGTGGCCAGAGTGCATGTGGATATCTCACACAAGAGCTTCTGACCAGGGAAGTTCACTAGCTCTTGAACTGTAGCTGCTTAGTCCAGCAAAGCCTCACTGTGGAATAAGCTAAAGTCCTCATTCTATTCCTCTTACAGGCAGGATGCCCATCTCTGGCGAGACGGCCTACAGACGTAGGCAGATGGATCCGTGCCCCAAACGTGGCATTTAGTTCAGAGTACCATCCCACCTCACAGCCAAGGGAAAAAAGCCAGAGCACAGTAAGATGTTTTGATGTAGTATGCCTGACATGGGGTATTTTTTTTCCATTTTATTTCTATTATATTGAAATATACCTACACAAAAGTACACATATCATGATCATCATGACCACACCCATGTAGCAAACAATTAGGAAAAAAATAATAATTACTTTAGGGTATGAAGTTACCCTCATACCCTCTTTAAGGATAACCACTGCCCTGACTTCTAACAACATAAAGTAGTCTTGTACGGCTTGTATTCTTGTATAAATGGAATCATATAGTATATTCTATTATGTCTTGATTCTTTGGGCCCAAATTAAATTTGTGAGATTTACCCATACCATTAAGTCTAACTGTAGCCTGTTCTTCCTCATCGCTGAAAAGATTACCATTATGTGAATACACCACAATTTATTCATCTATTCTACTATTGATGGCTGCTTGTGTTATTTCCCGCTTTGGGCTATCAGAAATAGCGCTGCCAGCCTTGTGGGGAGTGTGGCAGATTTTGATTTGCCACTTGGATGCGGAAAAAAATGGTGGTCTCGTATTTTGACACAGCAATGTCAGATTTGTCCTGTTAAAATCTGAAATCCCCTTCTTAGGTTTAGGGTAACATATGAAGAAGACATTACTGATTTACGATCTTTCTCTGAGCCTCCAACCATCCTCAAGTTTGTCCCTGTCCCCCACCATCCTGTCTAGTTCAAGAGGTGGAGATTGAGGAGAAATACACAGAAATGAACACTTAAGATGCCTAGCAGATCACATGCAATATTAACCAACCACCTAAAAGAGAGAACAAAATATGCTTTCAAAACCACATAAGGATTCCTTAAAGAAGAAATTTTAGGTAAGAGGGTTTCCTGCCTCTAGCACAAGAATCAATAATTACAACAGACTCTGACAATTTGAAGAGTATCATGTGCTAGCAGTTGTTGAAAGAGAGAGAATATATACAACTGCCTATAATTCAAGCTCTCAGACAGGAAAGACTATAGAAATAGAGAGGAAAGAAAGATAAATTCTGCCTGCCAGGAGCAGGCTCAGGGAGACAGAAGTGTGAAAGACTTTGGGGCAGGGAGATGCAGTAAGCATTTGTCGGGCCTTCCTAGCAATGATTATCCCTTTCTTTCTGAATCACACCCCAAATTTCTCATCTAGTAATTACAGTGGTACTTAACCAAACACTGGCTTTAAGGGTGCACACAGACGGACTTAATCCAACCAGGATAGCTCATGTTTTTAGCCTAGTTACTAGTTCAGGAATGCGTTTAACCCACTTCTGAACCAATCCGCATAATTCCTTGTCCTGGTCACAGACATTAGCCTCAGGCCACGAGGACACATGACCTAAGACAATTCAATCATTGTGACATGCAGTCTTTTTGGTGAAGGTTACAACATAGACTCTCTACACTACTCCATTCTGGCCTAAGTGGTGTGAAATGGACGCTTTGGAGAAAAAAGCTGGATAGAGCAGGAGGGGCATGAATTGTGTTCTGATATCATTTTTGTCTCAGACAGACCCGTAAGTGATGTAAGACATATTTCTGGATGTGTCTTACACAGGTTAACAGACCCTCTTTTTACCTTTCTTTTTTTTTTTTTTAATGTTTATTCATTTATTTTGAGAGAAAGAGAGGAGAGAGAGAGCATAAATGGAAAGGCAGAGGGAGAGGATGAGAGAGAATCCCAAGGAGGCTCCACATTGTCAGAGCAGAGCCCGATATGAGGCTCAAACCCATGGACTGTGAGATCATAACCTGAGCTGAAATCAAGTCAGACGCTTAACCCACTGAGCCACCCCAGGTGCCCCATGGATCCTCTTTCTAAAAATCCAATTTGAGTCTGGTTTTCGACTTTCTTGCAATCTAAACTTCTACAAAGTGAAGTAATTGAGGGCTGATCTGGACTTGGGAAGGATAAGAAGCATTCAACAGGTAGAGCTGGCATTAAATTGTGTTCCAGGAGCAAAGCACAGTAGGAATGAAGGATGTAAAGGAGGATGTATGTGCAAGCCCAAGTCAAGAAGGGCATCATAGCAGGGTGGAAGGCTGTATTATGCATTGGGTTAAGACAGATCAGAGGTGAGCAAAAATTGTGTTTGTAAATGTTTTCAGTTTTCAGGCCAGATGATTTGCATCACAACGACTCAGCTTTGCCACTGTAACATGACACCAGCGACAGTCAATACGTGAACAAATGAGCTTTTCCAATAAAGCTTCATTTATGGACACTAGACTTGAATTTCACATAATTGCCACATGCCATGAAGTACTGCCCTTGTTTTGATTTCCTCAATCACTTAAAAGTGTAGAATCATTCTCAGCTCATAGGCCATAATTTGTGGCCCCGAGATAGAGAGGACACAAAATTTCTATGTTCATATTCTTCCACCATATGCTAGTTACCTAACAGTGGGCGACTTACTTAATCTCTCTAAGCCTGTAACTTCACTGAAACTATAGGGACCATTATAGGGCATAACCCATTAATTTGTTCCAATAATTAAATAATCGAATCCATACAGAAGTGCTTAGCAATGAGGTGCCTGGGTAAACTCAGCTTAACCTCAGTGGGCTAAGTGAATGACTCTTTTTTTTTTAATGTTTTTTTTTTTTTAATTTATTTCTAGGAGAGAGAGAGACAGCGTGAGCAGGGGAGGATCAGAGAGAGAGGGAGTCACAGACTGGAACAGGCTCCAGGCTCTGAGCTGGCAGTCAGCACAGAGCCCGACGCGGGGTTCGAACCCACGAACCGCGAGATCATGACCTAAGCGAAAGTCGGACGCTTAACCAACTAAGCCATCCAGGTGCCCCTTAAGTGAATGACTCTTGATATGGGCTCAGGTCATGATCTTCATGGGATCAAGCTCCCCATGTTGGGCTTCATGTGCTGACAGTGAGGAGACTGCTTGGGATTCTCATTCTCCATCTCTCTCTTCCCCTCCCCGGTTCATGCTCTCTCTTCTCAAAATGAATTTTTTTAGAAAAAGGAATGTTTAGCAAATTGTCAGAAGGACAGATGAGGAAATGAGAACCTATTTAAAGTAACTCATAGTGCACATTTCTCGTTTAGGGAACTCAGATGTTTATTAGCATGTTACTTTTCATTTCAGTGCAACATTCAGCGTTGTTTTCTTTTTAATTTTATTTATTTACTTTGAGAGAAAAACAGAGAGAGAGAGAATACACAGGGGAGGGGCAGAGAGAGGGAGAGAGAGAACGCAAGCCAATGCAGGGCTCAAGCTCATGAACCATAAGATCACGACCTATACCAAAATCAAGTCAGACACTTAACCAACTAAGCCACCCAGGCACCTCTGCATTCAGTGTTTTTAATAAATACGGTCATGATTTTGTGTGTGAGAGGAGGGCACCATGCTTCCAGTCCTATGCAAAGCATTTCTTTAGAAAAAAAAATCCTTTCACAGAGACTCAGCTGAGCTAATAAAAATTTTAAAACCCACGGTCACTTCTGGTTTGAATTGCATTTGTTGGTTTGATAATTTATTCATTGACTAATTAGTTCAGCCAAATCTTAGAGCCTATGTCTCATTCTATGAGCCCAGATGCTACCTCATCACACAGATGATGGGGAATAAGACCCCATACTGTATTTGTCAGACACCCCACCGGGTAACTGATAACCAAAAAATGGTTCAGTAAAGATTTGCATTTAAGGTCTCTTAAGGTCCTCTGATTCTCTCCAGCACACATTAAAGATCCTAACCCCATTTAAGATCATTAGCAAATCCCAGTCTTCATAAATATCACAGGGGAGCTAATGAGATGACTTAGAGAAGGTTTGCGGCACATTGTATATGAGGGCACCAAGCCAGTTTGATTTCTCTGGTCCAAGTTACCAGGAAACCAATCAGAGTCTGCTTTTGCTTGAGGAATGCAAACAAAAAACACTGTAATTTGGTTAAATGAATTTAAGGCAAGACACTGGGATCCATATTAATAGCAATAAGCCTGCACTAGAAGGTGTGTATTTCTCTCTAATCTTGCCTCATAGGTGGGTAGTCACCCAATAAGCAACATGTCTTTATTGAGTATGCATGTCAGGAACTGCATTAGAACTTGCAATGTATTAACTTAGGGAATCTTTACAAGTACCCTCTGAAGCAGGTCCCATTTTCCCAGTTTTACAGGTGAGAAAGGCTGGACTCAGAAAGATCATGCTCTCACTCAAGTTCCTAGAGCTGGGGAAATGTGTTCTCTCTTCTCTCCATCTCCCCCGCATCTCTCTTTGCCCACTCTTGGGGTTGCAGTGAACAACAGGCACTGTGCTCAAAACCAACATAGGCCTGTGGGGAGCGGGGGAGGGGTGGGTAGTAGGCAGTCAGTTGAAAATTGATCCTTCCTGCTCTTTTCCACCTCTATGTTTCATACATGCTGTTCTTTAACTTAATCTTAATTGCAGTTATTTTCAAAAGTAGCCCTTTAAGTGGTTTCTCTCCCTCTGGGAGCTGAAACTTTTATACCCATTCTGCAGATGAAGAAAGTAAGCCTAGAGGAAATAAAGTAGCTTGCTCAAAGTCCCAAAGTAGTGGAAGAATGAGTTCTATTGCTACCTAGATCTGGGTCCAAAGATCACAATATTTTTAAGATTCTAAGACTCTGAAGAAAGTTATAAAGTTTCCCTCTGTATCCTCATTCTTTTTTTTAATGTTTATTTATTTACTCTGAGAGAGACAGAGAGAAAGAGAGGGAGAGAGAGAGAGAGGGAGAGAATATCCCAAGCAGGTTCCACACAGGGCTCAGCACAGAGCCCAATCCAGGACTCAATCCCATGAACCTGAGATTATGACCTGAGCCAAAATCAGGAGTCAGACCCCTAACTGACTAAACTACCCAGGTGCCCCTGTATCCTCATTCTTATATAGAAAATTCTATCTTTTTTGAAACTGTATAAAAATAAATAGAAATTATAAGTCATTTCCAAGATCCTTAAAAAATTATATGCCTATACACACACACACACACACACACACACACACACACATATATGTATACACATATGTATATATATGTATATATACACACACACACACATACAGTTTAGGTGCTTATGCTAATATTAAGCTAATAATCTGAGCCTCAGTTTCTTCATCTGCCAAATGGGGCTAATAATACCAATACCACTAGGTTGTTAAAAGAATTGAATAAGGAAATAAGTAAACCATCAGCACACTAATAGCTGTTAAAAGGAAGCTTGCTATCTTTACGCCAGTGTCCATCTACTCCTCACATCTACCTCTCTCTCTCACCATCCATCCATCGCATATGTTTGCTGACAGATCGAAAAGGCAATGAGGCAGATAGCTGGTTTCATGGCCCACCTCCATGACCAGATCTACCGCCCTAGTCACCTTCCCTGTCAGGCTCTGTAGCCCCGATCTATAAAAGGAAGGATTTTGCTGGATCATCCCTAAAATGCCCAATATTCTCAGAGTCCATACAAGTCCATCATCACGTTAGCACTCCATCACCCTAAGTGACTACTACATTCAGTGTCCCAGAGCATCAGGCCAGGGGCGAAATCATGTGCAGTTCTGTCATTAGGATTCAGCTCATTTGGATGGCCACATATTCCATAGAAAGCTATCAGTAGTCTGGGCAGTGGCTGGTGATTTCACTGTGGTTATATAAACAGTTACTTTCAAGGCTGTGTTGTCTGGATATGAAAGCCTGCTCTGGTTAAACCAGAAGTATCAAACTCTCACTATTTATATCTCTAGAAAGACCAAGAAAGAAGAAATCAGGGAGGGCATAACCCTATTAGTATTAAAATAATGCTATATTTTTTAAGATTTCAAAATACCATTAGGAAAAGAGCCTTCCTATTTATCAACAATATAATTACTTAGCAAACATTTGATTAAACTCTCTCAGCAAGAAATATAGAGCAGAAATATCAGAGACTTGGAAGCTGGCTAGACCTGGCTTCAAATCCCAGCTCTGCCCTAAGTCACTGGATGACTTTGGGTTATTCATCTAATCTTTAGTATCTTGATATCCTCCATTAGAACACAAGTATAATGATATCTAACTTAGAAGATGATTATGATGAATTAAATAAAATATGCAAAGCAACTAACAGTGCCTATGACTTACAGTTACCTAAAAGTCAACATACCCTAAATAGAAATCAAAAACTTTTTTTTTCCTTCTACAAACCGGCAGGTTACATTCCAATGTTTCCTGCCTCAGTGGATACCATCAGTCACTCAGATGCACAAACCAGAAACTTTACACTTCCTCGTCACCCTCCTGCTTCTTATAACATCCCCTTCTTACCTGCTTACCTCTTTTTTTTTTTTAATTTTTTTTTAATTTTTTTTTTACAAATAGTTTATTGTCAAATTAGTTTCCACATAACACCCAGTGCTCATCCCCACAAGTGCCCTCCTCCATGCCCACCCCTCCTCCCCCCCACATCCACCAGTCCTCAGTTTTTGTCAGCATTCAAGAGTCTCTCATGGTTTGCCTCTCCCCCTTTCCCCCACCATTTCTGCCCTTATTCTCCCCCTTGGTCCTCTGTTAAGTTCCTCCTAATCCTCCTATACGTGCACACATATGATATTTGTCCTTTCTGCCTGACTTATTTCGCTCAGCATAACACCCTCAAGGTCCATCCATGTTGCTACACATGGCCAGATTTCATTGTTTCTCATTGCCATGTAGTATTCCATGGTATAGATAAACCACATCTTCTTGATCCATTCATCTGTTGATGGACACTTAGGCTCTTTCCAGGTTTTAGCTATTGTGGAGAGTGCTGCTATGAACATTGGGGTACATGTGCTCCTATGCATCAACATTTCTGTATCCCTTGGGTAAATTCCTATTACCTGCTTACCTCTTTAACTTCTCAAATGCACCCCCTTCAATCCATTTCCACTGTTACTCTTCATGTTCTTACCCTGTCACATCTGAGCTGTACTAACCCACCTGAACTGGCCTCTTCACATCTGAATCTGTCTCCCCTCCAGATGACCTTCCACAAAGCATCCAATATGATCTTGTAAAAAGCAAATCTCCACATGTTCCTCCTTGCCATTTAGCCTTCTGGGTTCCCTCATACTTCTAGGATGTGACCAAGCTTCTCACTATGATCTTCAAGACTCTGCAAGAGCTGGCCCCCAGCCAAGTCTTCAGCTCTGTCTTAACTCACCATCCACCTTGTGCTCTAGGTTTTGGTAACACTGGCCTTTCTTGTATGCCTCGAGGGTTCCTGGTGCTCTCCAGCCACACAGTTGGTGCTGATGTTTGAACAGTCCCCTTACCAGCTGTGAGCTGTCACCACAGAGCCTGATTTGGGGTTCAAACTCATGAACTGTGAGATCACGACCTTAGCCAAAGTTGGATGCTTAACGGACTAACCCACCCAGCGCTCCCCATGGACCTCTATTCTTAAAGGAAGTCACTCCTGACACCTGAGGCTGGGTCAGCCCTCTGCACATGCTTTCATGGCTTCCAGGCTCTTCCTTCAAATTATGATCACTTGCAGTTAAACACTGACGTAATGCTTCGCTTGCATATGACTTGCACTAAATTCTGTAAATTCAGTGGGCAGATGGGATAATTTCTGTTCTTACTATCATTTTTCTGGTAACTAGTATAGAGCCAGGCCCAGAATTGGTGTAAAATGAATATGTTTTTAATTATTTTTTTTTAAGTAGGCTTCACACCAAGCAAGGAGCCCAGTACAGCACTTGAACTCACCACCCTAAGATCAATACCTAAGTTGAGATCAAAAGTAAGACACTGGGGCACCTGTGTGGGTCAGTCGATTAAGTGCCTAACTCTTCATTTTAGTTAAGGTCATGATTTCACGGTTCATGAGTTTGAGTCCCATATTGGGCTCTGTGCTGGCAGCATGGAGCCTGCTTGGGATTCTCTCTCTCTTTCCCCTCTCCTTCTATCTCTCTCTCAAAGTAAACCAATAAGCTAAAATAAAAAGTCAGACTATTAACCGACTAAGGGGCAACAGATACCCCTCAATATATATTTTTGAATGAATGAGGATTATCTCCCTTTCTTTACTTCCTTTCCCTTGTCTCCTTCCCTCTCAACCTTCCACAAATATTTACTAAATGTTCACAATATGCCAGTTACTCCATTTGGTACTCTAAGCATTCTTTTCCAAGGTCTTAACATTTCCAGTAATATGGACCTCATTATTCCCTGAAATCTTGATGTGTAGACAGTTCTAACTGATTGCCATGTTTCAAAACAAGAACTTTATAAAATTTCTCTCTATGCAGCTTCTTTTTTTTTTTTTATGTTTTTTATTTCTTTTTAGGAGAGAGAGAGAGAGACAGCGTGAGCAGGGGAGGGTCAGAGAGAGAGGGAGTCACAGACTGAAATAGGCTCCAGGCTCTGAACTGGTAGTCAGCACACAGCCCGACACTGGGCTCGAACCCACGAACCGTGAGATCATGACCCAAGTGAAAGTCGGACGCTTAACCGACTAAGCCACCCAGGCGCCCCCTCTCTATGCAGCTTCTATTCATTTGTACACATGGCTTAAGTTTTGCACTCAAAATCAGATAAAACCATTGGTATTTACAAATACCAAGACTCTTGGTACCTGTTTGCTACCTCGGGCTACCACCTATATGGTGAGATTTATACTTCCTTTCATGGTTCCTATGCCTTCAGTAGTATGTCCAAAGGCATATAAAAGATAATCTATTCATAAATTAGCCCAACATCATAAATATACGTTAAATATCAGTTTGTAAACACAGAAAAAAGGAGAGGAAAATATAACTGAAACTTAGGGACAAATTGAGTGCAATCATAGATTCATCATATTCTTATACTCTTTGGTTAGACTATCCATCTTTGCCACTAAACCATGAGTTTGAGGATAAGGTTGTATCTTCATAGCATATGTCTTAGCCTAGCACTTAGTATGGTCTGCCCTCAATACGAAGCTGTTGAACAAATGCAACAGTGGTGACTATTATAGTAGCTTTTTTTCCCCAAGTTTAACAATGAAAACTTGTGTTTTATTCTGGACTCTAACTTTTGACGTCAGGTGGGCAAATAAGGTAATCAATAGCTTGAGATAGATTAATATCTATAATAGATTGCGTTTTTTATTTTTGTTTTGTTTTGTTATTACACAGCATGGGTAGTGTAATTCCATCTAAGAATGGAGGAAAAAAACATGTATGTACATAGAGGTAAATGCACAGCCTATGTCTAGACATCATCTGGCATCTACAAACCCTTAACAGTTGTTTGCAGGAATGAATCTCCCTAAGTGGGACACACAAATACATTTACTTTTCATTTCATATAAAAACTGTATGGTTTGGGGTTTGCTTGGATTTTGATTTGGTTTTACTTTATTTACAGTAAGTGTATGTTACTTCTGTGATTAAAAGAAACAACTTATAGAGTTACTGTGTAGAGCAAAGCAGTGAGGCTGATAAAGGTTCTGGACCCCATGGAAAAGGAATAGCCACAAAGAAATGGAGACATTCAGTCCAGAGAAGGCCAAGGCAGGACACAATAACTGCCTTCAAACTCCTGTAGGGCTGTTGGCGTGGAGAAAGCAGCAGACTGCCCTCTGCAGGGAAGAATGAGGATCACTGAATGAACAGAAGGCTCAAGATGCAAATGTCAGCAAATTTCAGGGAGGAAAGGTTCTTTCCCACCTTTGAGCTATTCAACAGAAAAATGGGCTGCTTTGAGGTAGCCAGTTTTACATCATAGAAGTAGAGATCGCTGCAAAAGAGAGTCTGTGAATAGATTTGAGGGGTCAGCGAATCCTTAACAGTAAGTTCAAAACTGTGTAGTTATATACATTTTTCAGAGGGACGGTCCTTTAACTTGCTTTTACTTCCTGTACGATTCAGTGGCCCCAAAATAAAGGAGCGCTAACAGGGACAGGGTAATTACTTATCATTCCTGACAGCAAGGGGATCTTGAAATCTTCATCATCTCTTCTATACCAAATATTAAAAATCGGAAAAAATGCAGTTCTAGAGTTCCTTGGTTCTCCCTCTACAGAAATTATGTAATGTTCAAAACTATATATGACAGTTTATTGAAGGCAAGGACTATGTCTTATATAGGGCTATGTTTCCCCTATAGCAAATACAGCTTGTTGTACAAAGGAAGTGCTTAGTAAATGTTGAATAAATACATGAAGCAATAAGGAAGCTCATTTCTATGACAGAATTTTCCCTCTTGACTTCTTGATGTAGTAATTACAACAGTAAGGCAGAAAGCCATATAGGAATCGGTGGTGGCACAATGATCATGATGACGATAATGATAACTAAAATGTTATTAAGCACATACTATGTGTCAAGCACTTCATTAAGCTTTTTATTTGTAATAGCGTGAATAATTCTCACAGCAACTATTTAAGGAAAATGAGGCTTAGATGAATTAAATGATTTACCAAGGTTATATAGCTAGGAAGTGAGTCAAATCAAGGCAGATCAACTACAGCACGTGAGCTCTTCACTTTTATGGAAAATTCTACTGAGAGTCTAATAATAAGAATACCAGGATTTTGGTGTCACCTTGGTCACAGCTGTGAGAAAAATTTAGGCAAGTTACTTCAGTACCCTTTGTTTTTCAAATTTCTTATTTGGGAAATAGCATACTGAGAGAAATCTGGGAGGCAGCATAGCATGGTGATACAGAGCATGGGCTGTGTTTATTCATCATTAGCACATTTTACTCTATACACCTGACCATAATTATAATATTTGCTTTAAAATCCTTGTCTGCCAATTCTAACAGCTGGGTCACCTTGGGGTTACCTCTGTTTATTGCCTTGAGTATGTCTACACTTTTTCTATTTCCTCACATTTATATCTAGTAATTTTTGGATAGTATCCTTGATATTGTGTATGACAGTTGTGCTGGGTTCTATTATGTTCCTCTGAATAGGTGTGTTTGTTGGTGGTGCCATCTGCTTATTTTAGCAGACATTCAGCTGGACTTGGACACCAAATTGTGTCTGTACTAGGGCATCAGCTGAATCCTGTTTGATTCTTGTAGCTTTGACACTTGCATAGCTCAGGGATCATCCTGCGATCTGGCCAGAGCTTATTACAAGATTTCCCCTTAGGGTGCTCTCCCTTCTAGATTCTCTTCTTCACTTTCCAGCTTCTCAAGTAGTCTCAAATTCTCTCTTCCAATTCCTCATACCAATAAGACTACAGGTTTTAGCTCACACAGCAGTAAAAAAACCGTTAAGTAAAAGTCATAAAAACACCCAGTGCCATTCTCTTCTTCCAAGTGTCAACTCCCAGCCAATTTCTGTCTTCTTTAGGTCACTCTCCATTGTGCCCACAAAGTGTATTTACTTTGAGGTCTGGCAGACTTGAGTCACTGCCCTGACTCTCCCTTAGAACAGACTGTTCTAACCATGGTGCTGATAACGGATTAAAAATGACCTCTCAACTCTTAAGGCCATTTATCTCCACCACAGTTTACCCAATATAGAGTATTTTCCTTTTCTTTTTCTTTTTTCAAGTTTTCCAAACTCCTTTTATGTAATTGTGATTCAGAAAGGAAATTAAGATTAAATGCCTAACATAACTCCCTTTATAGAATATTAAAAGGGCTAAAAAGAATGGCATATCTAAATCTACAGTATTTTCCTTTTCTAACTGTGCCATAACATCGAAAAGATTTAAAAACACTGTTTTAAACAAAGCTACTCTCCTTTTTACCTCTTTACAGCCAGACTTTTCCCCATCAGTCAAATAGGGAAAATAATGAAATCTACCTGAAATATTGTAAGGATTAAATAAGATAATGTAGGTAATGGTAGGTAATATATTAGATAATGAATTGTAGAAGTGCTTATAAAAATCTTTTCTTTTTTTATTTCTGAGAAAGAGAGAGAGAGAGAGAGAGACAGCATGAGCAGGGGAAGGTCAGAGAGAGAGGGAGACACAGATTCTGAAGCAGGCTCCAGGCTCTGAGATGTCAGCACAGAGCCTGACGTGAGGCTCGAACCCACAAACAGTGAGATCATGATCTGAGCCGAAGTTGGACGCTTAACCAACTGAGCCACCCAAGCACCCCTAAAAATCTTGATATGATACTAATATTGTTGATTTGTAAATTATTAATAACTATTAATGCCAATGTAACTCTAACTTTGGTGATTTAAATAATATCACTGTTTATTAATGGTACTATAACAATAATAAGAGTACCCCACCCCAAATTACATGAGACTATTCATAGTTTCCCCTTCCTCCACCTTGTAAGGAAAATATGCCTGCTGACTGGGTTCCTGTTTCTGGTATCTGGCTCCTAATGAACTAATGAAGATAAAATCAGTAAGACTGACAGCTACTTTTCCAAAATTAGCTTATTTTCTAGTGCTGCGCTATATCAAAGTGTTTTACATATCAAAGTGTTCTAAGTACTCTATACATATAAACTTGTTTATTCCTCAAATCAGTACCACGATGCTGCTATTATTATCTTTTTTATTTTTTTACTTACGAGGAAATTGAGACTCAGACTGGTCAGATATCTTGCCCAAAATTAAACAGTTAGAAGCGGTGAGCCACGGTTTGAATCCGGGGAATGTGTTACTAAGATCGGCTTTCTCAACAACCAGAATCTGGAGAGTAAAGACAGAATTGGGGAAAATAATTTACCCTAAAAGAAACAAGGGACCACGTGACGGACAAAAACCTGGAACTGTAAGAGGAGGAGGTAAAAAGGAAAGTCCAGAAAGGGATGAATTTTGGTGCAAGATCTCTGGGGAGTCTGAGGTACTCAGCTGAAAACTTTGGGGATGAACAGATTTGGGGAAGATGGATGGAATGTATATCTTTTCGCTATGTTTCTGTGTAACATGCTTTGCTTTGACCTAAGATAAAGATTTAGGTTGCTTTTAAATTCATTTTCGTTGGGGGGCACGAGATATTTTTGTCTCTGCTAAATGTGATACCATACTGACACTGTTTGACTCTGAAACAGTGCAGCTTCATCTGGGTGGTGATGGCGACACGGACTATAAAACTGATAACAAGAACCAAGAGGTAGGATGATAAAAGGGAGAAAATGATAGGATTTCAGGTTTAAGTGCTAATTTTGACACTTATTAGGTGGGTCCTTGGGCAAACTATTTAAACTCTCCGTGGGAGAGTTATCTCATCTGTGAAATGGGAATAATAATGTCTACTTCTCAGATATAGTGGTAGGATTAAATGAGATAGTACCTAGATATATCACACGCCTAATAGGGTGCCCAGCATTGCAAGGGAACAAAACTGTCCAATTTCCTTCCCCTTCTCATTCTTTCTAAAGTTCTCAAATCAAAACATCTCCTACAGGGAACAGCTACTGCCTTATGAGAAAAATCAATGCCGGAGTATCAGCACTCTGGTTAGTGGCCCAATTACGCTAATGCCTATTAAATTCATGTACATTTCAATAGCTCATACATGATAGTAGGGCCAAGAGAGGAGAGAATAAGGCAGAGTGATTAATGAAGCCCCAGTAAGAGCCAGTCTGATGCCTCATAAACAAATGTTTGTTTACTCATCCATAATTTGTTTACTTTTCCTTTTTGAGTCCCAAACTCAGAAAGCACTGTCAGATGAGAAACTCAATCTGCAGCGATTCCCTAGGCACACTTATCCTGGGGCAGACCCTACTTTATTTCAGGCTGACAGCTGGCACCTGTGGCCTGCAGTGAAATACTCTCTGACACTGATGAAAAGAGACAGGTGGCAGGGCTGCCACCAAATGCCACATTTGATTGATAAAGTGATCTAAGTATCACAGGCACCAAGAATGTCATTAGCAATCACTGCTTCCTGTGTAGGAAGCACCCCACGGGCCAAGAATGCAACAGAGAACGTAGCCCTTGGGTGTCCATATATACAGGCTTGTGTGTCTCTGTGTGTGACTGGAGATAGTTCCCAACACTGTGGCTCAAAGAAAGAGCACACGATCTGGGTAAGCTGGGTTCCAATGCTGACTTGGCCATTAATGAGCTATGGGGCCAAGGGTAAGCCATTAATCTTGTGAACATCAGCTTGCATCCTTCGCATCTCCTTTCCACATGCTGAGCAGCTAAAGGCCCCTTCCTCAGAGAATGATTCCCTGATCAGCCCTACTCCCAGACAAGTTTCAATCCCCTTATAATAAATACATTTGAATAACACCTGCATGGTGTTCACATTACACTTCTAATTAGGTAAGTGCTGATTACTTATTAACTCAATGTCCATCTCCCCACTAAATCATAAACTCCATGAGAGCTGAGACTGCATCTTTCTTGTCAAAGCCGATCTGGCCTGCACATCCATCTTCCTGAAGTCTGCTCATCCCCAAATATCTCATTTCATGTGCTCCAGATTCCCCGAAGGCCTTTCTCCAAAACTCATCCCTCTCTGGGTTTTTCTCCTTTCTCGCTCCTCTTCTTTAACAGATCCAGGCTTTTCTCCAACATGTAACCAACCCCCTGTCCTTTTTCGTGTGTAAATCCGTTTAGCCTTTTGGCTTTCCTGGTTCTGTTTCCTTATTTTCCACATTGTAGTGTTTGAGAAAATAAACCTTCGTAGGAGATTACCTGGATTCAAGCCTGGGCTCCAGCACTTCCTAGATGTATGACCTTGGGCAAGATGTTGGACACACTGGCCCTCTCTCTGACCTTGATGGTCAGCTAGTTTGCACTTACTGTTCCTGAGCCCGCAATGCTCTTCACCTGAATCTTTTCCTGGCCATCTTTTCTGAAGGTTCAGGTCAAACACAACTCCTCAGAAATGCTTTCCCTGACCCCACACCCATCACTCGCTATCCCATTATCCTTCCAAGTTACTTCCATGGCACTTAACTGCTGGACAATATGATCTCATTTGCTTAATTGTTTAGCCTCAGTCTCCCCCTGCAATAGAGAATTTCCTTGAGGACAGTAACCTCTTTCATCTTGTGAACCACAGTAGCCCAGCACCGAGCACAGTGCCTGGCAATCAGTGTCCTTCTGCCAAATAGATTCAAATACATGAATGAAGCAACAAATGAATTCACAAGTAAATGAATGAATGAACAAAAGTCACTAGAGTATGGTAAAGATTAAGTAACAAAGAATCATGTGGAAACATGGTCTCTCATCAGCCAGGGTTTTCAGATGGAAGCAAGAGAAACCAACTGCAGCTGATCTAAGCACAAAAGGAACATGATTGAAGGGTATTAGTTCACTCAAAGAGTTCCTGGGAGGATTCAAAATCTGCTACGGGCTGAAAACTAAGTATTTACAACTCAAATCCAGTCATGGGCTGATGTGGTAAGAACATCACCTCTCCTACTGCCCCCAAGCACCAGACCAGGCAGCTTGCACCACAAGGCTGTGTAATGGTTGAGAGCAGGAGACGCAGTGAAGAGTGGATGCGGACACTGTTGATCCAGGAATCCCATGGGCACAGTAAGAACCCTGCCCTCAAAAAGTCCCCGGGCCCCAGCATCATCATGTCATTAGCTCATAGCCCAAGTCTGCAGTAGGCACAGCCAACTGGAAGACTGTAAGCCAGATGCCCGCCCTATTGTAAGGGTATGGAGAAAGCGAGCAGCCAACAATTTCAGCTTCTGTAATGGAAGAAAGGCTGTCCCCCCCCACCTTGAATCATCAAGTGAGTTTTGTAAACACAGGAAGAAGGTTCAGACACTGAACAGTGAAAAGTGACAACACATTTCCATGCTCACTAAATATTAACCACAAAACAATTGGATTACTGAGAGCTTCCCTTTTGGAAAACAATGGACAGTCAGTTTTTTGAAAAGGGAAGACAGAAAAACCTACTGCTTAATTCTCTAAAGCTAGACCGAGTTGAAAACACACATTTTACAACTTTTTCATGAGTTATTCAGTTTGTCAACTAGCTGGATATTAAATGTGCTTGAGTATTGATTTGAGGGAACTCTGGTCCTACATAGTTCAGTGCTACGCACAGCACACACACAAAATCATTAAAGAGGTTTCTCACGGACACAGCTCTGGGGATGCGAGCTTGCTGCCAAATACGCCAGGCCATTTTCATGGCCTGCTGCTCACCAAGGAAAAGAAACCTTCAACTGCTTTCCAAAAATGCAGATGTCGAAGACTTTTTACTGAGGCAGCTGCTGACTTAATAGGGCTCTGAACTCAGCAACATTCTCTAACATGAGTTAGTTTCGGGATGCCCAGTCCTATCTGATACAGACTTGATGCAACTATGCATCAAGATGCCTATCTACTCCTAATAAAACTTGATCAATTTCAGTCACTGTCCCTGGAATTTCGATCTTGACAGATGTCCTAGAAATACAACAACAATAACAAAACGGGAGATGGTGTTCCCTAAATTTCCTGGTACCTAGATCATGGTTTCATTCAAACTCCTTTTTTTTTTTTTAATATTTTTTATTTATTTCTAAGAGAGAGAGAGAGACAGCATGAGCAGGGGAGGGTCAGAGAGAGAGCGAGTCACAGACTGAAACAGGCTCCAGGCTCTGAGCTGGCAGTCAGCACAGAGCCCGACGCGGGGCTCAAACCCACGAACCGCGAGATCATGACCTAAGCGAAAGTCGGACGCTTAACCGACTAAGCCACCCAGGCACCCCAAACTCCTTTTTTTTTTAACCCCGACTCTTAGCTTTCCTTAATTCTGTGAGTTTTTCACATAGATATCATCAGATTCTGTTACTTTAAACAATAAACTTTATTCTGTGTACGTGTGTGTGTGTTGAAAATACCTAAATATACTGTCTTAGCAGCTTTCTAGTATACAATAGAATATCAATAACTATACTTAATGGCATACATCAGAATCCCCAAAACTCATTCATCTTATAACTCCCAAGTTTGAACCCTGAAATATCATCTCTCCAATTCCCCCACCCCCAGCCACTGGCACCTACCATTCTACTCTGTTTCTGTGAGTTTACTATTTTTAGATTCCACATATAAGTGAGATAATATAGAATTTTCTTTCTCCGTCTGACATATTTCACTTAGCATAATGCTAACTAGTTTCATCCACATTGCTGCAAATGACAGAATTTCATTGGTTTTTTTATGGCTGAATAATATTCCACTGAATGAGTGTGTATGTGTGTGTGTGTGTGTGTGTGTGTGTGCACGGGCGCGCGTGCGTGCGTATTACATGAACATGAGTAAGGAGAAGGAGAGGCAGGTATCTGTTTTGAATCAGTGATTTTATTTTCATTTTGAATACATCACCAGGAAAGCGAATTAATGAATCATATGATGGTTCTATTTTTAATTTTTGAGAAACTCCATACTGTTGTCCAAGGCAATTAGACCAATTTCCATTCCTACCAACAGTACACAAGCACATTCTTTTCTCCACATTTTCACCAGCACTTACTACCTTTTGTCTTTTTGATAATAGCCACTTTAACAGGTCTGAGGTGTTATTTCATTTTTGTCGTTATTTGCATTTCCCTGATGATTAGTGACACTGCATATCTTTTCAGGTATCTGTTGGCTACTGGTCTATCTTCTTTGGAAAAATAGTCTATTCAGGTCCTTCGCTCATTTTTTAATCTGACTGTTTTTCTGCTATTGAGGTATATGAGTTTTCTAATATACTTTGAGTATTAAACCCTTATCAGATATGTGGCTTGTAAATATTTTCTTTCATTCTGTAATGTGCCTTTTCATTTTGTTGATTGTTTCTTTTGCCGTGCAGAAGCTTTTTAAATTGATGTAGTCCCATTTGTTTATTTTTGCATTTGCTGCTTGTTTTTGGTGTCGTATCTAAAAAATCATTACCTATTCCAATGTCAAGGAGCTTTTTCCCTAAGTTTAATTCTAGGACTTTTATGGCTTCTAGTCTTACATTTAAGTCATTAGCACATTTCTATTTATTTTTTATGAACAGTGTAAGACAGGGGTCCAATTACCCCAGCACCATTCAGTGAAGAGACTGGCTTTTCTCCATTAAATACATATGGTTCCTTGTCAAATACTAGTTGACCATCTATGCATGGGTTTCCTTCTAGGCTCTCATCCTGTTCCACTGGTCTATGTGTTGTTCAGTTTTGTACCAGTAACATACTGTTTTGATTACTATCACTTTATAATATAGTTTGAAACCAGGAAGTATGATGCTTCTAGCTTTTTCTTTCTCAGGATCGCCTTGGCTATGCAGGTGTTTGTGTGGCTCCATACAAATTTTAGGACTATTGTTTCTATTTCTGTGGGAAATGCCATTGGAATTATGATAGGGATTGCACCGAATCTACAGAATCTACAGAATCTACAGAAAGCTTTGGGTACTATGGACATTTTAACAATATTCATTATTCCAATCCATGAACACAGTGAACACAATGAACTCCATTTATATGTGTCTTCAACTTCTTTCTTCAAGGTCTTACAGTTTTCAGTATACAGATCTTTTATCTCCTTGGTTAAATTTGTTCTTCAGTATTTTATTGGTTTTGTTTGTTCGTTTGTTTTTGATGCTATTGTAAATGGGATTGCTTTATTTCCCATTTGAATAATTCATTGTCAGGGTGTAAAATTGCAACTGATTCATGCCTGGTGATTTTGTGTCCTACACCTTTACTGAATTTCTTTATTACTTCTAACAGGTTTTTTTGCTTCAGTCTTGAGGGCTTTCTACATATAAGATCACGTCATTTGCGAACAGAGACCATGTTACTTTTTCATCTCTGATTCACATGCCTTGTGTTTTTTTCTTGCCTACTTCTCTGGCTACTATGTTGAGTAGGAGCGGTGAGAGGCATCCTCGCCTTCTTCCTGATCCTAGTGGAAATGCTTTCATCCTTTCACTTTTACATATGATGTTAGCTATGGGCTGGATACATATGGCCTTTGTTATGTTGAGATGCATTCCTTCTACATCCAATTTGTTGAGTTTTTATCATGAAAAGGTGCTGAATTTTTATATACTTTTTCTGTATCTATTGGGATGTCCATATGGCTTTTATGTTTTATTCTATGTCTATGGTATATCCTATTTATTGATTTGTAGCTGTTGAACCATCCTTGGGGATAAGTCCCATTTCATGATAGTGTGTGATCCTCTTAATTCACTGTTTAACTCAGTTTAGTAGTATTTTGTGGAGAATGTTTACACCCATATTCGTGAGGGATATGGGCTCACAGCTTCCTTTTCTTGTAGTACCCTCACCTAGCTTTGGTATAAAGGTAACACAGGACTCATTAATTGAGTTTGGGAATGTTCTCTCCTCTTCAGTTTTTTTTTTTAAAGAGTTTGAGGAGGATTAGCATTAATTCTTCTTCAATGTTTGGTAAAATTCATCAGTGATGCCATCTGGTCCTTGGCTTTTCTGTGTCAGGAGATTTTTTATCCCACATTCAATCTCTTCACTCATTATTGGTCTATTCAGATTTTATATTTCTCCATGATTCAATCTGATGAGGCTGTATGATTCTAGGAATTTATCCATTTCTTCTAGTTATCCAATCTCTTGGTGTATAATTGTTCACAGTAGTCTCTTGAGATCCTCTGTATTCTTGTATCAGTTGTAATGTCTCTTCATTTGTTTATAATCTTCTTTATCTGATCTCTACTTTTCTTGGTAAGATTAGTTAAATGTTTGTCAATTTTGTTTATATTTTCAAAAATCCAACTGGTCTTTTCCATTGTTTTCCTACTCTCCATTTCATTTATTTCCACTGTGATATTTGTTATCTCCTTCCTTCTGCTAACTTTAGGCTTAGTTTGTTCTTTTTCTTGTTCCTTAAGGTATAAAATTAGGTTGTTCATTTGAGAGCTCTCTTTTTTCTCAATGCAAGCTTTAAAACAGAAATACTTTCTGTCAGCCCTGTTAGACATTCTTGGGTCTTCTCAGACCCCTTCTATAGATATGCTGTTCCACAGTTCTTATTCCCTCTTAGGTGGGAATTCTTAAGATCTTTGCTGGCTTTCTATCCCGCAAAGGCACGCAAGGTGCTGACAGCCTCCCATTCGCTTTTTCTAGGATGATGCTAAGTGCTCAAGTGGCTGTGTTTTCACCCAATCCCACAGAGTAGGGAAGCTCTCTGTATATGTTGACCAGTCAGTCATCTGCAAAGGCTGGCACCTGCCACCTCTGGGGGCACACACAGGGCACCAACCAAGGGTTAGGGAGCTGTAGGGGTGAGTCATGAGGATCAGGAGAGGAGCATCTGCACCAGCTGGTGTGATCCACAGATAAGGTGTCTCCAGGGGCTCATGGATGGGCTTCCTGATGGGAATCTGCCAACTGGTTAGCAGGACCAGTGTCATGTGATGCCCTCCCAGAGCCCTGGCTGCTATTCTCCCAGCTCTACCCCACCTTCCAGTTGTGCAGCACATCTCTGTTTCCTGGATGAGGCAGAACCAAAATGAGCGTCTCTGGCAGCATCTCACACCAGTGGGGAAGTCAGGCATTCACTACGTTTTGCCTGTGGGAGAAACTGTGGGCCAAGAAGGTTTCTCTTGCCAATGAGCTGTGTCACTTGAGGGAGAGGTGACAGAGGCCAAGTAAAATTATTCCTCATACCCTTTTCAATGTGCTCAATCTTGGATTATTTTTTTCAACAGTGCGCTAGGACTTCTCTGCTAAATTCTTAGAATTTTCCAGAAGCATTCTCATCTTTGGGTGATTGTCAAAATCAGTTTACTTGGAGGAGGCAGACAATAGAAAACTCCTTTTCTGCCATTTTGCTGATGTCATCTCACAATGAGCTTTAAATCACAGTCTCCCCGAGAGATAGCCTGAAGATGACTAAATTAATGATTACGTTTAGTTAAATACTTTTTATGTGCAGGCTTTGGGGTAAGTGGTTTATAAGCATCATATCATTTTAGCCTTTACAAAACTTTCAAGGTAGATACTCCTTTTATATCCATTTTGCAGCAGAGAAAGTTGCAAGACAGGTTAACTGCCTAGCTAAGGAAGCACTTGTGGGAGTGGCTAAGTGACCCATTCCATCCTAAGCCAAAGCCCATGCACTTGACCCCTAAGCACTAAACTATAAGAATGGGATTCATTCATTCAATAATCATTGACTAAACATTTACAAAGCAAGAGTCTAAGGGCTAGAGGAACAGAGTGGGACAGAAGTGGTATTAACATGTCGTAAAACAATCAGGAACCATGCTAACACGTGGCACAGAACATTGGAGACAGACACAAATGCCAAGTGCCATCATCCTTGAGGGAGGAGCGAATATAAGGTGAGAGAGACATGAGGGTTGTGTGACATCACTAAAGTAAGAGACGATAAATGAGTAGAAACTGAAGTTAGGGTGACAGGCAGAAGCCAGATACTACGGGAACTTCAGGGTTTGGCTTCCAATTGTAGTTCTGTCTCTAACAGTGGTTTGTCCTGAGGAAACTCACTAACCCTGCTTGAGCTGTTTCCTTATTTGTAAAAAGAGAACGTAGATGTAGGATCAGGGGACGTGAATGGTCTTTCCTAGTCCTGATATTCTGTGGTGAGATAGAGAACACGATGGATGACAAGAAAGGGCAAAAACTGAATAATGAACCCAGCCTCACCTGGTGGTCACCTTGAATGTCTCCATCTTTTGTGTGTGAGTCAGTGTGAGGGTTTATAGATAAAACTACTCTTTCCAAATATTGTATGCCCATCTGATAACATGTTTGTTTCATCATTCATTAAATAGAAGGAGATAAGCCAAATGCCCCTGACATTTAAATCAAGGAAATTAGAAACATTTTAGAAACCAATGAAATGCCCACCACTCTGATGAAACATTTTAATCTGATGAAAGTTCAGTGTGAGGTATTTATTAAACACTTCTATTTCACTGAAATTTTCCAGAAAAATAGCTTCTAGAACCGGCTATTTTGGATGTGAATGGGTCAAATCATCTTTGAACTAAAACAAGTCAAGATATTACATGAAATTCTGTCATATACATAATGGAAAGTGAACCTAAACACATTTGTCGTGTGCATCCCTAGTTGTATAAAATGTGCCCAGGATAATACCTTGGGAGGACAATAATCTCGAAAGTAAAGGCACAGATAATATCTAGAGTCAGGCTTGCTACCCAGTATGTACAAGCTCAAGGAACTCTATTCATTACTTCAAGAAACGTACATATTAGAGAAAACCTATAGTCAGGAAGTAATTAATTAAATATATGAGCCAAAAGTCTGGAAAGTGCTACAGTAAAATTGTTTCGTGGAAGTCCATGGTAGGTTGATGAAGCTATCACATTGTTGAGTCAATGTGGAGAGGAAGTGAATTGCGTTAACAACAGACAGTAAGTGGTTGAATGCAAATCTGAACTCAGGTTTCCTGGTTTTGAAGCTATATATCGTCTTAACAAATGAAATGCTAAGGATAGCTAATGTATTTCCAGACTTAATGTTAACCTGGAATTTACTCAGTGCCAAAATGCTAACAATACTTCTTTATGTTAATTAAGAAAAATGTATTATTTAGTGAGATACTAGAAACATCTGCCCAAGACAACTGGATATTCTTGCTTATTTCTTCAATAGCTACTAAGCAATTAAAAAGCAAAACCCACAACTTTGATGCCTCATAGAGAGATAGTTATATAAATGACATTAAATGAAGAGAACCAGAAAGACTTTGGAATACTCCTGGTGCACTGAGTCTGTTTACATTGAGATATATTCACAGATCAGTGTTTATAATACAATAGAAATAGAAAAAATAATCCATTAAGTTGTTAAGTACTTATGCACAAAATAGTCAACTGAATGTTCTCTACTTCCTTCTAATTTCTTATAACTCCCCACAAAACTCAGAACACAGAGCATATAATAAAATGTGTCCATTAAAAATAACCAAAAAGGCTTTCTGATTTTAAAAAGCTTTAAGAAAACTAAAAAGAATGAGGAGAGATTTTCCTTGATGTTTGGTAATTTTACTTTTCATGTGACTTGTTTCAAATACCATATGATTATTCCGCTTAGTAACATATTCCAGCACCATACGAAAAAAAATCCATATGCAACCATTTGCAAATGTTAAGATATTCTAATCATCATGGAAGATCAGAGTACTTTGACAACATTAAATAAGCAGAAAGGAGGAAACTAAAAACGAGTAACCCTAGACTCATAACTTCAAAACCAGAGTATATGAAGCTTAACATAAAACCTGATGCAAATGTCAAGGATTATGTTTATTATGACAGTTCTTGTTCAAATGTGGCCTTTCACCTCAAAATCATCCCAACTAATGAGGGCAAGCATATCGTAAGCCCAAAGTTTTCAATAGCTCTGAATAGTTACCAATGTAAATAAGTATGTGATTGCAGAATTTCTGAATTGGAAGGGACACGTTGGGTCATCTCTTCCTACGTACTAATTAATGATATTTTATTATTGTTATTTTTAGACAGTCAGGATACCTGTAGGATTAAACTTGATTACTATGAAAAGTCCATGAGCCAGAGTGGGAGCACACTACTTCTGGCCCTCTGTAGAGGCCTCCACACCTGCTTTCACCCCACTCTCCAAGAATGGGGCACAGTGACCCATGGAAAGGATATTCAACAGACTGTTTCCATTGACCACAGCACTCCAACAATATCGCAGAACCTAGTATGTGTTCTGCTGCCTAATATTCTCTGCCTCCCTCTCTATCCTCCGGATACTAGAAACACACTTTGCCTCTATGGCTTCTCCAATGGATTAGCAAAGTCCTTTTGCCTCAGTGGCTAAAGTTGTTCAACTCATTTATCTCAGACCTTCACCATCTCTTGCACACCCTCTATGTGTACCCCACTGACACAGAACAACGTGTGATCATTTTTCTGTGCAAAAGTCTCCTCCAACTTTACACAGGAACATTCTAGGGATTGGCCACTTGCTATGTGGCAGGAGAAATATGAAGACCAACAGAAGAATGAAAGAATCTCTTACATTCAAGAAGTTTCCTTTGACCAAGAAAGGAAGTCACAAGAGCACACGAAAGATGTATGTATGCCATACCTTCAAAGCAGAGGGGGAGCATATACTGTAGCGTAAGCAAAATACTAACAGCACAAAGAAAACAGCAAGTATGTCAATCTGGAGAACCCTAGAAGTTTTGCAGAGAGAGGACCTTTGGGCTTTAAAGGGTACATAGGTTTTTTCCCAATGGAAACCACAAAGAATGACATTCTGAAGAGGGAGCAAAATCAGTGAATACAAGTAGACAGTGAATGCAGTGAATGCGGGAAATGGAGTGGAAATGACACGCAATCAGGGAGCACAGAAGGCACACAAAAATGAAAGGTTGAATGAATGATTATTAGGGGCTGTGGAGGCATGAGGGAGAGTGAAAAACAAAAAGGGAAAGAGTTTGAGAGTAAGTACGGGAGAGCTTTCAAGTCTGTGCTGAATGTAAGAACGACATCTGGGGAGCAATGAGAGTCAGGTGAAGTTTTGGTGAGGGCAAGGATCCAGATTCACATTTTAGAAATAACTGAGGGAAAAAGTGTGGGCTGGCTGGACAATAAGAGATTAGGGAGGGAGACTATTGCAAGGAATGAGCTACTTGAAGAATTGAGACTAAACGTGATGAGTAAGTGAAACAGACCTGTGGTAGAAGGGGAAAAAAAAGAAAGTATTTGGAAGAGAATATGAGAGTAAATTGCAAAGTCTCTATGAAAGGATGAGAGAGAAAACAAAATGTTTCTTTTCCGAATACTGAGTTCATACAAAAGCATTCACGGAGTTAAGAAACCCCTGTAATTCCACTGCAGGTGCTTCTCATTGAAACTTCTGTGGGCACCTGGGTGGCTCAGTTGGTTAAGTGACCAACTCTTGATTTTGGGTCAGGTCATGATCTCACAGTTCGTAAGTTCAAGCCCCACATTGGGCACTGCATTATGACAGTGTGGAGCCTGCTTGGGACCCTGACTTTGACTCCCTCTCCCTCTCTCTCTCTCTCTCTCTCTCTCTCTCTCTCTTTCTCTCCCATGTGTTCTCTCTCTCAAAATAAATGAACTTAAAAAATTTTTGTAATGTAAAAGGAAACTATTGAGCAAGTACATATGGTGCTGGAACCAGAGATGATCCAGTGGGGAGAGAAAGCAGGCATGATTCTGGCCTCATGAAACATACCACCTTCTCATGTCACATTGAAGATCAATACTTCAAGTATGGAAGTAAATGTATGCATGCCGGATAAAACCTGTAACAATTTAACATTAGATTGGGGGAGTTTGGGTGGCTCAGTCTGTTAAGTCTCCGGCTTCACCTCAGGTCTTGATCTTGAGGGTTCAGGAATATGAGGCTCATGTCAGGCTCTGCGCTGACAGCTGGGAGCCTCGAGCCTGCTTCAGATTCTGTGTCTCCTTCTCTCTGCCCCTCGCCCACTTGTTCTCTTTCTCTCTCTCTCAAAAATAAGTGAAAATTTAATATAATAAAATAAAGTACAATAAAATTAGATTAGAACTGGAATTACTGTGAAGATTAAAATTAGAAAAAAAAAAAGATTTGCCATACACTTTATGCCCTTTGGACTGTTTGAAATTACTATAATGGGGAAATATTATTTTTAATATTTAAAAATTCAATAAAGATTAAAAAGTAACTAAGAACACAAAGTTCAATAAACCCCCAAACCCAATTTCAAAAGAATTCAGATTATAAAGAGAATTCATGTATATATTAAAGATGCCCTTGAAGATTCTCGCTTTGGGTTGTTGCATAAATATGCTTAATTTAATTTGCTTGCCCTGAATGTTACTGAAAATTTTGAAAGAGAGAAAAATCCAATTTCTTCTTTGCTTGTTATTGAATGTGAGACCCTGAAGACATTCATATATTCTTTTATATGCACCATGTTTTTTCTCTTTTCTTTAAAAGAATAAAGACGAAGCACATTTTGTTTTCTAAAAATCAAGATTCGATTGATTGATACAGAATGCCATCCAAACCTGATATCCCCCTTTGAAGAAGCAAGTCAATTTCTGTTTGTGTAATTCATTTAAAAAGCCATTACCACAAAGAACCTTTCCTACAGCTTCTGTATTACATAGTCACCTAAGGAGTGGGTATGAAAAAGTAGCTACATTTCTTTCTTTTCTTCAAGTTCCTTAATAGCAAAGGTCATGAGATATTATTGGGAAGGGAGAAAATTATTTACAATTGTCTCCTTTTGCCCATATTACATATATGAGATTTCATTCTATAATATTGCGGACCTGACTCCTTTTTCTGTGAACATGCCTTTTATTACTTTTTAAGTAACATGTATTTGTTCTTGCTACAAAAGTAATATGAATTCAAAGTAAAAATATTCAAAAATATTGAATAGTGGTAGGAAAATTAAATGGACTGAGGAAAAAAGAAAGACTAGCCTCTGACATTCATTCACTCACAGGTGGCCATGTTATTCTCCTGCTGGATAGAAGCCACCTTCCAGAACACCAGCCTCACACATGACTACTCTGAGACCATGACAAAATGTCACAAAGCAGCAAAATGTCCACTTCATAGGCTCATGTAGGCATTGACTATTACAAGGTCACTGTGCCTCCCACAAAAAATCAAGCACTCCCTCTCTCAGCCAAAATAGATGACAGCGACTTTACTGGTTACAGCTCTGGATTCACCCTAGTCTGCTCTCTCCCTAGAAGATCAGTGAGGATGCCTGATCACAGAACTGACCCCACCTTCTGGTAATACCCAGAGTGAACCCCTTGTTGCCATTGAACCCCTTGTTGCTCCTTGTGGGAGCACAAGTCATTCAATTAAAGCCCCAACTCTATAAGAGATCCTTTCTAACATGGTTCTGCCAAGACATCCCATGGCTTCCTATGGCTTATGTCCCTCCCTGGCTATAACTTGTTCAACTACTGAATGTTCCCAAAAAGCAGTGACCAGCCTCACAGCACTATCACCATCATATTCTGCTACATCTCCTCTTGCGTTGCACTGTGACAGATAATAGTGAACAACTAACACTAACACACACTAGATGGTTAACTGTGTTCCAGTCACCATGCTTGTGCTCTACCTTGTTGGACATTGTACAACAACTGTCACCATGACCCTATGAAGTGGGTATGATTATTTCCTTTTTAGAGATGACAAAAATGGAAAGATGAAGCAGTTACATTTTATTTTTTTATTGATTTTTTTAAACTTTTTATTTTTTAATGTTTTTTTAAAATTTACTTCTGAGAGAGAGAGAGTGTGTGTGTGTGTGTGTGTGTGAGAGAGAGAGAGAGAGAGAGCAGGGGAGGGTCAGAGAGAGAAGGAGACACAGAATCTGAAGTAGGCTCCAGGCTCTGAGCTGTCAGCGCAGAGCCCAACGTGGGGCTTGAACTCACAAACCGTGAGATCATGACCTGAGCCGAAGTCGGACGCTTAACTGACTGAGCCACCCAGGTGCCCCTTTATTGATTTTTTTTAATGATTATTCATTTTTGAGAGACAGAGAGTGAGCTGGGGGGGGGGGGGTTGGGGGGAGAGAGGGAGACACAGAACCTGAAGCAGGCTCCAGGCTCTGAGCTGTCAGCACAAAGCCCGATGAGGGGCTCGAACTCACAAACCGTGAGATCATGACCTGAGCCAAAGTAGGACGCTTAACCGACCGAGCCACTCAGGCGCTTGCCCAAAGCAGTTACACTTTAAATCAAGGATTCTCAACCATGGCATATTTAGGGCTGGATAAGTTTTTGTTGTGGGGAATTGGTACATCCAGTACAGGAACTTGAGTGCATCCCTGACCTCAAACCACTAGCTGCCAGAGTGGTGTCTCCCTCTCCCTCAGCTACAGTAAACCAAAAGTGTCTGGAGACATCTCCAAAGTACCCCAGAGACAAAACCGCCTCCAACTGAGAACCACGGCCTTAAATGATTAGGATGATACTATATATATCATTTCATTTCTAGTGTTTTTTTTTTTATCAGAGATTTTATTCTGTTTGCCCAATGGTAACATACTTTTTAAATTCTGAAATCATAAATCTTACTGGGCACAGACATGTATATACCACAATATATTTACAGATTCCCTGCCACGGACTATTTCATTTGTTTTCAATGTTTTTGCTGTTTAAATAATTCCCCAAGGAACAACTTTGCACACAAATTATTTTCTATTTTTCTAATTTTCCTCCTTCGACTTAATTATTAGAAAAGGAATTATTGGACCACAGGGTATCTTTATTTTTTTTATTACTTTCAAAAAGTGGCATACCCTTTTCTTTATTTTTATTCACCAATTTGTTCCACTAATATAATTAAACACGATACATATTTCCCTTCCAACTCTCTCAACAACCTGTTTCATTTCTATCCTTTTGCTGAAATACATGTACCACAATCTTTGCTATATTCAGACAGCATCATATTTGGAGCCAGAAATCCAGCATCCATACTTAAACCAATCACAGAAAACAAAAATATGGGATGAATGGGATGCGACTGTGAACAAGAAACTTGTGAAGAATCTTCCATGCCAGATGTACTGGGTGGAAGAGTTCCCCAAAATTCATGTGCACCCAGAACAACAGACATGAACTTATTTAGAAATAGGATCCCTGCAGATGTAATTAAGATGAGGTCATCTTGGACTGGAGGAGAGGGCATAATTCAGTGATAAATGTCCTTCTAGGAGGGAAATTTGGGCTCACAGGGAAAATACGGACACACACACAGAGGCCACGTGAGAACAGAGGCATAAATGCTGTCACAAGCCAAGCTACACAAAGGATTCGCAGCAACCAGCAACAGTTAGGAAGTAGGAAGAAGGGACCTGCCCTCAAATCTGTAGAAGGAGCATGGCTGTATTGACAGCTTTCAGACTTCTGGCCTCCAGAACTGTGAGCAAATCCATCTGTGCTGCCGTAAGCCACCCAGTTTGCAGTACTTTGTAGTAGCAGCTTAGGAAGCGGATACCCCAGGGTAAGGGCGTGGCCTTTACTCTGCCCATGAACAGCCATTGGGGGAAATTCAACAGGAAGTTGTCAGTATCAGAGGAATAGTTATACGTGTGCATATATGTGAATGTTTATTACTGTCACCATCGTTTTATAAAGGCCAAGAGTATTTTAATACCAATGTAGGTTGGCAATAATCTCAGATGATCCTCAAAGTTCAAAAAGAATGTTTATAACTTCTTAATGCCCTCATTTTGCCAAAGACTGGTAAAAAGTCAGTCAGGGAACAGCACAATTCCACCCTGGGTTCACTAAACCCTTACCAATTCTAGCCTATTCACAAGTGTAACAATCCTCACAGCTCCCCCAGGGGGAGTCATCACCATGCATGCACACAGGAAGGGACACATGAAACACACCAGCATTTTGCAAACCTTCTCTAGAAGCCAAAAGTACTCTCTTGCATTTTCGTAATATTTTTATATGTACAATGGATTTACATTTATTAGAGAGTAAATCATGAAAATCTGAAACTGAAATAAATTCTGAAGAGGCCAATTCAGTCTGTTCCTATAACCTAAAGAAATACTGAGGCCCAGGGAGCAGAGAGACTTAGATCTGACTATTTAACCAGTCTAGCAAAGCTGGCACTGACGGAAACCATATATGTGAACCTCAAACTTATGGTCCTTTCCTCTGCTATTCTTTGCCTTGGTTGGTTTTCTCCCAGCTTCCGTCTTTGTGTTTTACCTCCCCATCTCAAGGCCAAGCTCTTAGCAGTCCAAGATCATCCATCCACACTTGTCCTTCTGGCCAAGCAATCGGTGCCTGTCTATTTACCACATGTGAAGAGAAGAAAGAGGCAGAGGCTTCTTTTCATCTGTGATGGGTAGTTCTACTGCTGCGGGTAGGAAATGTCTTATTTCATCCTTAAAGTGATCTCTTTACCTGAATCAGAACTCCCCCACCCCCACACTTTCCTTTGTCGACAGCCTCTTTCTTGTTTTATCTTCCCTTGTGCTTTCAGTGATTAGTATTTCCTCCTACGTTTGCTGTGGCTAGATATATTTGGGTTGGATTAAAATTATAAAGTTGTTCTGGGCCTTTTAAAACTATAATGTTGTCTTTCTATAGCAAAAAGAAGACAATAACAAAAAGACAAAGGTAAGTGATAGGATGAGCAAGGAAACAGAATGGAGGTATTTATTTTTTGTCTCACCAGAGAGCACTTTCTCAATTATCTACTCTGTACTGCTCTTTTTCTACAGTACAATATATATTCAGAAAACACCCCAGTCAAGAGCACTAAAGACCTCTGTTTAAGTTGGAATAAGATTCTTAATTTTTCTAAGACTCAGTCTGTCTATTCACAATGTGGGAATCTCAAATTAAGCCTATTTACCTAGTAGGGTGTTTGTAAGGATGAAATATGTAAGTGTTTAAAAACTATAAGGTGGGGGCGCCTGGGTGGCTCAGTCAGTTTAGCGGCCGACTTCGGCTCAGGTCATGATCTTACGGTTTGTGGATTTGAGCCCCGCATCAGGATCTGTGCTCACAGCTAGCTCAGAGCTTGGAGCCTGCTTCAGATTCTGTGTCTCCCTCTCTCTCCGACCCTCCCTGCTCACGCTGTCACTGTCTCTCTCTCTCTCTCTCTCTCTCTCAGAAATAAATAAAACATTAAAAAATTAAAAACTATTAAGGTGTTATATAAAGAAAAGTAATTATCATCTTACTAGTTAAAATAGGTTAAGTAACTCCTACTGAGAAAAAACAAAACTCCTAAAATAAAAGGCAGAAAACAAATGCATTCCTGGTAAAGAAATATTGCTTGCGTTAGCCAAATCTGTTTGTCCAATTTCCTTGATTCGTTTTCTTGCTTCTCTGTAACTCTAATTGAAAATGCAATGACATTCTTCAGTTTGGAGGGCCCGTCACATTAACATATTGATCAAGTGATAGTTTTTCCAAGGGCCTTGTGTGGAAAAGGCTGTTCACAGAAAGCATACTATACAAAGAGCACAAAATAGATAATTATCAATGGTCATCTTTGCCATATCTTAGTTATCTTTGCTAAAGGAAGAAATGAATACTCATGACTTAGGACCTAACAGCTTTTGATTTTAACCATTATTACTGTGCAAAAGATTGGGGCTCCACTAATTTATTGTCAAAGTTATTCCAAAGATATGTCCCTAATGCTTTCTGATTATGCAGCCATTAATACAGTAAATTTGAGTCGTAGTCCCAATTCATGTATGTGTACTTTTTGGTAAATCCACATGTTCCATTATATTTATATATTTTAGAAAACACACAAAAAGTTAAAAGGATGAAAGTAAAAAAAATATAAATATTAAACTATAATGTTTTCCTCTAGCATCTGAACAGTCTTGCTGACTTTCATCCAGTGTGAGAACTCCACTTTGAAGACTATAGTTCTATCACTATGAGGACATACACTGTCAATAGTGATGCGTATTATCTGTTTGTACCCTGTCCTGTCCCAAATAATAACTATGTTTCATGCTATATGGTTATGTTAATAGGGCTCATCTAGAAATTGATCTATTCACCACCGAACACATTTGTTCATTACCCACTGGAGCACTTGGGGCATTGTCTGATGTCCAAATTTTTCAGTGGGCATTGATTGGGCTGGAGCCTCTGGTGATTTATCAGTCTTCCCAGATGGAATAGTCAACCTCACATGCCCTCTTCCTCTACAACTTACTTTTCTTTGGGAGCTGAAAATATTGCAGTTTTACTGAAAGTACTTGCAAGCTTTTGCACTGAAATAGCCACAGTAGCAGGAGAGAGGAAATAAACATTCTCAGAGTCTGGAATTGTAACCCGAAAGGCAGTGCTGCAAAATACCACCCACCTCTACAGCTTCTCTGAAGCCATTAGAAAACACTCACCAAATGTAATGTTGTAAACTACAAGATCTCTCTGAAGTCTCCTTTTTATTGAATTGTCTATTCTTTATTGAGCCATTTTTAAAAATTTTAATGCAATAACCATGTTTTAAAATCATGAACCCCACATAAATGGATGCCTTCCAGAAGATGGTCTATGTTTACCCTGTTGCTACCCCTATTATATTCAGGATTACACTGGCCCAGTTACAGCAACTCAAAAGTAAAGGCTGGGGCCTCAGCCTGGAGGTGGGGATTCACCAAGGCCCCATCACGTTGCTCACTGCACGTGAACACTTTTGCAAGTCCCTTAACTTCTCTGTACCTCATCTAAAGATATCAATCCCTATGATGAAAACCAGGGACAATTCATATGTGCCAACACTCCATCTTCTAAATCACACTTGAAAGATCTCATCCTGTAAATCCAGAGCATGAGAACTCAAAGAAGGCCTAGAAAAGGAGAGTGGAAGGTCCAGGCTTCCAGGTATGGAATAAGTAACAAGTAAATCACGGGGGTGAAAGGTCCAGCATATGAAATATAGTCAAAGGTACCCTAAGAGGGTTGTATGGTAACAGTTGGTAGTAGCTACACTTGTCATGAGCACAGCATAATGTAGAGAGTTGTCGACTCATTCTGTTGTACACCAGAAACTAATAAAATATTATGTGTCAACAATACTTCAAGTTTTTTTTAAAAAGATAAAAAAACAGGAGTCCTATAAGTTATCAAACAACATTCTGAAGATAGGAAAACAGAGGGTCATAAAGGATGATTTGCCAAATTTATAGCGCTAGTATTTTAAAACATCAGAAGTGAGTTTGATTCAAGGAGAAAAACTGTTTCACAAAAGAAAAGAATTTTCTCTGAGACTCCTCAGTATATCAGGAACTCCACCATCCTTTCTGCAATATATGTCTCTAGCCCTCGCACATAGTAGGTGCATAAGTCATGCTTATTAAAACAAACTGAATCATTCCATCTGAAGGATGACTTTTGGAAGCAACTACAGGCAGCACTGCCAGTACTGCCTCTTTAAGCTTAAAACATTTTCTGACTATTTTCTGAGTATTTTCCAATGTATTTTCCAATACACAAGAGGTTTGTGTATTTGGGGTCTTTTTCAGCACATTTTCTGATTATGGAGATGTGAATCAAGCTCCATCTGCCAATATACCCAATGTTTACCACGTCAGTCTCAAAAGAGCTGCTCGCTACGTGAGTTCCGGTTTCTTCCTAATTTTAAGCAGCCAAAATCCTCAGAGGCCTCATGTTCCAGTTATGTTTTCAATCTGATCTCCACCCTCTTCAGCCTCCTCTTACGACCCACCATTTTTCAGATTCTCAGGACCCCCACCCTGTGACCCCTACCCCCATCAGCACTCTCACATGCTCAAATCTTTCCTTTCTCAAAATAAAACTAGGCAGATCTTTCCATCATGTGCACTTCCTCCACTTCACCCTATCCCCTTCCTTCAAGAGCTAAACTTCTGAAGAGGGTTATCTGCATATACTATGTCATATTTTCCCATCTTCTCTTTTCTTCTTCTCTTTCTTCTCTACTACAACCTGGTTTCTGCCTCCAGAGTTCCACAAAAACTGCTCTCCCTCAAATCACAGTGACTCTCTTGATGGTTAAATCTAGCAGACATTTTCAAGCCTTCCTGCAACACTGGACTCTGGAGATGTGCCTTTCTTCCTGACTTCTAGAACCAACCTCACTTTCCAACCTCTGTAGATACCCAGGGCTCCTGGTATCTTTTTTTTTCATACCCAGGGCTCCTTTTCTTCACCTTACCCATTAAGTTTTGGTACTGTCCAAGGTTCTGGTCTAGTCCTTCATCTTTCTTCACTGTTATCCATGATTCCAACCATCTTCTACACTGTAATGTAAGCCAAGTTCACTTCTCCATCGGCTGCTGACTGCTCACAGCTGTGTCCCTCAGTCACATTCTCTCCCACCAGGAAGCCCACAGTAAATAACCAGTCATTAGGGATTAAAAAGGCCAGACCCGCTTGCCACAATTTCCAGGACTATAAAGTGCCATCTAGAGCTTGGAGCAGAGCTGGCTGACAGCTCAGGTGCAACCGCATTTCTCACCATGTCCCTTGGCTTGTTCCTCCATTCACTGCTTCCCTATAAGGGTATCTCCAAGGAGAACTCCCCAGTACATCTTCAGCATCCAACTCTCCAGTTCAGGGAACCACAGTCCACATCAAAATAAAACTCAACATGCTTGTCTATAAATTTATAAAAACTTGGATGTTCATTTATTTAAAACTTTATTCTTTAATTATCAGCTCTATATGGGACTCAGAAGCAAAGGCAGAAATCCCAAAAGAGCTGGCTTTCCTTATCAGACATGAAGAGAGTTTAAACCAAGCCAGAAAAAAACTTAAACTGTTCACATCCTACTCTATCCATATTCTGGCTCCAGCCAGTTGTGTTGGTTGCAAATGGGCTGTACTTTTCCCAAGGGCCCAGTTCAAGGGCAGTCATGGCTTGGTTCTCCTCCTTTCTCTCCTTTTCCAATATGCACCATCTCAGTACATGGCACCATCATACACTCAGTTGCTTAGGACACATACTTTTCCCATACATATCACCCACTCACCAAGTCGTGTCAATTCTTCTTCCCAAATATCTTCCAGGGTTTTTTTCCACTTTTACTATAATTTCTTCAGTTCAAGAAGGCATCTTGTCTCCCCAGTTATTGAAGTATAGCCCAACCCTCATCCCTGAGGGTAGCTGTATGGAGCCAAAGAAGCCACAACAGACCACTTTATTTGTCTGTATCCAAGAATAACCTCATCCAGGATTCCAAATTACCACCAGGGTCTCACAATTTGTCATACATTCCCGTTGTCTGTGTATGTCACATTGTGAAAAACACAGAAAACACTGCTATTGCTTAAAGTCCCCATGGGTCACCCTGCTCAGTGTCTGCCCTCTAAGTTGTTTGCAGATGGGGACTCTGTATTTCCTGTCTTTCTGCTTCCCAGTGTTTAGCCTAAGACTGACATACAGCTGATACCACGATTTGTTCACTAAATCAAAAAACTCATCAAGTGGTCCATAAGTAATGAATCAAAGGGAAAGGAAAGAAGGCAATAATGAAAACAAGAAAAGAAAAGGAAAGGAACCCAGGTTTTCATCCTTCCGAGAGTCTAGTCGCGTCCCCGGTGTTGAATTGATTGTCATGATAAAGGATCTATGTTAGAAGAAAAGATGAATGTTGGTAAAGTTCTGAAGAACAAGGTTTTAAGTTTCAGCTACCTTATCTCATTTTGTACCTTTTAATTTGTAATCTCCAAGAGGGCTTATAATACCAGTTGGTGCAGTGAAGTAGTTTACTCAACAGAGAAAAATCAATAAATACTAATTGATGATAATAATTATGGAGGAATAAGTAGGTTGAGGACATTGCTAGAAAGGCTAACCAAGCAAATCTTTTCCTGGAATGGAACTTTTATTCCACTGGTCCTGACTGTTCCATTATAATTATTGTTGATTCTGGAAAAACAGAGTCAACAAGTAGAAAAATAAGTGTTCATCTGCTAGCTCAATCACAAACCAATGGTGTGACCTTGGGGGTGGGCACTTAACTCCTGTGAACTTGCATTTCTTTGTCTGTATGAAGAAAGGACTGGATTTGATGATGCTCATGTCCACTTCTAACTCTCAAAGTCTCTTCCATTCTGTCCTATGTTATTTTTAACTCTCAATGTCTGTCAATCCAGTGTGTTCTGCAAACTGGAAAATGAATTCAAACTATTTTTTATTAGACTTGGCCAAAAATAAACTTTAAAACAGAAACCAGGAAACTACTCTATGAAAACAATGCATATCAACAAGCTGAACACTTTCTACAGCAACCATTTTCAGCCTTGGTCTTCTTCACCTCTTATATGTGCTTTAAATAGGAAAGAGATAATGAGCAAACATACATACTTATTTACCAAGTCAACCTACAGAGGAGGAGGAGGAAGAAGACAAAATGTGTAAACTTAAGCAACTCCTGACTTGCTAGAAATCACACAGAAAAGTCTGAGAAATTGGATCAGAAATGGCAATCCAAGGACTACTGGCAGGCACTAAGTGAATCTGTCCAGTAATCTGACTCACTCCCACTGCCCTGCTTAAATTAGGAGAAGGAAAAATTTATGAGGAGGTATGAAGGCATGTCTGGTGTTCTAGAAGTATGTGGTGCCACAGTACCTTGAGTGAATGATAGCACTTTACCCACTTCTAAACTTATTCTGGTGATCTTCATTAGTTGGGTACTTTTCAGGAGACCATTACTGCTATTCTCTTTTCCTCTTGTTTAAAGGAGAGGGACTCGGGGCACCTGGGTGGCTTAGTCGTGGGTTCGAGCCCTGCATCGGACTCTGTGCTGACTGCCAGCTCACAGCCTGGAGTCTGTTTCAGAGTCTGTATCTCCCTCTCTCTCTGACCCTCTCCTGTTCACGCTGTCTCTCTCTATCCTAGAAATAAATTTAAAAAAATATTAAAAAAAAAATAAAGGAGAGGGACTCATGGAGGAGGGCACTTGTTGGGATGAGCACTGGGTGTTATACGGAAGCCAACTGGACAATACACTATAATTTAAAAAATAATAAAAAAATAAAGGAGAGGGACACTCATATCATAATTTTAATCTCATGGGCTGATACATTCTCCATTCTTCAGAGGCAGGTAGACTATGAATGAAAATCACCTGATTAAAACATCAGACCATTTGCAGTATTTGGCCATTTAGCAAATGTCCCAGGGCGTTAGGGATCAGAAAAGCACATTATGAATTAGAGATCAAGAGAAATGGAGCCAGAATATGTAACACAAACATGTGCTGTTTCTAACACAGTAAATGAAACCATTAATTCCTACTTCAAGGTAATTCTCCTCAGTGACCAGATCCATTTAAATAAGCCCAAGGGCTCTTTGAAAAAGTCTTCAGCGGTCACATTGGAACAGTCCTAACCCTTTAGAAAGAAAGATCCTTCAGGGCACCTGGGTGGCTTAGTCAGTTAAGCATCCGACTTTCGCTTAGGTCATGGTCTCGCGGTTTGTGGGTTCAAGCCCCGCGTCGGGCTCTGTGCTGACTGCCAGCTCAGAGCCTGGAGCCTGTTTCAGTCTGTGACTCCCTCTCTCTCTGACCTCCCCTGCTCACGCTGTCTCTCTCTCTCTCCTAGAAATAAATAAAACATTATTAAAAAAAAAAAGATCCTTCTTTGTGAACAGATGCGTATCACAGCCAACATTCATAGAGGTGCACATTCTCGGCCATCTTTCCACCAGTGCAGGTTCTCTGCTTTCAGAGCAGGGGGAGTCCTCTCCTTTGAGCCCAACATCTTGGTTTAGGAGCAGAGTTCCTAGAGAATTCTGTTTGCTATCTATAAAAGGGTTTCTTTCAAATTGACTAGGCTACAGGTGATGTTTCCACTGAAAACTCATTCTTTAATTCGAAAAATGCAATTCTCAATTTCGCTTGGTAATGCTATTCTAAGTTCCAGTAATGTCTAATGAGAAAAGCTAGCATTAAATTGTTTACTTCCTAGGGGCCCGACCCCACTTTAGATGTTTTACATGCAAACTTTCTTTTCACTCCTTACAACAGTCCTATGAGGTCAGTGTATACTACAGTCAACCTTATTTAACACAGGGGCAACCCAGGCTGACCCTCACGTATGTTCTGCCATCTGCCTGTAGGGACCCAAGGCTATCCCTCTCAGGTAGTACTAGGTGAAAAACTCTTTATTTGGCACTGATCAAATGGAATTAGAGGTGAGAAAGGCAACAAAAGATCACTGGAAATTTAAGAGTGGTGCATGTCTGCAGCTCAAAAGAGGAAGTTAGGTCCAAATGTCAAATTCAAATGCAAGTCACCTTTTACGTAAATGACTGATTTTACTTTCACTTTATCACCCTTGGGAATACTCAGTATAAATGTACTTTTTAAGGAGACAAGAAGAAATACAGGAGATAAAGAAAGTCTTAGTTTAGGAAAAAGCAAAGAGAAAGAATTCAAGAAACAAGAGAGCTAAGTAAATTGAGGCAAGTACTTGACCTCCATGCTTACTTTTCATTGGGTGTAGAATTCACATATTACTCCTTGCCTTTTCCACTCCCGGGGGCATCTGCAAGATGCATATAAGAGAATAATACTGAAAGAATTTTGAAAAAGACTGAATGACTCCTAACTGCAAGCTGTAATTATTATGATCCCTCTAGTTCAGTTCAAACTCCATTTACCTGAAATTCCTGGATAGTAAACTTCAAAAATAATCACAGCAAACTTTCTACACTTTTCTCAAACACAGTATATCCTTTGTACCTTAGCCTTAATATTACAGTCAACCCAGAAACAACTTAAAAGAAGCAAAAAATGAGATTGTTAAAATGAAGATCAATACAGACCCGACATTCATACTCAAACCAAGTTCAATTCGCGACAACTCCCACACCCCACCTGTCAAAAACACAATTATCACCGGCCATGATGACGAGGATACTGGGGCAATCTCTGGTAAAAACTCAAGATCAGAGACCTCATATCAAACTGCCATACTTACAGTTTTTAGGAACTTTAAAACAAACACTAACCTAATCCACTAAGTTATACATAGAATAAAGCCAAGAGTTATTTCTGAAAGAAATTATATTACAGCCGACTTTTGTTTTATCTTTTGTTATAAATCATAAGATTTTACACTTCTCTCCAAAACTCCCCCTAATGAAAAAATCTCCTTTCATACGGCTTGTGAGAAGTAACTGGCTTCTGTTGGGAAACATCAACAAGACTTCCTTACTTTCCTTGCAGGCATGGTAGGTCTGTGTGTATGTTTCACGCTTGCTAAGAACTCAAGTTTGTGCAATGAACATATGGCCTTTGGGGGGTTGTAAAAAGAGCTGCTTAACTGAAGATAATTAATCTTGTCAAATATTTTTCTTTCACATATATATAAAGATAACAACCACTTAAGCACCAAAGGGAGCTGCCCCCTTTTTGCATTTTATCCTACTTTCTTCTTTCTCATCTACATATCATTTGTGGCACAAACGCAGTCAAGATGTGATTCAGATTTCACTTTTATCAGGAAATCTTCCCAAGCCTATTTTTAGAAGCGCCACCTAACATGATCTCACACACATTAAATATACCCATACACCACTTTAAATATATATTTTTGCTAGAGAGTTTTTGAAATGTTTACATAAGTTAGCTTCTGAACTTCTTTAGTTATGAGTAACTCATTTGATATGCTTGAGAATCTGATTCAGGCTCAGGGACTATTAAGAAGCGAAAAAAAAACCTAACCTACAAATTGTTTTCAAATGTAACCCAATTTTTAAGAGCTTAAAATTGAAAGTGAGACAATGTTTTATAGATATTTAATTAAATATTGATGAATTTTGACTTTGCAGATTTCATCTTCCATTCCAAGCCAACTGATCTATATTGTTTTTTCTTTCAGGCTCTGTGTCTATTACTCTGATCTTTCAGGGTCTTGTATATAATTAATCTTTTATTGTCAAATATTTAAGCACAGATTATATTTTTTTCACTTTATTTTTTTATTTTATTTTTTTTTTTACAAATAGTTTATTGTCAAATTAGTTTCCACATAACACCCAGTGCTCATCCCCACAAGTGTCCTCCTCCATGCCCACCCCTCCTCCCCCCCACATCCATCAGTCCTCAGTTTTTGTCAGCATTCAAGAGTCTCTCATGGTTTGCCTCTCTCCCTTTCCCCCACCATTTCCGCCCTTCTTCTCCCCCTTGGTCCTCTGTTAAGTTCCTCCTAATCCTCCTATACGTGCACACATATGATATTTGTCCTTCTCTGCCTGACTTATTTCGCTCAGCATAACACCCTCAAGGTCCATCCATGTTGCTACACATGGCCAGATTTCATTGTTTCTCATTGCCATGTAGTATTCCATGGTATAGATAAACCACATCTTCTTGATCCATTCATCTGTTGATGGACACTTAGGCTCTTTCCAGGTTTTAGCTATTGTGGAGAGTGCTGCTATAAGTACAGATTATATTAAATCATATTTTATCAATACAGAAATAATTCTCCTATGGGGATAAAAACTGGTTCTTGGAAAATGAAAATCTAATTACGGGTGAAGCACTGATATATACACACAGTATATAAGCAGATACACAGTATATCTGTGGTGGGGTTCAATAAAAGTCTAAAAAGTCTCCTTAAAGGGGATGGTAATGGCATAAAGACATTGCTTTGGATGTTTTCATGTTTATATATTTCTGTTTGGTTTTCCTAACAAAGTTGAAGCTATTTCAGAGCAGGGATTACATAGTCTACTTCTCTTTTTTTAATTTTTTAATTTTTTTTTTCTGAGAGAGAGACGGTGTGAGCAGGGAAGGGTCAGAGAAAGAGGGAGATACAGAATCTGAAGCAGGCTCCAAGCTCTGAGCTAACTGTCAGTACAGAGCCCGACGCAGGGTTCGAACCCACGAACCGTGAGATCACAACCTGAGCCAAAGTCAGTCTCTTAATCGACTGAGCCATCCAGGTGCCCCTACATAGTCTCCTTCTGAACGTTTACACCACCTGTTCAAAGTTCCCAACAGTTTTTGGCTTTCACCCTCCTGGGAAAACGCCCGTGATCTAATTTTATGCGACTCTAAATTACGCAAATTTGAAAAAAATGTCATAATAAATACCTAGGGTTCAAAATCCAAAATAATGCAAATTTCTTCAAATTAAAAATTTGCCAAGAATTCCTTGATTTCAAAGCGGCAAGGCAAGTGCATTGTTAATTGTGTTTACTGTCAGGTGGTAGCATTGTAGGCATAGAAATTCTCTCCATCGTTTGTAGGGAACAAATTATGTGAAGTCTGTAAGAACACTTTTCTCCAATAAAATGACTTTGTATACTGGAATCTATTGATACATACTTGCAGGAACTTAATATATAACTATTTTATGTGTATATATAATAACATACATAATATACAACTATATACAGATATGTATATAGTAAGCTTGGAGATATTTGGATAAAAACTCTGTTTAACTATTATACATAGAGTCAACCAGCACTGTGGTTGTGATCATTAAATTATCATATTCATTCCTCTATATTGCCTGTGATCAACGAAATGGATATCACTGTGGCTTGGTTATCTGTCATTTGGAATACAGATCTGAAGAGATTTTATGATACATCTAGCACTGCCAACAATGAGTAGAAGAGTCAAGAGGCATACCTTAAAGTCATCCAGAACCCTCTCAGCACCTGGTCTAGTGGGTGGCACAGAGAAGTGAAAAATAATTGTCTGTTAAATTGATATAAGTTGTTGGTCATGCTGAAAGACAACCAAATACCCATTGTGATGACAATATACATCCCCATTTATTACACACATACATTTATAACTTCATCAAAGTTTGATGGCAAACCTGTGAAGGGCTCTCAGTACACCATTAAAACCATAATAGTAAAAAATAACGCATAACAATGGGAAAGTAATGAGAAGATACAAGTTCAGGGTTTTCCTCCATTCACTAATAGTGACACTTTGGGAAAGTTGCTTATGTCTCTGTACCTTGACTTCACCATTAATAAAATGAAGGCACTGGATAAGTGGTACCAAAAGGTCAACATTTTAACTGTAGAATTGTATGAGTTTTATGCTCAATAAAAGTTCACCAACAATTTCTCAAAGCTGGGTTTGGGTTTCTAGTTTATATTCCCATTCCCAAAAAGGTTAGCATCAAGGAAACTCTTTCAACAGTCTTAATATCTCTGCTTCTGAATTTTGCATGGTGAGCACAGACCATGCACAAAATCTTCCACTCATCAAGCCTTGCCTACTAAATTCAACATTTCCACAATTACGGCCTTTGATCTATTTAAAAAAAAAAAAACAAAAAACAAAAGGAATCCTACTTCAAATGTAATTCAGTATAACAAGTCCAAGTTTTGCCCAAAGAAAGGAATGATAATTCCCTGACTTTCAAGGTGTTAGAATTATTGAAGAAACAAAAAATGGGCATATAAAACAATTAAATAACAAGAAGGGATAATAGGTATTCACTTTTTCACTGAATGTGCTTAACAGCAAAGATATAATGTATAGATAACTAGAGCTAAGAGTGGTCAAAATGGGAAGAAGTTGATATTAATGGAATTTCCAAGAGGTTCAGTGAAGGAGGCAGTGTCTTGGAATTATAGCATCCTGGGCTGTGTAAGGGGCGTTAGAGGTAACTTCAACCATTCTCCCAATAGCATTCCATCACCTTGTAGCATTGAGCTACATTACCATCTAGCTGCATCATCCAGATAAATGCTGCTACAGACGGAGAGGCCAACAGTTCATTACATTAGACAGTCCATTTCCTTCTCACTCATCCCTTCTTATTACACAGTTTGCCTTACGGTGACCTAGAGCTGACTTTTCTTTTGCTCTTCTGTTCCATATTCTGTTTTCCGGAGTCCCACAGATCAAGCAGAATCCTCTTTCAATTGAAATATCTTAAGTCACTTACAGGCAGGTCTCAGCTCACTTTCTATATTCACCTGGGCAATTATTCCCAAGTTCCTTCTATCATTTCTCTCATGTGACTTTGTCTAATAGTACCCAGCTGAGCCTCACTCCCCATCCTTGTCCCTATTCAAGAGGCTTCCCTCTTTCCTAAGCCTCTTTGATATGATTAACTTAATCTTGAATAACTCAGGAATAGGAAAGACTGTCAGGACTCTCGTGAAAAAGAGAAGTTTGGAAAGATATTTACCATGTCACCACTGTAGAAAATATCACAATACAATAGCATGAAGAAGCCTATGACTAAGAGTATAGATTCAGACACAAAAGAATCCTAAAAGGAAAATTCTTAGAAATTATCCTTCTAAAAATTAAGTGTCAGGAACAAATGGAGAGGGGAAGGAATAAAAGGAGGAAGCAAGGAATTTGGGAAGAAATGTGTAAGGACTTGAGAATGTTAGCAACCAATATGTTAGGAAGGGAAATGGGATGGAAAGAACCTAGGAGGAAGGACACTATTGGAAAGAAATAAAGAAAGATGGCGGGAAATGCAAAGAGGGAAGGAGGAAAGCATGCCAGTCAAGACAAAGCTAAATTGGCTATCACACAGTCTCTGAAAGAAAATTAGTGTGAATAAAGACGATGTAATAAGGGAAAAATACGTTCCCTACAACAACCTCACTTCCCAGCTGTGTTTAAAATATAGCCACAAAAGCCTTGTGAATTGGAACAAAATGACTTACTGTGTGGTTACTGTGCACAGAGCAGGCTGTACTGCTTCATCCTGGCACTATTTGAAGAAACTTGTTCTGAACGCCATTTGGAGAGAACCCAAGGTGTTTGTGCCCCAATAAGAAGCACAAATCATTAAAATAAAAATGTTGAAGGCAGCTTCTGTGCTGGTGTATAATTTCTCAATGGTACTGCCAGCATGAGAAATGCTTAAAAGGTGGACAAAAAGCTAGCAAAGCATAGCGATAAACACTAGCGGTACTTGTCCCCACCTCTTCCCTTCCTCAAGTATCCCAAGTCTCTTGAATCCCTCTCCAGCTCCCTCTGCGGAGATGGCATGCATGAGCACACCTGGGGTTTCACCCGGATGCGGTGTCTTTTCAGCCCTCCAATATCCAAGACCCTTCCTATTACATATTAATTGTGAAATTTCAGAGACAAAGAAGGTATCAGTTCCATTAAAGGTGAGAATGAGTAAGTGGACCCACCATCTACACTCTCCATCTAAGTCCAACTCCTGGGCAGGAAAGGCACTTGGAAAAAGGAAGTCTTTATGCACAAAATCCTTGGGCCAGAGATTGCGTAGACAGTGTGGTAAAGACTGTCTAGCTCCCCCAAATAGGGGCCATCCCTTTAGAGAGAAGGCTGTGGGCAGTAGCAGAAGAAGTTGTTCTTACATGAGACCCTGAGAGATACAGAGCACAAGACAGTAGGTGTAGCCCAGGTGACGGAAGTGACACTGATTGGAGGAGAGGGCCATTCTCTATTTTTTCTTGCCACAAAACTCTGATTCTAATCCTTTGACAAGATATTTCCAGAATCTCAGGATACATCACTTTGTAACATTTAGTGTTCTCATGGTGGCTGCTAGCAGGACAGAGGACCACGAAATGAATTCACAAGCAGAGGACACGAATACCAGAAGAGGAAAAAAAGAAGAAAAACACGGTGACTACCCCACTATGAATGTAGCTGGCTGAGAAGCCACTGAAGCACTTTCAGAACTCTCAGGAAAAGACTTTCCAGGAGACAGTACAGTTATGAACAGGAATCAGAACACATGAAATACAAATCCCTTTGTGAACTTATCTGTACCCAGAGGCTGGCTATTAAAGTCTAGGAGATGTTTAGATTTCATTTTGTTTTTCTTTGCTTATGATTCGGTATTCGTAGGTAGGTCCTGCTAAAGAATTCCTCTGGGAGAATAGACGTGATAGTCTCATATAAATAAGATTATTTTCAATAAATTAAAATAAAATCCAGAAGCAGTTGGAAACAATTTGGAAATTCACATGCAAAAAACAATATTTACAGATGGCAGTTAGAATTCAAGAACCTGGACATTCAGGGACCCTATAAGTCTCAGATTTTATAGATTGAGATGGGCCACGGCCCTTCTGAAAACAGCTGCATCATGTTTGTGATCATACAGGTAATTACAAATAATGCATCCCTTTCCAGCCGACATTCATCCTAACATACCTTTGAGAAGAGAGCCAGTGAAGCCAGCTCTGTGATGGAACAAGCAGCTAAATACCAAATTAGACCCTGGAATCATCCTCCCACAATTTCCATACAGAAGATGTACAGCTCTCTCTTCTGAGCAACACAGCTCAAATATTTATGCGGCAGGTCATAAAGCAATTGAAGGAATAAACAGAAAGCAAATACACCATCAGGTTGCAGGGTATCTTCCATTTTGACAACACTCTCCCCTAAAACTGGGAAATCTCTATGTATATGATTCATTTTCTCCTCTCTGACTATTACCAAGTGACAAATTAGTTACCATTTATTCATCTTTTCCTCAAGGAGAAAAAATAATTCTCTCAGAAGCCAGAGTATAGCCAACCTTTCCGGCGGTTCTTTTGCACAGACTCACGTAAATTTATCATCCTAGTGTTATGCTTCTTCATGGCCCTTTGTGGATATTTTTTACTATCAGGATTGACATGATATGCAACCACCAAGCTACAGTCTTGGCTCAAAGTCCCCATGCTGGGGGATCTAATGACCTTCTTGGGACCAAAGCCCAAGACTGGCTTTCTTCCCTAATTTCACTTGTCTGTCATCTAACTTCTCACTGCTGGATTTCATACGCTGCTTCTTTTACTGAAATCTGTCACTAGAATCCTGCAACCCTATTACTGAAAAGGGAGAAAGGAAGATTTAAGTCTCTAGCATTTTTCTCTTCATTATTGACTTTTAAACTTCCTTACCGAGTGGAAGAAACTTGATGCTCGTTCACAACACACTGGGCAGAACTCCAGTCTACAAAATGGTAAAAGGTGGTGGTGATGGGTCTAGACCACCATCCACAAGGTACTTCCCCTCCTCTCCCAACTATCATCTTCTGTATCTTCCAGAGTACAAAATTTGAAAACCACTAACTCATAACATTACACAACTTTCCATTTTAAAGAATATTTAAATTGAAAATGGTTGACTATATTGAATATATTCCATTTTCAGGGAAAATCAAATGGCTGTTGATTACCTTTGGTTCTTAGACTACTAAACATCATATTTTGATTTAATCCCAACAACATCTCTAGGAATAAACTGTAAATTGTGAGATTTTTATCTAAAATACCCTGGGGGAAAAAAGTCCTAAAATTTGGAAAAATGTTGCCCTCATCTGCTAAGCCGTTTAAAAAACTGAGGGTACTCAATACATGTAAGCATTTTAATATTTTTGCCTAAGGTCTACCACAAAAGATTTAAGACAAAGTTCAAGTGCCTCTCACTTGTTAAGGGCCTGGAGAAACCTGGAGGAAGTGCGCAGGGATTCTTGGAAGCTGAAGAGTTTGCGATCTCTCTAAAAAGACATACTCTGATGTCCTTGGAAGCAAATGCTATTATTTATTCATCCCAGTCAAAAAGATTCTATAATCTCTGCTCTAGTTCTTATAATCTTATTTTTCAAATGCATGCCATCCTAGAAGTGGCATCCTGGTGATCTGTGGACAGATTCCTAACTACCAGATAAAGCTCTTCTTTAGTAACATAGAATGTTCTCTGCATAAAGGCATTGTGCAATAGCGGTGAGTAAAGGAGAAAATGATGGTTATTTATAGAGTTATTTACAGCACTATTCCATCAGGACCCCACTTATCACCACATAATAAAGACGATCCCCTTGGAAAACGCACACTTTCTATATTCTGAATATTTACTAAGCAAACCAACTGTTTTTAAGGTTTATTGGAATAAGATAGCTATGGCATAAAAGGCACTTAATGATTTATAGGCTGAAACTAGACTTCCTTTTAGAGATGAGAGAAGGAAGATACACTTTGCTCCTTAAAAGAGTTCAGCAGGGGACCTGTTTGGAGCATCTGGAGGAGAATTACACACAATTGCAGAAAGATTATCATTCACCTTCTCAGAGCCTAATAGTTACCAGATGATTAGCCTCAAGCTAATCAATGATTTAAAAAATGAAATCATGCTTCCTGTGCCCTTCATGAATGAAGAAGCCACTAATGATTTATCAGCAGTAGGACATGTGTTCTATTATATAACACATTTGGAAAGTAAGTTATCTACCCATTCCTTCCTTCATTTCACAGGAACTTCATGAACAGCTACTAGGATACAAGATAAACTACATCTTTTGAAGTTTAAAGACAGAGAAATGCCACTTGACAAAGCAGACAGTCACACCCACAAGGTAATTAATTTGCTGAAGTTGTCACAGACTGAGGTCGGACTCTAAGCCCAAGACGTTTAGAAATGATACTGCCTAATTCCTAGATGTGTCTGTACTTGATGCTGAGTTAAAGAAATAAAACTCACAAGAAACTGGCATACAAACAAATAAAAATACCTACAAAGTGGACCAAGGATTTGTAAAGTGCCTCCCAACCAATGTGTTCTCTAGAATTATGTGAAAAAAGGTTCAAAATCTGTCTGTCACTTGCTATGTGACTTTGTGCAAGTTCAGCAAACTCTTAGATCCTCAATGAATCAAAACTTACTCCATAAAACTGTTGCTATTAATTGAAATAACCTTTAAATCATGTTTATCATTTATTAACTCAGTAAATATGTACTGAGCATGCACTATGTACCAGATATCATACTAAACAGAGCAGATACACACTGAATGAATCAAATGAAGTGAAATTTGATTTGAGACAATTTGAGACAAGTGAAGTGAAATTAAGAGAGGAGCTCCTGGGTGGCTCTGTCAGTTAAGCATCCAAATTTGGCTCAGGTCATGATCTCATGGTTTGTGAGTTCGAGCCCCATGTCGGGCTCTGTGCTGACAGCTCAGAGCCTGGAGCCTGCTTTGGATTCTGTGTCTCCCTCTCCTCTCTGCCCCTCCCCTGCTCATGCTCTCTCTCTCTCTCTCTCTCTCTCTCTCTCTTTCCCAAAAATAAATAAGCATTTGAGTTCCCCTCTGTGATTCATTTTCTAAACTCTTTTGTTATCCAATGTCCCTTCTGATTTACAGCTCAACTCAACATGCATATACTGGCTAATAATTACTAAGCATATACCATATGGTATAATTACCAAACAGCTAATACTAGCTAATAATTACTAAGCATATACCATGTGCGGGATAAAATGTCTTCACTGTGGCTGGGGATGAGCTCTTCCCCCTAACATAATTTTTCCATGTTTCCTCTAATTCAGTTAGTACTGTGGTATACTTCTTTGTGCACCAGGTAAAGTTAATGCCTCCTAGAACTCCCATCCCCACAGTACTGGCTACATGAGACGTCTCACCTGACAGTGGAAAGCAGTGAGAAACCTACCTGGCCACCTGCCCTTGAGGACTCTGGCCCATTCTGCAGGCTCCAGAGTGTCCTCGCTTCCCCCCTTCACATCCATCTTTCCTTCCTGACTCTCTGCTTAGCCAACTCAGACTCCAATACAAGACACCAAAGCAACAGCTTCCCACATAACCAACCCTTACAACTGAGAAAGTGGAAGCTCTATATATATCCTATCCATGTTGACTGGGGTTTCTGCTTCCCTGCTTGAATTCTGATTGACATAGTATTCATTTCAAAACCTTTCTCTAAGGGTAGGTACCCTATTTTCAAAGTTCCTGAAAATATGGATGAAGGGGAAAACCACTGTGATGAATCTCTTTCCCTTATTTGTTTTTAGAATTTTTTAAATTAAGATATAACTCACATTCCATAAAAGTTCCTTTTTTAAACTACACAACTCCATGATTTTTCATACATTGATGAAGTTGTGAACCCATCAAGAAGTCTAACTCTAGGATATTTCCGTCACCTCCCCAAAAAACCCCTGTGTCTACTGAAGGTCACTCCTCATTTCTCCCTCCCTTCAACCCATGGCCACCGTCAACCTGCTTTCTGTCTCTATAGCTTTGCCTTTCTTGGATATGTCATATACATGAAATAATACAGTTTATAGCCTTTGTGTCTGGCTTCTTTCCTTCAGCATGTTTTCAAAGCTCATCCATGTTACAGCATATATCAGTGTTTCATTTCTTGTTATTATTAACACTCAGTTTAATAGAGATAGCATATTTTATTTATCCATTCATCAGTTGATAGACATTTGAACTGTGTCCCATTTTTGTCTATTATGAATAATGCTATGAACATTCATGGACAAGTGCTTATGTGAGCATATGTCTTCAATTCTCCTAAGTGTATATACAAAGAACTGATATTGATGGGCCTTAGGGTAACTACACTTAACAAATTGAGGAGGTGCCAAAACTGTTTTCCAAAATGACAGCACCATTTTACATTTCCACTAGCAGTGCCCAAGGGTTCTAGTATGCAGAACATATGCACCAACTTGTTATCACCTCTCTTTTTGAAGACAGCCATCCTAGTGGAGGTGAAGGTCAAATGACCATGTTTATCCCTATACAAGGATTCTAGGTGGCCAGGGTGAAGACTATCATCTCTATTGTCTTGGACAAACTTTTAATTGTTGTTTTCTCTGTTTCACCTTGAAACTTACAGAGGGAATAAAAACGTTGATGATCATTAGTATATTTTGTATCAGTACAATGCTATATTATGAAGAATTTCTTCCATTATTTCACAATTTTCTCCACAACCCTTAAGACAGCATAGGTACTGTTATTTTTACATCATTTCCAATGTATGACATAGTGCCAGGGACACAGTTAGATCTTTGTTGAGTGGTGAAATCTCATTCATTTATAGATGAGAAAATTGAAAATGCAGAGAAGGAAACCATCATACTCAAGCTGTCCAATCAGTAAGTGGCAGAGCTTCCTAACTGCTGCTTTTTGCCCAAGAAGATTAAACACTGTATGGTTACAATTAAACTGGATGGTGGTGTTTAACACATAAGTGAAGCATATTAGGTCAAAATAAAAGAGGCTACCTTTCATGCTACGTCTCTGATAATATGGTTTCAGTTTTTAAAAACCCTAAAATTATAAAAATCACAAATCAAAAAGCAAGGTCACAGTCAACAGCTCTCTCTCTCTCTCTTTCTCCCCTTCTCTCTCAGCTTGGTAGACCACAGTACAACCATTTATATTTAAAAATTGTCTATAAAATTCCTTCACCTACATTCTACATAAGCATTTAAGGTTATGGAGGTATTACTCTGTTTAAAAGATATTCCACAATACATATAAAAATAAAACATGAATAAATAAAAAAGACACGTAAATAAAATGTGGTTTTTAATCATTAAAAACAAGGGTATACAGGGGACCTGGGTGGCTCAGGTGATGATCTCATGGTCTGCGAGTTTGAGCCCCATGTTGGGCTCTGGGCTGACAGCTCAGAGCCTGGAGCCTGCTGCAGATTCTGTGTTTCTCTCTCTCTCTCTCTCTCTCTCTCACTCTCTCTGCCCCTCCTCAGCTCCCTCTCTCTCCCTCCGTCTCAAAAATAACTAAACACTAAAAAAAATGTTAAGTGTATAATATTGATGGCTTTGTAATAAAGTGAATATTATAAATATCACTGAATTGTATACTTTTATTTTTAAATAATTTATTTATTTTAAGAGAGAGAGAGAGAAAACACAAGCTGGGGAGAAGCAGAGACAGAGGGAGAGAGAGAATCCCCAGCAGGCTCTGTCCTGTCAGCATGGAGTCCAACTAGCAGCTCAAACCCAGGAACTGTGAGATCATGACCTGAGCCAAAACCAAGAGTCAGACACCTAACCTGAGCCACCCAGGTTCCCCAGAATTGCACACATGTAAATCATTAAAATGGGCAATTTTGTTATATGAATATCACCACAATAAAAAAAAAAAAGGAGGTTAAAATTCTTCAACGAAGACTACACTCTTTTTAGTGGTGAGTTCTATCCCATCAAGACTGGGCAAGGCCATAAGTGACTTCAAACTTGGTTGCCAAGGACACTGGCTCCTCAATGGAAGAAAATATCCAACAGCTGCAGAAATAGATCATGAATATTTCCCCAAACCCTTCCCTGTTTTAATTTAAACCAGGTCATGGGAAACGAAGAAAGACATCCTTTCTAAAGGCACGCACACATAGAGATTTTCACACGTTCTCACACACGTGCACAGTCCCACATTAGCAATCAGATGCGTCAGAGGGAGAAATTCACTGGGAGTAATCAGGGCATTGCCTCTCTGAGAGCTGGTGAGTCAAGGCTGGGATGGAGTGAGCTGCAAAAGTCCTTGTGACACAAAGCTCAAGTTCCAAAGCCCTGCTGAGGTCTTTGTGCTGCCAAAGCTCCCAAAACCCTTTGATTCTAACAGCACATCCACAGTGAGTTGAAAATTGTTTTCTATTCAAGCCAAGGAGAAACTACACATTTAACTGAAACTAAGTTAAGGAACAGAAACAAATACACTGGGCTCAGAATTTCTAGTCCTCTACAACTTCTTAGCAGCCCTGAACCCCATTTATAAGAGGTGTTTTACCACCTATATTAAATTGTACTCTACCATTATCAATTATTAGAAATTAGTTCATTATCAATTGGTGGTCCAGAAGAGTTTTTTTTTTTTGAAATATTCAAGTATGTACTTCATACCTATCATACCTATACCCAACTTCACTCAATGCCTCAAGGTTAGGAAGCTGCCTCACTCAGAGACTCCTGCTTGGTAAAGAAACACTAGGCATTTATGTGGCATCTGGGTGTGTCCAACTCTTGATCTCGGCTCAGGTCATGATCTCACAGTTTGTGAGTTCAAGCCCCACATCAGGCTCTGCACTGATGTTGCAGAGCCTGCTTGGGATTGTGTCTCCTTCTCTCTGACCCTCTCCTGCTTGTGCTCGCATACTTGCTCACTCTCTCTCTCTCGCTCTCTCTCATTCTCTCTCTCTCAGCAAATAAAGTTAAAATTTTCTGGAAAAAAGAGACGCACTTAGGCTTCTTTTACATTGTTGCCCCGAACACTAGGTAGACCCTGGTTAAACCATTGGAGTTTAACTCATTCAAGGGCAACCAAAAGACAGGTAGCTTAGAGACTTACAAGGAGAACTTGGAAACACAACAAAAGAACAACAAAAAACTCTGTCCCACGAAAACAGTAGTAAACAGCTGGTCCAAAAAAGATTTTCTCCTTTGGAATTTGTATAAGCATATATGGAGGAAACCAGCCGGTTGTTAAGAAAACAATAAAGGAGAAACAGAAGATATTACAGGTAAGGAAGAGAAAGAGAAAGACTTGCTGAGAACCCAGAATAACCTATGGAGAAGAATCACAGAGAAACACAGGCTGCAGCATGCTTGGCAAGAGATGGTATAACATCCTTACAGAAAGCCCTTCTCTGTTTCTTAGAACATAGGACACATGAATTCAACGATTAACAAAATCTGACTGTGAGAAAAATTCTGATCTTCATTTTTCGTTTTCCAGTAACGCTTACATAGTTCAACTGCATACATAATCACAGTCCAAAGACTCGGTTCGAAAATACTTGGAAGTACATACAGGGCTCAGGAGAAATGAGATTGCCTGTAAATACCTCTTCTCTACAAAATATTATCAAATAGCCTGACATTGAATGGAGCTCTCTTTCATGCTAGGTATGGAGAACAAAACAGGTCTGGGCATGTATCTGGAGAATTCTACTGCTACAAATGCTTATGAATGAACAATTATAAGAGCCTTAATTTCAAGAAAACTAAGGAAGAGCAGAGTAATAGTTAATGTTTATTGAGCACTATGCTAAACTGTCATTTTTAATCTTGATAATAATTCCATGGAAACCATTATTTTCTCCAAACTGCGGTTAAGAATACCAAAGGTCAGCAGCCCAGGTCACAGAACAACTAAGGGGCCAAGCTGGGGATCCTGACCTGGTTGGCATGTCTATAAGGACTATATTTTAATTGTTATACTCATCTGCCAATTATGTACTGTATGACCCTGAGAAACCAATTAACCACCCTGTGCTTCCTCAACTGTAAAATGAGAGTATTGGCATAGATAATAACCAAAATTGCTTCTGGCTTGAAAATGCTATTGTTCACATAAATAACTTTTAAGTTTGGAAAGGGAATATGATTACCAATACCAACTAACATTTATAGAAATCCTCAGTATGAGCGCAGTTTGACACACAGGAGGTGTACAATAAATATGTTGAATGAATAAAAATATATACTAGCCTTAGTAAACATGTTCTCTTATTTAATCCTCACACCTGTAAGATAGTTACTGGTACCAGTCGCTTTTCCCAAATGCAGGAATCAATCCTTAGGGAAAGTGACTTGCTTAAAATGCACAAAGTAAGTGATAGCAATGGCTCCAATGCAAGAAGTCTCAAATCAAAATACTGGACCTTGACAGAGAAGATAAAAATGTGGGTGTACGATTTCAAGTTGGTTAAATCTTTAGTATTAGATTACTTTTTCAATACCAGAGAGAAGGAGGAAAGATTCTGGGAAATCTACAAATAGTTGTAAATGAGAAATAGGTTATTTTGGGTAAAATCCCACGAAGCCATTATGGTCTCATTTCTGTTCCCAGATCCATAAAAGCAGGGATAAACTACCAGCTATAAGTAGGTAATAAGGTTCAGAAGAAAGAAGGTTAAATGTTAAAGTAGATATGGAAGCCATTTGAGAGTCAGAGTTCAATACAAATGCAAAGGTTTCTTTTTCAACATTCTAAAAGGTTCATCCTCCTGGCTAAATGCCAAAGAAAAGACTCCTGAAGCTTTCAGATGCCTGAGGTCAGGCCTGTTTGAAAAACTAAATGTGAATTTATTCCCTTACCAGGTGGCTTTATACAAAGAGCACTGAACTTAGTTAACTTTCTCATCGTATTCAGAAGTGCTCCATACATGATCCAGAAGTGTCATTTACGATTCAACAAACTGGGGTGAATCACTGAGCTTCCCCAGGCTCAGCTTCGAGCATCCGGTCAGCTTCCAGTCCAGAATTTGATTCATTTTCTGAATCTCAATTTCAGAGGTCCCAGAACCCTGAGCAATGTCATTTAGGTTGTCATATTTTGATTGGCATATCCATCTAGCCATCTAAAATGAACTCAATTGGGGCACCTGGATGGCTCAGTTGGTCAAGCGTTCGACTTCGGCTCAGGTCATGATCTCACGGTTAGTGGGTTTGAGCCCCACGTCGGGCTCTGTGCTGACTTCCAGCTAAGAGCATGGAGCCTGTTTCGGATTCTGTATCTCCCTTTCTCTCTGACCCTCCCCTACTCACACTGTCTCTCTCTCTCTCTCTCAGAAATAAATAAAACATTTAAAAAAAATGAACTCAACTTTTGTGTTTCCTTTGTCTTTTATGCCAACTTTGGAAACATGGGTTCTGGCCCCAAATTCCAGCAGTGGTAACAAAACACAGTTCTAAATAGTTCCCTGAAATGTGAAAATATAATTTAGTTACTATTATTTTCAGAGTTTAGCATACTCTTGTAAAATCCCCTATTAAAAATCTTATTTCTACATTTTAAATTAATAACTAGAACAGACTCTAACATCTATTCAAAAGGCTGTTTGCAAAAAAAATAATAATAATAAGATATTGTGTGTGGGGTCATTGATGGGAGAGCAATGGTTATCTTCTTTCTGCTGTTGTTTTAATCAGCTTTCTCTGCACTGTATTTTATGAAGCCATTATTAGTTGATATGAAGAGGGGGCATCTACCATCTCTCAATTGTAAGACTCTTTTAGAAAAGTTCAATTACAGGCTTTCAAAGATTGGGGAAATTTTATAGTAGTCTGAATATTCTGGAATATGAAAAGAAAACAAAAATCTCCAGTATCATGGAAGACCCCAAATGAACAAAGCAAATTTACTTTTAGCAGATTATGTATGGGTAACAATGAAATAGACCCATCTTTTGACCAAGTTAGAAAAGCAAACCTAAATTAGTAAAGAGTAAAACATGAATCTTACAAAGCAGAGTCATTGATTCATGTATAAACAACACTTAAACCATGCTATATTTTTCCTTGATAAGATTTTTTAGATAACCCTGATTTTCTAACAGTTAAGAATTCTCTTTTTCATGTAAATTGCCTGCAAAAAAGATTTTCCAAAATGTTTAAAACTTTATTCATCTTAGTATTTATAAGAGTTCTACGTTTTTTGTGTACCATTTAATTCATTATAAAACTATTTTTCAAAGATCTTGCACAACTTAAGTTTCAACCTCATTGCCCTCCATAAAGCAGATCAGAAATTTTAACCAGTCATGATTTGAAAAAAAAAAAAAAAAGAATCTAAACAGGAAATTACGTGCAGCAAATAACATTTTTAAATGATCTTTACTTATTTTTTCTTGAGGTTTCTAATCTAAAACATGCTTCTCAAATATCATTCCCAGTGCATGGGAAGAAACACATTCTTTTCAGGTAGAAGTGTTAATTAATGTGCATGACATAGAGAGAACAAGGAAAAGGTTAGAGCTGATGGTTTCACTAATAGCATTTCTAAAAATAGAGGATTTTTGAAACAATGCTCTTTCATGTTAGTTAACTTTCTCAAAGCCCTAGGATTTGAGCTAAAATATATTGATTCGTTAAAATAAAATCATCTGTTATACAGATATTATTTATGTGTATTCCCATTTCAACAAATTCATTTATTTCTCACCAAAATTGATTTCTAGGGGGCAAGCCGTGGTGGTTTTTCTTCCACATAATTCCCCCCAGTGTTTTCCTAGGGTTATCGATAGGAACAAACTTCACTTTGAAGTTATAAGCACAATGGCCTATAAAGTCATTCACACCGTATACAAATCTACATTATCTCTCTTTTATTCAGTGTTGTTTCAAGTCATCTTCCCCATGACAACTTCCCAGATCCACACTTAACGTTTCTCTGGTTCTCAAATATACAAGTCTTTCCATTTCTCTGCCTAGAGGGTTCCCCTACTTTCCTCCAGTCAAGTTCTAGCCAGTCCATGGGGCACCTGGGTGGCTCAGTCATTTAAGTGTCTGACTTAGGCTCAGGTCAGGATCTCGCAGTTCATGGGTTCGAGCCCCACGTCGGGCTCTGTGTAGACAGCTAGCTCAGAGCCTGGAGCCTGCTTTGGATTCTGTATCTCCCTCTCTCTCTGACCCTCCCCTGCTCACGTTGTCTCTCTCTCTCTCAGAAATAAAAAAACAATTTTTTTAAAAACATTAAAAAAAAAAGTTCTAGAAAGTCCTTCACAACAAATCCAGTATTGCCTTTTATGGTAATATCTTTCCTACCCCTTTTAATTTGGCAGATCCTAGCGGTGGTCTGCTCAATAGCCATTTCTAATCTCTTCCTTCCTTGCTGTCTTCCCATTTGAGAAGTTAAATGTTCGATACTCAGTTTCCCAGTTTTCATTGCAGCTTGAGGTAGTCATATGACCCTATTCTCACTAGTGACATACGAGCGATATCTGCTTAGAGGTGTCTAGGAGGAACCGTCCATCCTGATTAAGAAGTGTGTCAAGAGAACTTCCTCTGTTCACCACCTTGGCTGTTTTGTCTTCTTCAAAAGCAACCTTGGAAAGCCTGGTATTTCTGAGTTCCAGAAGCCATTCCACAGCTGTGAGAAGAGACTGCTGAGGTGGTGAGAGTGACAGAGAGGAAGAACTGGGGAAATGCCTGTTTATGATGTCATGTTGGATACTGTACCAACCCTAGACTGCCTACTGAAAAGGCTGGAATTGTTCAAGTATTATTGGTTAACAGCTTTTCAGTGCATCTAACGGATATCCCTAGCCAGGGGGAAATACTCACCCATGTTGCTCCCAAAGCATTCTTCTGATATCTTTCTTTCTTTTTTTTTTTTTTTAATTTTTTTAATGTTTTATTTACTTCTGAGAGAGAGAGAGACAGTGTGATCAGGGGAGGGACAGAGAGAGAGGAAGACACAGAATCTGAAAAAGGCTCCAGGCTCTGAGCTTGCTGTCAGCACTGAACCCGACGTGGGGCTCAAACCCATGAACCATGAGATCATGACCTGAGCCAAAGTCTGACGCTTAACCAATTGAGCCACCCAGGTGCCCCAGTCTTCTGATATCTTTCTAAAGGCATCTATTCATATTGGTACAACATCTTTACAAATATGTGGCTTATTTAAAGGACTACGAAGGGATAACAAGTATTAGCAAGGATGTGAAGATAACAGAGCCTTTGCTCACTACTGGTGGGAATGTAAACTGGTACAGCAGCTATGGAAAACATTATGGCGGTTCCTCAGAAAATTAAAAACAAAACTATTATATGATCCAGTAATTCCAATTCTGGGTATAGATCTAAAGGAAATGAAAACAGGATATTGAAGAGATATCTCCACTCTCACGTTCATTATAGCATTATTCAGAATTGCCAAGATATTGAAACAATGTAAGTGTGCATCAATGGATGATCAAGAGATGAATAAATAAAGACACTGTTTCTCTCTCTCTCTCTCTCTCTCTCACACACACACACACACACACACACACACACACACAGGAATATTTAGCCATGAGAAAGAAGGACCCCTGCCTTTTGTAACAACAAATTATGCTAAGTGAGGCATTATGCTAAGTAAGTTAGAGAAAAACAAATGCTATACGATATCACTTACATATGGAATCTTAAAAAGCTGAACTCCTAAAAAAAAAAGAGAGAAGAATGGTGGGTACCAGGGTCCGCGGGCTGGGAAAATGGGGACATATTATTTCAGGGTACAAACCTGCAACTAGTAAATAAACAAATCCTGGAGATTCAATATACAGCATGGTGATTATAGATAACAATACTATATTATCAGTTTTAAAGTTACTAAGGGACTAGACCTTAATTGTTCACACCTAAAAAAGAAATAACCATATGACACAATACAGGTGTTAGCTCCACTACAGTCGTAATCATAGTGCCACATAAAAGTGTATCAAATCAATACATCGTACACCTTAAAATTATGCAATGTTGTATAGCAATTATATCTCAATAGAAATAAATGTAAAAACAGCCTGTGAACTCTTCATTCCCTAACATAGGATTAAGTGCAGAGAAGAAAATACAAGTCTGTTAAAGGAGTATATAATGGATAAGTGAATAGATAAATCAATAAACATATACAGACACATAAGAAAAGTATTTGGTGCTATTCTTAGCATGTTTACTTCCCTATTTTTTTTAATATCTGCTATTAAAGAAAACTATTCCCCAAATGGTAGCTTACAGTGGTTCCAAAGTCTTCTGATATTCACCTTCTGATACTAGGGACCGTACACTCAACAAGGCAACTGCTCAAAGTATCCCAGGCACAATTCTGAGAAGTTACCAGCCGAGAAGAGACCAGAAGGAAAGGGGGCTGAAATAAAGGGCCAGTGCAAGTGCCTTCAGAGTTGAATATAAGAATTCTAACCAAAACTATCAGAAAGGGGCTCAGGTGTTCATTCATCTACTTATTCCTTCACCCATCCAGAATTTACTAAGCATCTGCTCTGTATCATGGTATGGATTACATGCCAGCAATTTAGTATGATTCAGGTACGCGTGAGCTTTGCCTGGTGGACCAGAGTAGAAGGAAAAAGTCACTGCAAGTACCACATCACCTCCTAGGAAATGCACCATACGATGCCATCACCACTTCACACAAATACACACCTGCATAACAACGTGTGGTGCTGCTGAAATTGTTTTTATGAAACAACAAAGAACCACACACACAGGATGCTGAACTTAGAAGAAATGGTCACAGATTATCCAAGATATTGATTTTCAAATTTTAAGGTTTGGAGGGTTTTTGTCCAAACAAAAACTTACATGATGGCTGGGCGTAAGGCCTTGCCTGTTAGGCTGGCAAGCCCCACAGTGACCGCTTGGCTGTTTCAGGAAAACCCAGGAACTCAAGGGAGCACAGTTTGAAAACTCTCTAGTTTATTTCAACTCTTTCATTTTAAAAGGGAGAAAATAAAGTCCAAAAGTTTAAGATGTCCACTAAACACCCCTAAGCTGGTATTAGAACTCAGACCCTTTGCTTTTCCATTCTAGCACATTCTTCTTCTATTCCATGTTCAACTGACTTGTTGAATATGAAAAACAAGAGAGATCTGATGAAGTACCAACGATCTGGTATGGATGTTAAAACATAAGACTTTCTAGAACATATTAATATATCACGGGGAAAATAGAGTAGAACATAGGAAAACCAATCAGTTTGGGAAAATTGAGGATTCATGGTTGTTTCACCAGATAAGTCAAAGTGTAAGAGAGAGAATGGGTTTAAGCCAAAGGCCATACATCTCAGACAACACTGCAGGTCAGTTCTCTCATGGAAATGGGCTAGTTCAAGTAAAATAACATCAAAGATGTTAATTTTCTGGGTGCTGTAAGGCTTCACTCTACTCCCTGAGACACCACTTTATACTCACATTCTTGCAGTGTGCTCCTGCTTTGTTGTATAAAAGCCAAAAGGCAAAGTAATCTCTAAATGGGTCTGTATCCCACAGAGAATTTACTTAGATGACATTTAAATCTGTTTTTCAGGGCGGTTTTTTTAGTGCCATTACAAGAAATCATACAGTCATTACACTTCAAATTTGACAGTTCTTTCACAGCATGAAAGGCAGAAATTAGGTCCAAATGTATTTATTTAAATGCAAGGTTTCACTCACCAGCAGGACATTCGTGAAGACTGAAAGATGACAGCAGAGTGTGATGTCTGCGCTACTGTTATTGTCTGAACTCCGGACTATGAATCACCACACTCAAATATTTTAGCTTCAAATATGAACCAATTAAAGAGAACTTTCAACTACTATCTCCCCTTAAAGTCATTCAAAGAACTCAGTTTAATTCACTTAGCAATCACATTAGAGAATGAAAGTAAAACATTTGCTAGGAACAGGTTTTGAAATATATCTGAGGGCTAAGGACCCAATCAGCATCATTTCATTAATCAGCTCTCAAATCTCCCCCGGCCTGTTGGCTCCCGAGAACCGAACCCAACATGTCAGTCCTACTTGTGGAGGGGAAAAACTCATGTGGACGTGGCATTCTTGCACCTTAGTTTATACAGGTGGAAATACTGTTTTCCTGGGAAGCTTCAAGGGCTGGCAGTGTCTGTTTGTCTCCAGTGGCAATGGTCAGGAAAAATCCATGTGCTTGCATAAGGCTTACTTTCCCCTCCAACTATCTTGCCTCCAAATGGTGAACTCAGTGCCTGAGATTGCAACTCCCAAGGCCCTTTACACCATCAAGAGGAGTCAAGAAGGAAGCCCCTGAGTCTCAGAGTACTGTGCCCCAGCTTCCATTATTAGGGCTCAAGAGTGAAGGCTGACTCCTAGCACTCAGACTTTCATCCACTCCATCTAATTCAAGTCCAGACATGAATCTCATTATGCCTTTTATTCATGATTACATGTCATCACAAGAATCCCCCATATTCCCAGCCTCTCTCACCTCCCATATTTTAATCCCCATAAGTAGGATGACCAAATGCCCCAGGTTGCTGTGGATGGAGAAAAGCACACACTGTAGTGTTAACTCTTGTATAGAAAACTCAAGGGGCCCTCAACACCACAAAGCAACCATTCTGTATTTTCTGTCTTCATTACTCTTTAACCTTCCTGGGTGGCTATTTAATTATTTCTTAACACTTCCCTCTCTTAAGACCTTCAACACCTCCTCCTCTACCCTCACCCTTAGCTGATAGACCTTTCCTCTAACTTACTTGGAAAAACCAAAGCTACTGGAAGAGAATTTCCAAAGAGCCACCTCACTTTCCCATCTGTCTCTATTCTCATACCACTTGTACCTGGTCTGTATGCTTTACTCTATTGTATTTTATTACCTGTGTCAATACATAACCTAAGGCCAACACATTTGGCTTGTGTACTTGATCCAGCCTCCTCCCACCTACTCAAAAATACAACTCCAGCAATTCCCCTCCCTCAAATTTATTCCTGTCTATTGGATCAATTCCATCAGGATATAAAGTAATCATTTATAAAAAATTTCTTGAGCCCACTTCTCTTCCCAGTGACTATTTCCTTTTACTGCAAAACTCTTAAAAGCTCATACTGTTGCCTCCAATCCTTCTCGTCCCATTTTCTCTTAAATCCAATCAGGCTTTTGATATTTTCCCCATTGGTTAATGCCACCCACATTGGTAAATCCAAAAGTCTGTTCTCCATCATCATATAACTTGACCTATTATCAGCATTTGACACTAATTAACATCCTGTCTTACTGGAAACATTAAAAAGTATTTCTGGGAAAGTTGTGAAGTTCAGCTCAGCTTTGGACATGTAAAATTTGAGATGCATATTATTAGACACCCAAAGGGAGATGTTAAATAAACACTGTGGTGTTCAGAACATGGGTCCAGGCTGAAGATCAATACTGTGGAGTAACCAGTATGGAGACCTATAATTAAAACCTCAAAACCAATGAGATCAGTTGGGGAGTGAGTCCCACAAGTAAGCTTCCAAGCATGTCTCAGAGAAAAAGGGAATAATCAGAGATCCCAGTAATTAGCGGTTCAAAGAAATGCAGAAAGGTAGAGAGAGGACACAATGTATAGAGCCTATAGGAATAGTGAGCACTTTGGGAAGTCAACTGAGGGTCAGGTGGAGAAACATTTTCATCATCAGACTTCCAGAGGGAACAGGGAAGGCAGACTAGCCAAATTAGGCCACTTTTTGTATTAAAAAAAAAAAAAAAAACCCACAGACAAACAAACAAAAACAGAAGAGGAGGAGGGATTATACCACCCAGGATGTGCACATGGTGGGGTGAGTCAAGGGTAAAATGCAGGGACTCAAGGAGGTAAATGAGATGGTGTGTAAGAAATAGACAAAGGAACAGGGAAATTTATGGGAGCCCTGGCCTGGGACCTCTAAGTATCTTTATCAAAGTTGCCAGTGTACAGAATGTTAAGTGTGATTGAATTTTTAAGGAAAATAACATTAGTGTCAGGTTCTGTTTCTGGGCACAATGAGAGACTAAGAGGGAAAAGGTCAGGGGGACTACAATCAGTTGGAATGAAAGCACAAGTGAGGTTTGACCATCCTGAACTAGAAAGACTTGGGGTGGGCTTTCAGTTGACCCAGGCTTTAAAAATGGAGTCAGATAAGGGCAAAAAGGTCTAAATGGCATACAAGTTGCATGTACATTACCTCCTTTAATATTTACCTAAATCCAGAGTGTTTGAACTATTGTCACACTTTACAAATAAAGAAAAAATTAATGAAATCATGTAAGCTGCCTTTGTTCATCTGGCTAACTTACCATCTGCTAGAACTCAACTCCTGGCCTTGGGACTATAAAGACCAATCTAGGCCCCTCTTTCATCATGCCCTTCTCTGACAGCTGATCTTAATAATCAAATGCAAAACAAAATTAGTCAACCATTCATATAATTAAATTGAATCATGCTGAATGTTTGGATAATGAGAAGCAGTTAAGGTTTTTTTTTTTTTTTTAATTCAAGTATAATTAACATACAGTGTTATATTAGTTTCAGGTTAAAATATAATGATTCAACAATTCTATACATTACTCAGTGCTCATCAAGTTTTAACACAAGTTTAACACTCTCAACATTTGGGAGACTAAGATTTTTTTTCATTATTCTACTGCATATATTAGGGATCCTTTAAAATAGAGTCTACAATTGGTGACATCCATACTGCGGATGTGTGTTATTTGACCTAAATATTTCCCTTTTTAAGAAAAACAGTTGCCAACATTTAAAAATCAAAAGAATTTATACAAATATACCAAATTCTAAGTCATCTTGAAAAATCAGTAAATGGAACAGTATAAAACCTGCCTTTTCAAAGGGCATGAATTGACTAGCACTGAATCCCCCAGGCATTCCTTTACCTGGGGTATGTGTCCGCCACAGGCCTGTCCATTCCCTACATAACTAATTCAATTATTTCGTGTTCTAGGCAGGACATGCTTAGCCACTGTAAGCATCAAAACTATCATTCCTTCCTTAGACATAAGACAGATTCCATGACTACTTTGTTCCTCCAAAGAGCTCAAAATACAGTCCAAAAAAAGCAATAACATAAGTTTAAAAACATAAGAGAGCTAAGTAAGCCTTCAGTCACCTAAGCAAGTGTCCTTTCTGCAGTGGAAACAATACACACTGGAGTATTGTCTCATTTCATAGATTACTTTTGTAATTCTCAAAAGAAACTCAAGAAATAGATACAGGTCTCAATTCTGTTGCCACTAAAAGCTGGGGAAAACATGTTTAAGGATTTTTCTCTTGTTAACTAGAAAAATACTTGTAAGCATTCTATAATTAGACTGTGCCTCAGCACTGGGGTGACTAGTGGGGGGTTTAGTTCCTAAGACTTCTCCATCATGGGAAGTGTGTGGGCATCAACACCCAACATGAATGTTACTTATCTGCCAGATATGGAATATATATGCCAAGGTACTTAAGGTCAGCTTGGAGCACTGCCATATTGTTTTCATTTCTATTTTGAAGGACAAACTGAGAGTATAATCAGGTAATAACAGACCATCTTATCGAATGCATATTCAAAATAAAACAAAACACTGTGAAAATTATTGTCCTCTTGAATTTAACAACTCCTTTACCACATGCATAATCATTGTGAAAAGCAGAATGTGGGGGAGGGGAGATGAGTACTATTATTGCAGAGTTTAAATGCTTAATGAGCCCACCTACTCACTTTATAAATGGAAAAAACTGAGCCCAAGAAGACAGGCATTTACTGCCCAGGACCACTTAGCTCCTTAAGACAGAGCTCAAAAGTTTTATTTCACTTTGAGCCACAAATAAAGAGACACATTTGGGCTGAGTGAGTGGTAACCAGAACAAGACACATAAATGAGAAATAAGGAAAAGCTCAACAACTGGACCTCTAGAACAATAGTCCCCCAGAAATGGTTCTATATCCAAAATCCATATAGGAATATCAGCAGTAGGAGTCTGAAGACTTTTTCTTCATTTTTATTATTTTCTACATATAATTTCTTTTCTCTCTCAATACGAGCGGTTTTGTGTTGTCCTGTTGAAGATTTTATTTATTTTAATACTTTAATGACTTTTTATTTTTTAGAGAGAGAGAACGCAAGCAGGGGAGAGCAGAGAGAGAGGGAAACACAGAATTCGAAGCAGGCTGACAGCTGTGCTGACAGCTCAGAGCCTGACAGGGGGCTTGAACTCACAAACCACAAGGTCATGACCTAAGATGAAGTCAGACACTCAACCATCTGAGCCACCGGGGCACCCAAAATTTGACTTTATTTTTAGAGTGGGAGTGCTTGGGGAGAGGATAGAAGGGAGAGAGAGAGAGAGAAAGAGAGAGAGAGAAAGAGAGAGAGAATCCCAAACAGGTTCCACGCCCAGTGCAGAGCCTGATGCAAGGCTCCATACCAACACCATGAGATCATTACCTGAGCCAAAATCAAGAGTCAGATGCTCAACAGACTGAGCCACCCAGGCGCCCCTCAATATGAGTTTTGAACCTCCATAGGATATTTATTATTTGAAGAGATATTTAGCAGCCTTTTTCTTATGTTTTTAGGATACACCAATCTTTTTGGGGGAATGCCTATCCAGCCTGGTAGGTAAATATAATGAGGCTGATAATCTGGTTGCTTCTGTCCTCTCTGAACTGTGGGATATGCATATGACCTAAGCTTGGCCAATATGAAGTCTTGCTCTACCATCACCATCACTCCAGATAATGAATCTTAAGCTGAGTGGCACAAAAATGGGAAAATGTAGGTTGGAGCTCCTGCCTATCAATAGTGAAGCCAGTCTTGGTAAAATAATTACTTATTGCTATCCCAAGCCTACTCAACAACTTCCCTGTTTCCTTTCCTTTTCTGAGCCTCATTCTCCACCCTTCCTTTATACTTTATACTTTATATTGTGAACTGTTTTATATCCTTCCAATGACTACTTGTCTCTTTAAGCTTGACCATAACAGACTTCCTCTATCCAAAGAACCTACACCAACAAATAATGAATATTTGTCTGTCTCCACAGAGCTTCTCTTTATTCTTGATACTTGCTCTTTGGCAACTTCAGTTTGCCTATGGCTCATCATAGTTTTCCAAGCTTCACTATGCAGTCTTGATTAGTAAACCTTAATGTAAGTAAGGGAGAATGTCTCTTCAACATCCCTTTCCATCTGTGTCATCCGTGAATCTGAAAACTAGATATGGGACTGGAGAATCTGCATTTTAATAAGAGTTCCAGTTGATTCTGGTTCAGGGAACCTCTAAAATATGCTGCTCTGGGGGTGCATGGGTTGCTCAATTGGCTAAGCATCCAACTTTGGTTCAGGTCATGATCTCAAGGTCTGTGAGATCAAGCCCCATGTCGGGCTCTGTGCTGACTGCTCAGAGCCTGGAGCCTGCTTCACATTCTGTGTCTCCCTCTCTCACTGTCCCTACCTTGCTCACACTCTGTCTCGCTCTCTCTCTCAGAAAGAAATAAAAACATTCAAAAATTTTAAATACCCTGCTCTGTATCATAAACTCTCAGTATTTGCTCCTACTAAGCTGACTGGCTTGTCTCAATATTTCTTACTTCATGTTTCTGGGAGAAGAAGTCTGTATGACCCCAGTCTTCCTCACATGCCTGGCTTAACCAGTTTTTGGAATAATTTAGGTGACTAGTCTCTGTCCAACTGGCCAAGAGATGGGAAGATGGGGACGGGACATGGTTACAGGGTCCACTTGGAGCCATCCCTAATGTAATGAATCTGTGGTATGGTTTTACTCACAAAAGGCTATGAGTGGTGGACAATGTATTTGATTAAGAAAGCAGGTTCCTGACTAACTTTCTGGTACTTTTTCCTCTGATACCTTCCATTTACAAGGGCTCTCTGGCATAATTCATCTTTTGAAAATAAGATCCAATATATAATAAAATGTGTTTAAATTAACAATTCTCCTATCTAGGAGTTACAGACCTCTAACGAATAATTGGTAAGCTGATTACTTAAACACCCATATTCTCTTGTTAATCACTTTAATTACTACCTCCTGAATCTTCTATGCAGCAAAAACACACAAAAACCCTACCTCCCAAAGAATAACACTTTCATGTAGGGCCCTAAATGCTTTATAGAAACATTAGATCTTACATTACTAGATTAGATCCTATTTCTAAGGAAACATATGACTCCAGTGCCCAAACTTACAAAAATGAGAAAGGAAACCTTCTTACTGATAAAAATTAGTCTACCAAAAAATATATATGTGCCTTCGGAGTTTACTTACTCAGTCTCTAAGCAAGTGAATAACATTTACTGGCTTCCTTCTGCATGCAACGCTTTTGGGAACCCAAGCGATGAGATGATGGAAACATGCTCTTTGCCTTTGAGGAACCCAGAGTCCAGTGGTGGAGACAGATATGGAAAAACAGTAAAAAATACTATGATAATTATTGTACAGGTGTCTGAATACAGGATTATGAAAGTAGAGGAAAGAAACCAGACCTCATGAGAGGAGTGGGGAAGAGAAAAGACAGGAGTCTGAGCATGGTCGGATAGGCCAACAAGTTAACCCAGTGAGGAGACTGGAGGCCAGTTAAGACAGACCCAACAGCCTGTGTAAAAGAACAGAAACAAAGGACATCATGGAAATTAGAAGAATCAATGGCAATATGGCAGGCTGGACCACCATGGTGGAATTGGGAAAACACATTATGAAAGACCAACATGTTTCATAAATGGAGACCCACTAAAAGTTCGTACCTACTAAATGTTTTAGAAAAATTATTTGAGAGGAGGTTGGAGGTTGGTTTGTGAGAGGAGAAGCTGGGGGCAGGAGAGCAGAAATAAAATTGTTATGATCAGGAGAGAGATATGAAGAAGCTGGAACAGAGAGGAAGGAACCATTCCAGAGATATTTAAGAAGAAAATGGGCTGTGTTTAGTTAAAGAGACTTAGAGTTGTTAATAGCATGAGTTCAGGACGAAGACGACCCTGATTATAAGCTGTAGCTCTGCCATTCACTGGCTATATGACATCACACAAGTTATCCTATCGCTCTAAGCTTCCCCTTTGCCATCTTTAAAATATAGACAGTCTTGGGAATCCTGGGAATCTCAGTCGGTTAAGCGTCTGACTTCAGCTGAGGTCATGCTCTCACAGTTCATGAGTCTGTGCCCTGCATCAGGATCTCTGCTGTCAGCATGGGGCCTGCTTGGGATCCTCTGTTCCCCTCACTCTCTGCTCCTCTCGAGCTCACAAACAAGTGAGCATGCACTCTCTCTCAAAAATAAACATGGAAAAAAGAGAGTGTTATTGAGAGGATCAAATAAGCTGATGCTGTAAAGCACTTAGTATAAATTAAAGCACTACTATGCTCAATGCTCAATGCTCACTAAACGCTGATACTATTACTACCATTATTAATACAGATATTTTTTAAATTTATTATTTCTTTTTTTTTAATTTTTTTTTAAGGTTTTTATTTATTTCCAGGAGAGAGAAAGAGAGACAGCGTGAGCAGGGGAGGGTCAGAGAGAGAGGGAGTCACAGACTGAAACAGGCTCCAGGCTCTGAGCTGGCAGTCAGCACAGAGCCCGACGCGGGGCCCGAACCCACGAACCGCGAGATCATGACCTAAGCGAAAGTCAGACGCTTACACCCAGGCGCCCCTATTATTATTTCTTTTAATAGTTTATTGTCAAGTTGGTTTCCATAGAACACCAAGTGGCCTTCCCCACAAGTGCCCTCCTCCATGCCCACCGCCCCTCCCCTCCACACCCATCAGTCCTCTGTTTGTTCTCAACATTCAAGAGTCTCTCATGGTTTGCCTCCCTCCCTCTCCCCCCAATTTCCCCCCTTCATCTCCCTCACGGTCCTCTGTTAAGTTCCTCCTAATATTCCTAATCCTCCTATATGTGCAAACATATGATATCTGTCCTTCTCTGCCTGACTTATTTCGCTCAGCATAACACCCTCAAGGTCCATCCATGTTGCTACACATGGCCAGATTTCATTCTTTCTCATTGCCATGTAGTATTCCATGGTATAGATAAACCACATCTTCTTGATACATTCATTGGTTGATGGACACTTAGGCTCTTTCCCTGTTTTGGCTATCGTTGAGAGTGCTGCTATGAACATTGGGGTACAGGTGCCCCTATGCATCAGCACTCCTGTATCCCTTGGATAAATTCCTAGCAGTGTTATTGCTGGGTCATAGGGAAGTTCTATTGTTAATTTTTTGAGGAACCTCCACACTGTTTTCCAGAGGGACTGCACCCATTTACATTCCCACCAACAGTGTAGGAGGGTGCCCGTTTCTCCATATCCTTGCCAGCATCTAGAGTCCTCTGATTTGTTCATTTTAGCCACTGTGACCCAAGTGAGGTCGTATCTCAGTGTAGTTTTGATTTGTATTTCCCTGATGAGGAGGGATGCTGAGCATCGTTTCATGTCTGTTGGCCATCTGGATGTCCTCTTTGGAGAAGTGTCTGTTCATATCTTCTGCTACAAATATTCTAATGAATAACTGATGGGGAGATGGCAGAGAAGAGAATCAGAAAAAACTGTCTAGCTTAGGAGTCTTCTAATGATGATGTCATTAATTGAAATATGCTACTAATTGGGGCGCCTGGGTGGCTCAGCTGGTTAAGCTTTCGACTGAAGCTCAGGTCATGATCTTGCAGATCCCGAGTTTGAGCTTCATGTCAAGCTCTGTGCTGACAGCTCAGAGGCTGGAGCCTACTTCAGATTCTGTGTCTCCCTCTCTCTCTCTGTCCCTCCCTGACTCACACTCTGTCTCTCTCTTAAAAATGAACAATATTTTTTTAAAAACAAGATATGCTATTAATTGAAAAAAAACCTAACATTTATTTAGTGTTTACCAAATGCCACCAGTATTCTGGGAGGTTCATATACATGATTTCTTTTAATACTCAGAAGAAACCCAGATATCATTATTCACATTTACAGAGGTAAAATTGAAGCACAAGAAAGTAGCTTGAGTAACATAGCTAATAAGTAAAGGAATGAAGACTCTGCACACCAATACTCTCAGAGGCTAGGGAAGTTCTGGGATAGGGCAAAGGTACCTTGGTAAGGGGAGAGAAGTATCATTTGTTTAACATGCTCAGAGATACTAAAATGGATTAAGGTAATAGTGGAGTTAGAAATGCGGTATGTTCATAAATCATTTTTCTACTCAAAAGAAAGACCAAGGAACAGAGAACCTGAGACAGTAAAGCATGAAGAGCTACTACTAGCAGAAGATTAATCAGAAATGCAAAAGTGTCTCAAAAATTGCTTTGCAAGGCAGAGAGAAAATACAACTGGAAGAATACAAGTTTGATTTCTGTGCAACTTCCCAGGAAGCAACCCATGTGTGAAGGAGAGAAGTATCTTTATGATTCCACTCTCTCAACACTTGCCTCCCCTGCGTCAACCGTGTTACGCAGTTACAGCCCTAGCGTTGTTGCTTGAGCAGTGCTGTCTCGGTGAAATAAAAGGGAAACCTGGAATTTTCCTGCTGGGACTGCCCATCAGAAGATTTCAGATGGCAAAAGAAAGGAAGATTGTGGCTTCCCCACCAAAGGCTCCACCAGAGGCTTCTGGGAAATCTGCAGCCAGTATGTTCTCTCTGGTTCTGAATGACAAGGCTAAGCCGGCAGCTGCTTCTGAGGGGAACATCGGAATCAGTGAGGCTTCCTACTGAGTAATTTGGCCCCTGGGCACCCTCCCTGACAAAGCAGTCACAGTAGGCTGCGGGTAAGTTGGAATTTCAGCTGCTAGCCCTGGAAGCTTGCCTAATAAATCCCTACCCACCACGAACTTGTCTTTACTCTTTAATGCCCACATATTTTCTTTCCATCTTCAGTGCAGCAACATCCTTTTGTAACTACGCCTGGTATCCAGAATGTTTTCCTCTGGAGTAGAAAATATCTGGGTAATCTGCCTGGTCCATGATTTATTCACTGGTTCTAAGGCTGTGCACATGCAGGTATGCATGTGCGCATGCATGCACACGCGTGCGCACACACACACACACACGCCTCTGCCATCGTGTTTGTGCCAAATGAACCCATCCCTCTGGTTCTCAATGAACCACGGACAGGCACGTGAATCAAGATCCATCAATTAGATTCTCTTATTTGGGAATTTGGAAACTATGGATGGTGTGTGCTAATATGGGCTAGGAGTCAAGTGTAGCGTTTGGGGGAGCCCCTTTCCACTGTAGCAAGAAGCAGGAAGCAGACACAGGGGAGCTACAGACCATCATGCAGCCCCTTCCAAGGCCTCACTGAACTTCCTGTTTTTAAATTGCATAAAATACCCTGTATTTTTTCCAATAAATTACCTCTTCAGGGATTTGGTTAGTAAAATCAGTATCTGTTACTTATAACCTAAACAGCCTTCATAAAGACAAGTAGCAAAGAAATTTTATAGCGATGCAAATATTGATGGAAATTTCACTCTTCAGAAGCCCAATATAAGGCAGAAACAAGGACTTTAGCCCTGTAATAAATTTGTAAGCCCTGTAATAAATAATAATAATGATGATAAATAAACAGGGGTTTTTTTTGTCAAAGTATGCCTACAAATAGTTTGTTATTTAATCTGGACTACTGGTGTGTCATTTCAGACCCTACACATAGAAGGAGAAACTAAAGCATAAGAAAACACCCACATCTATTCTAGCTTTTCTGCATTCTTGGATATCTGATGTACCTACGTTTGGAGTAAGCAGTCTGAAGATTTACAGTGTTTTTGAGATGGACAGACCATCAATTATAAAAGGCCAATCATCATCACTTACTCTTTTCTGTTCTTGAAAGTAACAGAGGGACGCCTACATGGCTCAGTTGGTTAAACATCTGACTTTGGCTCAGGTCATGATCTCACGGTTTGGGGTTTTAGCCCCACGTCGGGCTCTCTGCAGACAGCTCAGAGCCTGGAGCCTGCTTCTGATTCTGTGTCTCCCTCTCTCTCTGCTCCTCCCCTGCTCAGGCTCGCACTTGCTCGCACTCTCTCTCTCTCTCTCAAAAGTAAATAAACATTAAAAATTTTTTAATTAAAAAAAAAAGTAACAGAAAAATAAATTTCCCGGGACTTGCTTACAGCAAAAATGACACACATTCAAATTTTCCATTTAGAGAGCAGTTGTTCAGGTTGTCAAACACCCAAGCTCACATTTATATGCAGATTACTGACTGCACAAAATTCAAACCATTTTGTTCATAACATTTGCAAGAACATAAGAATGTATGCACCGTATTATCACTATCATTTTTTACTTTGATCCTATTTAGACATAATGCTGTATCTCCTAACTCAATAATCTAGTATGTTTTCAAGTGGTTTCTTTCCACCCACTGACTGTCCTTCCCTCCCCACCTCCCACTTCGCTTCTCTGGGCTTTCATAACATCTGATTTTTTTTAATGCTTGCTTCTCTGTCAACAAATGTTATGTTCCATTAATGTCTGTTTAGCTATACTAGGCTGGGAACTTATTGAGGGCAGGAAATTTGTCCTTTGTCTCTGTATTCTCAACACCTAGTACAATCCCTAGTATGTAAGCAATTATTAACTACCGCTATATGGTAAAAAGTGGGCATATATTATCCACCCAAATAAACTGTAAGTATCCCAGAAGCATGTCACTTTGGACACTATGGGTATAAATTCATGTTTACTAATTAAATACATGCTCTTTCATTCATGATATACATCTATGTTAAGTGGTAGCAGGAGGAGAAGAATGGAGATAAACATAAGATAGGAGTGCCTGGGTGGCTTAGTTGGTTAAGTGTCCAACTCTCAATGTTATCTCAGATCATGATCTCGCGGTTTGTGAGTTCGAGCCCAGGGTGGAGCTCTGCACTGACAGCTCAGTGTCAGCTTGGAATTCTGTCTCTTCCTCTCTCTGCCTCTCCCCTGATTGTACTCACACTCTCTCCCTCAAAATAAATAAATAAACTTAAGAAAAGCATAAGACATTATTAATTTGATGAAGGTTAAAAAGTACTTCTACAAAACATGTCATGACTATTTTTCCAGCATTACTAAGATTGGTAAATAAAACTCACAAATATTTAAGGTACACACTGTGAAATGATTACCACAACCCATCATCTCACACAGCTACTCTTTGGCACACGGGTGTATGGTGACAACATCTGAAACCTACTCTCTTGGCAGATTTCAGTTATATAATACATTACTACTCAGAATAATCACCATGCTGTCTACACTAGGTCTCCAGAACTTACTCATCTTATAACTGAAAGTTTGTATCCTTTGAAACCTGTCAGACCTGTTGGCAGCAGCAGCCTATCTATCGATCACTTATTATATATCAGGTATTGGGGTCAAGTTCTGTACAGGCATGATTTCATTTAATGATCAGAAGCCTTTACCAGATAGATGCTCTTACCATTCCCATGTTATGGGTTGAGAAGCTGGGGTCCACAGTCTTTAAGTAGTTTACTCCAGGCCACCCAGCTAGTAAGTGGCAGAAGAGAATTTTGAACTCAAGTTGGCCAGACTCTACAGTTAATAGTAACTAGATGCCAGAAAGAATGATACCAATTGTAAGGGCACTAATTGTATAGCAAAAGGAAGGAGCAATGAAGCCTGATAAAGAAAACTCTTGCTGGGGTGCCTGGGTGGCTCGGTCAATTAAGCATCCAACTCTTGGTTTCTGCTCAGGTCATGATCTCACGGTGTATAAGTTCGAGTCCCACATCGGGCTCTGAGCTGACACCATGGAGTCTACTTGGGATCCTCTCTGTCCCCTTCCCCTCTCTCTCACTTTCTCAAAAAAAAAAAAAAAAAAAGTAATAATAAAATTAAAAGAAAACCCTTGCTATATTTCAGAGTACTTCAACCTAAGAATCCTTACTTAGGCATAAGGCATGTACGCATGTTATAAAACTATAACAGTTGGAAGTAATCTTTCTTAAGAAAAGCCCTTAAGTAATGGTACAAAACAGTTTTTATAGTAGTTGAAAGCTTGATGATGAGCCGAATTTACTGCCAAAGGTTACATTGGAGGCTCCCCAGCATCAAGGCAGAGAAGGGGGCAGGACTTGTATGGGATTTATTGTTCCCGAGGAGAGCAGCAGCCCCAGCACAACTAATCAGATCATAAATCAGCAGAGTGATTACTGTGGACTCTTCCAGAGACACGGAAAGACAAACAAGTGGCTTGAAAGTAAACGAAAGCAGGGTCTCTCAAGCTCCCTCACCTCGCACAAAAGGGCTATGAATCACCTTGGTAAAGGATTCATCATCTCTAGGTGTCACCTGGGCCATAACAGAGGTTTTCAGTTGTGTGCAGGATGGCTTATATCAGAGATACACAAAGCCAAGAAGAATAGGGCAGTAACAGCATTCAGAAACTATTGGTGGGAGTTAATTCCCATCATGGGCACATTTGCATAAACCATGCGATTGGAGAGAGCACTGAAATGGAAGTCTAGAAATCTGGACTCGATTCCCAGTTCTGCCATGAACTGTCCTGTATCATTCTGTGGAAATGCTCTGACGCTTCATTTCTCCATTTATCAAATAAATGCTTGGCCGACGAACCTTTTAATTTTAACAGATATTGACTACAGGTGGAAGCATGTTATTTATGGAAATTCTGGTAGACTAGAAGTCAGAACACCTGGCATTTATTTGGTCTAACTACTCAATTGAGGATTCCCCGCCCCACCTGAGCCTTGGTTTCCCCATCTCTAAAATAAAGATATCTCATTAGATCCTCTCCAACTCCTCTTTTAGCTAGAGAGGTCTTTGACTTTACATTTCTGAATCTCAGGATATTAACTTTCAGAAATACCACAGGTGGTCATTTCATCTCCAAGAAGAAGGAAGGTTTTCTGCTTACCCAGGAGTCAAATACAAGTAAATTTCTGAAATAAAAACAGAAGGATAGATCAGGTTCTGACAATACTAACAAATCTATGTCCTTATCCACAGGGGAAATGTACAGGCTGGATTTTTAGAGACAGAATCAGGGAGGAAAAAAAAAAACATTTCTACAACTTTCCTGGTGGGAATACAAAGGCAAATGCAGGTTTGCTGGCTGGAGTTGAGCTGTAGAAGGTCGCAAAGTCAGAGCAGCTGGGAGATCTGCATGGGCACAAAGTCAGTCATTAACACCCCTTTATCCCACCATCTCCTCTCTTATAACATGGCTTGCACATGTGCCTACCAGTGTGTGTATCTGTGTGTGTTTAAAGCACACCTAGATATCAATGACCATCAGGTTTTGGCAGTGCTCTGTAACAGACACCAAGGGAGATTTGTGTTCAAAGTGAATTTTCTAACTGCCTATTAAGTAGCAAAATTTGAGATTTACGCACATGCCACCATCTCCACCTCTGTAGGAAACTCCATCCATTCAATAGTTAAGGCAGAATACGGCTACTACCATTAAAGCAATTCCAATACCAAGAATAGGGTCTTTAAACATTGTTACAGCAACAGCCTGACTAGAAACAGAGGTACTTAGTATTTATGGAGATTTCCACGGAGCATGCCATGTACTAAGCACATCTAGGCTTGTTCTCATTAAATCCTCAATCATCTAGGGGGTGGTATGAACTTACTCCTATTTTAACGGTTAGGAAACTGAAACCCAGAGTTGTTAAGTACTTTGCCCCAGGACACAGGTATATTTAGCACCGGGGTTGGCTTTGGAACCCAGGTGTGGCTGATTTCAGAGGCCTTCGCTACCACACAGTGGCTGTTCTCTTAGAGTTGCTACAGTTCTGCTATTTTGTTGCTATACAAATCTGGTAAGTTACTGCAAAACTCCCCAGTTTAGCTTCCCCAGCCAGAAAATGGGTAGCAAAAAATGACAATAAAACCTCTTTGTCTTTCTTACTAGACAATACAAAATATAAAAACAAAACAGATGAACATAGAGGAAAGGAAGGGAAAATAAGATAAAAACAGAGAAAAGAGCAAACCATAAGAGACTTCCTTTTTTTTTTAATTTTTTAATTTATTTTTGAGAGAGAGAGAGAGAGAGAGAGACAGCATGAACAGGGGAGGGTCAGAGAAAGAGAGAGACCGAATCTGAAGACAGGCTCCAGGATCTGAGCTGTCAGCACAGAGCCTGATGTGGGGCTCGAACCTATGAACCATGTGGTCATGACTGAGCTGAGGTCGGACACTCAACTGACTGAGCCACCCAGGTGCCCCAAACCATTAGAGACTCTTAAATACAGAGAACAAACTAAGGGTGGCCAGAGGGGAGGTGGGCAGGGGATTGGGTTAAGTGGATTAAAAGGGTAATTACTGGGATGAGCACTGGATGCTGTGTGTAAGTGATGAATCACTGTATTTTAACTAACCTGTACTTAAATAAAATTTTAAAAAATAAAAACAGGGGCACCTAGGTGGCTCAGTCAGTGTCCAACCTTGGCGCAGGTCATGATCTCGTGGTTTGTGAGTTCTAGCCCCACATCAGGCTCACTGCTGTCAGCCTGTCAGGGCAGAGTATCAGATCCTCTGTCCCCCTCTCTCTGCCCCTCCTCCACTTGCGCTCTCCCAAAATTAAATGAAATAATATAGATAAATAAATAAATAAGATTTTAAATTAAACCAAACTACAGAATGCCTATGAGAGTAGAGCCAAGCCTGTTTCTGTTTTCATGCCTGGGTTTTCTAATCTATCAATTTGTTAAAACAACTGCCTTATTATACAGAGTTGTGGTGAGGATGACATTTTTTTAATGTGAAAATTCTTGGGAAAATTGAAAGGCTATAGACAATTTGCTTTCATTGTTTCCATCATCATCCGAACATCACAAGATAAAATGTAGTGGTTGGAAATGCAAAAAAATTCCTGTATTCTTATATTTTATTTTAAAAATATCCTCCTTCAAAACTACTACAGGATAAGGAACTTTAGACCCCAGAAAGGGTGTTTTCACAAGAAAGAACATTTGCATCCAAAGGAAATTCTGTGATGATTCAATTGTCTCAATTACGCATCTCTGAGCGGTAAACTTGGAGGGGAGAACTGGTATTGGGAGAAGCTGTCAGAAAACCGTTCAGTCAGTATCTTTTTGACCCAGACGGTGATACAGCCAGCAATGCCTAATTCTGAGCCTTTGTACCTGCCTCACAGATGGGAAGCATGAAGAATCCAGCTGCACCAAACTGAAAAATCACTCTGGTGTACCAAATGAGCAGTGTACAGTTTCATAAATACAGTTTTCTGTTTTATGTATTTCATGAGACACATGCCACATTCAGGAGTTCTAACTCTGAAGTTTATACATACTAGGACATTTGATGCTTATCATCAAAGGTATTCAGCTTTTGGCTAAAAGCCACATAATTTTTAAAGCAGGGGATAAAAGATGAGTAAATTCAATCTGTCTTGCCTCCAGCCCCAAACACTTTCTCTAAGTTGCAGACATAGCGCCTGATGACCACAGCGATCTCCTTTTGTGTACTGAGTGGGTTTGGCTGTGTGGCATGAAGTGCAGAACTTACATTCCACTCAATTACAAAAAATGCTAACTCAATTTCATTTGCCAGTAGTCGCTAATAAACCAAAACCCAGTCAAACTTGCTCGAAGTAGCAAAAATCAAGAACATGTACTTCGGTTTAAAGGATAACATGAGCCCCAGTACTGAACCTTCTTCTTACCTTCTCAAATGTGACAGAATCCACTTTTATATATCCTCATGTAACTATTCTAATTCTACTGGATCTGAAAATAGCACCCACAATGTTATATGGGTTAACAAAATCGGAGACCTATGCAGCTCTGTGACAGACATGATTAGTGGGCAAATGAAAGTCATTTCTTCCTTTTGTTTACCCTCCTCTAGATGGTGGAGTCCTTCAGAGAGGCTGGACTATTCCCTAGCTGCAGGGGGAAATCTTAATTATTCTAAACCAGTCAGGGTGGTTTTATCCTCCTAGCAAAGAAATTGATTTAGGCATGGACTTGTTTCCTAACTTTGACCAAAAAATATAAGGCAATATCTGTTTGAGGATTTCTGGAAATATCTTTTTACTCTGAAGAGAGAGAAAATACTAGATGCTCCAGTGTTCTATTGGCCACTTGTTTTGTTTTGCATGTTTTGAACTGCTTTGAACTTGGTAGCCCATGTAAAAATACAAGCCAACATTCTGAGGATGGTATAGAGAAAAAAAAAAGGAAAAACCTGGGTCCATGGTAAGTCACTTAACCGCTAGATTAACCAACTTTGAAACCTATCTCTAGATTTCTTATAAGATAAAAAATATTCTTGTAATTTGTCATTTTTATTTGTTTTTGTTACTTATACCCAAGAGTAGCTGAACTGCTACGAACTTGTACCTCCACACTAAAAATGCCACTTCTGCCATCAGCCCACCGCTGAACATACAGAGTCTCAAATTAATTCAGAGTCACCCATATTAATGGCTTTCTCTGTGTTATAGGACTGGGGAAAATACAGGGTCATTGAAGATTTGGTGATTTTAGAAATCATCCCTTCTATGCTAAACAAAATGTGATTCGTAGTTTATTAAGGTACCAGGAAAGAAAATAGTATCAGAAAGAGTTTAACCTTAATATATAAGTTCTCCATAACAACCTTTTGAGCATCATACTGCTTACTACCATAGTCAAGACTCTGCAAAGTCTTGCAGCAATAAAACGTAATTACCTTTATTGTGCTTAATCAGGGGTTTGTTTCCCAACCTTATTTAATAATAGAACCCTTTTTTCACACCTAAAATACATTAATTAATCCAGAAGGATAAATGCTTTTCAAAACATACTTTGAGAAGCATTAACTTAACCCCAAGAATTTTTATACAAGGACTTCGGGACAAAATGTATTGAAGAAACTTCACCATTTAAGCTTGTGTATTTGTAGTAAAAACTGTTTTTGAAGTGAGCCTAACTCAAAATTATTGAATGCTTAGTCTGGACTGGGTATGGGCAGAAAACACTTGAACTCATCAATTGCCGATACTGTTATAAAGCCACTTAACAAGGGCCCCTGGGTGGCTCTGTCCGTTGAGTATCTGACGTCCACCCAGGTCATGGTCTCGCATTTGCAGGTTCGAACCCCTTGTTGGGCTCTGTGCTGACAGCTCCGAGCCTGAAGCCTGCTTGGGATTCTGTGTCTCCCTCTCTCTCTACCCCTCCCCTCTTCATGTTCTGTCTCTGTCTCTCAAAAAAGAAAAAGTGTTAAAAAAAAAAACAAAACTTAAACCCATTTAACAGATGAGCAAAGGCTGGGGCGGAAAGACAATGCGCCCTGTTATGCTGTAATTTACATCACTTAGACTCTTCACAGCTCCTGAAAAGAACTTCAACTTTCACTTAAAACTACTAGCCAAATTCTAATGCGAGATATGCATTCCTCATACTGACTCAAATTGGCCATAAGTAACTTGGCAAACCTCACCAGAATGCTATGTGGGTACTGAGTGTCAGTGAGCATTTTAAAACCTAGGTTGATGGCTTCGGGAGGTGGTAGTGTTGATATGATCTGGAGACACTTCTAATTAAAGACACAGTTGGATTTAATTTAATCCTGGCACAAACAGCCACAGCTTTCTTCTTAACAACACTGCATTGGCAGAAATCCTTTGGGATTCTTTAGGCTTTAAATTTTTTTAAACCCATAAGACCTGGGCAGATCATTCACAAATAAAGGATTATTGAAGTTGAGAAGGTTTTCTAAGCATCTCAGCACAGGCCTAAGTTTCTTGAAGACAATGAAGGTATTCCAAAATGCTGAGTGTATAGTAGTCATAAAAATTAAATTTGTTAGTTTTTACTGTCCCATGTTTTTATTAGAATCTATCAAACTAGTACATCCTTTACGTAGTATTTTCATGTAATTGTTATGTAGAAATGTATCTCCTTATTTAAGTACAATGAAGACCATACAAAGGCAGATTATGTGTGTCCTTAAAATACCTTAATTGGGGGGCGCCTGGGTGGCTCAGTCGGTTGGGCGTCCGACTTCGGCTCAGGTCATGATCTCGCGGTTTGTGGGTTCGAGCCCCGCGTCGGGCTCTGTGCTGACAGCTCAGAGCCTGGAGCTTGTTTCAGATTCTGTGTCTCCCTCTCTCTCTGACCCTCCCCTGCTCACGCTGTGTCTCTGTCTCTCAGAAATATATATAAGAAATATTTTTTTTTTAAAATGCCTTAATTGGGATGGCTGGGTGGCTTAGTCGGTTAAGCATCCAACTTTGGATCAGGTCATGATCTCGAAGTTTGTGAGTTCGATCCCCATGTCGGGCTCTGTGATGACGGCTCAGAGCATGAGGCCTCCTTTAGATTCTGTTTCTTGCCTTTTTTTACTTTTTAAGTTTTTAAGTTTTTGTTTAAATTCTATTTAGTTAACATATATGGTAAATTTGGTTTCAGGTGCAGAACTTAGTGACTCATCACTTACATACAAAACCCAGTGCTCATCATAATAAGGGTCCTCCTTAATATCTGTCACCCATCTGGCCCATCCTGCACCCAACTTCCTCCGTTAACACAGTTAAGATCTCTTATGGCTTCCTTCCCTCTTTTTTCCCCCCTTCACATGTGTTCATCTGCTTTGTTTCCTAATTTCCACATATGAGTGAAATCATGTGGTATTTTTCTTTCTCTGACTTATTTCACTTAGCATAATACACTCTAGCTCCATCCGCATCACTGCAAACAGCAAGATTTCATTATTTTTGATGGCTGAGCAATATCTTTATTTATTCATCAGTGAATGGACATTTGGGCTCTCTCCATAGTTAGGCTATTGTTGATAATGCGCTATAAACATCAGGTTGCACGTGTCTCTTTGAATTAATATGCTTGTATCCTTTGGGTAAAAACCTAGTAGTGCAACTGCTGGGACACAGGGTAGTTTTATTTTTATCTTTTTGAGGAACCTCCCTACTGTTCTCAAAGTGCCTACACCAGATTGTATTCCCACCAACAGTGTAAGAGGGTTCCTCTTTCTCCGCATCCTCACCAACACCTGTTGTTTCCTGTATTGTTGGCTTTAGCCACTCTGAAAGGTATGAGGTGGTATCTCAGTGTGGTTTTGATTTGTATTTCCCTGATGATGAGTGATGTTGAGCATTTTTTGATGTGTCTGTTAGCCATCTGGATGTCTTCTTTAGAAAAATGTCTGTTCATGTTTTCTGCCCATTTCTTACCTGGATTATTTGGGGTGGAAGTGCGGAGTTTGAGAAGTCCTTTATAGACTCTGGATGCTAATCCTTTATCAGGTATGCCATGTGTAAATATCGTTTCCCATTCCACAGTTTGTCTTTTAGTTTTGGTAATTGTTTCCTTTGCTGTTCAGAAGCGTTTTACCTTGATGAGGTCTCAATAGTTCATGTTTGCTTTTATTTCCCTTGCCTCCAGAGGCTGTGGCTGGGGTCAAAGAGGTTGTTGCCTGTGTTCTCCTCTAGGATTTCAATGGTTTTCTGTCTCACATTCAGGTTTTCATCCATTTCTGATTTATTTTTATGTTTGGTGTAAGAAAGTGGTCCAGTTTCACTTCTCTGCATGTCGCTGTTCAGTTTTCCCAGCACCATTTATTGAAGAGACTGTGTTTTTTCTATTTGATATTCCTTCCTGCTTTGTCAACGATTAATCATATAGTTGTGGGTCCATTTCTGGGTTTTCTATTCTGCTCTACTGATCCATGTGTCTGTTTTTGTGCCAGTACCATATTGTCTTGATGGCTACAGTTTTGTAATACAACTTCAAGTCCGGAATTGTGATACCTCCAGCTTTGCTTCTCTTTTTCTGGATTGCTTTGGCTATTCAGGGTCTTTTGTGATTCCATATGAATTTTAAAATTGTTTGTTCTGTGAAAAATGCTGGTGGTATTTTTTATAGGGACTGCATTAAATGTGCATATTGTTTTGGATAACGTATTTAACAATGTTTGTTCTTCCAATCCATGAGCATGGAATGTTTTTCCTTTTCTTTGTGTCTTCTTCAATTCCTTTCATACATTTTCTATAGTTTTCAGTAGATGTAAAAGAAGTATTTGACAAAATACAGTATCCATTCTTGATAAAAACCCTCAACAAAATAGTTGAGGAACATACCTCAACATCATAAAGGCCATGTATGAAAGACCCATAGCTAATATCATCCTCACTGGGGAAAAACTAAGAGTTTTTCCTCTACTGTCAAGTACAAGACAGGATGTCCACTCTTCACCATTCTTTTTAATTTTTTAAGTTTATTTATTTATTTTGAGAGAGACAGAGAGAGTGAGTGGGGGACAGGCAGAGAGAAAGGGAGAACCTCAAGCAGGCTCCGCACTGTCAGTGCAGAGCCTCAGCACAGGGTCCAAACTCACAAAAGTGAAAAAAAAAAAAAAAAAGTGAAATCATGACCTAAGCCAAAATCAAGAGTCACACGCTCAAGTGACTGACTGAGCCACCCAGGCACCCCTTAACATTGTTGTGTAACGTAGCACTAGAAGTCCTAGCCTCAGTAATCAGGCAACAAAAAGAAATGAAAGGCACCCAAATTGGCAAATAAGAAGTCAAATTTTCACTATTTGCAGACAACATGATAGTCTATGTGGAAAACCTGAAAGACTCCACCAAAAAATTACTAGAACTACTATATGAATTCAGCAACTGCAGGATAAGAAATCAACATACAGAAATCTGTTGCATTTCTATACACCATAATGAAGCAGCAGAAAAAGAAATCCAGGAATCAACCCCACTTACAATTGCACCAAAACTAATTAAGATATTTAGAAATAAACCTAACCTAAGGGGTAAAAGGCGTTCAAATTTTTTTAATAGCCTCTTGTCCTTTGACTAGAAATCAAGTGATAAAATGTCATTTTCATATTCTAAAGTCAGTATCCATAACCAAACACCATGGAGAGGGCTCTCTGCCCAAGTATTTCTATTATCACAAACAGAGGACATTAAGAAAGATAGCTAAGTTGTAGACAAAAACACTTAAAATTATAACTTACAATGCTTAAAAACAAATATGCAAATTTTCTTCAAAGGTCAAAAGGCTTGGCTTAAGAAGTGTATTACTTTTCAAATTAAATTCTAAAATGTTCTTTCACACGAAGTGTTATTACAACACTTCAAAAGGAAGGTACATTTTATTAACTATAACACAACCACCTCCACTCATGTGGTGCTTTCCAATGTGTTCTGCATTTTTTTTATTTTTAAAAAGTGTGATACTGTTCCCAAAAATGGGAAGATATACAGATGTTCTTAAACTGATGTCATTCCAAATATAAAGAGAGATGAAGTGTTCTTATCCATGTCAGCCTCAAAACATATTTGAAAATCAAGCTGGATGCAAGAGAAGGGGTGGAAACGATCAAACCTAGTTCGCAGATGATGAGATTTTTTAAAATATATTTTGAATGCTTATTAATTTTTTAGAGAGACAAGGCATGAGCAGGGGAGGGCTGGAGAGAGAGACACACACAGAATCTAAAGCAGGCTTCCTGCTGTCAGCACAGAGCTCAATGCGGGGCTCAAACCCATATACTGTGAGATCATGGTCTGAGCCAAAGTCAGGCGCTTAAGCACCTGAGCCACCCAGGTGCCCCTCTCAGATGATATTTAACATGCTTTCAATTTTTTATTCACTCATCAATTCTTGGAACACAGCAATGATGTGCATTCTTTATTGGCCACGTCTCTCCAACTCTATCAGGCTACCCAAAGTGCCATCAATTTATAACAGACAGCAGTAGGTGTTAGGAGATTCTGCCTACTCCTTAGAAGATATTGACAGAACTGTCACAGGACTGCCAGACATCCTTGCCTCTTGCCCGGGAAGTTGCCATCATGGCTTTGAAAGGTAGGTTTAAAAAAAAGAAAGCCATTAACAACTTAAAAAAAAAGTCAAGCCATCTTGACTAAATTCTAAACTCTGGTTAAAAATAATACATCAGTTTCTGAGAATATAGAAACATCTTTAAATTGCTGCAGCGTGGTGGTGGAAGGCAGATGGAGACCTAGAGAAATATCGCAAGTTTTGCAAGAGTCCTTAAGAGCAAATGTACCAGGTTGTTAAGTTTGATAGACATTTCCCAAGGAAAATATTCTGCAAAGCACTCATTTCTATCATCGTTATTTATATTATTTTTTTTAAAGATCTTTTGAGTTATAATTGACATAAATTAAACTGTATATATTCCAAGGGTACAATTTGGTTAATTTGGGGCATATATTCATGCCTATGGAACTATTTCTACAATGAGGATGAACACATCCATCAGACCCAGTAATTTCCATGTATCCCTCTGTCATCTCCCTTTCCGTCCTACCCGTCTCCAATCACCCTCTTCCAAACCAGGCAATAATGACATGAATTACACATTGTTATAGGTTAGTTTGCATTTTTTTGTATATCAGTGGAATCCCACAGTATGCACTCATTTATTTGCCTGCCAAAGAACTCTCACCATAAGCATTCTGATCTTCATCCATGGCATCGCATGCACCAGTAATCTATTCTGTTGCCAAGAAGCTCTCCATTGTATGTATATATCAGAATTTGCTTATCCATTCATTTCTTGTCAGACATTTTTTGTTGTTTGCAGTTTCTGGCTACAAATAAAGCTCCAGTGAATATTCACGTACAGTTCTTTTGTGTGGACATATGCTTTCATTACTCATGGGTAAATACCTAGCAGTACAATGGCTGGGCCATATGTTAAATGAATGTATGCTTAACTTCTTAGGAAACTGTTAAACTCTTTCCCAAAGCAGTGGGACCATTTTGCAGTCCCAACAGTTATGAATGAGATTTCCAGTTGCTTCACATATTCAGAAACACTTGCTATGTTCATGGTTGTTTTTATTTAACTTTAGACTTTCTAGGGATGTGTAATGATTTTTCCTTATGGCTTAAATGAGCATTTCCCCAATGACTAGCCATGTTGAGCATTTTTTTCATAAGTTTATTTTCCATTTGTGTGTGTTCTTTGGTACGACATTTAAATCTTTGTCCCATATGCATTGGTTTTCTTTTCTTATTATTATTGAATTATAAAATTTCTTTATATAGTCTACATACAAGTCCTTTGTTTGATATCTACTGTTCAAATATTTTCTCTCCGTCTGTGCCCTGCCTTTTCATTCGCTTAACCATGCTTTTTCAAAAGAGCAAACATAATTTTTTAACTTTACACCTTTTTACTTTTGTGTCATATTAAAAATCTTTGACAAACCCAAAGTCACCAAGCTTTCTATCCCATTTCAAGAAGTTTCTAGAAATCCCATAGATCTGTTGTTGTGGCCATTATTTTCAATACACATCTATACTCACACTGTGGTAAACTGTAAAAAATATTCTTTTCTTTTTGTCATACCATCATAAAAATGTGTTCCCTGCAACTGAGTTAGGCCAGAGGGGGATGCTCATTTTTTATAAGATGAGGAGTGTTCTCCTTCCCTTCTTTTGAAAACCTAAGGCAGAATAAGAAGAAAAAAAAATGTGCAATGCTGCATAAAGCATATATGGTCACAAAAATTGCTGCTGAATTCCAAGAAGTCTCCTGCTGATATGAGCAATGGTGTAAATGTTCAAAAAAGTCTATGGTATAGTGAACTGTTTCCTTTTAGTGTGTTAGGACGATATAAAATTGACCCTGGCTGAAAAGAAGAATGATTTTAAATATTAAAAATAGATGCCATGTTAAATTTTCCGAGATGGTATTTAAAACTGAAGACTAACTAATTTAAAAATTTGGATGAGTTGCTTCGTCTCTTCCTTTTAGAAGTACTTTCTTCCTCGGGTGAGTCATAAAATTATAAACGCAAAGTGGTGTGCTTTTTTAACTTTTTAAGAGGCATGCTCTTACTGAAATATAAATATTATGTGTGTATTCTTTTGGTAATGGTTTTTCTAAGAGAAATGGTGGTACATGATTTAAAAATCAGAAAGAACAGTATTTCAATTAAATTCAATGAAAATGTTATTGGTTTCCTACTATGGTCATAACCAAGTGATGAGCAAAACACCAATGGCAGCCATGAGGAGATAAAAAAACCAAATGATTAATAAACTCTGTCCCTAAACATATTAACGTCTGACAGGTGTCTTATTAGTTGGAAAGATGTTTAACCTCAGGTACACCACATCTAATGCAAAGATTAGGAACTAGAAAAATTATCTGCATCTAGAGGGAAGAGACAAATCTTTTATATCAAGAAGTGTTGGAAAGGTAGGATTAATACAGCATATCTAGTTTAAGGATTACCTCAAAAAGTAACAAGGAGGAGCTTGGACATGAAGTACTAGAAAAAGACAAAGGGACCAAGTAGAGAGTCTTTTATCAGATGCAAGGTGTCAATGATAGAACTGAGCATCAGGACACATTCCATGAGTCATTGTGCTCGAGCCCAAATCAACAAGAATGGAGGAATAAAATGACAATTGTCCTTAGAAGATTAGCCAGACATAGTAGGGAAAAAGTGGCTCAGAGAAAGGAAGGAATGAAGCAAAGAACTATTTGCAGAAACTTGAGTATTCAATGAAGAGAGACCAGGCTAGAGAGGACCAGTGGAAACAGAATTTAAAAAAAGTGAATCCAAGCTATTTTAAGGATGTATGCTGTACTTCACTGTACACTCCATGATTATAGGAGCCACATGTCCCTTATTCATCCTTGCATCTCCAGCAATTAGCACTATGAAGTACTGCAGAAATGAACATTATCTGTACCTTAAAACCACAAGTGTTCAATCCACAATTACAGCCGGAGAATTCAACACTCCCCTCTCAATAAATGACAGAACAGGTAGAAATTGGTAATGCTATAGAAAACATGAACAACACTATCAACTAACCTGACCTAATTAGTATTTATAGAACACTCCATCCAAGAATAGGAGAATGCATTTTCTTCTTGAGTACGCACAAAATATGCACCAAGATAGACTGTATATGGGCCATTGAAAAGTCTGAATAAATTTAAAGGGATTCACGTCATACTGAGTACACTTTCTGCCTAATACAGAAATCAATTATAAATTAATAATAAACCAAATTACAAATTAAAAATTAATAAACCAAAAATTCCCCCAATATTTAGAGACTATATTATATACTCCTAAATAACAGTAGTTTTAACCAGATGAAAATGAAAACCCATGTGTCAAAATTTGCGGGATGCATTTATAACAATACTGAGAGGGAATTTAGTAGCACAAAACACCTACATTAGAAAACAACAAACATCTCAAATAAATGGCCCCAACTCCCATCATTATAAACTAAAAAAGAGCAATAATACCCAAATCAAACAGAAGAAAGAAAATAGAAAGATAAATTTTAGGAAGATAAAAATTAGTAAAATAGAAAGCAGCCCATGTTAGTGTGAATGTAAAACGGTGCTACCCTTCGAAGAAAAGTCCACGTCTTAAAAAGCTGAACACAGAGTTATCATATGACCCTGCAACTGTAATCCTAGGTATACACCCAAGAGAAATGAATCCATGAATGAATTCACAAAAATGAATGAATGCACAAAAACCTGTATGCAAATGTTCATAATAGCATTATTCATAATGGGCAAAAGCATTATTCATAACAGGCAAAAACAGAAGCAAACCAATATCAATCAACTCCTGAATGGATAAATGAAATAGGGTATATCTATATGATAGAACATTATTCAGCCATGACAAAGAATGAAGTACTGACACCTGTTAAAACATCCATGAACCTTGAAAACATGATGCTAAGTAAAAGAAGCTCTTTGTAAAAGATCGTGTATCATATGATTCCATGTATACAAAATGTCCAGAAGGGGCAAATCCATAGAGACGTGAAGGAGATTAGCAGTTGCCAGGGGCTTGGGCGGGGGGGGCGGGGGGAATAGGGGAGGGAAATGGGGAGTAATGGCTAACGGGTACAGGGTTTCTTTTCGGGGCAAGAAAAATGGTCTAAAACAGTACAACTGTGAATATACTATAAACCCCCAAACTACACACTTTTTTAAAAATAAAATTAATGTTTATTTTTGAGAGAGAGAGACAGAGAGCAAACTGGGGAGCAGCAGAGAGAGGGAGACACAGAATCTGAAGCAGGGTCCAGGCTCTGAGCTGTTAGCCCAGAACCCAACGGCTCGAACCCGAGAACCATGAGATTGTTACCCGAGCTAAAGTCAGAGCTTAACCGAACGAGCCACCTAGGTACCCCTGAGCTACATGCTTTTTCCTTTATAGTTTATGGTCAAGTTGGTTTCCATATAACACCCCGTGCTCATCCCAACAAGTGCCCTCCTCCATGCCCATCACCCGAACTACACACTTTTTAAGTAAGTGAACTTGTACATGGTATGTGAATTAAATCTTAATCTGCTGTATTAAAAAAATAAGTAAACATGCTTAGCAGCAGGTGTTTCATTTTTTATTCTCCCCATCCCAGTGGGACCTATATTATTAGGTAGGTTTGCCTATTTCTAATCATCTCCCAGTGACACATTTTGCAAAAGAACCACTACTCGGAGATGCCCAAATGCAGCTCAGAAACGAGTGAGCCCTAGCTGGACACGAGTGAGCCCTAGCTGGACACGAGTGAGCCCTAGCTGGACACGAGTGAGCCCTAGCTGGACACCACGTACCACCTACTACTCTGATTTGCCAACGCGTAAGAGCACGGCCATGCCATGAGATGGGGATACGTAAGCGTACCTCACACTTGTACCATACTTTCAACACAGAACATGGATCTAATAGTCCAAAAGGTCTCTTCCAGCTCTACCATTTCACGAGTTTATGATGCCACTGAATCGTACAACAACCCCAAAGAGAAAGCAGGCTTATGTTATTATGATTGTTGTCATTTAACAGGTGACAAAGCTGAAGTTCAAACACTTGAAAGCACATTTATGCAAAAAATATAAGGAAACTGTGAGTTGGCTTGCAGACCATTGTATGGTTAAAGCTATTTAATTTAAATGTCAGAACAAGGGTCCAGGTATATAAATTTTTTTTTCAAAAATATATAGAAATAAAGATAAAAACGAAGACTTGCTTAATTATCTAGAATGTTTTTGTAAGAATTGCTCCTGTGTGCAGGGGATTTTTCACAAGCATGAGAAGTCAAAACATGAATTCGACCTTGCCCTGGTGATCATGTCTTCATTCACAAGCCCCTGCCTTACACTCCACGTTCCCGAACCTCAGTCTACTACTCTTTTATTTTTTTTCCTGATAATTCCATCATGCCACAAAATAAGGTAGTCTTAACTCATCTTCTTCTATTGTCTCAGTTGGTCTCTTTTTTCTTTCCTTTGTTACTATAAATGCATAATACCGTAGGCCTGATCTGCCTTTAGAGGCTCTCCAATGCCTCTCTCCAAAAGAATATAAAGTCCGTGTGGAGAGTCTAGCAGGAGACAGTGCTTTATAAAACTCCAGTATACTGTAGAGAAAATACATCCCTTTAAAGTTTAAAGATTTTTCCCTGTCTACAAAAGATACTCAGAAACAAAGCTCCTTTTAAAATACTTGCCCTGTCGCTTCATTAATATTTACAGTTTCGCGTATGATGGTGGTTACTTGCTGGGTATCTGATCACGTTTCTACTGTAAGGGGCAATTTTCCCCCCAGCTTTGTCATGGACCTTTCAAATAATAGATCAATATCTCTACTCAGTGAGTTTATAGTCCTTACAGACATCTAATTGCCTTTGATTCTTCTTTCCAAAATATTTTGTTTTATCATGACCTTCCTTTGAACTCCACTTGCAAAGGAATGGGTCTACGTTCCCTCTCCAGCCTTCTTCCCTCCCGCCTCCAATGATTGCAGGTCTGTGTGCTGATGGAGCACTGGCTGGCATGGATGGGAAATGAGCTGATGCTGGTCGGCTCCTCCGGTGCCTCTGTGCGAGTGAGAAAATGGTTCCCGTCGCCGTGTCAGCCACAGCCCCGCAGGTGCCCAGCCTAGTAAGCAGAGTGCGAGCAGGGCTCAACACCTCTCACCCCCTCATGCCGAATCCCTGGGCAGAACATACGCACAATCCTCACAACGGCCTTGAGAGTGATGCTACCCACATCTGTCTTCCATTCAGCCCTCCTTCCCAACTGCATATAGCATCTGGCTTCCTTCAACCACTACCCAGACCCCAAGACCATCTACAGTCTAACCCAGGCTGCAATTCTATATGGTGTCCTGTGTGTACCTCTCTCTGCAGTTCTGGGTACAATGCAGAGGCTCAATGGGTTAGAAAGGATCACACATTTTGATGTTCAAGTCTTACTTGTGTTTTCTATAGGAGTTTGAGTAATTTAGTCAGCCTCTCTGACCTATAAAACTGCGAGAGGAACGCCCTTCTTGCTGTGTTGCAGAGATTAAGAAGGAAGTTGTACACCAAGAGTTTAGCACTGTGCCTAAAGCAGAAAAAGCTCTCAAAAGTGGCAGTTGCTATAACTCTCATTCATGTTATCTCTAAGAACATTTATTGATGGATAAACTGGCAAAAATCAGCAAGGTATTTGCACTACTGAATTTGCTGCCATATTAAGGTATTTTGCCTCACCAGCATGCCATTTTGCAAGTTAAAATTCTTGAAGCCCAAAGGACAACTGTGAATGAATATTTAGAAGTCTCCAATCCAAGTGATCTGTTAACTCAGAATTCAGGCTTCTTTCCAAAGAAATCTGACATTCATTACATAGGAAGCTCACGAAGAATTTTCACCTTGATTTTCTAACATGCAAATCTTTAAATAGGGTTTTTTTTTTTAACTCTTTGTGAAACACTGTTGAGCAATTACATGTGCCAGGCATTGTCCTAGGAGCTCATATATAGAGTATCTCATTTAAATTTCCCAACAACCTTGAGTCCTAGGCCTCATTATCCACATGTTAGAGGTAATCAAACTAGGACTCAGAGGGGTTTGCCTTGCCCAAGGTCACAGAGCTAATAAGTCTCATTATAATTCAGCTTTTATGACTCTTAAAGAATTTCTCATCATGCCACTCCAGTTTTCATTTCCATGAGATCCTGATTATGCAGGCAATATCAGGTGCTAAGAGAAAAGTCCCAGGGGAAAAGAGGGTAGGCATTAACATTCCTGAGTGGCGAAGAAAGACTGCTAATGGAACTCTTGGCTAAAGTGAAGCATGTTGAAACAGCAGTAACTGGCTTGGACATCCACCAAGTGAAGCTTAGCATTCTCTTGGGGAGGGAGGGCCCCACGTAGGATAGCAAAAACCAAAGAAGATGCCCTAGAGGCATGAAGCCTTTGCTCAGGCACCCAGAGGTCCCTTAACCAGGGTAAGGAGAGGCTCTGGGGAAGCTGTAACCTCCTGGAGATCTGCCCAGAAGCTGGCTTCTAGGAAGGGGTATCTACTTAGGTTTGAAAAAGGCGCCCGAGCTTTTTTCACAACAGATTTTTTTTTTTTACCCATTAAGTTTTCAATTGGGTTTGTTGCTCCAATTATAAGAACATTTCAAATACCAACAAATGCTGGATCTCCTCATTTTTCTGGATTATACATTATCAACCTACAACTTGCCCACATCAGACCAGCCACATTTTCGATGTAAATGGCAGTCTGCAACTAGACCAGGAAAAGTGTTTCGTAGTGATGTCAGTTGATTCTCTTGGGACAGCATCTGGCATTACATGGTACTTAGACACTTTTGGGTACTTTTTTATGGTTTGTCATAAAAAACTTAGAACAAACTGCTCAGGACTTGGCAAAAGGAACGTACATTATGTACAGTACCATTTTCTTACAAACACATAGCCACCTTTAGTTTTCCTCCAATATTCTGGGAAAGAATTCTGTTCCAAGTCATTTGTATGTTTCCTGCCTCTCTATTTTTAAGAGCAATGTTTCTGGACTTTAAAAATTATGTTGTAAGCATTAAAAATATGATTACATATGGGGCAAGATTTTAATGATGTCAATAGGCTATGGAGTTGTGTGTGTGTGTGTGTGTGTGTGTGTGTGTGTGTGAGAGAGAGAGAAAGAGAGAGAGAGAGAGAGAGAGAGAGAGAGAATGAGAATTTGAAGAGGAGACAATACTTATTGTGAGGTATTATGCCCTAGGCATTATGCTGAAGATTTCACACAAATTATCTCATTTAATCCTCACTTCCATCTTGACTGTAGACATTCTCATGCTCCTTGTAGAGATGAAAATTAATACTACACGCACCCACTCCCCCAGGACATAATAACTTATTAACTCCCCCTTCTCCTTCCTCAGCCTCATCTTTCATAAGTAACTGCATCATCACATACATGAAGTAAGAGGTGCTGGAAAAGGTGATGGCCATTCCCCTTCCCAGGGGCTGTTGTGATTCCGTCACATAACCCACTGCTTAAATCCACTGTCTGCTTGCCTTTCTCTCCCCTAACACAACTGTCTGGCTCTCATTATTTCTTGCCTCAGCAACTGTCATCTTCTCCTAATGAGACTTTCTAACTCGGGCACTTCCCTCTCCACCTCGGCCTACACGCTACCCTCAGAGCTTTAAGATCACGAATCTAATGATGTACTTCTTCCGTGTTTGAGACGTGGGTGGTTCCCACTTACAGGCAGAATAATGTCCAAAGTATTCTCAGCTTCACCTCCAGCCCTCTCTCAACAACCTGTGCCCTGGCCAGTCATTCTTGAACATGTTCACCTCCAGGTGAAACTTCCATCACAGCCTACCGACCTACCAAAAGCCCAATTCCCTACCTTCCTCCTGGTCCTCCACTGAATGGCACCATGCCTGGCTCACAGCAAATGCTCAGGACAACAATTTCTCTTCTTCTTACCTTCTTGCTTGTGTTCCCACAGCATTTTGTTTATGACCCAACACACTTTTAAATCACAGTTGCTCACTTATCTCACTCCCCAGGCAGACAGAAATTCCCACCCACACATTTCTTACCATCTCACTGCCTGGCATAAGGTCCAGCATACCGCAGACCCTAGCAAAAGTTTTCTTAATAAATACGGACTTTGGCACAAAGGTAACCCATCCTAAAGAAACAAACACAGGTCATGGGTTTCCTGTACCACATTCTGGATGAACTTGAGCCCTGTAGTTTCAGCAATGGTCTGTGAAAATGAACATCTCATTTGTCCAGGAGAGATTTACTCACTCCACTGAAAGATTTTTGCACCAACATGCTCTCATTCTGCAAACCAGGGCTCCAAATATGAAGAGGGGATGTCACTTTGATAGCAAGAACAGTCCCTCATATGATAGAGTAGGAGTTTACAACAAATGCCTCCGTTAGGTCCCCTCTCTGACTCCAGACATTTTGCTTCCAAGCGCCTCTGCACAAGTTACAAAGCTAAATCAACAATGCCGTATACACCATCCCTACCTTTACATCATGCTGAGAACATTTATCTATTTTTCTGACCCTGCAAAGATTTTCATCCTGAGTAATTTATTTTGAAAGCAACAATTGTGCAAATGGACTCTATTCACTCTGTTGATAGTGATAAACTAAATAACCGGGTACAGTAACCTCTTGGTTGAAGCAGCAGAGATGAAACAAGGGTCACCTACAAAAAAGGCATCGTCTTGAGAGAGTTTCAACAGGATGTTTTCACATGTCTCCTGTGAAAGCATTTTTGGGTTTTTCTCTTGTTTCTGACATGGGAGGAGGGCACCCACATGGTGGGTTTCTCAGTAGGAAGACATCGGGGCAGGTGGAGAAGGAGTCTAATGAAGTGTGATTTAGGATAAATATCATTTTAAGGTATCCTTTACAAGGATATGGCAGATGATAAATCATCAGAATATTAAAATCGTGAATGCTTCTCCTTTTCTGCCCATCATTAGATATTTGGGGGCTGATTCTGGCAAATAAAGTAAAAAAAAAAAAAAATGGGACATGAGGTGCACCTGGGTAGCTCAGTTGGTTAAGTGTATGACTCTTGATCTCAGTTCAGGTCTTGATCTCAAGGTTATGAGTTCAATTCCCACGGTTGAGCTCCACACTGGGCATGGAGGGAGGAAGGGAGGGAGGGAGAAAGGAAGGAAGGCAGGGAGGGAGATGAAAGTCATGTTTAGTAAATAACAGATCCTCTTAAAGTATTTGGCAAAGGATGCAGCAAAAGCAAATAACATAAATAAGATAATAAGATTTGGAGAGTTAACTGATTCAGCAGTGATGGTTAAGAAGAAATTAGGGGTAAATTCACTGACCCTGAAGATCATAATACACACCTGTGTTAACAAACACATATGCCAGGCACTATTCTAAATATCTTATAGATATCAACTCACTTAATCTTCCTTACAACCATATGAGTGAGGTGATGTCATCATTACCCTGACTTTGCAGATGAGAAAACTGAGACACAGAAAAGTTAGGTAACTTGCCCAAGATCACACAGCAGTAAGCTGAAGAGCTAAGGTTCTAACCCAGGCTGTCTGACTTCACAGTCTGCTCTAACCACATATATACCATCAAAGTTCTGTGTGATACATCATTTATAGGCACTATGTTATTGAATCCTTTCAATCACTGTACAAGATAATTATATGCCTCCTTTTTATAGATAAGAACACTAAGACTAGGAGAGGTAAAGAAACTTGCCAAAGGAATGTAGCTTATAAATGGCAGAGGTGGTGTTCAGGCCAGGTGTGACTCCAAAGTCCAGGCTCCAAACAACTACACTGTGCTATAAACTTAGACAAGATAGTCAGTATCCACATCTATCAAAAGGGAATGGTAAGAGTGTTCCTAACACAGTATCATTATAATTAATGAAAAAATTAAAATCACGTCATAAATATCAGACCTTTACCCAAATGTGAGGAAAGAATGAAGTTATAAAGGTAAAGGAAGCATCAGATGACTAAGACCACATCCATTCATTCATGCAACAACTATTTTTGAGCCCCCACTATATATCAGGCAATAGTCTGGGTGCTTGGCACCCAACAGTGCCCCAGAAACAATCAGTAGGGTCTCTGCCTTGAAGTAGGGCTCCTTCTGCCCTACAAAGACAAAATAGAAAGGGACAGGAAAGTCATGTTTATTAATTAGCAGATCCCTTAAAAGTGTATGATGTCAGCATTCAAGAGTCTCTCATGGTTTGCCTCTCTCCCTTTCCTCCACCATTTCCCCCCTTCTTCTCCCCCACGGTCCTCCGTTAAGTTCCTCCTAATCCTCCTATACGTGCAAACATATGGTATCTGTCCTTCTCTGCCTGACTTATTTCGCTCAGCCTAACACCCTCTAGTTCCATCCGTGTTGCTACACATGGCCAGATTGCATTCTTTCTCATTACCGTGTAGTATTCCATCGTATAGATAAACCACATCTTCTTGATCCATTTGTCCGGGGGAGATAGGCATGGAGGAGGGCACTTGTGGGGATGAGCACTGGGTATATATGGAAACCAACTTGACAATAAACTATTTGTAAAAAAAATAATAATAACCTACAAACAGCAAAAATTCCTGGAGAGCTAGTAAAAGACAAATATACAGAAAAGTTCAAAAAAAAAGTATATGATGAAACAATTAATTACAATATAGAGAGATAATCTAAAGTATTAATATCCAGGGGCACCTGGGTGGCTCAGTCGGTTGAGCGTCCAACTTTGGCACAGGTCATGATCTCACGGTTTGTGGGTTCGAGCCCCGCACTGGGCTCTGTGCTGACAGACTGCTCAGAGCCTGGAGCCTGCTTCGGATTCTGCATCTCCCTCTCTCTCTCTGACCCTCCCCTGCTCATGCTGTCTCTCTTTCTCACTCAGAAATAAATAAAACATTAAAAATCTTTTTAATAAATAAAAAAATAAAGTATTAACATCCAAAGTCTCCCTTCAACCCTGAGATTTACAACTCAATGTTTAGCCTCATATGAACAGATAACTACTATCTTTCCTGAATTCCCTGAGACCACCAGTTTAGGATTACCAGATAACTTTTACCCATTTTGGCAAATTCTAGTTTCTATAATAATAACAACAATAATAACAACAACTTCTTGATGTTTCAGGACAAGGGCCCCCCTTTATGCCAAAGTTGCTCCCTGTACCCTGCATCCTATTTCCCCCAATCTGCTTCTCCCAAACCCATCTCCCCTCACACCAACAACCTTTCCGTCATCTGACACGTCGTTCCCATTCACCTTCAACCAACTTCAGCCTCCTCTTACATAAACCTTAAGTCACCTCAGTTAAAAATCCATGCCAACTTAAGCTATTTTAGGTGTTTTTTTATGCACAAATCTCTCCCACAAGCCATCAATTTGCTATACTTCTGTAGTGACTGTTACCATGTCCTGTCATTTGTTTCCAACATCACCACTCTACTGACACCTCACATGAAGTCCGACGATGACGGTCTTCCTCAGTTTTCATAATCTCCGACTTCACTTGGGAATTTTACAGACCTTTTTGAGCACATTCCACAAAGGTCTGTGTAAAGGCCTGTAACACTGCATGAAGATGGAAGAAAGAGAGACGCTGGAGTCAGAGAGAGTGGGAGTCCAAGACTAGCTGCACCAGCTTCCTAGTCATGTGACCCTGGACAAATGTTTCACTCTAAACCCTATTTTCTTCATTCCCCAAACTGGGGATTCTTATTCATTAAATAGTTCTGAGAATCCAGCGCCCCACTGCATGTCAAGCCCGGCACATAGTAAGATCTTGGTAAGTGTCAGCCACTATCATTACTACTATCACTAATGCATGGTGATGATGACATTAACAGCTATTGTGGCCACTAATGTCCTTCCACGTGTCAAGTCACAACCTCATTCTCCTAAATTGACTCTTCTTCTTCATTCTATCCTAATAGAAAACATCTTCTATTACAAGCCCTCAGCCACCCACTTTCAGGGAAGCCATCTTTATATCTACCATAACCATGATTTAATGCACAAAAACCTGTTTTTGGGACATCTTCAGTTGGCTACACTGATACCACCACCACCAGCTCACCATAACTGTCCACATATTCACCACCAATCTCTGAGAAATACCACATCGCCCTTGAAGCCTCACACTTGAAAGCTGGGAATCCAATAAGATCATTTTCCTCTGCATTTCCCTATCACCAATTACTATACTCTGGGTGTTTTATCCTGGCTCTATGGTGTTTTTTATTCTTCTTTCCCTTTGACTGTGGTTCAAACAACTACCACATGCTGATTAACCACAATGACCTTCAAGCTTTCTCTGACTCTGTTCTCTTTTCTTTGGTAAAACATCCACCACCAATGCCAGTTTCATGTTCCTTTCATCACCTGTGCTGTTTAAGAACTTAAAAGCTTCCTTATGAGTTAAGGTCAGACTCCTCACTCTGACATCCAGGTCCTCAATCCATTCATCCCATCTTCCCAGCCAAGGCTACCTTCAGAAATGGGTGCTCTGCTTTAGGCTCTCTTCTTCATCTGCAACACAAACTGCACCCATTCTGGTCCTCAGTGTTGCACTTTTTTAGTCTTCTCATCCAGACCCCTGTGTCCTTTCAAACAATTCAGTTCATACTCCCCTCCAAGTTCTACATAAATTCTACTCTTGTAAGGAGAGGGCGGGGTGCAATGGAGACCAACTTTTCAGGCTAACTTTGGATCTGGCAAACCCATGTGATCCAACACAAGCTGCCTAGCATCTCTACAGCTCATCCTTCTTTATCTGTAAAACACATATTATATACAGCAGTGGTTCTTAAAGTGTTGCCCACAGACCCACAGGCTGCATTAGGAGATGGGCAGAGTTTCCCAGAGCCTATCAAGGAGTCTGAAATGACGAAACTTCCGTATAACACTAAGATGTTGGCTTTTGTCACTGTGTTGACACTTGCCCCAATGGTGCAAAAGTAAGAGAAAACTGCTGTCACTTCAGCCCAAATCTAGGCGGAGACACCAAACTATCATAGCAATCACCGTATTCATCACCATTCAGTGCTGAGAGAGAGAGAAAGAGGCAAGTTTTCTTGCACATACGAATGCCTTGATGAAGCAGAAAATATGATTAATAATATTAAATCTGGACCCTCGGATGCTCATCTTTTTAATATTCTGTGTGACAAAATGGATGGTACATAAGGCACTTCCTCTGCTCACTGAAACACAATCACTGTCTCAAGGAAAAAGCATCTGGGCAACTATGAGTTGTGAGTTAAACCAGCAGTCTTCACCACAGAGCCTCATGGTCCCTTGAAGTGGCGACATACCCACTGAGGTTCTTCAGACTTGGATATGTGGCAGACATTTTCTTAAACATGAAAGAAACAAACCTGTCACTTCAAGGAGAACAATTAACAACATTCATTACCGATTTTGGAAAACCTGCATTTGACGCTGTAATGGCTTGAAAGCTTCCTAAAAGATAAAGACTTTGCTGATAAGACTGGTGGCAATACTAACGCCTGTGACATTAAGAAAGTATCTAATGAAATATGTCGGAAACTGGATATCTGCATAATTCAGGGAGTCAGTATTTTCCAAATGACAAATATATGACGTCACAACATTGTGCATGGGTAACATGCAAGGTGATCAATGAATTTTAAGTTACTAGAATAAAAATGTCAGTATTACCTCAGATTCCCCATGGCAACTCACTGTCTAGATGCCTCCACTTGTTGAGTTTTAGTTTAGCATCCCAGGACACTATCTATAATGATCTAAAAAGAATATTAAAGCACTCCTTCCTTTTCCACTCCATTCTCGCATACTTCAACCACAATACATCACAAGAGACAAAGGTGACAATCCACACATCATCTATTAAGCCAGACATTAAAGAGACCTGCAAACATGTAAATCCATGCTGTTGCTACCACATTTTAAAATTTGCAAATGATAGTATTTTCATAAAATATGTTATTTGTTAACATGCGATAGGTACTAATTTAGATTAATCAATCATTGTTAAATGTTCTAGTTTTAATTATTAATATAATAATTAAACATCAATGTATATAACCCACATAAATGAAAGCTCTTTCTGGGGCTCAGTGTTTTTTTCTTACGGTGGGGAGACAGCATACCCAAGCCTGGAGGGGCAGAGGGAGAAAGGGAGAGTGAAAGAAGCTAAGGTTTCAACACCCCGCACAAGCCTGAGGGCCTGACATGCAGACTGATCTCACAATAATGAGATGAAGACCTGAGCCAAAATCAGGAGCTGGGTGCTTAATGAGTGAGCCACCCAGGTGTCCCATAGTTGCAATGATTTTTTTAAAGTTTAAAGGGGCCCTAGAACCAAGAATTTTGAAAACTGCCATCACAGGTTGTTTTGAAGGCTTGAAAGTGCTTGCTTATGGAAAATTCCCAGCATGAACTTTGGTAGCTGGTGGGCACTCAGTAACATTAGGTTTCTCACAAACATTCAGGCATAATTTCTACCAGAACATATGTTCACATGTTTTTGTAGATTATCCAATGAGATTAAAGTGGATTGTTCGGAAGAAGATCAGGAATCCTATCATTTAGCTGTTTTTCTTTTTTAATTTTTTTAATGTTTTAATTATTTTTGAGAGAGAGAGACAGAGATGGCATGAGCAGGGAGGGTCAGAGAGAGGGGGAGACACAGAATCCAAAGCAGGCTTCCATTTAGCTGGGTTTTAATAGGCGCTTTATTAATGCATTAGGTAGCTAAAGATGTATGTAAACTCCATTTTTTAAAATGGTTTATTGTCAAGTTGGTTTCCATATAACACCCAGTGCTCATCCCCCCAAGTGGCCTCCCCCATGCCCATCACCCCCCATCTCTCCCCCCCCCACACCCCATCTGCCCTCAGTTTGTTCTCGGCATTCAAGAGTCTCTCATGGTTTGCCTCCCTCCCACTCTCCCACTATTTTTCCCCTTCTTCTCCACCATGGTCCTCCGCTAGGTTCTTCCTAATCTTCCTATACGTGCAAACATACAGCAAATTCCATTTTAAAAATATCATTTGTCGGGGTGCCTGGGGGACTCAGTTGGTTAAATAGCCAACTTCAGCTCAGGTCATGATCTCACAACTCGTGAGTTCAAGCCCTGCGTCGGGCTCTGTGCTGACAGCTCAGATCCTGGAGCCTGCTTCGGATTATGTCTCCCTCTCCTTCTCTCTCTCTGCCCCTCCCCGTGCTCTGTCTCTCTGTCTCTCAAAAATACATAAATGTTAAAAAAAAATTTTTTAAATCATTTGTTGAGATTGCAATAGTAAATTTCAAACGCCTCTGCGTTTGAAACATTTTCATTTGCCTTTAAAGATAATACTTCCAATCACTCCAATAATCCAGGTCTGGAAACTCCTTTTCTATTTATGAGTCCAAGCCAAACCCATCCCTAGCCGGGATTACTTCAACCCTCTACTGAACGATCTCCCTGTCTTCACCTTGCCGCCCTTTAGAATTAGCAACAAAGCAGCCAGAGCCATCCTGTTGAAACAGTACAGAGGGTGGCTCAGTCGGTTGAGCATCAGACTCTTGGTTTTGGTCAGGTCATGATACCGGAGTTTCGTGGGTTTGAGCCCCACATAAGGATCTGTGCTGGCAGCACAGAGCCTGCTCAGGATTCTCTCTTTCTGTCTTGGTTTCTCCCTAAATAAACATATAAACTTTAAAAATAAAAATAAAAATAAAACAGAACTGAGATCATGCCTCTACTGTGTACAGTTTTCTTCGGCTTTGTACCACAGCCATTAGCTAGAGGCACCTCCTCTGTAATACCACCACCCAGTGTCCTTGCCATGTCACCCACATCTTGCTCCCACCTACTCTCTGTGCTCACCTCCTACTGCTCTCCCTCCTGATCAGGCCACTCTGCTCTGGCCTCCCTGGTCTCCGGGCTATTCTCCTGACACACCAGACCTCATGCACTTATTATTTTCACCCCTGGAAAATGTTCCTCCAGGGAGCCCTCACTTTTTTTTTTTTAAGGGAAACTCTCCCTGGAGACCTATCTAAAATTGCCATTAGCCAGCAGCCCGCTTTCCCACACACCTACATACCACGTGGCCGCCCCCACTCCCCTTCCCTCTGTGCGTGTATTATTCTCTGCAGCAGTTTCCTATGGCTAACACACGTGTTTGATTATTTGGTGTCCGTCTCTCCCGTGGATGTACAATTTCATTGAGGGCAGGATTTTTGTCTGTCTTTCCTATCACGCACCTGACACACAGAACATGCTCAATCCTGTATTTGCTGAACGGAGAAATGAATGCATCAACAAATGACAACTATTTAGGCCTTACTGATTCTGACCCTTTCTCAAGAATTTAAGGGAAGAAGGCATTTTTATGAAAATGAATGCTGGGATACAGTGACAAAGGTTCTTGACCCTCATCTCCAAATCTCCCATGGAGAGTGCATTTCGGTATCCATGGAAAGTGCAATCATTTCAAGAAGATTGGCAATTTTGTTGAAGGAGAGTAGGAATTTTTTTGTTCTGCGAATGAGGACTGAAAACACCTCAGGGAGAGGAAGGTAATTGACTTAGGCCATCCCAGCAGGGAAAGTAAAAACACTAGAGGAAGTAAAGACTGTGATTGGTCCAAACGTGGCATCTTTGAGTTAAACTTAAAGGTAAGAAAATCATACATTGTTTACTTATCGGGTTGGAGCTCTCATTTTACCCTGAGAACCTTTGCACTGCAGCTAAAGATCTTGAAGAAAACCCACCAGGAAGTCATTTCAAAATCAACACACACCATGAAGGAAGCAAATTTAATTCAATTTCAAGAACACATTTTTAAAAAATTAAAGCATAATGAGAACCTGCTGCCTCAAACTGCAGCCAGGTGGGAGCCGGGCTGCAGGAAGCAGCCGTGAAGATAGCTCTTCATCGGGATGGAGCTGCCATGCCCTAGGGGGATGACTCAGGCTCAATATTAGTATAAGTCGTCTAGCCACTGGCTTCAGCTGGCAACTCCCAGCCCCTCTCCTTCAACGAAGCCAACTGTCCACTCCAAAATGCGCTCAGATCTCTCCATGGTTCTTTCGAAACATCCCTGGTTCAGCAAAGCGCATTGATTCTCTGATAACATTTCCTAAAATGGTACCAAAGGGCACCTGCCCTCTGGATCTTCTCTCTCCACTTTTGTGAAAAGTGATATTAATTAGAGTCCCAAACAAAAGCCTCCAGGCTTCTTAACAAACTGCCAATAGTAAAAAGGTAGCATCACATGAGGCCCACCTTGGGGATTTGTGCCGTATACATCTTGCCTCCACCTCTTACTAGGTTTATAGACAAGTTATTTACCTCTCTGCCGTATTTCCACTGACCCTCAAAATAGAGATCATAGGCGTCTCTACCATATAGAATTGCTAGAAGAATTAACTGAAACAAGGCAGTAAGTGGGATGTAAACAACTAGGGCTGTGTTCCAATGTTAGTGAATGAAGCGAACATTTGCATAGGTCAAAACACCATTTGCACCCCAAAAGTCACACACAGTTCTCAGCAAGATGCCCAAACTAAAAGGTGCCACGATAGATGCACCAAGTCACTTAAGATATGACTCTCGGGGGGCGCCTGGGTGGCTTAGTCGGTTAAGCGTCCGACTTTCGTTTAGGTCATGATCTCGCGGTTCGTGGGTTGGAGCCCCGCGTCGGGCTCTGTGCTGACTGCCAGCTCAGAGCCTGGAGCCTGTTTCAGTCTGTCACTCCCTCTCTCTCTGACCCTCCCCTGCTCACGCTGTCTCTCTCTCTCTCCTAGAAATAAATAAAACATTAAAAAAAAAAAAGATATGACTCTCGGGGCCAAGGCTCACTGAGAGAATCACTAGCAGCATCACCCAAGTTGCTTACATCTTTATTTCTTGCTGTCTTCCTTTCTTGGGAGGAGATGGGGAGATGAGCAAGTACAAACAGTTAAAGACATGTAACCAAGGGACGCTTCTGTCACATGCACAGCTTTCATGGCTGGTATAGAGCAAACACTCCCTAGGCTGGCCATTATTATTAATTATTGTTTCTGATTTTTTAACTACTTAACATAAGGCTGGGGGAGAGGCTGTCACAGAAGAACTCACAGAGTCTGTGGGAGTCAACCAGCAAGTCCTCTACGAGCAGGAAAATAATGAACAAGAGGTATCCAGGAGAGAGGAGGAAACTATGGATTTGATCAGAGAACTTATATAGGATACCCCCACCTGCTGGTAAAATCTTCTAGTTCTCAGATCCCACAGAAGCTAAAATATGTCTGAAAGACCCAGACATAGAGAGGCAGGGCTGTTAGTTCCAGACGGCTCACAGGTACCAGAGGAATGGGAAACAGAGCCCTGAATGACCCTCCACACTTTCCAAGGGGCTGGAAGTTAAATAAGATGAAGATGTTATGCAGGAGTAATATATGTAAACATCATTTCTTTAAGGAGGCCTTTTATGACTCCTCAACTAAGCTATTTCCTCCTGATATATGTTCCTGTACCAGCAGGCACCACCCCAGTGATAATACTTATCAGACTTGTTTTGATTACTTGTTTATTGTAAGTCTTCCCCACTACATTGTAAGCTCAATAAGAGCAAGGACTAAGTTTGGCACATTAAGAGTACATGACAGGGGCACCTGGGTGGCTCAGTCAGATAAGTATCTGACTCTTGATTTTGGCTCAGGTCATGATCTCACAGTTCATGGTTTCAAGCCCCACATTGGGCCTCTCTCTCTCCCTTACTCTCTGCCCCTCTCCTATGCTCTCTCTCTCTCTCTCTCTACTTTTCTTTCAAAATAAAATTTTAAAAAAGGTATGTGACAAACATTTGTTGAATAAATGATAAACAATCATTCTATGTGTATATACGCATATATTGAAAAGTGTATGTATACCTTAGCTATATAAATATGCAGATTCTCTGCCCTTTTCTAAACCATTTCTAGACTCAGAACTCATTTTATTAATTTGCCAAAGAGTAACCTACTCTTTGGAGTTTATAAAAACCTTGAATTCTACTTTAGGGCTTTAGCTGCTTTGTCTGTGACAGTCATCAAATTGTTTTTGTTTCAGACTTTCCACATCAAAAGCTATACACCCTGGATTTTATTTTACTCTTTAAAAATAACTAAAGCAGAAATCTTGAAAATCTTAAGTGAATCACTTGAGAGCCTCTAAGTGGGCTCTCAAATACAAGGCATTCCAAACTACCAAAATAGGTATTCCCAAACACAGGGAAAATGATTCCTGTGAAGTATGCATTTCATCAAGAATAGTTGCAAGGTATCTAGGGAAGTCAGATTTCAACAGCTTGCAAAAGGAAATGAATCTTTCAGAGACAGACCTCAAATTCAGTATCTTGTTTGCAAATCCTCTGATTATTTTCATCTTTCTTGTTTCAGTACTGATCTTGTACTTCTGCTTTGGTTGTCTAGTGGCCTATTATTATCACTAGAAGAGGGTGTTTAGGGAAAGTAACTATACAATGTTAGTGAACTTGGGCATCTAAATGGCTCAGTCGGTTAAACGTCCAACTCCTGATTTCTGCTCAGGTCACGATCTCACAGTTCCTGGGATCAAGCTCACACATGGGCAAGGAGCTGTCAGCACAGAGCATGGGTGGGATTCTCTCTCCCTTTCTCTGCCCCTCCCCTTTCTCTCTTTCTCTCTCTCTCTCTCTCTCTCTCTCTCTCTCAAAATAAACAAGAAGTCTTTTTTAAAAAAAGACTTCAGGGAATCAGAACTGAGATTTGACTCAGTTTCTCAACTGAAAATCATGATGAAAACAACATGCAACTTTTCTAAAATGATGAAATATACCAAGAGGATGAAAATGTTTAAATGTCAGGATTGTCAGTAAAAATCAGGAAATAACCATTTGAGTCCCCAGGCTAACCTTCTCAAATTACTTCTACTAGAAGCACTTAGAAGCAAAATGGTCCAAAACTTACATTGTGTGACCAGGTTCTTTAGAAAATGACACATCTTTGTTTTCTTACCCATTGGCCCAGTCTTCATCACATACCTCTACACACATACTACTACATAATACATAATACTAATTCAGCACTTCAGGTAAATCATTCTGTCTCTCCCTCCTCGTGTTCCTCTCCAAAGTGCATTGTATGTATGGAGAGAAGGGCTGTCCCTGGAGTGATCTCTCAATGACCAGAGACAAGGGGATCTTGAAATTTTCAGAGAAATTTCTGGTTGTCAGAGACCTGTGACAAATGGATGGCCTGACCAGCTCCCACTTCTGAGATGTGAATATCACCACCTGGATTTTTCAGATGGAGGTAAATGTGTACACTCGCCACAAGAACCCATGTTTCCAACTTTTGGGCTAGGGGAGTGGCGGGGGTTGGGGGGGGTGCTCATTTAGAAGGCCATAGCCATTGTAGCCTCTGCAGCCACACAGGGTTGCATGGCTCTCTCCGGGTTCCCTGAACACTAACTGGGCTCAGTCCTGTCACCAATTTGAAGGGACATCCTTCAAACGGAATACTACTCAGCAATAAAAGGCATATACTATTGATAAAACAGCAGGGATGAATCTCAAAAGCATAGGCTAAGTGAAAACACACACACACACACACACATACACACACACAACGTCATATACTACCTAATTTCATGTCCATTAAATTCTAGAAAAGGCAAAACTCTAGTAGCAGAAAACCAAATCAGTGATTACAAAGGCCAGCAATTAAGGGGAGAGGACTGACCTCAAAGGGGCCCAAGGAGACCTTGTGAGGAAATAGAGATATTTATATCCTGACTGTGAAAACTGTGGACCATATATACTTTTCAAAACTCGGACTTGTACACATAAAGTTGTCAACCATTAATGAATGTAAATTATTCCTCATTAAGGCCTGATGTGAAAATAATGAAAATTATAACCACAGAAAGTAAGTGAATCACTCTCTATTTAACTAATACTTGGAATTAAAGCCCTCCATTCCCATAAGAGAAAAAACGTATTACCTGATGGCCAGGCCAGGTTGAATTCTCAAAGCTAATGGAACAATTGTCAACCTTTCATATGCATAGGTATCACCTTGGTAATTAGGGCTGGGGCCTTAGAGTCTGCATTTCTAAAGAGCTCCCTGGGGATACTGATGTTGCTGATCTGCAGGCAGACACGGAACAGGGCCACAAAAGACCCACAGCTTCTCCTGTGAACAGAAACAATGAAGGCTTGACCAGGCACGGTGTTCATTCCCTACACAGCATAAGCCGATTTTGCTAGCGTATCTTAAATTTGGCTTGCTATCTTCATTAGATAATGTAATTAAATATTACATAAAACATTTTGAGAGCGAAAAGAGCTGAATTGCCAAAAACTTGAGTGTTTTGTAAAGACTCAATACGGGTGAGTTTATAAAACTAGTACTCTAGAATCAAGTATGGACGACTTTAAAAGATTATGTCCATTTAGAAGTAAAACTGACATAAAATAAAGTATGGATATTTAAACAGTACCATTTGATGAGTTATGCGTGAAAGCATCACCACAAACATAATGAACCTATCTGTCATACGCCAGTGTTTCCTTGCGTCTCTTGGTAACCTCTCCCTCCTGGCTCTACCTCCTCATTTCTTCTACTTCCTAGCAAAATGCAGTGCATCGCTTTCAGTTAGGACGGATGGCATTTCTTACATTTCTTTTGTAAATGTAATCATAAAATATACATTCTTTCGGGGGTGTTATCTTCTTTTGGCATAATTATGTTGCGATTCATCTATTTTCCTATGTAATATTTCACTCCTTTTATTGCTGATTGGTATTCCCATGGATATGCCACACTTTGTTTATCTACTTACCTGCTGATAGGCATGGAGCTGTTTCTAATTTTTGTCCATAACAAAGAAGCCGCCATTTACATTTCTGTACAACTATTTCCATTCACACACATTTTGATTCCCTCTGAGGGAACACTCAGGAGTTGAATGACTGAGTCCTATAGGGGATACATGTTTAAAGTCTTTCAAAACTGCCAGGCTGTTTTCCAAACTGGTTGCACCATTTTATATTTTACTGATGGTGTATGAAAGGTCTGTTGTTGTATGTCCTTGACAATAATTGGTACAGTCATTATTTTTAAAATTTTTTGCCACTTTAATACATGTGTAGAGGTATCTCTTGGCTTTAATTTGCATTTCTCTAAGGACCAAACTAATAATCTTTTCATATCCTTATTTCCTCCCTTATTTGTTTTTTGGTGAAATGTTTGTTCAAATTTTTTACCCATTTTTTTACCTGTTTTATTAAGATTTAAGAGATTTTCATATATTCTGGATACAGGTCCTTTATCACAGATGCAGTTTACAAATGTTTTTTCCCACCAAATCTTGTTTTTACATTTCTCAATTCGTGGTGTCTTTCAAACAGGACAAGTTCTTAATTATGATAAAGTCTAATTTATTTTCTTCCTTTTTTGGGGTTTTCTTCCTTTTGTGTCTTTATATTTAAAAGTGGTTTTCCTGCAGGCAGAATGCAGTTGGATCTATTTTTCTTTTCCTAGAGAGGGCAAGAGCACAAGTTGGGGGAGTGAGGTAGGAGACAGAGAGAGAGAGAGAGAGAGAGAGAGAGAGAGAGAGAGAATCTTAAGTGGGCTCCTCACTGATGAGGGGCTTGATCCCTAGGATCATGACATGAACCAAAATCAAGAGTCAGACACTCAAATCAACTGAGCCACCCAGGCATCCCTGGATCTTAGTTTTTAAGCCCAAACTTACAAATTCTTTGAACTGGAGATTTTAGACGACTTACATTTAATATGATTACTTATATGGTTGGGTATAAATATACCATCTTAATATCTGTGTCATCTTCTTTGTTATTCTTTCCCTTTTTCTGTTTTTCCTTTGGGGGGGAGAATGTTTTTAATGATTCATATAGAATCATCTTATGTTGTCTTCTTAACTGTAACTTGAGACATTTTAGTGGTTTCTTTAAAACATGTAGTGTATATATACATTTGTGAGTGTTGTTTTGATTTCTTTTTTAGTATATTTTCTGTTTCATTTTAGATAGTTTTTATTTTTACTATCTTTTCAAGTTCATTAAAATTATTTTTCAGTCATGTTTAATCTATTGTTAACCCCATCTATTCCATTTTTCATCTCCAACAGTTTACTTGTTTCCATGTTTTGGCTATATTATAAATTTAGATGGATATATATGTGTGTATATATACATATATATATACACTTATGTATAATAAAATGTTACAATTATGTATTCTAATACATTAGTAATTATATAATATAAACAATATAATTTACATAATTATAATTTATATATTAATATAACATATTATATACTATGGATATTATAGATTTACAAAATCTTGTCCAAATGATTTTTTTCTGATTTGAGAGAGAGACAGCAAGAGAGAGAGCACAAACAGGGAAGAGGGGCAGAGGGAGAGACAGAGAGAATCTGGATCACAGACAAGGTCCCACAACACTGGTATCATGACCTGAGCAGAAATCAAGAGTCAGATGCTCAACCCACTAAGTCATCCGGGCATCCCTAATCTTTTCCATATCTTAATGTGATCAGTCTTTTCTCTTACTTCTTGAATATATGGAGTACAGTGAAAATTGTTTTAATGTACTTATCTACTGAAGATCCCTAGAGTTATTACCTCTGTGCAGTTTTCCTCGGTCCTATACTCTATCCTGCAAATTTGAGCCACCTTGGACTCAATGGGCTCCTGGTTCTATATGCTCATGCTCACTCTGACTGTGAACTTCGGCCTGGAAACTCACTCCAGGCAGTAACCTGGGACAAATGTGGGGCTTGCTTACTTGTTTCCTCTTCCTCAGAAATCATCATTACTCACTGCTTAATGTCCAACATCCTAAAAACCCCTGTTTTATATAGTTTGTACATTCCCTTAGTGTTTCAAGTGGGAGAGTAAGTCTCATTCCTGTTACTCCATCTTGGCTGGTATTGGAAGTCTTTGTAAGCGTCTTAATTTTTTGCTGTCTTGTAAGATACCGAAGCTGATGAGGGCAGATGATTCATTATGGACATGGTTAAATGCAAGAAGAAAAAAAACAACAACACTGTGCCCTGATAAACAGACATATCCTCAAAGAAAAAGCTTTGATTGTGTATCTAAGCAATGGTAGGTACATGTACTATTTATGTTTTAAGTTAAATTAAAATATTTAATATATCAATATAGCATGTTTGGTTATTTCATCAACTGTTGTTGATTATGTCTGTCAGATGAAAGATTTTAAACTAACATATATCAAGATTTTTTGCAAAGATTATATTTAATTCATATACAAAAGTCTAGCACAGCGACTAGATCAGCGGGTCCCAGCTGCAGTTGCACATTAGCATCCCTTGGAGAACTTTAAAAAGGTCTTTCAATGCCTGAGCCCTACCTCAAACCACTTGAATTATAATCTCTGATGACTAGCCCTGGCATTGGTGCTTTTTAAAAAGGTCCCCAGGGGATTTAGACATACTTTCAGAGTTGAGATTTACAGCCTTACATCTTAATAGGTGCTCAGTGAAGCAGAGTTATTCGTATTTGTATCATTTACACTGGAAAGTAGATTATCATACAGAGAAATAACCTGTTATTGGGCAAGAGTATTGATGGGCTCTAATCCACCATCTGCAATAAGGACATAGTGCGGCATTGGCCAAATCACTTGGCTTTCTTGGGTCTGAGTGTGTAAAGTAGCAAAGCAATAATAATAATTATTCTGCTTACAACTCAAGATGGCTAGGAGAAATAAGAATCTCAGAGCAGAGACTTCTAATTATGCCTCATCTTTTACAGATGATGAAATTGAGGCCAGAGAGGCAATGGATTTGCCCAAGACAATTTATGGCTGGTTAAACAGAAGCAAAAACACAACCGAGATGCTATGGGTTGAGCTATGTTCCCCAAAAGAAGGTGTATTGAAGTCCTAACCCTCACTACTTCAAAATGTGACCTTCTTTGAACAAAATGCTGCAGATGCAATCAGTTAAGATGAAGTTTATGGAGTAGAATTTGCCCTTGATCAAATATGGCTAGTGTCCTTAGAAGAAGAGGGCTGTCTGAGGTCAAGGACACGAAGAGAATGCCCTGTGGCAATAAAGGACTGGAATGGTACATCTATAAGCCAAGATTGCTAGCAAACCACCAGAAGCTAGGAAGAAGCAAGAAAGGCTCTCTAGGCTCCCCTAGAGCCTTAAGAGACAGCATAGCCCTGCCAATACCATGATTTTGGACTTCTAGCCTCCAAAACTGTAAGGCAAGAAATTGTACTTTCAACCACCCAATTTGTGATATTGTGTATCGCATCCCTAGGAAATGAATACACCAGGTTGCTGCCTGAGCATCTTTCCATTATACAGTTGGCTTCTCTAACATTCTATGTGCTTTGTAAATTGCAAATCTTTGAAAATATATGTTATTATTTATATTGTTCTTCAATTTGCTTCTAGAGTACAAACTTTGTTTCCTGTAATTGGTTGTAAGCTTCTTAAGAGTAAGGAATGAATTAATTGAAAACATAGTATGTATTCAGATACTATAAATTGAAATAGGATATAAATAAAGCTCATAGAAAATGTCAAAGTCATCAAAGACCTTCTGGAAGTTGCAAAACTGATTGTTAATGAGACCAAAGTCTCCATATGGCATTTTATTTATGCTCAACATATGGCTATACACTTCAGGAGATTAAATTTCAATGTAATATATAAATATATTATAGGAAACACACTGTGATACATTAGCAGAAAATATCTCAGTTGCTGCTCTACAACTATATATATGTACAAGTTTTTACTCCATTTATGTTGAACTCCAGCGTGGGTTCAAAATCAATCATATATCATCTTCTCCATCAAAGCAAATTTTTGGAAAGATAGCCAACTTAGTCTGGGTTTCCCCAGAAATCGACCTTTAGGCAAGGAGTCAAGGGCAAGTAGTTTACTTGGGAAGTGAACCATTGGTAGGGGAGGAAGGGAGCAACATAGGAAAGGGGAAGGCAGCTAATAAAGGGTACGTTAGCAATGAAATACACTATCAACATGGGCTTAATGATCCTGGGAAATTCTGGAACCCAGTTTAACAGCCTGAGAGAGGTGAACCTTCCTTCCAGGGTTCAGGTACCTAGGGTATGTACATGTATACAACCACTCCCAGCAGTCATTAATTGAGAGCTGCTAAAGGGGTATGGGTATTAATTCTCTGAAACTTCTTGCTTCGAGTATGGGTAGGGTAGTGTAAGAAGGATCAAGGAAGACCCTCAAGCCAAGACATAGATATTAGCAGTTAAAGGAGGTCCAGCGGGTTTTACAGTGGTAAGCCCGAGGAGGTGGTGCAGTGAAAAGAAAGTGTTGGGCACAACAGCACAGAAGTTGAGAGCAAGATCGTTAAGAATCAGAAACCCTTAGGGAATCAAGAACAAAAATAAATGATTGGGACCTCATCAAGATTAAAAGCTTCTGCACAGCAAAGGAAACAACCCACAAAACTAATAGGCAACCAACGGAATGGGAAAATATAGTTGCAAATGACATATCAGATAAAGGGTTAATATCCAGAATCTATAAGGAACTCACCAAACTACACGCCTGAAAAACAAACAACCCAGTGAAGAAATGGGCAGAAGATATGAACAGACACTTCTCCAAAGAGGACATCCAGATGGCCAACAGACACATGAAACGATGCTCAGCATCGCTCCTCACCAGGGAAATACAAATCAAAACCACACTGAGATACCACCTCACGCCAGTAAGAGTGGCTAAAATGAGCCAATCAGAGAACTCTAGATGCTGGCGAGGATGTGGAGAAACCGGCACCCTCCTACACTGTCGGTGGGAATGTAAACGGGTGCAGCCCCTCTGGAAAACAGTGTGGAGGTTCCTCAAAAAATGAACAATAGAACTCCCCTATGACCCAGCAATAGCACTGCTAGGAATTTACCCAAGGGATACAGAAATGCTAATGCATAGGAGCACAAGTGCCCCAGTGTTCATAGCAGCACTCTCCACAATAGCTAAAACATGGAAAGAGCCTAAGTGTCCATCAACAGATAAATGGATCAAGAAGATGTGGTTTATCTATACCATGGAATACTACATGGCAATGAGAAACAATGAAATCTGGCCATGTGTAGCAACATGGATGGACCTTGAGAGTGTTAAGCTGAGCGAAATTAAGTCAGGCAGAGAAGGACAAATATCATATGTTTGCACGTATAGGAGGATTAGGAGGAACTTAACAGGGGACCAATGGGGAGAAGAAGGGGGGAAATGGTGGGGAAAGGGAGAGAGGCAAACCATGAGAGACTCTTGAATGCTGACAAAAACTGAGGACTGATGGATGCGGGGGGGTGGGGGGAGGAGGGATGGGCATGGAGGAGGACACTTGTGGGGATGAGCACTGAGTGTTATGTGGAAACTAATTTGACAATAAACTATTGGTTAAAAAAAAAAAAAAAAAGAATCAGAAACCCTTGATTCAAGCCCTAGTGACAACCGTGAACAATAGTTTGCTTACACTGGGTAAGTAACTAAACTTCTCTAAAGCTTCTTTTCTCTCTACATAGAATAAAGACAACAGTAATACTGACCTCAGGATACTCCAAGCATTACATGATTCACTGTAAGTAAAGTTTTGTTTCAATGCCTGGCGCAATCTATGAGTGATGAATGCCAGCCACCATTATAATAATTTCTTTTATTACTATACTTAAAATGGTTAATTTTTTTAAAGCTTATTTATTCATTTTGAGAGACGGGGGTAAGGGGCACAGAGAGAGGGAGAGAGAAAATCCCAAGCAGGCTCCACGTTATTTTCCTGTTGTGGGGTCAGATCTCACTCTCACAACAGTGAGATCATGATGTGAGCCGAAAACCAAGAGTCAGACGCTCAACTAACTGAGCCACCCAGGAGTCCCCCAAATTGTGAATTTTTTATGATGCATGTTATTCACATTAGGAGGTAAGGGTACACAATACGGGAAGGTCCTCACTAGAGCATCTTTATTCTGGGGTTCAATTCAAATATTACCGAATGTGCTACACAAAAGTTTTCACTGTATAGAAATAATATACTGTTTTGTTCTTAATAGCTAAGACACTCTTTCCAAAAATCTGAATCTGTATAATCTACGTATAATCAAATCAGCTTAACTAAAATATAAGTAGCTCTACTCCAAGGCAAACTATCTTAGAGATTAAAACTTGGGGCGCCTGGGTGGCTTAGTCGGTTGAGCGTCCGACTTTCGCTTAGGTCATGATCTCGCGGTTCGTGGGTTCGAGCCCCGTGTCGGGCTCTGTGCTGACTGCCAGCTCAGAGCCTGGAGCCTGTTTCAGTCTGACTCCCTCTCTCTCACCCTCCCCTGCTCACGCTGTCTCTCTCTCTCTCTCTCTCTCCTAGAAATAAATAAAACATTAAAAAAAAAATTTAAAACTTAACTTTTTTTAATCCAAGAAAAAGAATCACTTCTTAGGGAAAAACTATGTAAACCTTGACTATCGGTGCCAGAGAAATACACCAAAGGGTAACAAAAATGAAATGAAATAGAAACATAAAATCTGGATAAAATTACAATTCTGAGCTTTGGTTCTCAGTCTAAGGTGATTCTTTTCTTCCCACCTCCCCAGAGGACATCTGGCAGTGTCTGGAGACATACCTTATTGTCAGAATTGGGGAGGGGCTTGTAGTATGCTACTGGCATCTAGTAGGTCAGAGATGCCTCCAAACACCCCACAATACAAACAGCCCCCCTCAACTAGGACTGTGCCTACACTGAAGAACCCTGATTTACAGTTAATATTACAATGCCATAAACCACTGGAGTCTCTAAACAATAAATACTTCTGATATGCAAGTGCTTTTTTTTAATCATAAAATGCTGTATATTTTAAAAATGTTAAATAAAGGCTTCCTATGACAAGAAGCACTCATCAAGAAGCCTTGAACCCTGAGTAGCTCTCCCTACCATAAATTTGTTGTGTTTCAACCTGCCAGATGAAAGCAATTTCAACAAGCCATCAACAAAGCCAGGTAATTAAAATGTTGGTATAGACCTGACCTTGGTTAATTCACCCCAACTTGTAATAGCTAAAATGATGGCAAAGAAGAGCCCAGGGATTCTCAGGCCAAGGCTATGGCACATGGGGCTAAAATTTTCATTTTCTAATTATTTTAAGCGAAATGACGGTTTACTACAACAACATGCATTGCCGTTTTGTTTTCATTAGCAAACCCTCTGGGAACTTTAACACAACAAGTACAAGCTAAACCTGATTACTTGGTTTATAGAACACAGAGAACATTATCAAAGAGCTAATGACAATGTCTATTCACTTAGAACTCTGAGCAACCTGCCGACTTTTAATCAAGTTTTAAAGGTACAAGAACAAAATAAAAACTGAGAACGAATGTTTTTCCTCCGAACTATTGGAACGTAAAGAGGCTTGTCGACGATTGTTCAAATAACATCAGAACTGAGATTAGAACATGTAAGCAGAGAAGCAAACACATTTTCAGCAAGGCAATTTTTTTCCTAACTGACAAATTCCACCAAACTCCACAAGAAACTGTGATCCAAATCCATTTTTTCTACTAAAATTGCTTTGTTACAGCACAGTTGTAGCAAAACTAAAGAGCTCAAAACACATTTTCTTCTCTAAACAAGCTAAATAAGATAAGATCCAAGCATGTAAGCACACTGAGTTTTCAATTTACTAAATATATGTTAATGCATGCTAATAATAAACTCTTAAATAACAGTACTAAAACCCTTTTCATTTCCCTGATGTTTCTATTCATTATACTATAGCTGGAATTATTCCAATCTTAAGGTTTGGAAGTTTAGCATACCGAAACCCAAAATGAAATCAACAGACTCAAGTCAGAGAAGAATCACTAAAAGCATATATCAATTCATACAAAATGCAAATAGCAGTAAGAAGCAAAGTGTTATTCTGAAATCAGGATTCAAAACCTATGAAACTGGAAATTTTCCCCCATTACCTGGACAACTCTGACTCGAGCACCTAATATTGTACCGAGTTATGATTTAGCATCTGTGCTGTAAGAACTCAGCACATCAAGGCCCATAAACAACAATGAAAAGAGATACGCAGAAAGTTTATGATTCTACCATAGCAAAGGGGTGAATTATAATTTTTCTAAATTTCTTTCTCCTTCACTTCTCTTCTTCCCCAAAGACAACATCCACGCATTTGACCGGAACAGCTTTCAGTGAACTTTATGTTAACTTTCCTACTGCAGGAAAAATTCACATCCAAATCTGTTTCATTCTCCTTTGTCTTCGACATTAATCCTTAATTGGGGAAGTGAAAAAATGCTTCTTTAAAATAATCTTATTTACAATAAGATCACACTGCAATCTTATTACAGTAAGAGAAGTAATGATAAAAGTTGTGCTAATACCTTCAAGAAATCCCCATCACAAATACATATGCCAAAAAACACGAAGCATATGAGTTCACGCATCTTCAGCTTTTCAAAAAGAGCTTAACTAGACTGAACAAAATCATCAAATTGATAATAAGACAATAATCACCACAGGGTCAAGTCTATTAACAATTTCCAAAGGATGGACTACCTTAAACACTTCATTCACTCAGTGATCTGAATGCCAAGTTATAGCATGTTTGGGGGAAAGATATTATAGGGAAAAAGCAATTTGAGAAATAATAGGATTATTTTTATGTGGAGGCAGACATAGCTCTTTAAACATCAGACTACGAAAACACTTTTTCATTCAACGCTGAAGAGTCTAGATGGAGCATGAACAATACCATACACACTCTGCTACAAGTCATGTCATTATCCAGGACAGGAGCTCTTCCATTTAGTCCTCTGAGCTCCTATCATGACTCAGGCTTTGGGGGAGGAGCTGAGGTTCCCCAAATGAAATTGACAACTCAAAGAGCTCCCAAGATTCTCAGTCATGTGGGAGCAGATCCAGGTAGATGGATAAGAATGAATGAGTGTGGTCATGATGGATGATGGGCATATGAGCAGGCTACTTGGGGAGTATTGTGGATGTGGCTGGGACACAAATCCTAGGTGAGTGGTGCTTGGGTGGCACCTCCAGACACCACCCAGTTCAACACTACGTGACACCGTTTCCCATTGATTCACACTAAGGAAGGAGGAAGTGGCTCTCCAAAGTAAAATCAAGATGGTGGTACAGGAAGGTGGGATTGATTCTAGGCAGGCAAAATCAGCAGCTGTCCAGGAAGCCAGAATGATTTATTCATGTAGAATATGTAGGGCAGAACCTTACAGACAAAGGGATAGCACATTATAATGAACTTTGCTTTTGCAACAGCAGCACTGGGGCCACTTTGCACTGACATGCAGGTGGACAGCCAGCACCAGCACCTCAAAACCAGCAGAAGTCAGCAGTGACTATGAGCATTGGTCATTAACATTGTATTCCTCCACTGGCCGACTGTTCTGTCACATGAAGGACCAAAGGCACTGCTGGACCCTCTAATGATGAATTGCTCAAAGCAGCCAGGAGGAGGGAAAAAAAAACGGGGGAAAAAAAGTATCAGCTCACAACTGAAACTGCCTCTGTTGCTTGATCCCCACAACAAACTCCTTTCTCTTTAATCCAAGAACACAATGAGCTCCCCAGGTATTCTTGTGTTCCTCTGGAAAGCTGAAAGATACAGTCTTTTCATAAGCTCAGATCATTCAACTGATGTGGATCTTGAAAATTTTATAGATTAATCCCAAAGAACACACTGTGTTTTGCCATATTCATGTCAGATCTGTAAGTCATAGCCCGCGGTTGATATGTATGACTAACACAGGCAAAGACAGGATGGAAAATGAATTTCTCAGAAAGAAAGATACCAGCTGCTTGGAACTGTAATTAGTAAAGCCTCTAATTAACTGACACTCTAAAAATAGAAGAAATCAGATACAATATATATCCTCTGACAATCATAAAAATCACGGCTCATTTATTAATGTAACAAGGCCTCCACACCCCATTGATTTCCTGTGATTTTTATCAGAATCTGCTTTCAAGCAAAACAAAAGTGCAGATAACCATTTCTAATTCTTCTCCCATCTCTTCCAACAGATTGAGACTTCCCTGAAGGTAGGAATTGTGTCTCATGCATCTTTGTATCCCCAGAATATGTCTGACATCCATGAAAAAGGAAGGAGAAGAGCAAGGGCAAAGTCACCAGAAGAGGCAAGAAGAGCAAGGGGATGACAGAGCTAAAGAGTGTTATCGCTGTACCTGCCATACCACCTACTACGGTTTCTACATAATCACTTAGCAAACGTTTGTGGAGCTGTTTCCTGGTGGACTCGAGTCCTGTGACTGATCGGCATACGGTCTCCTTTGATATTTTTTTTGTTGGCCTGCAATGTCACTTTTGATCATTTTATCAATTCACCATCCTTTCATCAGCCAAAGCAGAACAGAAGGAGGCCTACTCTCACCCTGTTATTTTGGCACAGACTGCTGCACAAGTGAATTCTGGTTTTGTTTTGAATTTTCTTCTTGAGGTCATTGCAAAAAATGCTCCTTGTTTCTTCCTCCCTGAAGGCTCTTAAGTCAAGGCAGGTTTCAGCAATATCACTAGCCCAGTAAGGGCTCTTGGATAAAAGAGCTGTCTGCCCAAGCTCCTCAATTGATCAGAGCTTTCAGACATGAAAGAGTAAACCAATTCCTAGTCAGCAAAGTTGCACTACAGAAAAAAGCAAATAAAACCATCAAATGGATGACATACAAGCCTTGAATCCAAAATTAAAGAATATGAGGAAACAAGGTACTTATTCAATTAGGATGAGCCCAATATTCTCTTTACAGCCAGAAACCAACCAATTAAGCAAATAGCAAATAACAAGCATTCAATTCCTGATATTTATATAGCAAATGATATGGTCTTCATTCTAATGTCTCCGCTTAAAGTTTCTGGCTTAATTCTTCAAATGTATTGAATGAGAATCATTATTTTTTTTTAACTCTGTCAACTCATTCAAGGTCATTTTCTTCCACTGAATCAGATATTTGTACTTTCACTGAGATGTGTACTTTGGCCAGTTATGATATTTAAAAGGAGACATGGCATTTGTAGTGTCTACTAATAGATTTACACCATTCAGTTCTAGCTGACACAACAGAGTGACATAAATAAAATCTATTTCCATTTTAATGCAAAACAATACAGCTGATGTCTTTTTGCCATATTCTACCCTTCATGCTATGTAATCCAAATTGCTATTCAAATAATTGCACAGTTAATGCCATTATATTCTCCTGATTAATCAACAACTTTCTAAAAACTTATGTAAGAAGTTTTAAGTACAGCTGTAAAGAGACCACAGGCATATGTGATGAAAATTTATTTTTTAATCCTTTACTTGGATTGTTTCTAAGTAGGATAGATACACACATTAAGGCATCATACTCCATAAAGTGTTTCCTAGGTATAAATTGGGTTTTTTAGTATTAAAAATAGCATCTTCTGCTTAGAATATTTTAGTTAATGGGCTTAAATTGTTCTAGGTTATGTCTGATGGTGGACATGAGGAAGGGTCAGGAGGAGGGAATATTAGCTTCTCAAAATTCCTATAACTTCCCAGGAACGGGTTTTACACTGGAAAAATCTGATTTCCATTACATCATTAATTAGATTAAATGTACAAAACTTGAGGACATGGTCTGGTGACCATTTTTTAAATCACAGGATGATCTGGGTTTTTTTCATCCATTTTAAAAATACTTGCAGAAATAGGTTTGCCATTAAGAATTCAAAAGGGGAGGGGCGCCTGGGTGGCTTAGTCGGTTAAGCGTCCGACTTTCGCTTAGGTCATGATCTCGCGGTTCGTGGGTTCGAGCCCCGCGTCGGGCTCTGTGCTGACTGCCAGCTCAGAGCCTGGAGCCTGTTTCAGTCTGTGACTCCCTCTCTCTCTGACCCTCCCCCTGCTCACGCTGTCTCTCTCTCTCTCTCTCCTAGAAATAAATAAAAAAAAAAACATTTAAAAAAAAAAGAATTCAAAAGGGGAGATTTTATGACAAAAAATAAATATCATGAACTTGTTCATGATTAAAAATATTGAAAATGGTGTTATGTTAGCCAGGCACTAATTAATGCATTCACAAACTTGTTTACTCATTCATTCATTAATTCATCCATCCAGTATTTATTGAATATATTCTATGCCCAGACCTTACATAAATAAGGAGGCATGGCCTTTTTCCTCCTTTTCTCTGTCCTCTTTTTCTTGCTCTAAACAAGCATTTATTAAGCATCTTCTACGGCAAAAAACTACAGCAAGACCTATGGTGGATATGATGGTAAGACACACACCCCTTACTCTGATTTCTCAAACAGCTAGGGGAAATGCTATATAATCAGCTTTTACATGAGGAGCATTAGCGAAAGGTGCTGTAAAAGCAGAGATCTGTAACTCAGTAGAAGAGGAGATTTATGTGTCTGACAATGGAACATTGAGCTTGACCAGGAAAAAATGAGAGGGCTTTCAGTAGCAAAGAACATTCCATGTGAAGGATTATATTTGTAAGGGCTTGGAAGTGCAGGCTGTACATGTTCAGGGAATGATTCTGTTGAGCAATATCCTAATCAATGCTTTTTCCACGTGGACTTCCTTTTTGCTCTGGCCCTTCCGCTTTGCAGGCCCTGAGGTGTGACACTGCCAGCAGTCGAGGTATATAGTATGGAAATGGAGAACAAAGATGCTAAATTCTTGGTGTTTTAGTCCCAAAGCCACAGTCTAGGTGGCACACAGGTAGTGTCTGACTCAGTCAGTCTCTGCAGAAAGTCATCTCATCCTATGTTATGCTCCTTCAGAGCGCACCCACCACCTAAGAACATTTCATTGTTTACTGTCTGTCTACCTCCACACTACCTAAAACAGAAGCTCCGTGGGACTGGTGTGCTTGTCTTCCCTGTCACTTCCGTCCGTCCATTCATGTGCTCATTTTATCAACTAAAATTAATTGAGCCGCAACTACAAGAATGAACCTATACTAAGAATTAGAAGTATAAAGATGAATGAGACAGCATCCCTGCTTTTAAAGAGTATGTTGTTCACAAAGGTGGGTGTTTGATGATCTATTCTTCTGTAACAATCTACTCCAAAACATAATGGCTTGGTACAATTTACTATTATTATGTTTCATAATTCTACTGATCAAGAATCAGGACAGACCTGGGGCACCTGGGTGGCTCCATTGGTTAAGCATCGACTTTGGCCCAGGTCATGATCTCACGGTTTGTGAGGTTGAGCCCCGCATCGGGCTCTGTGCTGACAGCTCAGAGCCTGGAGCCTGCTTCTGGTTCTGTGTCTCCTACTTTCTCTGCCCTTCCACTGATCGCCTCTGTCTCTCTAACTCTCTCAAAAATAAACATTAAAAAAATGTTTAATTAAAGAAATAGAGATAGGACAGACTATAGCACAAATAAGGTCATTTCTCCTCCATGAAGTCTGGGGTCTGAGCTAAAATGGTTTACGCAGCCAGGGTCTGGAACAACTGCTGAGGATTGACTGGGCAGCTTTCCCTGTCCACATGGCCTTTCCATTTGTAGGGCTTGGGCTTCTTTACAGCAAGGAGGCCTCAGGGTACTTGGATCTCTAACACTGGCCCAGAGTCCCTGGAGGTCAAAATGGAACCTGCCAATCCTTTTAAAGTTGAGACCAGAAGAGCCGCAGCATCATTTCCATCACACTCCACTTGTCCACAAAGTCACAGTCCAAGCTGGAGGAAAAGGGAAAGAGACCTATCTCTCAATGGGAAAAGTGTCAAAGAATTTGCAGCATCTTTAACCACCACTGCGAGCCAAGCCTAATCGCCAATCACTGTGTCAAGAGGTAAAATACACAGCACCAAGAAGGCAGCAGGCAACGGTTGTCTGACAGACCTGATTTTGAGGCCTGATTCCACTGTGTCCTAGGTATGTGACACTGGTAGATGACTTAGCCACGGAGAATTTTCGTTTTCTCATCTGGAAAAGGGGGCTAATACTTACACCCAGCTTCCCAGATGATTTTTAAGAATTAAATGAGATTTCATTCACACACATACACACATGCACTTGCAGACACACCCATACAAACCCACAGAGGGGTATGCACGCACACAGAGCACACACCTGGCCCAGACACAGGGACACAGCAAACACTCAGGGAAGGTTAGTTGCTATTCTCACTAACAATGGTACAATTAAATAACGCTGACTATTTCATGTTTCCATAATTTTATATTCCATATTTTCAAATACGCGCTTTTAAAGTAATCACAAAGATGACAGAAAACAGTAGAAATTCTTTTTGAGCCAAAAAAATCCAACTGAGTTACCAGCAGCTCAAGAAAGAGAGGTTGAAGGTTAACTAGAAAATAAAAAAAAAAACATAAGAGGCAATGAAATAATTACTAGTCTACATCCCGGGGTCCTAGAAGAAATAAAATAGATCTAAGCAGGCAGTAGCATTATAAGCAAAATATTATTTCCCATATCACTTTATATTCCGCAGAGATTCCAAGCCAATTCTTTTAGAGATAAAAAAAGAAAAATCTGGCACAATTAGATGGTAGTTGTGGGTTTGTGACCAGAGTATAAACTGTTAAGACCAAAGAGAAGTCTGGTGAATCAGATAAATGACTCTTAAAAATCACTTTCAAGGTTTACAGGGAATCAGAACATAATAACCTGGATGGAAGTCCTTCACTAACCCCAAGTCAGGACAATGGGTGAAACAAAGAGAAGGTACAGAAGAAAAGGCTCCATTCAATTTATAAGTATATCTGTTCCCACAATAAACACATAAGTGACTCAAAGAGTGATAAAGTATAGGCCCTTCATTTTACAATTTTACTCACTTAAAAATTTGTATCACCAAAAATCTAAAGAAATCACTACCAAGTGGCTGAATTCTGATTCTTAGACTGAATGGTGTATCTGGGCAAATAGGTTGATCAGTTATCTAGTATGCACTCTAATGGAAATTATAATAAATTAGTATCACAAAATTCTTACTTTATGAAAAATACTCTGACTTTCCCGAGTCCCTAAGAGTTATCATCAACCAAATTCTTAAGAGAGGATGCAAAGCTCCAGGGACTCTTTCCTGCTGGAGAATGAGCCCAGCAATGAGAATGCTGCTCTGCCCACAGCGTTATCGTTAATGGGAAGCTGCAAAGAGAACGGTTTTCACAACCAAGAAAACTTGTTCTGTTCTTCTCAGGTTTAGATGTGAAATTAAAAAAGCAAACCTGTTCAGACCAAATCATGTGGGCAACAGGCCAAGAAAAGTGAGGATTCCAAAAAAATGGATAAATTCCTAGAAACATATAACCTCCTAAAACTGAATCTGGAAGAAACAGAAAATTGGAACAGCAATGAAACTGATTCAGAAATTAATTAACTAATTAGTTAATTAATTAAAAAAGAAACTACGTCCCAACAAACAAAAGTCCAGGAGCAGATGACTTTGCAGGTGAATTCTATCCAACATTTAAAGAAGAGCTAATACTTGTTTTTATCAAACTATTCCAAAGAGTAGAAGAGGAGGGAAAGCTTCAAAATTCATTCTCTGAAGCTAGCAATATCCTAATACTAAAACCAGATACATAAACTGCAAAAAAAGAAAACTATAAGCCAGTAACTCTGATGAACATAGATGCAAATATCAACAAATATCCACAAAACATTAGCAAAACAAATCCAACAATACATATAAAGAATCATTTTCCACAATGAGGCACCTGGGTGGTTCAGTCAGTTAAGCATATGACTCTTGCTTTTGGCTCAGGTCATGATCTTGTAGTTCATGAGACTGAACCTCTTGCTGGGTTTGCACAGAGCACAGAGCCTGCTTGGGATTCTCTTTCTCCCTCTCTCTCTCTGCCCCTCCCCTTCTCTCCAAATAAATAAATAAACTTCAAAACAAGCATTTACCTGATCAAGCAGAATTTATTCCCAAGATTCAAGAGTGGTTCAATATTCACAAATCAATCAAGGTGATTGACTGATACATCACACCAACAAGAGAAAGGATTAAAAGCCATATGGTCATTTCAACAGACGTAGAAAAGCATTTGACAAAGTATAACATCCATTCAAGACATAACCCTCAGCAAAGGAGGTTTAGAGGGAACACACCTCAACATAATAAAGCTCCTATATTAAAAAGCCACAGCTGGCGCCTGGGTGGCTTAGTCGGTTAAGCGTCCGACTTTCGCTTAGGTCATGATATCGCGGTTCGTGGGTTCGAGCCCCGCGTCGGGCTCTGTGCTGACTGCCAGCTCGGAGCCTGGAGCCTGTTTCAGTCTGTGACTCCCTCTCTCTCTGACCCTCCCCTGCTCACGCTGTCTCTCTCTCTCTCCTAGAAATAAATAAAAATATTTTAAAAACAAAAAGTCACAGCTAATATCATACTCAATGGGGAAAAACTGAGAGCTTTTTCCCTAAGGTCGAGAATAAGACAAAGATGTCCACTCTCCCCACTTTTATTCAACACAGTACTGGAAGTCCCTGCCTTAGCAATCAGACAACAACAACAACAACAACTAAAAGACATCCAAATTCATAAGAAAGAAGTAAAATATTCACTATTTGCAAATGAGGTGATATTCTTAAAGACTCCATCAGAAACTCCTAGAAATCATAAATGAATTCAGTAAGGTCATAGAATACAAAATCAATGTACAGAAATCTGTTGCATTTCTATATCCTAATAACAAAGTAGCAGAAAGGGAAATTAAGAAAACCATCCCATTTACAACTACATCAAAAAGTATAAGATACTGAGGAGTAAACCTAACCAAAGCAGTGAAAGACCTATACTCTGAAAACTGTAAAACACTGATGAAAGAATCTGAAGGCCACTCAAACAAATGGAAAGATATTCTATGCTCAGGATCGGAAGAACAAATATTGTTAAAATATCTATGCTACCCAAAGCAAGCTACATACTTAATAGTAATCCCTATCAAAATACCAATAGCATTTTTCACAGAACTAGTATATATAATCCTAAAATTTGTACGGAACCACAACAAATCCCAAATATCGAAAGCAATCTTGAAAAGGAAGAACAGAACTGGAGATATCACAATCTCATATTTCAAGATTTACTACAAAGCTGTAGTAATCAAAACAGTATGGTACTGGCAGAAAAACAGACACATAAATCAATGGGACAGAAAGCCCAGAAATAAACCATGAATATTTGATCAATTAATCTTCAACAAAGGAGGAAAGAGTATGAAATGGGGAAAAGTCTGTTCAACAAATGGTTTTGGGAAAATTGGACAGCTACGTGCAAAAAAAAAAAAAAAATGAAATTGGACCAGTCTATTACACCATACACAAAAAATAAACTCAGAATGGATTAATGACCTAAATGTCAAATGTGAAACCATAAAAATCCTAGTAGAGAACACAGGCATTAATTTCTCTGACACTGGTCACACCAACATTTTTCTAGATAGGTCTCCTGAAGCAAGGGAAGCAAAAGCAAAAATAAACTGTTAGCACTACATCAAATTAAAAAGCTTCTGCACAGCAAAAATAAAAATTAAAAAAATAATAATCAACAAAACTCAAAGACAACCCACCTACCGAATGGGAGAAGATATTTGCAGACCAACTGGATAAAGGGTTAGTATCCAAAATATAGAAAGAATTTATACAACTCAACACACACACACACACACACACACACACACACACACCAAATAATCCAATTAAATGGATTTTTTTTTAATGGCAGAAGACATTTCACCAAAAAAGACACACAGATGGCAAAAATATATGTGCAAAGGTGCTCAACACCAATAATCATTAGGGAGATACAAATCAAAATGACAGTGAGTTATTACCCCACACCTGCCAGACTGGCTAAAATCAAATACACAGAAAACAACAAGTGTGCACTGTTAGTGGGAGTGCAAACTGGTTCAAAACATTAAAAATAGAATTACCATATGATCCAGTAATCCCACTATTGGATATGATCCCAAAGAATACGAAAACACTAATTTGAAAAGATACATGTGGCTTTGTGCAGTGGTAGTATCAAAGCCAATGAGGTTTATCCGAGCTGCAATTATTCCTAATTGAAAGATGCAAAGGCCCCATGTTTATTGCAGCATTCACAATAGTAAATTGTGGAAGCAGTCCAAGTGTCCATCATAGACAAATGAATATACAAGAAGTGGTACATATATTCAATGGAATATAACTCATCCATTAAAAAGAATGACATCTTGCCATTTCTAACAACGTGGATACGGCTAAAGAACAGTAACAGTATAATACTAAGTAAAATAAGTCAGAGAAAGACAAATACCATATGATTTCACTCATATGGAGAATTAAGAAACAAAACAAATGAACAAATAAAAAAAGAGACAAACCAAGAAACAGACACATAACTACGGAGAACAAACTGATGGTTACAAGAAAGAAGAGGGGAAGGATGGTTGAAACAGTTAAAGGGGATTAAGAGTACACTTATCATGATAAGCACTGAATAATGTATAGAATTATTGAATTACTATACGTATACCTGAAACTAATATAATACTGAATGTTAACTACACTGGAATTAAAATAAGAAAGGGGCACCTGGGTGGCTCAGTTGGTTAAGCTCAGGTCATGAGTCATGGGTTTGAGCCCTGCACCAGGCTCTGTGCTGATAGCTCGGAGCTTGGGGCCCGCTATGGATTTGGTGTCTCCCTGTCTCTCTGTGTTTCTCTTACCTGCACACTCTCGGTCTCTCTCAAAAAAATAAATATTAATTTTTTAAATGAGAAAAAAATATTACAAAAAATTAAAAGGAAAAGTGAGGATTCCAAATAGGAGAACATCCAAGATAAGAGGGAGACAGCAATGCTCTGAAGAGTCAGCACAATTCATACAGGTGTCTTTCCTGGTCCTCTACGAACCCTAGGTTTGCACAAAACCTGGGTTTGCAGATAATGAATTAGCTTTGCCAGGGACTCTGAGCATCCACTGTCTGGGAGGCTGTATGAAACACAAAGAGTTATCTGATGTCTTCCTCGAAGTCTCTCACCTTATTACCACTATGACTGCATCCATGAAATATTCCTGAGTTCAATTTTTCAGTGGGAAGTTAAGTGGGGTGGAGATGTTACATATTTATGGAGAAAGAAGTTATAATAAAATTGTTCATGGTTATGGCCTTATTTGGGCAAATGAAATGTAAGGGAAGATAATGTGTAAAGCCAGGTATGGGCCTTACAACTCTACCCTTTAAATCCTCTTCAAAATTCATTGAGAAGAAGGCACATACCCCACACCTTTCTACTCTAATTATCAAATCCCTCAATCACAAAGACAGTGTGGAAAGCAGCAGAATGTGCAATTTGTGGATTAAAATTTGGTAACAGTTTTAAGACTAAGAAATGACTGTATCAAGCACTTCATACATATTATCTCATTGAAGTCGACCCAAGTTAGTACATTTTATTTATTTTTTTAACTTCTTTAAATGTCTATTTATTTTTGAGAGACAGAGACAGAGCACGAGCAGGGGAGGAGCACAGAGAGAGGGAGACAGAATGCATAGCAGGCTCCAGGCTCCTAGCTGTCAGCACAGAGCCTGACGCGGGGCTTGAACTCACAAACTCCAAGATCATGACCTGAGCCAAAGTTGGATGCTTAACCGAGGGAGCCACCGAAGTGCCCTAGTACGTTTTAAAGATAAGATGATGGAGGGGTGCTTGGGTCGGCCTCTGTGCTGAAAGCTCAGACTGGAGCCTGCTTTGGGTTCTGTGTCTCCCTCTCTCTCTGCCCCTCCCCCACTCATGCTCTGTCTCTCTCTCCTTCAAAAATAAACATTAAAAGAATTTTTTAATTAAAAAAATAAAGATAAGATGACAGAATCACAGAAAGGTGAAATAACTAAGGTCACCTAGTCATCAAGTAGCATGGATTCGAGGACACAGCTTTAACCATTCCTATAATACTCTCCAAAGTCATCGAACTGCTCTTTATGATGTTGATTTTAATTGAGCAGGTGAACTCAGGTGGGTCACTGCCTTTTACCTCCTTATGCTCTGTTCCACTGCCAGCACCAACAATGTGAGGATGGCAGCACCAAGCTTCCCCCCATTCCGTTTCGGTAAGAAACCATTAAGAAGGAAGATGACAGGGGCGCCTAGGTGGCTTAGTCGGTTAAGTGTCCGACTTTCACTTAGGTCATTATCTCACGGTTCGTGGGTTCGAGCCCCGTGTCAGGCTCAGAGCCTGGAGCCTGTTTCCAATTCTGTGTCTCCCTCTCTCTCTGACCCTCCCCTGCTCATGCTGTCTCTCTCTCTTTCCTAGAAATAAATAAAACATTAAAAATTTAAAAAAAAAGGGCGCCTGGGTGGCTTAGTCGGTTAAGCGTCCGACTTTCGCTTGGGTCATGATCTCGCGGTTCGTGGGTTCGAGCCCGCGTCGGGCTCTGTGCTGACTGCCAGCTCAGAGCCTGGAGCCTGTTTCAGTCTGTGACTCCCTCTCTCTCTGACCCTCCCCTGCTCACACTGTCTCTCTCTCTCCTAGAAATAAATAAAAAACATTAAAAAAAATTTAAAATAAAAAAGAAGGAAGATGACAACGCTCTAAGGTTATTGCCTTCTTTCTTTTACATTTACTATAGAATCTACTCTTTCCCTCCGTCATTGTAAGAAGGCTTCTATTAATGAATGATGCCTCTTTCCAGGATCCTTGAGTCACAACTTTTTTCTAATATGTTATAAACAGCCTTGTTTATAAAAATAAAACCACATACGAAGTCTTAGCAACACCCTCTGGCAATTAACAAACTTGCTGAAGATTAGTTTTTATGCACTAAGTGTGGGAAGAACCTAATTAAGGAAGATGGAGAATTTACAAAGAAGAAGGGAAATATAGGACAACATATTGTTGTTTAAAAAAAAATACAAGATTCTAGAAATCCAGAAAAGTGGGAAGCGGCTGCCATAACCAGTGGAAGGGGCAGGGCTATGTCCAAAGAAGGAATGTGAAATCAGGGGGAGCACAAACTCAAGCTCAACACACGAGGCCTTCATGAGCTTTGTTTTTTAATTCATAATATTGACATTTATTCTAAATTGAAGAGGAAATGAATTTTGAGTTTCATAATACCAGCCCTACTATAAATTATTCATACCACTGTAAGAATAATTGGTTGTGTTTGTTCTACGTGTAACGCTCCATAAATCAAGGATTTGGGGACATAACAGAAACTCACTTCAAGTTAGCTTGAGTCAAACTATGTATGTGGGAGAAGAGATGAGGGTGCAGGATTTATTAGAAGGGTATGCATGTGTCTAGCAGAGACTAATTCAAGGGAAGAAATGTTTTTGTGCTTTGTGAGAAACTAGGACAAAGAAATAGTAAGCCACTGAGAGTCACAGGTATAGGTGAGCCTTGGGGTTACATTATGCCCTAGCTGTAGCACCCTCAGTCAGTATCTCACTTCTTAATTCTGAGCTCCTCATTTATGATAAAGAGAGTCAGACTGTCTTACCTTGAGTCAGAAGTCATCTCTCCTGTTCTATTTTGGTCTTGCCCTTGGTAGAAGGAATGGGTCACATAGTTCACTGACTCCTACCACTTGTCTTAGCTTGGACTGTCACCAAAAAGTACAACAGACTAGGTGGATTAAAGAACATGCTTCACAGTTCCAGGGACTGAAAGTCTGAGATGAGGGTACAAACATGGTTGAGTTCGAGGGGCGCCTGGGTGGCTTAGTTGGTTAAGCGTCCGACTTTCGCTTGGGTCATGATCTCGTGCTTTGTGGGTTCGAGCCCCGCATCAGGCTCTGTGCTGACTGCCAGCTCAGAGCCTGGAGCCTGTTTCAGTCTGTGACTCCCTCTCTCTCTGACCCTCCCCTGCTCACGCTGTCTCTCTCTCTCTCCTAGAAATAAATAAAACATTAAAAATAAAATAAAATAAAAATAAAACAAACAAACATGGTTGAGTTCTGGCGACAGCTTCCTTCCTGCCTTGCAGTCGGTCACCTTATCTCTGTATGCTCACATGGCCTCTCCTCAGTGTATATATAGAGATCCACCTCACTCTCTTCCCCTAAAGGCCATTAATCCCATCATGAGGGTAGAAGTTAGAAGTAATCTAACCCTAATTACCTTCAAAAGGTCCCATCTCCAAATACCAGGATACTGGGGGTTAGGGCTTGAACATGTATGATTTGGGGTGGGGGAGCTCACAAACATTCAGTCCATACATAACACTTGTGTATATAAATTTAAGACGTCAATGCACACACTTGGGAAAGACCAACGATTTTAAAATTGAGGATTCTGTCTGCTGACAGACTCAACAAACATACTCCTAATTCAATGCCTGATTTGGAAAATACAAATCTTCTGTAACCTCAGTGGGAATATCTTGCTGTATAAGTGCTCTTCTAGTATTTAAAGATATGAATTTTCCCTAAAACATTCCCCTTAGACCAATGCCAACAATATTATCTAATGAAAGAAACAGTTGCCCGGTGCAAAACTGAAGGAAAAATTGTCTATGCCCAACACAGTTAGGGGCAATTTGCTATTTTCCCAATGGAAATTTCCTATTTGTTTTTCAAGGTCAATTATGAGCATACGTGTTTTTTACCTTAAGTGTGGACATTCTAACATAATCCTCACATAAGATATAATATCTGTACAAACATGTCTCTTCTACCAGACTCGTTCTTGAGGAAAGAAGATGATTACTTGAAAACTGGAGGAAGCAATAAGGACACAGCTTTCAAGGTGACTGCAAAGAACAAGGACTCTGGGAAACTGGGAGCTTCTATGGAGAGTTTATAAATTTGGAGTCAGTTTGGTGAAAAGATTCATATAACTAATCAGACATCATTACAATCAAAGTGTTAGCAGAAGATAAATGGTGTCCTGATATTCATAATTAATCATTTTTACAGAAGAACAGGCAAATAGTTTGGAGATTTCTATTTTGTTTTTGTTTTACTTTTATACCTCCCAGAAAGCTGAATTGATGACAAACATAATTAGACACTTCTACACATTAATTGGATGACTTTCTTTGATACTGTGCTAATTTTATTAAAATTCCATGCGTCAGTGTCCATGATTACACAGTTGCTTATCTGAACGATATTAGCCAGCACCACTAGATAGCAACAAGCATCCTTTGAAAACAAGCATCTTTGTTGTAGTTGGTCATAGTTTGGCTAATAAGAAAAAACAATTTCAAACAAGTTGAAGCAAAACTAAGTAATTCTCTTGCTCATACAACAAAGTGGCCAAAATGGAAGCCTAGATCCAGAGGTTCAAAAATTATCTTCAGGCATCCTTCTCTCTTTCTTCACTTGTGTTTCTTCTCTTCCCTCGATTTTGGCTTCATTTTCAAGCCTACTCTTTCAAAAAGACAAAGGACATTTCTCCCAGCAGCCCACTTTCATGATGATAAAGTCAGGGAGGTCTTTCCAACAGCATTTCACAAACCTCAAAAGGGTTCCTGTTGGTCTTGGTTGGACCATGCCTCACTCCATTGTCAGAAAAATCAATGTGTCTAGAAGGATGTGCTATCTGACAGGCCAACCCTGGGGGAAGGAGTGAGACAGAAATCATGCAACCACCTCTGGGTTTTCTTTCTTCCCCCAGGCATTTGGGGAAGAAAGGCTAGTCACATATTCCCAAATCATATAGACTAAACATGACTATTAAAAACTGACAAAGAGATAGTTCTCTCACAGGACGTATGGAATGAAAAAAAAAAAAAATCACACTTGCTGAAGCTGGAAACTTTCAGAAGTGACACACTATGAAAAAAATATTTGCAATACATCTGACTGGCAAATGATTGATATCCCTAATAAATAAAGAGCTTATAAAATTTTAAAAAGTATGGAACCATCAACATAGAAAAATGAGCAGAGATATGAAAAGAGAATTCATGAAAGAACAAATACAAATGGATTTTAAGCATTTCAAAAGACGTTCAACCTTGCTCATAAGAGATATGTGAATTACAACCACATAAGATGTATCTCACCTATCAAATTGGAAAAAATCCACAAGTTTGAAAAGGATATTGGCAAAGTAGTGAGGAAACAGACACTGGCATGTACACACATGCAATATATGTACATACACATGTGTGTGTATTTAAATGTATCTATTAGGGTAAAGAGCAAAATAATGGAGCGGACAAGTATGGGTGTTTTCTAGATTTGACTTTTGAATCATGTGAATGTTCTACCATTGTTTTTAATTACAAAACATAATCTTGAAATAGAAAGCTATTTTGATTCTAAAGTTTATATAGAAAGGCAAAAGATCCAATTGTAACACAATACTGAAGAAGAACAAAGTTGGAAGACCGACGCTACCCAACTTCAAGACTTACTTAAAGCTGCCATAACCAAGACAGCACATACTGACACACAAATCAATAGAACATAATTGAAAGCCCAGAAATAGACATGCACAAATATAGCCAAGGGATCTTTGACAAAAGAACAAAGGACAAAGACAGCCTTTTCAACAAAAGGTGCTAAAACAACTGGATGTTAATATACAAAACTCCACATCTACACTCAGACCTCCCACTTTTCACAGAGTTAACTCAAAATGTATCATATACCTAAACATAAAATTCAATAATAAAAAAATTTTTTGGAAGAAAACATCGGAGAAATTCTATGTGATCTTAGGTTTGGCAGAGTTTTTAGATACAATACCCAAAGCACAGTCTATGAAAGAAATGATGGATAACTTAGACTTTATAGTAGTTAAAATCTACTCTCTGAAGGACATTGTTTTAAAAAATCAGAGAATAGTTCAAAAGCTTGGAGAAAATATTTGCAAACTATATATGTGATAAATAAACGGTGATAAAGTTTGAATTGTTGAAGCACAGGGAATTTTTACCTTGGTGAAACTCTTTTGTATGATACTATGATGGTGGATACATTAATCAAAACCCACAAAACTTTACAGCACAGAGAGTGAAGCTTAATGTTTGTAAATTTCCAAAAGGCAGTGAGCAAGTAGGGGGATCCCAGGAAACAATGTATTCTGTGATAAGAGAATCTAATTGTATTACAAATACAACTAGGGAGAGGGGCACTGCGGGGGAGGGGGAAAGTGCTGACTCAAGGGCAAAGGAACTGCACATAACACACTGTACTCTAGTTGATAAAGTTGTTTCCCAAGAGACTGTGGGTTAATTCTGATACAGCTACACATGTATACTAGAATAGAACAATTAAGTAAGTGGATGGTGGATGTTAGAAGCCAAGTTTCTCACTGTTACAGCAGAAATTTACAGACAAGCAAGGGGTAAAAGGTACGGTATCCATTAGGGAACAGAATTGGAGACACCAGTATAAATTCATGTTTAGATTACTATGGGTGCAGATGGTTACACGAAGAAATATTGAGTTACATGTATACACAGGTTAGATGCACACATATATATTTCTATGATCACTTAGCTGAGATCTAAAAGAAACAGCATCTGAGTAACAATGAGCACACCTAACACCCAGATTGTGGTTTTTAATACTATTCTCCAATAAAAGGAACCAGAGCTCTGGAGGAATGGCTACCGCACACCTGGGGCAGGAAAAATGAGCCTAAAGAATCATGTAGCAATGGGCACCCAAGTGGCTCAGTCAGTTAAGCATCTAACTCTCGAGTTCAGCTCAGGTCATGATCTCACAGTTCATGGGTTTGAGTTCCATGTGCTCTGTGCTGATTCTCTCTCTCTCTCTTCCCCCCTCCCAATACTGGTGCACCCACTCTCTCTAAATAAATAAATAAACTTAAAAAAAAAAAGACAACTTGCATCTTGGTATCATTGTAAAAACAGTCTAGATTCTATGCATCCCTTGGAAATGTCTCAGAAACCCCGTCATGTGACCCTTTGAGAATTGCTGCTCTAGAATGAATGGCCCATTTACAAGATCTACAGAGGAACATGTTAAATGACACCTGAGGGAGACTGTCAGCAAAATACGGAATACGTGCAACTACAGGATGAAAAGTGAGATAAAATAATGTGACACTCAGAACTTGGTTCAAAATAATCCTATGGGGGCACCTGGGTGGCTCAGTAGGTTAAGCGTCTGACTTCGGCTCAGATCACGATCTCGCAGTTCGTGGGCTCGAGCCCTGCCTCAGGCTCTGTGCTGACAGCTCAGAGCCTGGAGCCTGTTTTAGATCCTGTGTTTCCCTCTCTCTCTGCCCCTCCCCAGCTCATGCTCTGTCTCTCTCTGTCTCAAAAATAAATGTTTAAAACATTCTAAAAAATAATAATCCGATGAAATGGAGGAGAGAAGGTGAGGGGGAGCCAAGGTCAAGCCTGAAGATCACAAATCTCACCGCACTATTTCCCCTAATTTTTGGTGTTTCTATTTTTTCATAAAAGAAAAATAAGAAATAGAGGGCATCTCCAGATATGACCACTGGAACCTGGTGCTCCGTGGGCCAATTGCCTTTTTGAAGTCTCCAAATGCAATTCTAAATGAGAGCTGAGACCATTCAACAACCCACAAAACAGCCACTAAGTCAGAAATGACAATTCAAGGAGACATAAGAGGGTTTTTGCTGATTTCTACATCAGGAAAGCAGGCTGAATTATGTTCCCTGAGCCTTTGTTCTGATGGTTTTTATGACAACAAACATTCTAGGCATTTCTGCTCTGCGCTACAGCCCAGGAGGTGTGACCTGTGAGGGGCTGTAAGGATGGAGGGGACATGGAGAGAAGCAGGACCACGAATGCCATGACTAGGTGTCTCCTTGTGTCAACTGTGGGAAGCCCTGGATTATGAGAACATTTTACGATGCCCCTACCAAATCAAAAATTATATATTTAAAATTTTACGGAATGAAAACTACCACAATGTTTTAATCAAGTGACAGATTAGAAAACAGTATTAAAATATATATAATCAATGGTTAATATTCATCCTATGGAATGCATTTATCATCACAGTAAGTGCTATGGACTGAACCATGTCTCCCCTAAATTCATATATTGAAGGACTAATACAATGTGACTATATGCAGAGACAGGGCCTATAAAGAGGTAATAAAAGTTACATGAGGTCTTAAAGGTGGGGTCTTGATCGGGCAGAATTAGTGTCCTTATAAGAAGAGACACCCGAGAACTCCCTCTCTATGTGCACTCAAAAAAGGCCAAGTGACTATCTGTAAGCCTGCAAGACAGGTCTCACCATAAATCAAACCCTGCTGCACCTTGATCTGGCTTCCAGTCTCCAGAACTGTGAGAGGTAAATTCCTGTGGTTCTAACCGCAAGTACAGGATTTTGTTATGGCCGCCTGAGCAGGCTAACACGCTAAGAAACACTATGCAGCAATTAAAATACAGCCGGGATATATCACTAAAGAAAAAAACAGCACATCACAGATGATATGTTAAGTATGATCCCATTTATGTAAAGGGATAACAGAAAGGAAACAAAACAACTATATAGGTGTTCACACGTGTCTTACACAGGTCTGGATGATTCTGGGAGCAGTCAATGAGTACCCTCTCCCCAAAGTCCTTTTTGTGCTGTAACCCCACTTCTGGGACTCCCATCACTTGTTAAGGTAAAGATGTGACTGCAGAACTACAGAGAGAAAAAGACAGCCAACTCCTGACATTTCCATTTATAAAAGCTGAGATCTGTGTACCCAACACTTGCAACACCATTTTTTTGTTTGTTTCTCTCCTAGAAGATGTGGGTGGGTGGAATACCTCCCCCTGGGTAGTAGAAGAAGAGGAGACACGTACTTCTGGTCCCTCCCCCAAGGTCAGCTTCAAGGACATGGGAGGAATAGAACCCTCTGCTATATACAGGGTTTGAGATCAGAGACACCTGCTGCCTGCTTTCCCTCTAAACTGGGGCAAGCGCTTCCAAAGGGGGTGTGCACTCTCTCAAAGAAAGATGCCGGGATGCTTGTATGGGAAAGCAGTGTGTGAGAGGGAAAGGTAGCCCCACTTCGCTCCCCATATCTCGAACAACTGTTCCTCATGAACACAGAAGAAAGTCTATACGCTTGAAGGGCTCTTATACAGATGAGAAGGTAGTGATATACACAGTACAGCCAAGGACCCAATGGGACGGCCAGCAGCCTACTGGGAGCCGAGGAAACCAGGAAGCAGGGAGGATGATCCATGCCTCAGAAAATTCTAAGGTGAACACACCCCATAGAGTCCAGCTGTGTTTTCACTCCAGAAACCACGATTCTCCTTAAATTCCCAGCATTTAGATAAGCCATGGGGAAAAAAGGACAAGCACAGGCAAACGGAACTCTCAGGACTTAAACTTGTAAGAAGAGTTTTACTAGGAATGACTAGAATCCTCTTAGGTAAAATGGGAGATCAAAATAGTAACTCTAAAGAAAAAGAGTGTGTGTGTTGTGTGTGTGTGTGTGTGTGTGTGTGTGTATAAACACGTAAATGGCAAGAAACTGTGGTTCTCTGGGGGTCAGAATAGAACTTGGGAAACACGTGAAGGAAGAGAATCTCACTTTTTAGGTTTTTTTTTAATGCTTATTTATTTCTGAGAGGGAGCAAGACAGAGCATGAGTAGAGGAGGGACAGAGAGAGAGGGAGACACAGAATCCAAAGCAGGTCCAGGCTCTGAGCTGCCAGCACAGAGCCCGATGCGGGGCTGGAACTCACGAACTGTGAGATCACGACCTGAGCCGAAGTCGGACGCTTAACCGACCAAGCCACCCAGGAGCCCCAAGAATCTCACGTTTCATTCTGTACTTCTAGAAATTATTTCTGTTTTTCACATTGAGCACATGTTACTTTTGTGATATAGGTTTTTGGTCTGTAAGAAACAATGATGAAAGCCAAAGGTTCTCACAAACAGTTCCATGGACAATCGGTGGGGCATCTGCCCTAGTTCATTCACCATGTGACATTGGCTTTCATCATAAACGTGGTGTCAGACATGAGGAACAGGGAGGCCTGGGCGACTTTTCACGTCCCAAAGAAGAAAAGGTGTAACTGTGTAAAAACATTAAAGAATTGTCAAAAGTACCTGGCAAGAGCTATCTGGGGTATATAACATGTCACAGCACTGCCTTTTCTGCAATCATCTACAGACTAATTTTTCGTGAAAACAGAAAATACAGTAAAAACCCCAGAGGGCCACTGTACGGCCACATCTACAAAGACCATCTCCTAAACGGCAGCGTCATCTCTATCCCCACCACCAAATGAGTCATATTTCAATCATCATATGCTTTTTATCCTTTTTATTTAATTTTTAATAAATGTTTATTCACTTTTGAGAGAAAGAGACAGATCATGAGCAGGGGAGGGGCAGAGAGAGGGGAACAGAGGACCCAAATCCAGCTCTGTGCTGACAGCAATGCACCCGATGCGGGGCTCAAATTTACAAACCATGAGATCATGACCTGAGCTGAAGTCAGAGGCTCAACCGACTCAGTCACCCAGGCACCTCTCTTTTTTTTTAAGCAACATATACTGACAACTGTACTTCTAGAAAGTCCATAAACCTGTGACTATTCATTACTCTAAATTCTGTGTTTGCATGAAGTACAGACCTCAGAAACATGCATTTCAAATCACCAAACGTTTGTTGAACACAATGTTTGTGCAGTCTCTTGGTGCCAGAGGTACAGAGATGACTATGACCCAGCTCCTACCACAGGGTATTTACACTCTTTGAGGAGAAACAAATACATAAACAGCTAATAATCATATAAGGCAAAATAAAGCAAGAGTCACTCACAATTACAAGAAAGTAGCAGGCAGGAATGGTCCATGGGATGGGTATTTATTTCTACAAGGGTGTTTGGGCCGGCTGTCACAGAACCGTAAGGGTGTAGCAGGCAGAGACGAGGCAAGGTCAGTCAAGACTACGAGAACAGCATGAACAAAAGTGACAAAGCATGAAAGAAAGGCTTCGGTCCTTCCACATCTCAGCACCAGGTTGCTGAGAAAATGCATTCTCTAGACTGTTCATTGAAACTATTAATCATGTACATTCCATATTCACCTTCCTCCTATAGCCAGAGGCCAAGTAGGTAGACCTAGCCTAAAATTATTAGAAAGAGAAAGTAGCGTAGGAATGCGCTCAGCACATGGGGGCTCCCTGAAAGGTAGAAGTACTCATCCACCATGCAGAGGCAACGTGGGAGGCTCTTAACCATGGCTCTGTGAGACTCACTGTGGTTTCCCCAGTGAACCTGAAAAGTGCTGCAACATAGCAAGTAACAAGGCTGGAGCTTGCAAAATGAGCAGGTAGACATTTTCCCCCTTGGTTAAAAATTCTTCAAATTGGGCTCCAGCTGAACATAAATCATAATTTCAAGTAGCCAGCTGTGATGCATTTAGAACAATTCTTTTGATGTCTTCATCTGTTGGGGTCCATCAAAGCTTATGGAGTAGCAGCGCCCTCTATTGGAAAGGAGGTCTCCTGAATGTCCAGAAACCTCTCCAATCTGCAAATAAAAGGGGGAGCTGCTCCATGGATTTCATCAAACCATTCATTGGTGAAGAGATTTTCACATCCATTGTATCTGATGTTACAAATACAAAGTCTGTTTTTTTCTACAGAAATAAGTATTGCATAATGGTTATTTCTTCATATTAATTCTTCAATTTTAGCTGAGTACCTTGCGACATTCTTAAAAACTGATATACATGCTCATTGATAATACTCCATGACATGTGTACATGATTCCTACAAAGTACTAAAAGAGAAAACTAGGTACTGTAAGCATAAAAAATAGTCTCACTGAAATGTTCAGGGGCACCTGGGTGGCTCAGTCAGTTGAGCATCTGATGCTTGATTTCAGCTCAGGTCATGATCCCAGGGTCATGGGAATGGGCCCTGAGTGTTGAGCCTGCTTAAGATTCTCATTCTCATTCTCTCTCTCTCTCACTCTCTCTCCCCCCACCCCTCCCACATGCTCTCTCCCTCTCTCTTATTAAAAAAATTAATAAAATAAAATATCCCCCTTCCCCACTCATACTCCGTCTCTCTCTCTCAACAATAAATAAATAATATTTTTTTAATCTACAGTTTGTGGGGCACCTGGGTGGCTTAGTCGTTGGGTGTCCACTCAGTTAATGATCTCACAGCTTTTGAGTCTGCGCCCCGTGTCAGGCTCTAAGCTAACAGCTCAGAGCCTGGAGCCTGTTTCGGATTCTGCGTCTTTGTTTCCTCCTGCCCTTTGCCTGCTAGCTAGCTTTCTCTCTCCCTCTTTCTCCCTCTCCCTCCCTCCCTCCCTCCCTCTCTCTCTCTCATAAATAAACATTAGAAAAATATTCTAAAAATAGGGGTGCCTGCTTGGCTCAGTCAGTTAAGTGACCGACTTTGGCTCAGGTCATGATCTCACAGTTCGTGGGCTCGAGCCCCACGTCGGGCTCTGTGCTGACAGCTCAAAGCCTGGAGCCTGCTTCAGATTCTGTGTCCCCCTCTCTCTCTGACCCTCCCTTGCTTATGCTGTCTCTGTCTTTCTCTCTCTCTCTCAGAAATAAACAAAATATTAAAATTAAAAAAAACACACAAAGAGTAGTGAACAAAACCAGAATGTTTAAAAAAAAGAAAAATATTTAAAAAAAATAAAAATCTGCAGTTCGATATACACCAAAATATCAGTTACTATTTTGTTTCATTCACCTATTTAACAATATTTTTCACAAGTCTGTTAGTTTTCAACATGTGATTTACAAAGTAAATATGGCATTGTCATGATCTCACATAAGGGGAGAATAAGAAGCCAGGCAACACTTATGAAACAATGTGACCAGTACTACAGTGTTAGTACATGTGGGTACAGAGCAGAGCCCATAATTTAATCTCAAGATAGGTGTTCAGATACAGAAAGGTGGTAAGGTTTGGGGTGTATTCTGAAGACTAGGTAGGAATCAACCATGCAGGAGACCAGAGAAAACAGTTTCCCAGAAATAGGTAAGAGGAGGTACAAAGGCATAGAGACATAAAAATGATTGGGGTATTAAGGGAACACCAGGTTCATAAATATTACAGAGATACAGGGTATACCATATGGGGAATGTTGAGAGGTAAGGCTTGGAGTGGGGGGTGGATCTCAAATCTTAGGAGCTGAAAGGATATTATAGGTCAACGGCGTCTCATTTCCAGAACACTTTCAGGAACCCAACACTGACCACCCCACAGGGCTATCCTGGCTCTCATTTTGCACCCTGTGGTCTCTCAGTATAAGCCTAAAGCCCCTCTCACTTGTGGAACTAAAATCAATTCAACTTTTTTGAGATGAAACACAAAGTACTGAAAAACTGGCTATATATTAAGTTTTCATGAATAAATATAATCAGAACTGAGCTGAGGTGGAGCTAGAATATCCAAGGTTAATACAGCCCCCTTTGCAGCATCTGTGAGCTACAATAAATAACCAAGTCTCTGAATTTATTCTGACTCTAAAGAAGACACTTCCAACAGCAGGGACCTTCGTGGCTTTTGTAAACGCCACAAGACTTCTGTGTGCAACTGGAAAGCAACAGCTCTCTTTAACCCCCAAGATCACTGCCTAAAGCTCCTTGTGTACTTCCCTCGAGAAGCTCTGTTCTCCTCATCAGGCTGAGCACTGCTGATATCCACTCTCCCCACAGACTCTGTGGAAGCAATTACTAAGTGCAGTCATGATTCTACTGATCAGGCGAGTTTGCAGTACAAGGAAACAAAATCAACCATGTTAATTTCAGCTGAGCAAGTGGGGCGGGGCGGGGGGAACACTGGTACTTGCCAAATAGAGAAATTGTTGCTCCTCAGAGAAAGCAATTCAATTTGGAAGCTCTAATTGTAAGCTGAAATTAAAAATAATGGAAGGCACAAAGCAACCGCATACAAAAGTCCAGGTAATGTCAGTGAAAAAAGACAGCATCCTTCAAAAAGCAAATGCACTTCTCAACTTGCTTTCGCCTATAAATCTGACAATGCTTTCTACATTTGCCACTATTTAATCAGCAAGAGGTTAAAGCAGGCAATGCAATTAAACTTGGGAGTGAAAGAGAGGCAGAACTCCCTTTCATATTGTGTACACCATACAAGATGCAACTTACTAGGAGGGGTAGTAAGGGGGAAAGAAGAGGTACCGACATCAAGAAGAGGCAATCAATAGGAACAAAAATCAAAGCTACAAGAGCGAGTGAAAGCGTAAGTCTTTATAAGAGCACAAGAGGCAGTTCATCTCAGTGGCTTAAGAGCTTAAGACCCAGGCTTGAGAATTAGACCTGAAGTCAAATACCAGCTCTACCATTTCTAGCTGACTGACCTCAGGTAAATTATTTAAGCACCAAAAGTTTCAATTTCCCCACCTGCACCACCATATAGACTTATTCAAAGACTAAATCAGGTATGACGAACATATGGCCTTCAAAGAGGGTCTCACATGTAACAAGCATTCAGTGAGTGTAAGCTTGAAAAGGGAATGCCTGGCATACATCAAAGAAGCAATAATTGTTTGCTGGGTAAAGTTGTAAAGAAGCGAGAAGAAAAACTGAATTCTTTGTGTTTGAAAAAAAGAATGGCTGATAACACCATGGGAACGTGGTAATCGCAGACTGAAGTAATGACATGGCACCAAAGAAAGTCACAGTACTACCCTACTTTCACAAGAGTTACACCATTAGAATGACCCCATTTTAATTTAATGCCAATAATGTCTGAATTTGTTGATGGATTATACAGTATTTATCTCCTAATCAATGGTTTTTTTAGAGAGGGAGAAGTTTTTAAAAACTAAATAATCAGTGCAGTTTTAATTGTGTACCAGTAACACCTCGATGAAGTTATTTTTTTTAAAAAAAAGACTCTTGTTTTTTTTTAATCTATCACAGACTTGGGGCCAAAGAAGTTATAATGATTTTGATCAAGGTGCTATTATCAGAATAGCTAAGGGCACTGGGTAAGTTCATTGGCTCTAGTTATGGAGTGAATTAGGTCCCCACTCCTGCCAAAATTCGTAACATTGAAGCCTTAAACCCCAATGTGACTGTATTTAGAAACTGGGCCTTTAAGAAGGTAATTAAGATTAAACGAGGTCATAGCAGTGGCACACCCCCCCCCCCATAGGGTTGGTGTCCTTGTAAGAAGAGGAAGAGAGACAGAGAGTGCACACACACACAGAAAAGGCCACATAGTGAGGACATAGGGAGAAGGTAGACATCTGCAAATCAAGGAGAGAGGCCATGGGAGAAACTCACCACTACACCTTGTTCCTGGTTCCTCTCGAACTGTAAGAAAATACAATTCTGTTGTCGCAGTGCCCCCGTCTCTGGCATTTTGTGTTATGACAGCCCTGGCAGATTAATATACTACAATTCCCTGGCAGACAAAAGTGGGTCTAAATTCAGTCTCAACCACTTGCTAATGGAGTGACTCGGGGCGAAATACGAAGCCGCTCTGGGCCTCCGTTCCCTCATCTGTGAATAGAGATGATGTCACTGTCTACTACACATCATTATTTTGGCTATTTGGGGAATTCGGTGAGAGAATGCATTTAAAGATCTTCGCACAATGTCAGGCATGTAGGAAGCCCTTGATAAGTATTAACTTGAATTATGACTTTTGTGATTCTGAATCACTAATACAACTTAAGTTTACAATACAGGGCTTTTCTCATTCAATGATCTACGACTTTTGTATGAAGTTTTACCCCTAAGATTATGTGCCATCCACATTTTTTCCTAAACCAAGACAGTTTTTTTTAAAAAAAGGAAAATGACGATAAATGATAAGGTAAAGAAAATGCTACTTTGGCTTCTAAATCGTCTATTCCATTTCCTCCTTAGTGGCCTCCCAAACAGGCTATGAGGTAGCTTTCCAAAACCAAGTGTCTTTAATTTGCTTATTAGCAGCCTCCTTTGAGGCCCAAGAATGTATGTAGTCTCCTTGCTCTCTTCTTATTTATTATTCCCTGAAGACACATACAGTCATCACTCTCTGTAAAGGAGTTCAATGTGTCTGGGGGAGATCCTCAGTAAAGGCTTTGGGATGAGAAAAGTCTAGTGTAATTTAGGGAAATCAGACATCAGCTATTGATAAGACATTATTAGGGAGAATAATGCCTATAGCCGGTTTCAGGGGGACAAAAAACGCTATTTTAAAACTTCAAACATTTTTTAAAAACTTGACTCCTTTGAACAAAGAGCAATGGGGGCAGCTCTTGCTAGGCTACAGGCTCAGAAGCACATGAATGCCAAAGGGAATGTATTACCTAAATATTTACTGCCAGAGCTAAAGGAAGGATATGGTCATCCACCCCTAGTACCAGAGGACTGTCATCTCCTTTGAACAGTTCAGACAGTTCCTTCACCTCTAAATTACTTTGAAAGAGAAAAGAGTGAGAAATGACTTGAGCATTCCCTTCAAGTGGCATTTCAAAAATCGTGGCCAGGTCCTCCAGCTTTCCACTGGGAAAAAAATGAAAGGCAATTTATACCTACTACAAGAAGAACTTCCTATAGGGAGAGTTCTTTAACACCAGAAGAGGCTGGTGAGGAAAGGATGAGGTGGTGACTGACAAGGGTGAACGGATGTTCATCAGATTCATTTGGGTTAAAGATGATATCAAACATTTTCAATATGCATCTACCCTAGACATTCTCTTGTAGGAAACTCACAAGTATCTTCTTTATGGAGATACTGCTTTGGTTTATTTAAAAAATTTATATGTCAAGCACTTCAGTTCATACTCATTTTCTCATTTAACCTCTACAGCCAATGAGGTAGAACATGATATGTAACAGAAAGAATGGCTACTGAGTCAACTGCTCTGGGTTAAATTCCAGATTTATCTCCACCAGCTAACCATACTCTTCTCACCTAAATGAGAGTAACACACTCCTTGCAGAGCTGTCCATTCCGTATGTAAGTTGCCTGATTTGTACCAGAACCCAATATATAGATAGCTGTCACTACCATTATTTTCAAGACCATAGTGTTGACCTAGAAAGAGGCACAGAGAAATGAAGCAGCCTTCATGAGGTCACAATATCAATAAAGTGATGAATCCAGATATGGCAGAGGTGGCTAAGTGCTAAGTGTCTATTACTCATTAACCAGTCTCTCTTTCTCAGTAACATAACATGTTACTAAAAATTATTCTGAGAGGCAATCTGCCCAGCTAAAAGATAATCCCACATTATTCAGCCTCTCTTTTAGCTACCGACAGCCAGTGAAATGCAAACACAAGGTTCTAGATGGAACACACAGAAAGTCTCCTTAAGAGGACAGATAGTGGGCACAGTGCCTGTCTGGCTTGTAGATGTAATAGCTGAAGGCTCCAAGCTCCCGTGATAGCACGCAAGGGTTCTCTGAGAATGAACACCGTGTACTAGGGACGGTGAAGCTCCAAGACACACGGAACCTGGGTCACTGATGACCTTGATGCTGCCATACAGCCCTGATGTCTCCACATTTGAATTCATTTTATGTGAAAGAATTATCTCTTATTGTTTAAAATAACGTCATCTCTGGATTCTGTTAGGAGCAGCTAAATACAATTCCTACTTGATATATTAGGTCTTTCTGACTCTAAAGCCAGGGAAAGCACATTGGGTAACCCACTAACCCTGCATCCTGGAAATCGATTCCAGGCAAACTGGGATGGTCAGTTATCGAAATAGCATGTTTCCTCCCTGTAGAGTACTATCAAAATCTGTTCTTAAATTTCATCTGACACTTTTTCTCACTGAACAGGAAAATAAATTTTTTGGTTGAATCCAATTCAACAGATACTGCCAGAGCACACCTATATGCAAAATAGGATAAGGGAAAGAAAACAAGGCCCAGTGCTGGCCCCAGGATCCTGTAGTCTGGTTGTATTCATTCATTCATTCATTCATTCATTCATTCACTATTCATGGCTCCTACTATCTAGTTTCATTCACTCATTCATCCATGGATCCTGCACTCTGTTTGCAGTCATATTTATTCATTTGTTCATGGATCCCTATAGTCTAGTTGTATGTATTCATTCATTCAATCAGCCAGTCAGCAAAGATTCTTAAGAGTTCCTTCAACATACCAGGAATGGCAGCAGTAAGAAATGGACATGATTCTTACTCTATGGAGCTTGCACTGTGGTCAAGGGAGAGTAATAAACAAGTGAATAAATGAACAACATAACTTCACTTGAGATTCTTCAGATAAAGGTCACGACACTGAGCAGAAAGGAAAATCTATCTGAAGAGGTGATATCTAGACTGAGAGTTGCATGCTAAGGAAGTCCCACTCATTCATCCCAGAGCACAACAAATGTAGACATGAGCCAGAACGAAATTTGGCTGATTCTAGGATCAGAAAGAAAGCTAACAGAGAGAGGAATGCATGGAGCAAGGGTAGAAATAGTAAGAGAGAAGTCAGAGAGATAGAAGGATCAGATTCTGTCAGATCTGATAGACCATGAGGTAGATTTAGATTTTACTGTAAGTGCAATAAGTAAAATAGGAAGCCATTGGAAGATTCTAAAGCAGAGAAGAAGATCTGTGCTTTAAAAAGATCACTCCAATTGCTAAGTAGAAAATGAATTATGACCCTCAAAGACTGGCCACGAGAAGTTCAGTTGAGAGCCCAATGCTATAATCCAGTTGAGAAACAAAGGTGGCTGCCATGGTGTGGCAGCACCCAACTTGGAGACAGACAGGCAGATTTGGAGTACATTTCAGAGCTATCATCACTTGACTGGCTAATAAATGGTATTTTGCACCAGCAACAGGATTCGCCTTTTCAGTGGACCTTCCATTATCTTTTTTCCCTTTTTTATTTTTTTTGGACATATAGTTGACACACAAGAAGTTACATTAGTTTCAGGTATACAACACAGTGATTCAACTTCTCTGCAAGTCATGCTATGCTCACCACGAGTTATCATTTGTCACCATACTATTATAATAAGACTGACTATATACAGTGCCTCTCAGACCTATGATTGTACATTCCATCACTGGAAGCCTGTACCTCCCACTCCCCTTCCCCCATTGTGTCCATCCTCTGCCCCCATCCCCTCTGGGAACCACTTTTGTTCTCTGTCTTTATGGATCAGCTCAGTGAGCTTCCTACAAAATTCACTATGTTATTTTAAAAAATCAAGTATCCAATCCCCAAAGGCAAGGGAATCAAGAGCAAAAATGAACTATTGGGATCTCATCAAGATAAAAACCTTCTGCATAGCAAAGGAAACAGTCCATAAAACTAATAGGCAACTGACGGAATGAGAAAAGATAGTTGCAAATGACATATCAGATAAAGGGCTAGTATCCAAAATCCATAAGGAACTCACCAAACTCCACAGCCGAAATACAAACAATCCAGTGAAGACATGGGCAGAAGACATGAACAGACACTTCTCCAAAGAGGACATCCAGATGGCCAACAGACACATGAAACGATGCTCAGCCTCCCTCCTCATCCGGGAAATAGAAATCAAAACCACACTGAGATACTACCTCACGCCAGTCAGAGTGACTAAAATGAGCAAATCAGAGGACTCTAGATGCTGGTGAGGATGTGGAGAAACGGGCACCCTCCGACACTGTTGGTGGGAATGTCAACGGGAAAACAGTGTGGAGGTTCCTCAGAAAATTAACACTAGAACTCCCTTATGACTCAGCAATAGCACTGCTAGGAATATACCCAAAGGATACAGGAGTACTGATACATAGGGGCACCTGTACCCCAAAGTTCATAGCAGCACTCTCAACAGTAGCCAAAACACGGAAAGTGTCCATCAACGGACAAACGGATCAAGAAGATGTGGTCTACCTATACAATGGAATACTACCCGGCAATGAGAAAGAATGAAATCTGGCCAGTGAAGCCACATGGATGGGACTTGAGGGTGTTATGCTGAGCGAAATAAGTCAGGCAGAGAAAGACAGACACCATATGTCTGCACATATAGGAGGATTAGGAGGAACTTAATGGAGGACCATGGGGGAGAAGAAGGGGAAAAATAGTGAGGGAGAGGGAAGGAGGCAAACCATGAGAGACTCCTGAATGCCAAGAACAAACTGAGGGCAGATGGGGTGAGGGGGAGGGAAAGGGGGTTGATGGGCATGGAGGAGGGCACTTGTGGGGATGAGCACTGGGTGTTATATGGAAACCAACTTGACAATAAACTATTAAAAAAATAAAAAATCAAGTGTCTGAGAAATAATTTACTTGATTTTCTTGATCTAGTACAGATCCCCCCCCGCCAAGTCAATGTACAAAATAGTCTCCACTGTATGAAGGGGCAATACCTTGCACCTCTCTGACATGTTTGTAGCAACTTTAACATTCTCCTGCTTTTTCCATCATTTCACCTTAGAAGCCTAGCACCATATGCTAATCAAGAACCAGGAGCACACCATCAAATCCAAAGACCCCTTAGACCAAGTAGTTGTTTCACCTTCAAATGTTAATTCTGAATTATTAGAAAACATGACCCACATGGTGGAGCGTGGTATGCCATTTACCCACCAAGCACATGTTCTTGCCCTTCCTCTATTTGTAAGTCTGGAACACCTAGTTTACAGGAGCAAAGAGATGAAGTCACTGTTTAGGAACCTTTCCCCTTGCTGCTTAGCTGCTAATGAATTTTACAAGTTTCCTGAGACTAGAGGAGGTTGGCTTTTCTTTCTCTGCTCCCTCTTACCCTCATTCCCCTCCTGTCCTTTGTCCTTTTCCACAGAAGTGCATTAATCATCATGAGTGGTTGGAAATGGAATCATAAGGATCACAGGATGTCTTTGGTACAACTGGAATCAAACTCTGACATAGGCTCTCACTGATGAAATACACAATTGGTTAGAAAATAGTGAGTTCAGCACTATGCTGAGTACATTATCAATGCTAAGGAAATGAAGGCAGAATTCCTCTTTAAACTGTTTTTCAAAAACTGTCTTTAACCATGTAATGGCCATGCACCTGGACCTTTGCTACCTGTGAGCTGGTTGGTTTCTAATCTGCACAACAAGTTCAGAGAAGGTATCATTCTCTAACTTTTACAGATAAGGAAACTGAGGCTCAATGAAACCAGGCAGTGTACTTTTGCTCTCTCAGGCTCCCCTCCATTCAGCATAACAGAGAAGTGAACATGGGGTCTGAAGACATGGATTCAAGTCTTAATCTAAACTCACAATCTTCAGAAGAGAAATCTTCTCTGAAGAGATTAATTAAATAACCCCATATCCCAGGGCCTCAGCTTCATCGTCCTTATGGGACTTAGAGAGAGAGTAATGCCTGTGAAGGTACTTTATAAACTCTAAATGTTATGACAGACCATTATAAATTTTAAAAACAAAATAAAATTCAAACAAGCAAATGATGATGCATGTATAATAAACAGGATTTATGTTCCCTACAAGCAACTTGCCTGTTAACACCACGTATTTTCTTAAATATTTAATAGTAACAAAGCTTGACTCATGGGAGATTTCATACTGATTAAATCCACCAGTATTGGAAAGCTCTCAACCTCCCATAAAAATGACAATAATCATAACAGTTATTGAGTGTTTAGCCTTTGCAGGACTATGTTTTAAGTATTAACTCATTAATTCTCCAAAATCTCTAGAAGGTATGTGTTACTATAGTCTCCACTTGACAAGTGAAATGTTATGATGTGAATCCAGATGGCCTTACTCCCCTGTCCACATTTAACTATTATACAGGCCCATGGTGCATAGTGAAAATCAGCCTTCAAATAATCCAGACTGTTTTTGTTTTGTTTTTGTTTTTGTTTTTGTTTACAGAAAGGTATCAATCCTTGAACAGGGGACGTCTGTGTCTCTGGTGAATGTTAAAACACTTCCAGGCAAGTTTAGCAGAATGGAAATATTCAAGGTGAATACTCTGGCACGTATCACCGGCTTTCCAGAGCAGCTTAAATCCTTCTAATCTGACTTTTCATCAGTCCTGGTGACTCACAACAGGCTAATGATTTCCTTCCCCGTAAGAGTTTCTCGACTTCAGTCCACCCCAGCTGGTGGTGGTAATCTGGGATTAGAACAGGAACATCAACCATGAATTCTCAGCTGAAGAGTTCTGAAACCCCAGGTGGAAATGGTCAGATACAGGCAAAATGGTAGTAGTGATGCCCTGAGGAACAAGAACCGGGTGGTACTTTCTTTAGCATCCCAAGGCCTGTGTTAACAGCCACTGCTTACATTTTTTAATTTACAGCAAAAGAGTGAATGTGCAGCCAGATAACAGAAAAGATTATGCCTCTCCTGTGGGCACCTTAGACTTTTCTCTAGAACTCTGTGCTAACATCCACTGTACCCCAGAGGAACCACGCCATATGCCATTTAGCTCAGGGGTTGATTCCCTAACTTTGGAAAAAGAGGAGACAGATGGCCAAGCGCTTGGGAGTGATTGCTACTCAGAGTTATTTAGCAGGACATCAATGAGGAAAGACAAAAAACGAGAGGAACTCTCCTCTCTAGAAGTTTTCAGAGGACAACGTGTTTGAGATGTGATCAAGCAACTTTAATATACAGATCAATTAATATTGCTGGGTAATAAGGTAGTTCTATTGTTAACTTTTTGAGGAACCTCCACACGGTTTTCCAGAGGGGCTGCACCCATTTAAATTCCCACCAACAGTGTCGGAGGGTGCCCGTTTCTCCACATCCTCACCAGCATCTAGAGTCCTCTGATTTGCTCATATTAGCCACTCTGACCGGCGTGAGGTGGTATCTCGGTGTGGTTTTGATTTGTATTTCCCTGATGAGCAGGGATGCTGAGCATCGTCTCATGAGTCTGTTGGCCATCTGGATGTCCTCTTTGGAGAAGTGTCTGTTCATGTCTTCTGCCCATGTGTTCACTGTATTGTTTATATTTCGGGTGTGGAGTTTGGTGAGTTCCTTATAGATTTTGGATACTAACCCTTTATCTGATATATCATTTGCAACTATCTTTTCCCATTCTGTCAGATGCCTATTAGTTTTATGGACTGTTTCCTTTGCTGTGCAGAAGCTTTATATCTTGATGAGGTCCCAATAATTCATTTTTGCTCTTGATTCCCTTGCCTTTGGGGATGTGTCAAGTAAGAAATTACTGCAGTGGAGGTCAAGGAGGTTGTTTCCTATATTCTCCTCTAGGGTTTTGATGGTTTCCTGTCTCACATTCAGGTCCTTTATCCATTTTGAGTTTATTTTTGTGTATGGCATGAGAAAATGATCTAGTTTCATTCTTCTGCATGTTGCTGTCCAGTTCTCCCAGCACCATCTGTTACAGAGGCTGTCTTTTTTCCATTGGATACTCTTTCCTCCTCTGTCAAAGACTGGTTGCTAGGAATTTACCTAAGGGATACAGGAGTGCTGATGCATAAGGGCACATGTACCTCAATGTTCATATCAGCACTCTCAACAATAGCCAAAACATGGAAAGAGCCTAAGTGCCCATCAAATGACGAATGGATCAAGAAGATGTGGTTTATCTATACAATGGAATACTACACGGCAATGAGAAAGAATGAAATCTGGCCATGTGTAGCAACATGGATGGACCCTGAGGGTGTTATGCTGAGCTAAGTAAGTCAGGTAGTGAAGGACAGATACCATATGTTTGCACGTATAGGAGGACTAGGAGGAACTTAACAGAGAACCATGGGGGAGAAGAAGGGGAAAAATAGTGGGGGAGAGGGAGGGAGGCAAACCATGAGAGACTCCTGAATGCTGAGAACAAACTGAGGACTGATGGGAGTGGGCAGAAGGGAAGGGGGTTGATAGGCATGGAGGAGGGCACTTGTGGGGATGAGCACTGGGTGTTATATGGAAACCAACTTGACAATAAACTATTTAAAAAATAAATAAATAAATAAATAAATAATAAAAGACCTGAATTACCAAAGAAAGATTAATATTTGGTAAACATCTACTATGTGCCAGTCCACGAACTAGATGCTTTCCTACATATTTTATGCAATGCTTATAAGGACAAATAAAAATATCAATGTGCATTCATGTTACAGAGACAATACTAAAACATAATGGATAAAATCCTGCAGTTGAGCAAAAACATTTTAGAATTCTGCATCCATCTCTCACTCAGTGCTAGGGATTATCCAGACAACTGCCTATAGATTTTTTTTCTTTGTTCCATTATTTAATCTAGTTCAGGATTTCTCAAACCTCAACGTGCAAAATAATCATTGTCCAGGGTTATAGACACCAAATCTTATTTACTGTGCTTCATGGTCAATTTCAGGACATTTCAAGGTTATTTTCAGGGCCTATGTGTAAACTTCAGCAGGTTGAAACCAGCACCGTGAGAGGGCAAGGAGGGGCTCATATTCACCTGTTCCTTTCTGTTCCGCGGATTCAGCTGGGATGATGAGGTACCTTTTTGCAAGTCACTTGTCCAGAGAGGAGCTACTTTAGAAGCTGACTCTATAAATTTTAATAGTTAGAAATAAGTCCACTGTTCCTTTATTTTATACCTCTCCCTCTTCACTAGAATGTGAGCTTCATTTAACCATTTCTGTATTGCCAGCATCTTATTCAGTGGTTGGAACACAATAGAGTCCCAGTAAAGGATGGTTAATACATAAGACATTTAAGTTAAATTTGGAAAACTTAGCCAACATCTAATGATACTATACATAGATATATATATATAGAGAGAGAGAGAGAGAGATATCAGGCATGTAGTAATCATCATATAGTTCTCACAAAGTCCCTAAAATATAGCCATTGCCATTACTATTTTAGCCCCATTTCCAGCTGAAGAACAAAATGTATTTAAATATGCTTATTTTGCATATTTAATTAATATTAATATATTTAATAGTATTTTCTCTGAAATAATGTCTTTTCTCTGAAACAGTAAACAATAAACACTGTTCCTTGTCATTACACATTCTTTTGCATTATAACTTTTTAAATATTCTACAAAATAAATACCCTATCATCTGAAAGTTTTGTTCTAATGTCTTAAAGCATTCTCCTATGGATGGACATTTAGACTCTAATTGTCACTGTTAAAAATAACTTCCAATGACTCTTAGTATCTAAGCCCTTGCCTTAATCCCTGATTATTAACTTAGAACAGAGTCCAAGATGTGGGGGGAAAAAAACCAGGTCAAAGAGAATGAGCTTCTAAAGACTCAGGACACATAATCTGTTTTCTGAAAATTTATCTTTTATGTGTTTTCTGCTTAAAATTAATAGGTTTAGATTTCAGGTGTGTGCTGGGTTATATACTCAATTTGTTGTACTTCCTTTTCTGACTTTTGCTTCAGAATGACATTTCTATTACTATCCCTACCATTACTATTAAAAGCCATGATGGAGTACTCATGTGGGGCTGGGCTCAGCGATTTGCAGGCACTATCCCATTTAAGCTTTACAACAAGCCTCGGGGGCCCAGGTGGATGTTAATCCCATTTTGTCCATGACGCACAAATGTTAAGAATAAAGCTAGGAACCGAAGCTTTGGTCTGTTCATCGTCAAGGCTGTGATCTTGACCACTCAACCAGCACCTGGTTTTAACAAAGGAAACTTTTAACAAAGGAAACTCACAAGGAATGGTCACTTGCCATATAAATAAATACTAAGGCTGCTATAACTCTTTTATCTGTATGGCAGTTTACAGGACACAAAGCACATCCACATGTGTTATTTTAACTGACGACTAAATCACTCCTATATATTGAAGACTAGACCTTTATTTCCATTATGCCTATCTATGATAGGCTAAAGAGCCAAACTCAAAAGAAACAAAAGCAAAGTAGGATTTCTCAGAGTCTATGGCAAAACTGTCACACAGAGAGAACGAGAAAAACACTTAGGAGGTTTGACTACCGCTTGACCTTTCAAAGACCAGTGCTGGGAAATACATAAAGGAGCTCTGGCCCCTGAATATGACCCAGGAACTGCAAACCCAACCGATGCTGCTCATTCTCATAGCCACAGCGCTTGGACATTCTAGCCTTGCTCCAAATAGCAGCCAAATCCATGCAATCAGAGATCTAAGTGAAATCAATGTAGGCTACAGTTGTAGGACCATGAATCTACATTTTAAAATTACAGTTCAGGTAAGGGAAAGGCTTAAACTGTCTTCATCAGTTACTTCAACTCTGGAGAGCGACATTCCTGAGCAAAATGTTGAAGTCATGAGAGTATCACTGGCACATTTCTATCTTCCCTTTCAAAAGTCTTCTCCCTATTTCCCATGGAGACTGAGATCTTTGTGCTTTTCATGGACAGAATCCAGATCCGCAGACGTTTCTCTCCACAGACCCTCAAGAAGAAGTAGCACATGGTGGCTAAAAATGTGGACTCTCAGGCAGAATTCCTGGGTTCAAATCCTGGCTCTGCCACTAGTGAGCTGTGTGCCTTTAAGGAAATAAGGTCTCTTTGCCTCAGCATCCTCATCTAGAAATGAGGATTTTAATAGTATAGATGTTGTAGGATTGTTGTGATTAAGCGATTTAACACATGGAAATGCACATGGTAAGTGCCGTGTGAAGGGTTTCATTGCTTATTATTCTCTCTTGCCAACAGTCCCTTCTTACATGACACATCCCTACTCCTCCGCTGTCAAGTGAAAGAATGGCTGATATAATTAAATCCTTCTGAACTCGTAATAACCAACTGAGTTGGCATATTACCCCCTGTGTTGTTTGCAGATGGGGAGAAAACTGGTGAATACTGAAAAGCTGAAATACAATGAAATTAAACTCTCAAGATAAAATTTCAGGTGTATATACATATAAATGGAGATACATGTGATTGACAGAAAAGAAAGGGAAGAAAAGGAAGGAAGGAAAACAGGAGGGAGGGAGGGAAGGATATTAAGAGAATAGATCTTTAAGGTCTCTTGAAGCACAGGGGCACCTGGGTGGCTTAGTCGGTTGAGCGTCCGACTTTCACTTAGGTCATGATCTCGCGGTTCGTGGGTTCGAGCCCCGCGTCCGGCTCTGTGCTGACTACCGGCTCAGAGCCTGGAGCCTGTTTCGGAGTCTGTGACTCCCTCTCTCTCTGACTCTCCCCTGCTCACGCTGTCTCTCTTTCTCTCTCCTAGAAATAAATAAAAAAACATTTTAAAAAAATTAAAAAATAAATAAATAAAGGTCCCTTGAAGCACAAATGGGACTCTAAAAAATTCACGTTATAAGGAACTTTGAAAATCTATAGTCCTTTCATCCCTTTTACATGTGAAAAAGCTGAGGGTGCCTGACTGGCTCAGTCAGTAGAACATGCGACTCTTGATCTCAGGGTCATATGTTCAAGTCCCACATTGGGAGTGGAGCCTATATTAAATGAATTAAATGAATAAAGTATACAATGTGGAAAACCTGAACCCAAGAGGGATGGAGTTACTATCCCCAAAGACACAGCATGCTGTGATTATAACCCAGCTTCATGACTCTCAGTCAGATTCCCTTTCTACTACATTATGTTATTCTCATGTCTATTAACAATTTACAGAATATTCTTGAGAAACTGCATAAATATGGCATCTACAAAAAGAAAATCCACTATCTCCAAAAAAAAAATATGCTAGAAGTGCTATAAAGGCAGCTCTGATCTTGTTAACTCCCCTCCTTAAAGACCTTCATTCCCAAAGAAGTGTGAAGTTCCCAAGCACGTCCCCCTCTGCTTCTCTATCACTGTTCCCGCCTTGTCCCTCTCTCTTGAAGATGTTCAACCTACTGCGAACTCCACCCATCCCTTCCAATTCCCCTCCTCATCTTTTTTGCCACAACCTGCCTCTTGCCTCTTCCTTTCTTCTTGGAATACCCTCTTCCCAACCCCAAATTCTTCCTACTGCACTCTCATTAACGCTTTGAGATAACCTCTGCTCCACGCCACCCCCACCCCAACCTCACAAAAGTAATTACCTTGCTTTTGTATATAAAAATGAAATGTACTTTCTCTCTGGTTAGAGAATTTTCTTATGATCCCTTACGTTGCTGTGTACATATCTATCTCTACCACGATACAGAAAGCTTGTGCAGGGTTAAATCATAACCTGGTTCATTTTTGTATTCTTCCCAGCAATCAGCATGTTCTCGTTATGAAGTGTTTACTGAACTGAATAAGGAAAAATATATTCTGCATGCTTGACTCTTCAGAAAATCTACAGTGAAAACTTTCTTTATAGCCTCTCGATTCTAAAACATCTTTACTCTAACTTGTGATCTGAATGTCCGTCATAGGCTGTTTTTTTCCAATGCATGCATCTCCTACTAGAAAATAATGGTTTTTTCCATTTTTTTTTTTTTAAATTCAAGTGAACATACGGGGTCATCTTCGCTTCATCTCTTATATATGACACCCAGTGTTTATACCCAAAGTGCCCTCCTTAGTGCCCATCATCCATTTAACCCACCCCCTACCAATCCCTGCTCCAGTAACCCTTAGTTTATTCTTTGTATTTAAGAGACTCTTATGATTTGCCTCCCTCTTTGTTCTTACCTTAATCTTTCCACCTTTCCCCTATGTTCATCTCTTGTGTTTCTCAAATTCCACATATGAGTGAATTTATATGATATCTCTCTTTCTCTGTCTGATTTCGTTTAGCATAATACCCTCTAGTTCCAACCACATTGTTACAAATGACAAGATTTCATTCCTTTTCATTGCTGAGTAGTTTTCCATTGTATATATAGAGACCACATCTTTTTTTATCCATTCATCAGTCTATGGACATCTGGGCTATCACTGATAGTATGCCCACATGCCTCAAAGGTGCATGTCCTCCTTTGAATCAGCATTTTTGTATCCTTCGGATAAATCCTTGGTAGTGCAACTGCTAGGCTGTAGGGTAGTTCTATTTTTTAATTTTTTGAAATAATGTTAATGCTCATTCTTCTGAGGTGCATCTGTAGCCAAGAGAATGAGAAGTCCAAGAGAGGGGACCCACTACCAGCCATTTCAACCAGATATCACATTAGCGTATTTATTAATTACATATTAAGATACGCTCAGGCTTTATATGGAAAGAACAAAGAAGTTTTCCTGTTCTGACCTTGAGTTAGTAATGGCTCTATATAAATCTCATGCCCTTTAAACAATTCTCATATCTGGGGGAACAAGGAGTTCATTAGCTAAAAGGCCAAATGATAGGAATACATAATTTATATGAATGAAAATACAAATAATAAGCAAACAAATTAAGAAAATTACCATCTTCACCAGGAAGAAAGAAACCATAATTAAATCAAGCTTAAAGTGTAATTCTAAGCCTATAAAATTAACAAAAACATTTCTAAGGATTAAACTTACTGTTGACACATGGAGGACAAGAAGTCCCTATATACATTGTTAGCAGCTGAGTAAAATTGGCAGCATCTTCAAAATCAGAATGGCAAAAAGCAAGTGCTATAAAAATGTTCTAACCTTCAGATCCAATAAATCTATTTTTGTGAATATGTACTCTAAAAATAATTGAATAGAAGGAAACACAGTATATGTAAAGCAGTATTTGTTGTGGCATTACTAAAAATAAAAGAAAACCAGCAGGCAATCTAAATATGCAACAAGAAGGCAATGATTTAGTAAATTGCAATAGATCAACATGATGAAATTTTATACTGTTAAAATTATTGTAACTATAAGGAAATGTAGGAAATGTTTATTATGTGCAGTTAAATGAGAAATGCAAAATACAAAATGCTGTATATGCACTATGATAGCAACAACGTAAAATATGCAGATGTAGTGAAAATTTGGAGAGCAATATATAAAAATGGAAACAGGTCCACAAAAGTTGTGTTCTGGCATCAAGTAAATGAGGGACTTGCTTTTTAAAATGTATAAATCCTCAGAACCTCCTCAAAATTAGTAATTTTTATTATCCAACCTACCTTTACATCAACCATTGGCTCAGCCAACCTCCATAATTTCTTGGTGTGTTTCTACTGTGACCTTATTAGCTAAGCTAATACGCTCATTGAGACCTGTATATGAATTACTCATTCCCTGAAAGGCACGTTCAAAGAAGTCATGGCCATACCTTGTCCCTGCAAATCGATAAGCTCTAAATTTTCAACATTTTGCTCAAAACTCATAGGTTAGCTTTGCTTCAGTGATTTCTCAGAGTCATTTACCTACCACCTTTGTGATAATTATTTTCATTAGTTACTACATCATGTTCTAAGCATCCACCAATTGCTAGATCATACGGTGTTTTTACCTTTCTAAAGAAATTTCAGGTTCTCAAAAGAAAAGACCAGTCATCTTCTGTTTTCTTTCACTAGTTCCGATTAAGCCCAGTACAAAGGTTTTACACAAGGGATATTCAGCAAATTTGCTCAATGAACGGAACCCTAAGTTTTCAACTTCAAAATAGCTGGTCCATTAGCTTATAAATATAACCATCAATAAATGTTTTCCAGTGTGCTAAATCTGTCTACCTTTGCCTTCTTTCTTTGCCCATTTTTTCTCTTTACTTAATGCCAATTTTTATTAATTATGAACATGTCTTGATAACCTGGAATAATGGTTCAGATGAATTTGTTTTTATTATGCATCATGTATATGGCTTCATACATTATCCAACTATCATTCTAGATAGATCCTTCGGATTCTAACTTTATGTTGAGAGCAGCAAATATGTCTCAACTTCATGAATTTGAGTTAGAATTTTCTCTATGAACTACTTCAGTGGATGTAAAACAAACAGGCAAAAATTAGTAATGTATAAAAATGACAAAGACCATTATCAACTTAAGAAACAAGGGGTGCCTAGGTGGTTCAGTCGGTTAGGCGTCCAACTTCAGCTCAGGTCATGATCTCAAAGTTTGTGGGTTCAAGCTCCACATCGGACGCTATGCTGACAGCTCAGAGCTTGGAGCCTGCTTCAGATTCTATGTCTCTCTTTCTCTCTCCCAAAAATAAATAAATAAACATTAAAAATGAAAAAGAAACAAAACAAATGAACATATGGTAATGGGGGGGGGAGAGAGAGGGAAACAAACCATAAGATACTCTTATTGATAGAGAGCAAACTGAGGGTTGACAGAGGGAGGAAAGTAGAAGATGGGCTCGATGAGTGGTGGGTATTACGGAAGGTACTTGTTATGATAAGCACTGGGTGTTGAATGTAAGTGATGAATCACTGAATTCTACTCCTGAATCTAATATTGCACTGTATGTTAACTAACTAGAATTTAAATCATAAATAAATAAATAAATAAATAAATAGTAAGAGAACAAAGAAGCTTGAAATAAAAAGTCTGGTTAAAATATGATTTGATCTGGTGGAGAGTAACATAGATATGCTTAAAATTTTTTAAATAAATGAGATACATAAGTTACTAATACAAATTAGTACAGGTATACTAATATAAAATCAAAATTAAATGAAGCAAATAATAACACTAATCTCTAAGAACTGTGCTAAACTTATTAAATTGGGTAGGAGGCAGTTTGCTTAATATCAGAAAGGATTACATTGATGAGCCAGAAGAAACAATCATTGATTATTTTGTTTACTCTCTAGGAAATATCCACTGATTAAAAGCCTCTTGTTTATTTTATTTTCTTACAATTAAGACTTACATGTAAAATCATTTGGGTTTAACTGTCATGGATTCTCTTTCTAAAATAGTGTGACTTTCATTGTCTTAGTAAATAGAGTCAATAAATAGGGTTTAGTTTGTGGCTAAAGATTTAGGATATTGAAGAGATACAGGACATTATTTTGTGTGGTAAGTAAATATTAGGTTTAAAGTACTGGCATCAGGGTTTTCCCCGATCCTTCCAAAACGGAGTTTGGTATGCCCCTCCTGTGTTCTGTGAATATGCAGTGATTGCGCTTACCATCTTATATTCATTCATTCATTCAATTATCCAAGCAATGTTTACAGAGCGCCATTTATGGACCGGGCAGTGTGCTGAGGTTACCGCAATGAATGACTTAGCCTCCATCCCTTCTCACATGAAGCTTAAGAATTTAGAATAAGAAATAGAAACTTTCCATCATGAAAACAATCAATTATATTCCTGGTAAGTGCTGTAAAAAAAGAAAAGGTATTTGTGATGAGGGAGTAGTGAGAATATATATCAAGAGGTAAACATCTGGTCTTGAAGGACAAAGAAGAGAGAAGTAATGGTTTAAAGTGAATGCTGACACGGAATCTGGCCAGACAAATGGGAGATGGAAGAACACACTCTGGGAAGAAGAATGGACAAACGGGAAAGCTCTGAGGTGGAGAGGATCTTGGCATGTACAAGGTACTGGTGGAAATGAGCAGTTTGACTAGCACATTTAACATGAAAAGAGTAGAGCAATCTTGTACCCGGTAACTATGTAGGGGACAGAAGGCATGGGACCTGAGGAGCCCGACGAAGAATGTGTGATGCTTCCCTAAGAGCAATAGTAACTAATAATTAGGCATGGAAATGCCTGTCCCTCCACATCTGACAGTGACTGTTCTTGTTTCATAATCCCATAGTCCCAACACATAGCAGGCATTCAATGTTCGCTGAAAGGACTTAAGAATGAATGAATGATCCTTTGCCTCTCTTCAAAGAATTAAAAGATTCTGAGTTAAGGAGGAAGATTTAATGAGGGTAGCAGAGGGAAGATTCCGGCTACTACTGTTTCACGACCTATCCTCTTACAATGGCATTTAAAAAATCCATCCACTGGGGCGCCTGGGTGGCTTAGTCGGTTAAGCGTCCGACTTTCGCTTAGGTCATGATCTCGCGGTTCGTGGGTTCGAGCCCCACGTCGAGCTCTGTGTTGACTGCCAGCTCAGAGCCTGGAGCCTGTTTCAGTCTGTGACTCCCTCTCTCTCTGACCCTCCCCTGCTCGCGCTGTCTCTCTCTCTCTCCTAGAAATAAAGCATTAAAAAAAAAAAATTTTTTAAAATCCATCCACTGCAACTGATGTCTAAACGAATGAGAAGAGGCTACCAGACAAGTGAACCGCTCCATAATCAAAGCAAAAGTCTGGTCAGGGCAAGATCCCAAAAAAGTCTCCCTGGAAAACTATCAAATCACAAGCAAATGTTCTGAGGTTACAGAGTCAACCAACCAAGCCTTCAGAAGAATCCCAAAGAGGATGCCAGCTCAACAACACAGAAAACATCTAGAGGAAAACTGTCCTCCGACAGTGACCTGGGAGTGTGAGGGGAAGTGATGAGACTGAGGGCTTTGATTAGGACCTGCTCGCAGGGTGTTCTTCTGACCTGGGGGTGCTTTGTTTTTATTCTCTAGCTAGCCCTTTGCTCTCCACTGAATTCAGGCATGCACAGGCCTTTTCTTTTCACGCATGCAAACCAAAATCTCTTGCAGTTTCAAACGTATTGCCCTCTCCCTTGCAGTCCACTTGATAGTTTGTCTTTCTTTCTTTGCTCTTGGAAAACAAGCTTTGATCATCTCACCCCTGCTCCACCTTCAGTGGCTCACCATGGCCTGAAGAATCAAATAAAAACTTCTAAGCTTGCCACATAACGTCCCATACCTCCTACAGGCCCCACATGCTTCTGTAACCCCTTCTCACTTCCCCTCTGCGTATTCACTGTGATCAAACCACTGTTTTGCTTATTAGACGCAATGACAAAGACAACCAGTCTCAGGCATCCCAATGCCCTTCTTTTGTTTCTTCCTTTCATTTTGTTTCATCCCACCAACAGTTACCTCTGCAACTAAAGTCAAGATGCCTAAAGACACAGGAGTCATGGGCATCTAAAACAAAAACAAACTTTCCACTTCTCCCACTGATACTATTACTTTCTTGTACCAAGTACAGTTGTGATAATGCCTGGTTTGTTCCCAGGATGGCTGCACAACTAAAGCCACCATAATGGTACTCCATGGGGATGATGATCTAATTTAAGCATTTGAAGACGTCCTGGGAAAACTAGTTAAACATACAGACTCCTGAGTGGGCTTCAAAATACTGTGTTGAAACAGTCTGGTGGATCCTGGGAATTCACCTTATAACTAGCACCATACCTGGTTCTGATTTCAATGGTCCAAAAATGATACTTGGAGAAATACTTTGAGGAATAAATACTTCAGGATTTCTGCAGTGTTGAGGTGGACTTCCTGTGTTTCAAACAGACTGCTCTTCTTATTAATTCTATTTCTCTACTGACATGCTAACAGCAGAATTCAGCTGAGTATCTGTTTCTGGTGATAGAAATTTTTTAAGGAAATTAAGAACTGGCAATAGAGTATAAATGTATGGTGGTTTATTTGGTTTTCCATGATCTGAGGATGCTCGTCCCCAGCTTACTGCGTTCAATAAGAAATGATCAGGCTGGGGTCAGAATGACAATGGAGCAGCATTCTGAACAACAGACCATGGATTAGTACTTCTTTCTTGGCCCAATTTATTCTCTAAGGAACATGTCTCTTCATAAGCATCCAGGTTTATTCCACAAATACCTTTTTAAGGGCCTGCCAATTTCCAGCCATGGAACTGGGTGCTAGTTTTAAAATCCTGCCATTGCTTCTGGTTCTGGGAAGTAGACATCCTATACCACACTTTCATAGATTATTATTATATCCAGCACCAGTCTAAATGACAAACAGAGGAGAGTATTTCTGGAAAACATAATGATTTATTGGTACTTCCTTGAGACCTGCAATCTAGCACTGAATGAAATTTATCAATTGAAAAACAAACAAACAAACAAACAGACAGACATTAAAGGAAAATTACTCAAAGAAAACCTCTTTGCCCCACAAAATCACGATTGATATTTTAAGCCAAATCTTTTTATCCATGTTTTACTGTAGAAGTTTTAATAGATCTAATTTTCATTGGATGATTGTTTTCCCATTCCCAACATTTTTTTGTGGATTTTATAAACATCTAGTTCTTCATTTTATCTTTACTGAGGTTAGGAAGGTTAATTGTAACTGTATGAAAGTAAACTAACATAACCGATGCAACCAAAGGAAGATACCTATGCTCTTATTAGATAGGTGGACAGATGGATAGACAGATAGATAAAGACATCTATAACCCTTAAAAATGCTCTCAAAAAATGGCTTGACATTTGAAAGAAGAGGAAAAACAACACTGAAGTAACATATACCACCTTCTAAAAGCAAACTATCTCGCAAAGCTACTGTTTTATTTTTAAAGAGCAAGACAAAAGCTCAAATTATTAAAAGGTGTGTTGGCTTCTGCATAGAAATGAAGGAACATACGGAAAGAGCATCTGACAAGAAAAAAAATTAAGTACAGGAACACATGGTTTAGTTTAAAGCAACGACATTAAAATTTATAATGGCTTATTTTATTGGAGATTGTACAACCTTAAATTAATATCCCCATTATCTTTAGTGAAAATAAAAACATCAAAGCATATGCATTCTTTGTTAATTACATCTAATGAAAGTAATAACCCTGGATAAATTGTTATAGCAATAAATGACCAACCTTTAAGCCAACAGGAAGGAAATACAGAAGAGAATATTTGCACTGAAAAGGGAGGTTCATTTTATTATTCTCTTTCATTATACCCAAGAGACAACTGAGGTCCAGAGACATCTATTCACTTGCCAGGATCACACATTCCAGAAAGTCATCCATCAGATGACTATTATAGAGTTATATGTTCATTGATAAAGTCTTCATGAATGAAAGATAGTGCTTCCATGAAATAATCATTAACTATCTGTTGCCATGTTTATGCATCCTTGATGTTCATTCAGGACCCAAGGTGTTCACTCTTTTCTTTTACCACTTGTGTATTCTCCACAAGATGCTTATCCTTCTTAAAGATGGTAGCCCCTTTCTTCCACCCTCCTCCTTCCTCTTTCTGTCTTCACCTTACTTCTTCCTGCCTCTATTCCCTCCGTTCCCTCCCCCTCCTCATTCTTTCTGTCCATCAAACAAGAACCTACAATCACATATTCAGGCACTAGGAAGGTGAGCAAGTCAGCAATGTTATTCACCTACTCAAAGCAAAAAATGGCTGGTGATATTAACCTCAAAGTTTAGGCAAGAATATCTCTGAACACACTAGTTTCCTAATTAACACACTACATTCACATCTCTTGGTTCTTCTCAATAATTTTAAATACACAACCAGAGTAAGTTCTTTACTTGCCCTTGACAGCTAACAGTGTGCTACAGACTGAATGTTCATGCCCCTCCAAAATTGCTATGTTTAAACCTAATGCCCAATATGATGATATTAGGAGGTGGGTCCTCAGGAGGTAATTTGATCATAAGGGTAGAGCCCTCATGAATGGAATTAGTGCCCTTATAAAAGGGACCCCAGGGAGTTCCCCTTCCCCTTCCCCCATTTGAGGACACAAAGAGAAGACAGCCATCTATGAACCAGGGAGCAGGCTCTCACCTGACACCAACTCTGCAGGCACCTTGATCCTGAACTTCCCAGCCTCCAGAACTGTGAGAAATAAACTGTTGTTTACCAGCCACCAAGCCTGTGATATTTCGTTATAGCAGCCTAAAAAGACTAAACACAATGATGTAGACAAACACTGCTCTACATATTCTCTCTCTTATTTCCTAGTGTAACTACTCTAATCAAGATTTATCACACCATCCCTGGCACCAATCTATGAATTTCCTGAGACTGGCAGAGATGTACCTCAGCTCCTAACACTGTGCCCAGATGGCTCTCAGAAACAGTTCAAAGACTTGCAGGTAAAGAGCAATGATCACCTCTAGGCTTGTGAGTCCACAGCTAGGTGGCCATGTTCTCTTAAAACATACTTAAGATGTATTTAGCTCATTTAAGATACCTGGGTGGCAACAACTAATGCAATAAAAACATGTAATCAACCTGCTTATAAAGAAGTCTACAAGTAGAGAGTGTCAGGGTTGGTGACTGCAGCTCTCTGACAGCAAGGACCCAGAGCTGTCTCTTAGTAACTGTGTGACTTTAGCATATACGTTATTTCTCATACCCTAACACCCATGGCATTGGAAAGTAATCAATAAATTTTTCTATCATTGTCATTATTGTCTCAAACACCACTATTTCATGAAAGGTTTTACCCACTCGAGAGTTCTAATAAAATCAAAATAACCCAGGAGTTAGATAATCTCTATGCTTCTTTCATTTTCAAATAAATGGTTCTGTGTTTTATCTATTTCTCACTGATGAGATGGACTGCCCGGCATTGTCCAATCTCCCCTGGATTTTCCCAAGCAGGAAGAATTTACAGGATAGAAAAGTGACCTGGTAATGACTGCATGAAGCGAACAGATTCTTCCCAACAGCAGAGTGTCTGGTCTTCTGTCCACCCCACCTGAGCCTTCCCACTCTACCTACCAACAGGGGTGGATGCAAAAGTTTAATGAAAACAAAATGCAACCAGACTGATTTACTGTCCATCAACCATTTATGTTACACAAGCACCTTTTAAAATAGTATTCTGGTGGGTGTTGCTTTTCAATGGCTAGAAAGAAGATTTGGAAATAAATGAAAATTTTTTAAATGCCAGAACAAGGGTGGGGGGAAGGATAAATCACAAACTGCCAAGATACCAACTGTAAGTTCTCATTCTGAGTAGAAACAGCAAAGCCCATGGGATATGTGGCCTAAATGTAAATAAGTTATGGAAATGAAATTATGAAAGCAGGACAGAACCCTCAGAACTTCTAAAGGGGTCAAGTTCATTCATTCAAATCTGAATTTTTATTCATCCAATTTTTTACCAGGTGGCTGACAGAGCAATTTTAGTTAAATGTAGCCAAAGAGCTAACATATTACTAATATAACATGCTATTGTTACCGGTCATGATAAATCCAGCTTTCTTTCCTAATTAGCTATGTTTCACCCATAGGACCCCATGCACCCAATTCTAATATAAGCCTAAGAGGTAAAACAAAACAAAACAAAACAAAAAAACCTGTCCTGTCTCAATAAAAGGAATCTTCCTGGAGTAGCATTTGTTATTCCAAACATTCTGGAACATCTTCTACCACAAACAAACAGATAAGCTCCAGTTTCCCATAAGAATATACCAAATGCTTTCTATCATAAAACAGGGAAAACTTTCTTTTGAACAGAAATAATGGAAATGACCACGAAATATTTTATGGGCTGTGCTTAAATAATCTAAGAAAGCTCAAAGTGAATGCTTTATGGGATTTATGGACTCTTCTCAAGCAACAGGTCTTAGTTCTACCATAATAAAAAACAAAAACACACAATTCAAAGACAGTTTGGTATTTGGGTTTGTTTTAACTTCTGTACATACAACCTACCGGCTGGACCAACACTGAAGTATATTAACCATAAGTTGGAGCATTAGAGGAATTGAAACCCAAGTGAATCCCAATTTGTTTTCCACAAAGTTCATATAAAAACATATTGGACCTCGTCCTGGCATTCGAGGAGCTTACTCACTTAGTGCAGAAGCAAAATCCAACTAAAGGAAATAATGATCCCAAACATCACTTCTCATGTGCTCATATATACAGCACATGGTTTAACCTCACAAGGATTTAAATATACAAGAGAGAATAAATTAAGAGCTAAACCACTGGACCAATGGGGAAATGACAGGAATTCAGGGAAAGCTGCTTTTCATGCCATTAAACATTAAGTCTCAGAAAAGAGAAACATCTCTAGGGACACTTCTTTCCTGCACTTAATTTAAGAAAATCCGGCAGACGTATTTGTTTGTATACCTAATGCATGTATTTGTATACTATGCAGATTGTTATTATTTATCAATCCCCTTGTCCATTCACTGCTATAGAGTCAATTCTGACACAGTATGTTCCCTTGGGATCAATCTAGCCCTGAATATTCAGAACCTCAACTTCCAAAGCCCTTCTATGCTAATTACTCTATGTTCTAAATTACAGTAGATTGTTTAAATGAACTAATCACATGACATATATGAAATTAATACAATAGCAAAATGCTTTCTAAAAGAAGCAATGACCTAAAAACCATAAGATTTCTATTCTTTTATTGCTATCTTCTCTCATATGTCTCAAGACATTTATATCAAGTAAGTATAAGCATTAATCCCTAACACTCAAACTGTTCATCGAAATAGCTAACATTTATCTTACTATGCTCAGATATCATAATATATAAATAAATATATTACATATATGCAAATTAACCAGAATTTATTATAAATGAAGATGAAAATCATATTTTTACTTTCCCTATATCCATATCACAATAAACATGAAAACAGGAAAATAGTATTTTTAGACACTTCATTCAAAAAATCTACACAGGGGCGCCTGGGTGGCTTAGTCGGTTAAGCGTCCGACTTTCGCTTAGGTCATGATCTCGCGGTTCGTGGGTTCGGCCCCGCGTCGGGCTCTGTGCTGACTGCCAGCTCAGAGCCTGGAGCCTGTTTCAGTCTGTGACTCCCTCTCTCTCTGACCCTCCCCTGCTCATGCTGTCTCTCTCTCTCCTAGAAATTTAAAAAAAAAAAAAAATCTACACATAAAATCACACTAGAAAAGTTTCATTTCTGGGGCACCCAGGTGGGTGAGGCAGTTACACGTCCAACTCTTGGTTTCAGCTCAGGGCATGATCTCATTGTTCATAAGTTCAAGCCCTGCATCAGGCTCTGCACTGACATCACGGAGTCTGCTTGGGATTCTCTCTCTCTCTCTCTCTCTCTCTGTTCCTCCCCCACTTAGTCTCTGTCTCTCAAAACAAATTTAAAAAATAAATAAATTTTTAAAAAGAAAATAAGTTCATTTCTGATGAAAATATAAAATGCAAAATGAGCATGGAGTTAAAAAAAATTCACATAAATTTCTTCAAAATGGGTCATTCCAAGAATGTATTTGTGAGTTTGTATGTAGTCCACACATCAGTGGGAGTCTTGATTTTTTTTAAACGTTGTTGAGTGGCTACACCAACCTCCTCCCTTTTTCAACTATCACAGCCTTTCGTCAAGCCCTTGCTATGTGCTGGCACAACCCATGACATCAGCCCTGATATGGTCTGCTCCCAATGGCTCCCCAATTTGGGTGGTTTCCCACTTAAGCACAAGGCACTGGAGAACACCCCACTTCAGGTCTGCCTTCCAAAATAACAAAATCAATCCTCTTCCTCTTCTACTGTAAAAGTTTCCAACGGCTTTCTGTTGCTTACAAAATCTCTTGCGCTACACGGATGCTGTCTGAAGCTCTTCATATGTGGCCCCGCACCTACCAATGTGCTCCTTCTTATTAGCACCATCTTCCCCACCTATGCTCCTCCCCTTAAGTGACTCACATCCCTATATTTAACACCTATGGTTTTCACACAGCATTTCCTCCAAATCAGAGGTTATATTTCACCATGAGTGGACGCATTTTAGAGTGTCACAAAGGAACATAATGGTGGCATTGGCATCTAGTGGGTAGAGGCCAGGGCTGCGGCTAAACACTCCACAATGCCTAGAGGACAGTTGCCCATGGAAAAGAACTATCTAGCTCCAAATACCTATTACTAAATATAGCCTAGCCTAAAGTTATATGCATATTGAAAGACCCTGCCCTACCAGAAATGACATCTCTCCATCCAGCTGACTCTTCAATTTCTCAAGGTCCAACTCAGAATTCACCCTGTCCTGAACCAGCCCCTGATTTTCTAGGCTACCAGTCACTCTCTCACTTCCTCCTGGCCCCATTCAACCTACACATATACTACTTATCTACTCAAGTATTTGTCACTTCCTCTTCTATGAACTCCAATCTGCCAAGTCTTATTCTTCTTTCTACTCCTGGATTTGCTCACTATAGATATTCCATAAATGTTACATGAGTGTACTTCCCTTCTCATAATATTCTATTTTTCCCTCTAGACCTGCACTGTCCACATACAGTATTTAAATTTACGTTTAACAAAATCAGTTCCACTAGCCACATTACAATAACTAAACACACACACGTCCCTAGTGGCTACTGTACTGGACAGTGTAGAAGGTTCCACTGGGCAGCACAGCATCTAGACTAGATATTCAAGAGAGTGAAGGGCTATATCTATATTCATACACATGCCTGGAACACAGTGGGTATTCCATAAATATCTACCTGAATGAATTAAGATCCAGGGATTCTGGGTGCGCTAACTCCCATTTGCTCGATTTGCGTGAAGAATACAAGCAAAGCCAAGATTCAAACACGGAAAATTCCAGTTTGCTACCGGTCACCACAGAGAGCTTTCAGTCATGAGTGGCAAAATATGGTCACAGTGAGTAATGAATAAACTCCACGGCATCAGGACAAACAGAAGGGTCATGTGTCAGGAAATTAACATTCCAGAAGCCAAGTGATAGTTCCAAGTGATAGATAAACGGAGTCTACCCTGACTGGCTTCCTGGAACAGCTGAATCCTGAGCACCAGCAACCACACAGAGGATAGAATTATAATGCATAACACAGATCCCAAGGGGAAAACTCAAAATCCAGAGAGACGACACAGAGACTAGAACAGGAAAACCTCAGCACATATGGACTGGCTAAAGACACAGATTTTGGAGTCAGACAAGTTTGGGCTCCTGTTCTTCCTCTGTCATTTTCCAATCGGGTGATTTGGGCAAGTCAGTTGCCCCCTTTAAACTTTACTTTCCTTATCTATAAAATGTGAGTAACAGTAATATTTATCTTCCTTGCTGTTTTATTATGAGATAACGTATGATGCATTCAACATACCTAACAGGCAATGGATAAATATCACTATTTTCATAATTATCAAAAGTAATCTGTAAAGACAGAGAGACCAAGAGGTCAAGGCCAACTCCAACCCAATTTTCTGTCCTCACTATTTGTGGGGTTTTTTTAATGTTTATTTAGAGAGAGAGACAGAGAGACAGAGCAGGAGCAGGGGAAGGGCAGAGAGAGAAAGAGACACATAATCTGAAGCGGGCTCCAGGCTCTGAGCTGTCAGCACAGAACCCGACGTGGGGCTTGAAACCATGAACCCTGAGATCATGACCTGAGCGACCCAAACATCCCTTTCTTTATCCTCTTTTATGATATTCTTGCCAAGGGTTGCTCAGCCTCTAATTGTCATCCTTTAATGACCATGAACTTCCTGCTTCTTGAGGCAACTCTTTCCATTGCAGATGACTCTAACATAAAATCAGAATGTTTCTCCGTGAAGACACTCACTATGGGCACATGGATGTGGCAATTTTTTAAAGATATTGTGCTGTCCCATATATTATAGGACATGGAGCACCTGTCTCCAGCTCTCTAGATACCAGTAGCCTATGCGTGTGGACGCACACACACAAACACACACACACACACACAATCACTGTAGAAACAACAGAATGTTATTCTATGTTTTCCATGTCCCCTATAAAAACAGTAGTACCATCACCTGCTAAATAATGCTCAGAGATGACTGGTACTTCAGGAACTTCATGAGCTATATGGTAGACTATGCCTGCTAGCTTTCAAATCCATTTCCCATCCTTCCCCTGCCCTGCATCTCAAGGAATTACATCCCCAGGGCTCTTTTGCCAACTGCTTTCTAGGAGGGTTCATCCAATGAAAGGTACTGGAGTGTGGGAAAAGGAGAGAAGTCAGAGTATTTATTTCTTACTCTGCCTTGTGTGGTGCCCCTTCTCTGGAAGGCACCATCCTCCTGGATCCAGGAGCCCTTCTCTCCACAGCCCGAACTCCTGCCACGGAAGCCCTCTCCATGTTCTTGCCCCTATGAAATCTGCCCTTGGGGCTTTGATAATACTCCCTCCTCCGGCCTCTTCAATCTTCTGATTAATCCCTAGATGGCCTCATGCCCCTGGTTTCCCTTTCAACTTTTCCACCACCTACGTAATGGATTTTCTGCACCATCAAATCTCTTCTGTTGAAATACACTTAGGAGTTTCTGTTTTCCTAACTGAACATTGACAGACACAAAGATAGGAATGATGTTTTTTTCCTATTTTTACCTTGGATGAATGACTGAAAACAGTAGTTAGAAGAAAGGATTATTTCTGACTTTTTTTCATTGCTTGTGGAGAAGCAATAGTGACGCTTCGTTTTTTTTAATGTTTATTTTTTGAGAGAGAGAGAGACAGAGTATGGGCAGGGAAAGGGGCAGAGACAGAGAGAGACAGAGAGAGAGAAAGACACAGAATCTGAAGCAAACTCCATGCTCTGAGCTGTCAGCACAGAGCCCAACCTGGGGATCGAACCCATGGACTGTGAGATCATGACCTGATTCGAAGTCAGATGCCTAATGAACTGAGCCACCCAGGTGCCTCTTAACGCAGTGACTCTTAAGGTAACAGAATTTTGTGATGTTTTCTTTCCTAGGGATATACATTTAGAAGAAACTGTCAACACTGAAACTACTTTTCTCCTCATGGACATGCTTTCCTTTGTGGAAAAGTGCACCATTTCCCCAAAAGAGATGGATTCCTCAGACAGGAAATATCTGTAGGTAGTAGATGGAGGCTGGACTTCAAGGAAACAGTATATTGGCTTCTTTCCCCCACTTTCACTCCAACTCTAGAAATACAGGAGAAAGATAAAGGAGACTGATTCCAAAATGTAACCAAAATCCATCTCAATTGGTTGCTAAAAAATGCCCCAACTTCTAACTGAAATACTTTAGATACAAGACTAACAGACCTAATTTAAAGTGTAGAAGCTGGGGCGTGTGGGTGGGACAGTCAGTTGAGCACCCGACTTTGACTCCGGTCATGATCTCATAGTTCATGAGTTCGAGCCCCATGTCCGGCTCTGTGCTGATAGCTCAGGGCTTGGAGCCTGCTTCAGATTGTATGTTTCCCTCTCTCTGCTCCTCCCCTGTTCTCCCTCTTTCTCTCTCTCTCTCTCTCTCTCTCTCTGTAATAACTGAATATTTTTTAAAAAAAAAAGGAATTTAAAAAAAATAAAAAATAAAAATAAAGTGTAGAAGCTCTGAAAGTATATACAAATAAAAAATAAATGGGGGCTGCCTGGGTGGTTCAGTCGGTTAAGCATCTGACTTCAGCTCAGGTCATGATCTCATAGTTTGTGGGTTCGAGCCCCGTGTTGGGCTCTGTGCTGACAGCTAGCTCAGAGCCTGGAGCCTGTTTCAGATTCTGTGTCTCCCTCTCTCTCTGACCCTCCCCTGTTCACTCTGTCTCTCTCTCTGTCTGTCTCTCTCTCTCTTAGAAATTAATAAAACTTTTTTTTTAATTTTTCAATAAATAAAAATACCCACAAATTGTCTAAATTATAGATTATATAAGCATATTTCTTTGTCCAGGAGAGCAAGAAGTTGCGTCTTCTGATTCTGCTTATTTTCCAACCCATTTTTCCATTATTGTTTTCTACGTATACTCCCTCAGCCAGCTACAATGATAAGCGCCTGAAGAATCCTCTAGTTCTCTGGAACAGATATTCACCCAAACTAACTTAATGACACAGAAATTGGGTAGAATTTGTTATTAATCTAGAAGCAAACTCATGAGTTCCAAGGAGAAAAAAATCAGGCAAGCCTATGGAGGAAGAATAAAGCCAAGAACTAGAAAAACATCAGCAATCAAGGAAATATTCTTCCTATGTCATTCTCTCTCAATCTATGACTTATCTGCTCTCATCTGTGTGCAGGTGGACTCCCTGGCTTCTCTTTATGTATTGCTGAGATGGATGGCCACCCCACAATATCATCCTTGGCATCTACATTACCTGGTTCAGGTGGCCTGGATGGGACTAAAGATTCTCTAAATCCCCAATTCAAGACTAATTAGTTTCATCTGACCCAGCATGGGTCAAATGTCAGTTGACTCCATCAGCATTGCTGGGGAAGCAAGGTCATTTAGTATCAGCAAGACTGCTAGACTAGCCTGTGGCAAAGCAGTTCTAAGAAACAAGGTTGAGGGAAGAAGAGAGTAATGGGCTAGGTAGGTACCCCTTGAGCATATCAACTCCAAAAGGACATTATTCTAATTATTCTAATTTTTCAGGAAAGAAACAGCCATAAGAGGTTAAATCACTTGTCCAAGATCTCACAGTTGATTCATATCAGAGCCACTACAAGTTTCCAGAATTCTTTCTCCTCACTTCTAAGTTAACAACTATACAATAGAATCTATGGCAGGCAAAACATGGAAAGTTAGAGCCTACTACTACTACTACTACTACTACTACTACTACTACTACTACTACCACCACCACCACCACCACCACCACCACTACTACTTATCATTATTACTAATTTTATGCCAAAGTGGTATAAAATTATAAATTTATAAATAACCATAATTCTAAACGAACCAAGCAAGTGTTCTAAAATCATAACCAATACTATTTGTCCACCTCCATCAGCTCATCCATCTGCCTCTCTAAAGTCAGCAGCTGCTATCAGATGTTTAGTAGGACTCAGAATCTAGTGAACTACTTGCAGAGAGAACTTGAAACAGATTCTGTGCAAGTGCAAGAGAGCTTCAGAGCTCTAAATAAAGCATGGTAATTCCAGATCTACAGAGCTTAGCAAAGTAGGGTAAGGGAAGTTGAACTTCATCCATTTTGACAATACTGAGTCTCTGTGAGCCTTCAATGTCCAGGATGGAACTACATGAACATAATACATCTTCCCTACTCCCACGGTTTGGAGTGTGGAGGGAGATGTGATTAGAAAGTGGCTTTCTATTGTGCTTACTAGTGTGGTAAAAGGAATTTAATGGTCCTAAGTCCTTTACCCACAAGGCAAGAAATCTTTGTTTTCCCCCCACCAAATACAGGATATCTACAATTAAGAATATCCTCACAACTAAACTTGAGTCCCAGTGAGTCAGTGGAGGAAAATACCTTACCTTCTTGGGAGGCCAAGCAGTGTGCCAGGTAAACACAAACTCCTGGAAAAGAGGGGTGCACCTGAATGTAAAATAGTAAACGTGCTAGAGAGATTCAAGTGCAAACCTTAAAAGACTTCCTGCAACTTGAATATATGATTTTGAACAATAAAACTCAGTGAAAGAATTAAAAATGAGACTACGTTAACTGCTGAGATAATAATCAGTGGCCCCGATGATGGAATATAGGAAATATCTCTCAAGGCACAAAACAAAAAGGAAGGAAACCTCAAGGAAATCACAAAGGAAAAGGCTAAGAAACTAAGATGACAGATTAAACATAACGCAAATGGAGAAAAAGAAACGGATGGCAAAAAGGCAGTCATAGTGATTAATGCCTAGAAACCAATACTAGGAAAAACAATACAAAGAGAAAAGGGCACCTGGGTGGCTCAGTCGGTTAGGGGTCTGACTTCAGATCCGGTCATGATATCACAGCTTGTGACTTCGAGCCCTGCGTCCAGCTCTGTGCTGACAGCTCAGAGCCTAGAGCCTGCTTCAGATTCTGTCTCCATCTCTCCGCCCCACCCCTACTCATGCTCTCTCTGTCTCTCTCAAAGATAATTAAACATTTAAAAAAAAAAAAAGTTTAACAATACAAAGACAAAAATGAAAAATACTTCCCTAAACTGGGCAAAGATCTGAACCTGAAACGGAAAATGCTTGTGAGTTCCAGACTGTGCTGATGGAAAAATTAAATCCCAGGCTTATTTTGGCAAAATGTATGAAGTTTTAGGATTAAAACAAATGTTATAAACTGTCAGGCAAAAAAAAAGAGAAAAGAAACAAGTTTACCTAAAAAGAAAACAAAACTCAGACAGGCATCAGACTTTTCATCTGCAGTACTAGAAGCCAAAGCACCTATAGACTACCTTCATGAAAGATCAATTCTAGAACCTTCTGCCTGCCAAGATGTACTTCACCAATCAGAATGGAAGAAAGAACATCTAGGGCTTGCTGTAACTGAGAAAGCATGTAATATGCACGTCTAATCTGAAATACCTAAAAAAAGTATTCTAATCAAACAACAAATGAGCCCAAGCTGAGTTTTAAAAAAACACGGAGAAGGGAAGATACACTCAAGTGGAAAAGCCACTGAGCACGGAATTGTAATGCAAAGGCTCTCAGGGCATGTATCATGGGAGTGCTAAGGAAAGACATTTGAAATACAACAGGCACTTGTAACAGAGATACATTTTCTTCAACTATTCCCAGAAAAAAACAATTAAAAAGAAGCAGGAGGTAGAAAAAAGGAGAAGATAAAAGCATCTGGAAAGCATTAGACTGCATGTTGCATGTACGAAAGAAGATGGGGAAATAAACATTATTGTCCATTGTAGGAAGTAACAGGGAAGTAGACAGAGAGCAATGTTATGGTTCCAATGAAGAAAAAAATGTATTGTGGTTGGGACTGTATTTTGCTACCAAAGAATAGCAGTCATGTATGTTTGAAATAGCAAAAGAGGGACTTGTAATTATTATCAGATGCAAGCTGAACCTCCATGTCAATAAGACAATTGTTCAGATCTCAACTTGCATCCTTTTAGTTTAAAATGCATATAAGACATGTGAATCATGGACTGCTTATTAAATATATCTTTAAAAGGAACACAGACAGATATTTGGCCAAAGACAGAGGCCTGTGTCCCTTGGAAACTGATGAGATACAGACTATAGTGATGAATTGTCGACCAAATGAATATAAGAAGTAACTTAATTATTGCAGGTAGAGTAACAACATCTAAGAATCACTCAGGAATTATCTAGAAAACAAAGAAAATGAGAAACAAATGTTCACATCCATGCATGCATATCTTCCCTAGGTTTCCGTTAGGGGTCATTTACTATGCATCTGGAATCGCATCTGTATCACATGCGTGTCACTGCAATGCTGTAGGAACTATGGTGAAACCGAATGTTTCCCCCCAGAAATCCCCAGGAAAAAGGCATAGCCCTCTTATTTCCTTAGCTTTAAATGTACTCCTCTGAAAGCATCCCTCACACAGCTGTTTCTGGCATCCCCATGTCTATCGCCTCCCACAGTCAAAGGCTGAGATCATTGGTGATAACAGTGCCTACATGACATGTGTCATTAGAAAAGAAAATGTCTCTAAGGAAAGCAAGTTAGTAATGTGCATCCCCATTATGGAAGAGACTGTAGTGCAACCTGGTAAAATGAGTCGAAATGCACACAATTACTACTGTTTAAAAAGACTGATATTAAAATCTGTGCAATTTTTTCCATAGAAATAGCTATGGTATGAGAAATAGCTATGGTATGGTATGAGAGATGGTACTGGTTGGATATAAATCTATTGTACTAAAGTTGGAAAAAGTATTGAGTTGAATAGTCTAGGAAATATTTTTGGTTAGAGGTATCATTAAGGAAAACATATAACCACATCATTCCTCTATGTTTGGTAATACTTTGTGTCCCTTAGTTCAAAATAAAATATCTGAAATCAGTGAACATTAATCAGTTATAACAGGTGGCTGTCAGCAAGTTACTTGGAGACACTGGCATAATAAAAATGAACAGACTCAATAGTTCTGACATTCTTATGACAACAAAAGAAAAAGGACTATGTATGGGGGTATGGGGGGGTGTATGGGCAGAGAAAAATGTCTTAGATCATAGGGAGAAAGGTTTAAGCCAAAGCAGGTGTCGAGATTGTGACCTAGAGAATGTGCTTCCTTTGGTGCCTGCTTATTTTCCTAAAGGCACCACTGGGTAAATAAACCAAGAGTCTGGGAACTCACACTGTGTATCAAGGCTCACTTGTCAGCATCCCTGTACACAGGAAGTCAATGATGTCACTCATAGGATAACTTTCATGGGATGTTAATAAATGTGGCAAGTCAATGCCTACAAAAATTTCTCTACATCTTGCCACTTGCCTTTTTCAGTAAGGTAGAAAGGAAAGGCAACTTGGATTTCATCAGATTTACCAGGAGTCTCAAAAGATTTTCAAGCCCAAAGTCCTCATTGGACAGATGAAGAAATAATTTGGCTCTGAGATGTTAGCTTGTTTGTCTAAGGTCACAGGTAGGTTGCATCAGAATTTTTACCTAGTTCTTCTAAATCCCAAACCAATGTACTTTACACTGTTAGACATTAATCATCAAAAGATCTTTAAATCAAAAATCTCAATGGAGGTCCAGCTCTATACTGTTGACCACTTCCAATAACAATTATAAGGCCTTTTTTTTAGGATGATAGACACTCACAAATCAGTCTTGAGTAGTATAATTATGCATTTCCAGCACCTGTAAGGAAATAATTTTCATTATTCTAATAAAGATTGTTTTAAGGACTGAAACTCCTTCTTCAATTATTTTATAACGCGCTACAATACCTAGGTTCCTGACTTTTTATTAAAGTTCTTATAATTTTTGCATTAAAGAATCATGAAATAAGGATAATATTCCTTCTTTTCCTTTTATCTAGAAAATATTATGAACATCACCAGTTCCGTTATGTTTTATTTGTTCATTTGTAGGTTTTGTTTTGTTTCTGTTTTTTTGGTTCCATATATAAATGCAATCTCATGGTATTTTTTTCCATCTGAGTTATTTCACTTACCATAAAACCATCAAGGTCCAGCCATGTTGTTGCAAATGGCAAGATTTCCTTCTTTTGTGGCTAATACATACAGACATACATGTGTGCGTGTGTGTGTGTAAATGCTATGCTTTATACATAAAGCATCATCTTTATTAATTCATCCATAAATGAACATTTAGGTTCTTTTCATATCTTGGCTATCATAACAATGTGCTACAAACATAAGCATGCACATATTTTTTTAAATTAGTGTTGATATATTCTTTGGATAAATACTCAGCAGTGGAATAGCAATGTTTTTAGCCCTCACAGTGGCTACACCAATTTACATTCCCACCAACAATGTATTAGAGTTTTCTTTTCTTCACATCTTCTCCAACACGCGTGATCTTTTTGAGAACAGCAATTCTAAAAGATGTGAAGTGATATCTCATTGTGGTTTTGATGTGCATTTACCTGATACTTAGTGATGTTAAACATCTTTTCTTGTGCCTATTGAATCTATGCTTTCTATGGAAAACTGTCTGTGCAGGCATTCTATTTTAATTGGATTGGTTGCTTTTTGTTGTTGTTGAGGTGCATTTTTTTTTTACATATTTTGGATATTAACCCCTTATCAAATATATAATTTGCACAAATCTCCCATTAGGATTTTTTTTTCATTTTGTTGATGGTTTCTTCACTATGTAGAGTTTTAGTTTGTTTCCCTTGCCTTTGAAGTCAGATCCAAAAAACGATCACTAAGGCCAATGTCAAGAAGCCTACTGTCTATGTTTTCTTCTAGGAGTATTATGATTTCAGGCCTGACATGCCAGTCTTTAATTCATTTTAAGTTAAGTTTGAGTTATTGAAGACTGTTTCTTCCCCAATGTATATTCCTGACTCTTTTGTCATAAATTAACTCACCATAAATATTTGGTTCCTTTCTGGGCTCTGTATTTTGTTCCATGGATCTATGAGTCTGTTTTTATGCCAACACCATACTTTTTTGATGACTAGATCTTAGTAGTATTCTTTGAAATCAGAAAGAATGATGCCTCTAGTTTTGTTCTTTCTCAAAATCACTTTGGCTATCCAGGGTCTTTTGGGTTCCATACAGTTATTATAATTATCTGTTCTAGTTCTGTGAAAAATGTCGTTGGGATTTTAATAGGAATCCCACTGAATGTGTAGATTACTTTGAGCAGTGTGAGCATTTTAACAATGTTAATTCTTCTAGCCCATGAGAATGGAATATCATTTAATTTATTTGTGCCTTCTTTACCAGTGTCTTGTAGTTTTCAATGTACAGATCTTTCACCTCATTCATTAAATTTATTCCTAGGTATTCTATTCTTCGTGATGTAATTGGAAATTGGATTGTTTTCTTAATTTCTGATAGTTCATTATTAGTATACAGAAATGCAAGAGAGTTCTGTGAACTGATTTTGTATCCTGCATCTTTACTGAAAAAGTAATTCTTGTGCCCATCCCATTGATTTTAGACTTTTGTATTTCCATTTTCATGACTTTTTTGTCTCCAAGGTTTTTAAATTTACCTTTTGATTTCTTTACTGACCGATCAGTTGCTCAGTAGCATGTTATTTAATTTCTACATATTTTTTTTTATTTTCAGGTTTTATTCCCAAAGTTGACTTCCAGTTTCATACAGTCATGATTGGAAAAGATGCTGGATAGGATTTCAATCTTCTTAAATTTACTGAGATTCACTTTATGGCCTAACATATGATCTATCCTTGAGAATATTCCAAGGATATATATATTCAGAAGAAGAATATATATTCTATGTTGCTTTTGAATGGAATGTTATAGCTATACCTATTAAGTCCATTTGGTCTAATGTGCAATTTAAGGCCAATGTTCCCTTATTGGTTTTCTGTCTGGATGATCTATCCATATCCATTGATGTACACGGGGTATTAAGTTCCCCTACTACCATTGTATTGCTCTTCCTTTAGGTCTATTAATATTTCTTATTTGATATTAATTAATATTAATATTAATATTTCTATTAATAATTTCTTCCTTTAGGTCTATTAATATTTGCTTTATATATTTAGGTGCTTTTATGTTGGGTGTGTAAATATATATAATTGTTATATCCTTTTGCTATATCCTCTTTATTATTATGTAATGTTCTTCTTTGTCTTTTATTAGAGTCAAAATAGCCTTAAGGTCTATTTTGTCTGAAATAAGTATACCTACACTAGCGTTATTTTTGGTTCCATTTGCATGGAGTATCTTTTTCAATCACTTTACTGTTACTCTTAGTGTGTCCTCAGTTCTGAAGTCTCTTCAAGACAACATTTAAATGAGTTGCATTTTTTATCCAGTCACTCTATGTCTTTTGATTGGAGAACTTAGTCCATTTACATTTAAAGTAATTATTGATAAATATGTACTTACTGCCATTTTCTTTATTGTTTTCTTCCTATTTTTAATAGTTTCTCTCTGTTCCTTTCTTCTTCTATCGCTCTCTTCCCTTGAAGTTTGGCGATTTTCTTCACTGTTATGTTCACATTCCTCTATAGATTTTTGCTTTATGGTTACCAGGAGATTCATATGTATATGTGTGTGTGTGTATATATATATATATATATATATATATATATACACACACACACACACACACATATGTGTGTGTGTGTCTATTTTTTTTTAATGTTTTTATTCATTTCTAGGAGTGAGAGAGAGACAGCATGAGCAGGGGAGGGTCAGAGAGAGAAGGAGTCACAGACTGAAACAGGCTCCAGGCTCTGAGCTGGCAGTCAGCACAGAGCCCAATGCGGGGCTCAAACCCACGAACCACGAGATCATGACCTAAGCAAAAGTTGGATGCTTAACCAACTAAGCCACCTAGGCGCCTCTGTGTGTGTATTTTTTTAAGTTGTTAATAACTTACATTTGAGCACATTTTAAAAACTCTACATTTTTATTACCTTAAAAATGTTGTTTTTGATGTCATATTTTTTATCTTTTTATTTTATGCATCCTTTAACTATTATGTTTTTATTTTTATTATGTGTACTTTTTTTATTTTAACCTTCATATTAGCTTTATAAGTGAGTTATATACTACCTTAACTATATTTTTGCATTTATACTAAGATTTTTACTTGTACATATTTTCTTGTTACTAGTCAGTGCCATTTGTTTTCAGCTTAACGAAGTCACTTTAATATTTCTTGAAGGCTGGTTCAGTGATGATGAACTTCTTTAGTTTTTGCCTGACTGGAAAACTTTTCCTCTCTTCTCCAATTCTGAATGATAGCCTTACTGAGTATAGTATTCTTAGTTGGAGGTTTTTTTCCTCTCAGAATTTTCAATATATCATGCCCTTCCTTTCTGCCTGCACAATTTCTGCTGAAAAATCATCTGATAGCCATATGGCAGTTCCCTTGTACATAAAAAGTTGTTTTTCTCCTTCTGCTTTTAATACTCTGGGTTTAAAGGTTTACATTTTAAGTATAATATGTCTTGTTGTGGATCTCTTTGGATTTATCTTTTTTAGAATTCTTTGTGCTTCCTGGATCTGGATGTGTATTTTGTTCCCCAGGTTAGAAAAGTTTCCAGCCAATACTTCTTCAAACAAGTTTCCTAACACCTTTCTCTATCTTCTTTTCTTTTTTTCTGGCACCCCTATAATACACATGTTATTCTGCTTGATGCTGTGCCACAAGTCCCTTAAAGTATCTTCACTTACTAATTTTTTTCTTTTGCTGCTCTGACTGGGTGATTTCCACTGCCCTATCTTCCAAGTTGCTAATCCATTCTTCTACTGCATATCATCCCCTGTGGAAACTCTCTAGAGTATTTTTTAGTTTGATTACTGTATTCTTCAGCTCTGTGACTTCTGTTTGATACTTTTTCATATGTTCTATCTCTGCTGAAGTTTTCACTGTGTTCATCCTTTCTTCATCCAAGTTCAGTGAACATCTTTACAACCTTTACTTTGAACTCTTCATCAGGTAGATTATTTATCTCCATATCATAGGGTTATTTTCTGAGCTTTTATCTTATTCTTTTATTTGAACATATCCCTGTCTCCTCATTTTGACTGACTCTCTGTGTGGGAAATCAAACGGCTATGTCCTGGGTTAGGAGATTATAGGGAATTCATTGCAAGGCAGAACACTGGTTTCTGGCCTTGCTGAAAACAGCAGGCCACATTTCGCTTATTCAGTTAATGTATAGCTAGGGGTTAGGTCCTGCCTATGCTCATATGTTCCTTAGACCATATTATCTAAGGGAATATTTTATCCTGTCTTAACTTGTTTTCTTTTTTTTTTTTTTTTTATTATTATATTTCTAGGAGAGAGAGAGAGACAGCGTGAGCAGGGGAGGGTCAGAGAGAGAGGGAATCACAGACTGAAACAGGCTCCAGGCTCTGAGCTGGCAGTCAGCACAGAGCCCGACGCGGGGCTCGAACCCACAAACCGCGAGATCATGACCTAAGCGAAAGTCGGACTCTTAACCGACTAAGCCACCCAGGCGCCCCTGTTTTCTGCATGCTTTCTATACATTCTGACTAGCATGTACCCCACTGATGTATTACAAAATGCTTCCCTAAATGAGCACCCAATAAATATGGGACTTTGAGAGAAGCCTGGGGAGACTTCCCTTGGCCTTCTTCTCACCTCTCTTGACTTGCATGGAGCCTTGAGTAATCCTTTCGGACCGTCTTAGCTTTTCTCAACAAAGCCAAAAGCTGAACCCACATCTCTTGTTTGTTTCTATGTATTAGGCAAAACAGCTGTTTTTCCCAGTCTTGAAGGTGTGGACTTGTGTAGGAGATGGACCTTATCATTCAACTTTGCCCTACTCTGGTTGTTTCTCAAACCGTTATTATTTTTTAAGCAGCCTGATTTGTTCTTTAAAAAAAAAAAAAACATTTATTTGAGAGAGAGAGAGAGAGAACGCATGAGTGGAGGAAGGACAGAGAGAAAGAGAGACACAGAATCCAAAGCCAGCTCCAGGTTCTCAGCTGTCAGCACAGGGTCCAGTGGAGGGCTCGAAATCACAAATTGCGAGAACATGACCTAAGCCAAAGTAAGACACTCAACTGACTGAGCCACTCAGGCGCCCCCTGATTTGTTCTTGTCCAAGTTGTTGAAGGTATGCCAAGAAGAATCAGTGTCTCAAAGGAACAGACAATGCCTAGTTTCAGGCTAACTGTAAGTCAGATCTGCAGGCAGCAGCTTTTAAGGTATATAAATATATATAATCATGTGAGTCCACAATCCTGCTGCCTCAGACAAGGAGGTCTGACAGTATCTCCTGAGTAACCACTGCAAAAATCATGGTTTTAGATATAAGCTTCTTTCTCGGAAAGATCAGTGAGCTATGGAAAGGCCAAGAGAGGGGCGCCTGGGTGGCTAAGTCGGTTAAGCGTCCGACTTTCGCTTAGGTCATCATCTCGCAGTTCGTGGGTTCGGGCCCCGCGTCAGGCTCTGTGCTGACTGTCAGCTCAGAGCCTGGAGCCTGTTTCAGTGTGTGACTCCCTTTCTCTCTGACCCTCCCCTGCTCACGCTGTCTCTCTCTCTCTCTCTCCTAGAAATAAATAAAAACATTAAAAAAAAAAAACAAAGAAAGAAAGGCCAAGAGAGTATCCTAATGTGGTATCTCCCTGCCCATTTTCCCTGGGGGCAACTCTGTAACCTCTGGGATATGTGGCAAACCTGAAGCCTGTCCCTCAGGCTAAAGCTCCGGGACAAGAAAATAATGAAGAAATAAAGAACGGGGGTATGTTTCAGCCTGCTATTTGTGCAGTGCCTGGAGGTGGTAGCCTACCAAGGACTATTTCTTCAATTGTTTCAAACACATGGGTACCCCTTGGCCACCAGGGCTGGGCACTCAAGGAGCACTCTTGGGGGTGGGCTGTGCAAGCCCACTAGCTGTGGTGAGGCAGGCTGTGGCTATGGCATGCAGAGCAGTGTGTTCCCACCAGAACGACAGGATAGAAAGGGAGGTGTGAAAATGGCCTAAGTGGTGCCAGCACCAACTAGGCAAGAAAAGAATGCAAAAATGGCAGCTACCAGCACCTCCATCCCTGGCAAGAGTCCTAACAGGTTCCTGGCTCCCAGGCAGACACTTTAAGATTAACAAATGAGACTCCTCAAAACAGTCTAGGTGCCTTTCAAACTGTTGCTTTTTGCTAGGTCATGGGGTGAGTGGATCTATGCAGGATGCCTTTAAGAGTAGATTTTTCCATTCCCTATAATCCTATGGTTCCCCTGGCAGTAAGCCTTGCTGGTTTTCAAGGCCAAATGCTTTGGGGACTCATCTCTCCAATGCAGTTCCCAAGGATTGGGGTGCCTGTGTGGGGCACAAACACCTCATTCCTCAGGGGCAAGCTCCATATTATGAGATCCCTCCCAAATGTGGCTCATATACCTGGTGTGGAGTTTCTTGCAAGGCCATGTGACTGCTTTTCCTACCTATCTTGATGTGGCCCTTTTGTCCTTTGTTGTAGAAGTGCTGTTCAGCTAGATTTCAGGTCATTTTCAAAGGGAACTGTTCCATATGTAGCAGTAGATTTGTTGTGTTCATGCGAAGAGGTGAGTTCAGGATCCTTCTATGCCACCATCTTGAAGTCTTTATTTTAATTCTGGCACTCCAATTACTTGTATGTGAGACATTTACATTGTATTCTATAATTCTCAACCATCCTTTATCTATTACACATTCTTTTATTTCCTCTCTGTGCTTCAGTTGAGTTGTCTACCAGATTATTGCTCCTGCATTCAATGGTCCAATACATTTACTGAATAATTAACTTAAGATATCATACTGTTTGGTTCTACCATGTCCATTTGATTACTTTTATAGATGATACTTCTGTGGTAAAAGTATCCATGTTTTTATCTATTGCCAGTTTCTCTCTCTTATTGAGCACATTTATAATAGCCATTTTTAAATATTTGTCTTATAACACCAATTTCTAGATCACCTGTGAATATATTCTATTGACATGGGGCTTTTTTTGTCATTCTTTAAATTATTTTTAATGTTTTATTTATTTCTGAGAGAGAGAGAGAGGAGAGAGAGAGAGAGAGAGAGACAGCATGAACAGGGCAGAGTCAGAGAGAGAAGGAGACACAGAATCCAAAGCAGGCTCCAGGCTCTGAGCTAGCTGTCAGCACAGAGCCCAATGCAGGGCTCAAACCACGAACTGTGAGATCATGACCTAAACCCAGTCAGACACTTACCCGACTGAGCCACACAGGAGCCCCTTTTTGTCTTGATATATATTTTTTGGTCAGTTGGAGTTAATGTTTGTTTGTTTGTTTGTTTGTTTGTTTTAATTTCTGAGAGAAAGAGACAGCATGAGCAGGGGAGGGTCAGAGAGAGAGGGAGACAGAGAATCTGAAACAGGCTCCAGTCTCTGAGCTAGCTGTCAGCATAGAGCCCAACGCGGGGCTTGAACCCACGAACTGTGAGATCATGACCTAAGATGAAGTCGGACACTTAACAGACTAAGCCACCCAGGCGTCCCTGGCCAGTTATAGTTAAATGAATATCAGGTACTGTGTTAAAAATTGGAGAGGTTTCCAGATTACATTATCTTCCATCCAGAAAAAAATGGCCTTTTTTTCTGCTAGGCAGGTAGAGTCAGAGTTGAACACCTTTATCCAACCAAGAAATAATCTTCTGGGAGGCTGGGCTGTAGTTTTACTAAGGCTCAATGAACCTCTAGAAATTTACCTCCCCTAGGGTGCAGTCTTGTACACTTCAACTGAATAGCCAGGATGATCACCAGGATCATTATCCCAACAGTTCTTCAACACTCAGCTTTGTTGTGTCAATGCTACTTCCCAGAAGCTCTTGACTTTGTTTGTATTTTGTTTTGTCACCCTCCCCCACTTCATTCCTTTTTAGAATTGAGCAGAGGTAATGAGGAAAAAGCAGGCCGTATTTTGAGTCACTTTTTTTTTTTTAAGTATTTTGCTCCACTCCTTTGAGATGACCATAATTCTGTACATTTCTTTTTATAATAAGAGCAACCTCTACCTGGGCAGAGGCCCCATTCTCTACTTCCTTAAGCCTGGTTTGGTTGTTTTTTTTTAAGTTTTTATACTCTACTTCCTACCCATGGCCAAAAGTAGGGTATTTCCCCAGAGAAAAGGTATCAATCATCAGCTCAGATTTCCATGGTGTTAACATCTCTGATATTTTAGCCATTCTAGTTCTCGTTAGATCAAAAATTCTCTGATACGTTTAACCATAACTTTTTAAGTGGTTATCCATATTTCCCAGTTGTTCCAAACAAGAGTAATATTCTACCTCCCAAGTCACTCCTCCCTATCCAGAACCCTAGTCATATTTTTGTTCACTGTAAAATAAATTCCACCAGTCCCTTCAAAAGTTGTCATGGAAGACAGACAGATGGGAAAGTATTATATTAAGTAGCTGAGAAGAGCTTTGTACAGTGCAAAGGAATTTAAAATGCTACTTAGAATACTGCAAAATCACTGTATTGCAGCCTAAGCATAATGCTGCAATGAGTATGCATGTCACCAGCTTTTATATAAAAGACAAAGAAAAACAAGCAATATACCTATTATTTCCAGCAGCAACTCTTGATGCAAAGACCTGAAGGAAGAGGTGTCTTACACCAATTCGAGAATATAACAAGGAAGTGACACAGTGATGTTCCATGTTGTTCATGTTTGTAGGGTAAAGATTTGCTTTTTCTTTTGGATCTATATATTCAGAAGATGAATATTTTTCCTAAAACATGTAAAATCACTTTGATATAACTGTCATTATATGTATGAAATTCTTTAAAAACATATCAATTTGAAGTGCCTAGTCTTTTATTACTTAACCTTGCAATAATGGATCTTATCAGTCTCCATACTAGTATCGAAATGAAAGCCTGAAATCGCAACCCTCAAAGTCTAACTTTTCCATGTTCATTCATGAAAGCAGCCAATGGAGAGTAAGAATTCAAAGTTATCTCTTTCTTTCTAGGATATATTCTTAACACACATGATATCTGGGATGACCTTCCCACCTTTCAAAAGACCCAGCCTTTATTATATAATTAAAGAGTTCCCATCTTGCCAGTAACTGAAGACCAATTGTGATACCTCTAAAACTGGAAAATTTCAACTTAAAAACATAGGAGTAAAGCTTTGTTTGTAGAATTTGGATTTTATGGATTTAATTTTTTTGTTTCAAATTACTGAGGCAGTCATAAGGGAACATCATACAATATATTTTGTTTTCAGAAACATAATCAAGCTTCCTTGATCCTTATGTCGTTCTGAATTTATGCAAAGTCCAAAACACATGGTACTAATGGTCATCTATGCTGTAGCAGGAAAAAGAGGACATACTAAGAAAATTAACAGTATAAACTGAGATACAGAACCAAAGACAAATTATCAAAGGCCTTAGGCTCTAGGCTTGATTCCATCAATTACTTTGTTCCCTCCAGTAAATTATTTAACTTCTGTAGCTCGGTGACTTCTTATCTATAAAATGCTTAAAAACTCCTAACATACTTTACAGGGATCATAACTGTCATGAGGATCAAATGAGAAGGTGTTTTTTAAAGTATTATACTTGAAAAATGAGAAAGAAAGCATTATGCAAATGTTTAAGAATCAGTATTTGTGTAACTCTAGGAGGTATTTTTATCCTATTTCAGAAAACAAACTATCTTCAGGCACTTGAAAACCTCGTCAGCCTTCATTTGCATAAAATTATTATTCTAATTACAAATTATTTTCATGTATTCATTAAAGCAGGTTCATCAGGGCATCTATTAAGCAATTCTTTATTAGCCTAATTCAAATTATGTATATGAAAGTAATAAAGATGCATTTCTCTTTCAATAATAATTTCAAAGAGTCTCCATTAATCCAACTAACTGACGTATTACTCTAAATTTTATGCTTTCTGATTGTGAGAGAGGAAAGCCTACATTTGTGAAATAGGTTCAGTGCAAATTCCAACAGTTACTGACATGCTCTTTGATGGCAATATCTAAATATTATCTCAATATTATGGGCACACTTTATGTTTTATTCTGCCATTTCCACTTCACACTTGAGAAGCAGAGCCTATATTCAGGAAAAAAAAAGTTGAGTTCCCGAAACACTGTTATATGATATTGAGTAACATGAAGAGACTAAAACTTACAACTCCCTGGCCTCATCTCATTTTACAGTATTGATAATGCCTCAAGGGACAGCCCACCTGAATTATGGACACAAACAGGATCAGGTAAAAAGATATTTATGTCCTTGTGTTTAAATGTATTTAAATATGGAAAATAAAAGAAGCATATATTTATGGTCTGACATCTCATTTCTCCCCTTCCATATTCCCCTTCCCTCAAACATACCGGCGTACCCTGAGCACTCCAGGTATCTTAACTCTTCTGTGTCTTTGCTGTTCTCTTGGCCTGGGCTGTCCAGCGTCCATCAAAATCCTCCCTCATCTTCAGGCTATGAAGCCATGCCTTGCCATTATTCCATGGAATGTCCTGCCTAGTAATGTTCTGTCTAGTAATGGCTAAAATTACTCACTTAACTGCCTTTTCACCTAAAGTATTAACTCCTTGAAGATAAAACAATGCCATATTCATCTTTCTGTTGCCCATGGCCCCCTAGTTTTTGGCATATGCTTGAAAGTCAAGGATGTGAAAGAAAAAAAAATGGATGAATGAATGAATGGCTGGATGCTATAGGAGGCCAAGTGACAGACACAGTATTTTAAAGTTACACACACTGATACCTATAAGCTAGCATATACTTGGCAGGAGAGCACATTCAAATAAAAAAAAAAAAATCTACCTAACTTATAAATCTATCCTGATGTAGAAATAATATTATCCAATCTTATCTGGTATGAATATCTTGGATATTATCACATAAAACTTGATTCAATTGTTCACATAAAACTACTCTGGACATGAAACATTAAAAAGATTTATGTTCCATCAATAATCTGTCATTTTTCATGTGTCTCCAAGCCATTTTTTACTTCCAAAAGTCTTTAGTATCTGGACCCAGGGGAAAAAGGGACCAGCAATAAAACAGTAGTGAAATAACTAACCAAACTGTTATTTAGCCATATAACTTTGAGATAATATAAAATTACTAAAAATCATGCCTTTGAAAGATCTTCCCAAGAAATGTATTAAGTGAATAAAACAGAATATTCCTTACTTTTCTGAGTAAATAGTTTTACGTATATTTCTGCCTTCATGTATGTAGATAAAAGGCTAGAAGGATACACAATATAATATGATCCACAATATAAAAGTGGTTATCTCTGATTGGTGAGATTACAGGTGAATATTTTTTAATTTACTTCAAAATATTTTTTGGCCTTTCCTAATGTTCTTTTAAAAAAAAAACAATTTTTTTTAATATTTTTATTTATTTCTAGGAGAGAGAGAGAGAGAGACAGCGTGAGCAGGGGAGGGTCAGAGAGAGAGGGAGTCACAGACTGAAACAGGCTCCAGGCTCTGAGCTGGCAGTCAGCACAGAGCCCGACGCGGGGCTCGAACCCACGAACCGCGAGATCATGACCCAAGCGAAAGTCGGACGCTTAACCGACTAAGCCACCCAGGCGCCCCAACAATTTTTTAACGTTTATTTATTTTGGGGAGACTGAGAGAGACAGAGTGTGAGCAGGGGAGGGGCAGAGAGAGAAAGAACCACAGAATTCCAAGCAGGCTCCATGCTCTGAGCTGTCAGCCCAGAGCCCGACGCGGAGCTCAAATCCACGAATCGTGAGTTCATGACCTGAGCCCAAGTCGGACGCCCAACCAACTGAGCCACCCAGGCACCCTCGACTTTGTTAAGACTCCTAAAAAGAGTCTTCTGTTATAACAATCAGGAAAAACTGCCTATACATTATTTCCATTTTAACAGGGGAACACCTTCAAAGTTTCAGGCAAAAGGACTGAACAGGGCATGATTATCCCAGAAGGAGAATCCAGTACCATCCCTCCCCCCACCTTACTATGTGAACCAAAAAGCCACTTAATGCTTGTAACCTCAGCTTCTCTGTTTTTAAAAGGAGGTGTTGGGGGAGATGAGCGTTCAAGTGTCATGTAGACGTAAAACCCCGGAACTCTGAGCAAAAAGCAGGTAGCTTTCAAGAGCCTCGGAAATCAGTTCCATCCTTTACGACAGACAGGATACAAACATGAACCAAGTAAATAAGGAAACCCAAGTAGCAACTGCCAAGAACCACAGAAATCCCCCAAAGACCAAATACCATCACGTTACAACAGAGTCACCCAGATTCCTTACACTCACAGAATGGCCCACTGTCTCTTGAGTTCATTCCCTTGAAGGTTAATTAATTGCTTGCTGTCTGGGGTATTCTTGAGATGCTAAGGAGTCATTTGGGGAGGGAATATAAAAGTTATACTAAACAATAATATGCGATTTATAGTCTGGATGTGGCACATACTGTATGGACTTACTTTTATTTCACAGTTAATCTCCCAGCTCACAAAAGTTTTATCGGATTGGAGGCATGTGCGGTATTCCCTTTATAAAATTTTATAGTCCCTTGCTATTTTCAGGGGTTTGTTTTATAGGCACAATTTGCTGCTTTAATCTCACCCAATTGTCATGTTCTAAATCATGGTGAATAAAAATGTCTTAAAAGGAGAGCTGTGCTGAGGGTAGTACTTAATTACACTTAGTGCCTGATTTAAATGTTATCTGGGCTTTGCCAAGTGCCAGGCACAGGGTAACCCAGCAGTGCAAATCTACATAAACCGACACAAGTCATTACTGGGCCGTTAATAGCAAAGCTTTCTAGAGCTCACTCAGATCACACTCCGGCAGCACTCTGATGAAGGTGGGTCCTCCCGTCTTCCATCAGTAGTGGTACAAATTAAGGCAGCTAATGAACTAGCTCCAGTCGCTAATGTTCTCAAAGTGGGAAAGCACGGGTTTCATTTTTAGGTCCATCACTGAACAAGGCAATTTCTGGTCATCTCTTAGAGGAGCTTCCCTAATTTTCATTCAGCCAGATGCTATTGATGAAGAATATTAGTGTGGGAAAGGAGAGTCTCACCTGAGGAAAGGCCATTCATTCTCAGGAGTCAATTATGCTTCAGCAAAGCTCAAGAGTGCTTAAAACCTGCATAGCCTATTTCTTCCACACTTCCTTGAGGTATGTGAAGGAGAAAAGTAAAAGAAGAGAATTGAAGATATTCCGTGGCATCTACAGTTTTAGCATGGCCCCTGGACCTGGCCCTTGGCAACAACACCCCACGGTCCCTTTAATGAAATACTCCTTCCTCATTCCTTCTAACCAGTGCCTCACACTTCCTTTGCAGGAAGCAAATACGCCAGCTAATCTCTGCACCACAGTGTCTGTCTCAGAAAGGGGCTTGTGACCCAAGGCAAACCGATCCAAAGCCTCCTCAAGACTGTCCCCTGCAGGAGAGATGTCCTCTGGCTGCATAGATGGCTAAGCTGGGAGTGGGTGGATCTGGGGCTGCCTGCCTGGGAGCAATGCCAAACAGAGCCAGATCTCCCAAAAAAGGCTTAAGTGTCAAGGTCTAGCCATGCCTAACGAAACACCTCCCAGGCTTTCAGGAGTCAAGACCATAATAGTCATTTTGTCTTAAGCTGGGGGGACTTCAGTTTCTGACACTTGCAACAGAATGAGTCCAGACTAAAAAGAGACATTCCTGTAAATGGAACAAAGTGTTTTCTTCAGAAAAGCAACACTATCCGTCCTCCTTTTTCTTTACTGAACATTTCCTAAGTAGCACATTTCTAGAGAGAGAAAATATGATCACATATCCTAAACAGATGTTGTCATCCATGACAAATATTGCTTTCACATCCCCCAAGGTAACATCAGCTAACTCCCAAAGGGCCAGTCCAGCACATAAATGGAAAAGTATATGGGAAGCACTAAATAAATGGAAACTAGCAGCAATCATAGTAATATCTGGAACACTCAGGTTATTTATACTGAGAAAGGCTTAATTTACAGCTCTATTGATCTTCTGTTGGAACTTATCTTGCTATTTATAGATAAATATACTAAAGACTACAAGAATGTTTTTAAAGAGACTGATGAAGTTGGCCTGAGTTTTCTATGTGCATTTACCACATATGTACACATGCATAAGTAATAAAGTATACTGGTTTATGAGTTTTAAAATCTACATTCATGGTATCACAGTATATTCTTTTACAATTTCCCTTTGTTGGCCTGAATTAATGTGTTTTAAAATTTCTCTTTGTACATCAATAAATCATTTATATACATTGTTATGTATATAAATACATATTATATACATAAATATATATTTCACTTCAAGAATTCTTTAGTATTTTATTATATGAATAAATCATAATTTATCAGTTTCTCTACAATGGCCTGTTAGGAGTTTTCATTCATCAATCATTCATTAGCACAAACAGTATTATGATGAATACCCCAATATTACACACATCTTTTATGCAAATTGTATGAGAATTTCTCTGAGGCCTATAGCCAGAAGTGGATGTAAGGGTCATGGTATATATACAGCTTCAAATTCATTATGTCATAATAAATTGGTCTACAAAGTGGACAGACCTATTTTATATTCCCACCAGCAATTTGGATATCTTGATGATTAAGAAAAATAGAATCCTATGTGAATAAATTTAAAAAATGTATGTGAAAAATCTCACAAAAGTGAAAGAATTAGGAATCCCCGACTTAAATGTACTATGTGGCCCATTTCCTCCTGCTTTCTTACTAATAGCTAATATTTGTGTATATCTTTATAATCTTGAAACCACTTTTTAACATACAACTTTTTTGGAGATGCTGGAGATAAGGGATCAGGAAAAAGGATACAAAACATGAATAAAAATGGGCTCTAACATCTTATAACCAGGATCAACATTGCCCCACAAAAATACCACATCATGTTTCTAGCCCAGGTTACCAAAACTGCCTTCTTCTTTTTTTAATGTTTATTTTTGAGAGAGAGAAACAGTGAGCATGGCAGGGGAGAGGCGGAGAGCGAGACACAGAATCCAACACAGGCTCCAGGTTCAGAGATGTCAGCACAGAGCCCAACATGAGGCTCGAACTTGGGAATGGTGAGATTATGGCCTGAGTTGAAGTTGGATCCTTAACCAACTGAGCCACGCAGGCGCCCCAACCACATACACCTTCTAAGTGGTCTCTCCTGGCTACTGCCAGGGGTCCTTCCCACCCCACTGGATCATGACTCTCCTCTGCATCTAACACCTCACTAACTACCCACTCAATCCAAATCTTGTCTGGAAATCTCTCCCTGTCCACTTCATCCACTTGCTCCATGCAATATTCTATTTCGTTTTGAGTTAACAGCTTTAATAAGACTCCTTCCAGGAAAGCTACCGCAACTCCCAAAATCTAGGGGGGTGTCAAAGGCACACAAATTACTCTATTTCAGCAAACATGGCATCTAGTCCGTAAAGAACACACTTGCCTCATCTGTAGTATTTCTCCCCACTGGACTGCGAGCCTTGCTAGAGCGGGAACCCAGGCTGGTTAACTCACTACAGTGTTTCATACTCATACTCATGATAGCCTGGATCCAAAGAGAAGACATCAGGAGGAGGCAAGACCAAATGAAGATGCTAACACAATTCTATCCCTTTTGTGTTCTACTTTTCTTGTTTCTTCTGTCTGTCATTTATAAATATATAGATATAGAGAAATATAGATATATACATATCTGCAGATTACTCTTGTCGCTCTGTTGCTATCATACATTGGATTCAAAATAATTCATACTCTTCATTTCCACACAGGAGGCAGAATGTTTTAGCCTAGCTTTCCTGGTATTTGAGGTCTGGAGAGGACGATGGTTGATATTGCTATGCTCTTTTCAGCATGAATTAATTCTAGACTGAACAAGTGTTATTATTAATCTGGGGCAATTAATCAGTCCTATTCTAGGTTGCTTAGTCTCATCATGTGCTACTAGCTCCCACTGTGACAGATGCAGAATACTTTCCATGACTGTGCGTTTAGAGTCTATGAAAAAAATCCCTTCTAGACCCTTTTTTCCTCACTTTTTAAAGTTTTTATTGGTTTCAGGAGAATTTGGTGATTCACCACTTACATAGAACACCCAACGCTCATCCCAAAAAGTGCCCTCCTTCATGCCCATCACCCACTTAGCCCATCCCCCACCTACCTCCCCTCCAGCAACCCTGTTTGTGTTTAAGATTCTTAGGGTTTGCTTCCCTCTCTGTCTTAATCTTATTTTTCCTTCCCTTCCCCTACGTTCACCTGTTTTGCTTCTTAAATTCTACATATGAGTGAAATCATATGGCATTTGTTTTTCTTTGACTAGCTTTTTTTGCTTAGCATAATACTCTCTAGTTCCATCCACATTGTTGCAAATCACAAGATTTCATTATTTGTTATGGCTGAATAATACTCCATTATATATATATATATATATATATATATATACATTTATATATATGTGTATGTATATATATGTATGTATGTATATATATGTATGTATGTATATATATACACACACCACATCTTCTTTATCCATTCATCATCAGTGGACATTTGGGCTCTTTCCATAATTTGGCAGCCTCTGATAGTGTTGCTATAAACATTAGGGTGCATGTGCCCCTTCAAATCAGCATTTTTGTATCCTTTTGATAAATACCTAATAGTACAAATACTAGGCTGTAGGGAAGTTCTATTTTTAATTTTTTGAGGAACCTCCATACTGTTGGCCAGAGTGGCTGCATGGGTGTGCATTGCCACCAACAGTGCAAAAGGGTTCCCCTTTCTCTGCTTCCTCGCCAACAACTGTTGTTTCCTGAGCTGTCAATTTTAGCCATTCTGACAGTTGTGAGGTAATATTTCATTCATTGTGTTGTTGTTGTTGTTTGAAGTTTATGTATTTATTTTGAGAGAGAGAGAGAACGAGCAGGGGAGAAGCAGAGAGAAAGGGAAAGAGAGAAGCCCAAGCAGGCTCTATGCTGTCAGATCAGAGCACGATGCAGGACTCGATCTCATGAACCACAAGATCATGACCTGAGCCAAAATTAACAGTTGAATGCTTAACCAACTGTGCCACCCAGGCACCCATTTCATTGTGGTTTTGATTTGTATTTCCTTGATGATGTTGAGATCCTAACTTTTAAAAATATAGGAATTCTGTAATTGGCCAAATCAGTCACCAAGTAGCTAGATTTCCTGTCCTAAAGATAAATCCCAAAGGTCACTGGAATTAGAAATATGACTCCAATATCACTTAACAGTTCAATATTCATCTATGAATTCATACAAACTTCCCTTCAAGGTTTCTATATTTTAACTCCAAATCACTTAAAAATGGTTAAAGCTCTTTGAATTCTGTTGAAATTTCTTTCATTTGTCCTTGCTTGCCTCTTCAAGCTTTAATAGGATAGGAAGTGGTATTTTTAATTTCCCACCAAGAGCATTCACATTGATGGGAGTTCCCTTCCACTCATACCAGCACTTCCACACATGATTTACATACACTGTATCATTTCATCTTCAGAACATCTCACAATAACAGATACTCATCCATGAATTTTCAGGCGACAAACCTGAAGCTCAGAGAGGTCAAGTTCTCTCCCTTTCTAACCCCTTCTTGCTGTCCTACCTCTGTCTCTTCCTTTCTGTCTACTCCTTCTAACTCCAGGATGAATCCTCTGATTTAAGACAATTCTTATTTACATGGAGCTGGAATCTACTTCCCTGTGCATTGTTTCTCTGAAAAATGAGAACATTCAGAAGCCAAGATCCTCTTCTGTACAAGAGCTCTTGCCATGTAAGAGATCCCTACTCATCAACCTCAGTCAGTTGCTAAAATTACTACTAATAATGAACTAGTCTCTGCTTGTTTAACTTACCTTCTCCCTAAATGAGCTTTAGCAGTGGTTTTTCAAACTTTCTGTGGCAGGCAAACTGTTTGTAAAATGAAATCCAAATGCACATTAAGAAACAAAAAAGATAAAATGTTACGGCTCTGACTGGAATGAACGTGAAACATCTGGAGTTCATCTCTTAGACCCCTCCCTCTCCGTCCACTTAGCCCCTCCTTGCCGTGAGACCTCCATTTCAAGTAACCAATAAGGAATCTCGGCTTCATGGTGTGCAGGTAAAAACCACCAGCTACTAATACTCTTTTAGTCTTTCTCTAGGCAGATATGCTGGAATGACTCTAATGATCAAGTAATCTAAGGAATATAAACATTTAGAATAATTAATTGAAAATATTTATTAGTTTATCAGTTTATAAAATATCTGGACATAGGGATGCCTGGGTGGCTCAGTTGGTTAAGCGACTGACTTTGGCTCAGGTCATGATCTCATGATTTGTGAGTTCAAGCCCTGCTAAGGCTCTGTGCTAACATTTCAAAGCCTGGAGCCTGCTTCAGGTTCTCTGTCTCCCTCTCTCTGACCCTCTCTTGCTCATGCTCTGTCTCTGTCTCAAAAATAAACATTGAAAACATTTTTTAAATAAAAAATAAAATATCTGGACATAAACAAACTAAAAATCATGCCAAAGAGTCACTTACTTCCATGTTGTTTCATTTGAGGGTTTGTTGGGCTCTGTGGTGGATAAAAATTACCAAAGAACCTAAGAGATAAGACCCATATGACACCAAGATCTATTTTTCAGGAAGATCTCCAAAAACACTGGAGAGAAAAGAGAGTTCTCTTTTGAGAGTTTCCTAAAACTTAAGGAACTGTTCAACGCCGATTCTTCACTTATTAAGATGCATGGTTTCTCTTGAGTCTCAGATTCCTCCTCTATAACATGATCAAACTACATGGTGAATAGGGCAATTTCTAAAACTAACAGTTCATCATTTAATCACAGTGAAGGCTAGACTTCACCTCTCAAGGAAGCTGAATACACAGTAAAAGCTCAAGTCATTCCATGATTTTATTTTAAATATACAGACGAGGCGCCTGGGTGGCTCAGTGGGTTAAGCATAGGACTTTGGCTCAGGTCATGATCTCACGGTTCATGAGCTTAACCCCCACATCAGGCTCTCGACTATCTACACGGATGTCTGTTTCCCCTCTCTCTGTGCCCCTCCCCTACCCTCACCCTCTCTCTTTCTCTCAAAAATAAGTAAGTAAATAAACAAATATACAGACAAACAAGTCAGAAGTACGTGAAAACTTAAACTATTAAACTATAGCACTGGTCTGAAGAATGGCCAAGTCAGTACTGTGCTAATTCTAGATGCTTTACAAAGTCTGTTAAGCATTTTGATAAGTCTGACGATTTCACATAGTGTTATCTTGTTCAGAGCCCTTTGTGTCTTTTATTCTCTTCAAATGAGAGGTCAAAAAATATTCCATAGTACCTTGTAAACACAGAAAGTTTGAGAATCACTGCTATCAATCAATATTAATCATTTACTATTAATTCATACTGAACTGTGCATTTCTAGAAATCACATTTTCACCTTTGTACCCAGTGGAACCACATTTTACCTCCCATCAGTATGGAACGCCACCTCATCTGAGGTGGGAGTGCTCTCCTCCACTGAAATGACACTGCACCTCATTTCCCAAAGGAGTAGCAAGACAGGTAATTGTCAACAGTCACTGTAGAGGCCCCAGATGGAAATTCACGGGATAAATAAGTACATTTATAGTGCGGTGAGGGATTTCAAAATTTCCTTTCAAATAGAGCCAATTAAGATACAGGAACTCTGACAGAAGTTCCACTCCAGAGGAAGAAAAATAATGCACTATCCATGTCACTATTTTAATTGGCTCCACAAAAGAGAGCATTTTCTAACCATCTGAAATGAAGTCCTGCCAGGACGCATACAATTTACTCACTTATGTAGACAACACAATATGACTCTGAATGCCACAAAGCTTCCCAAGTGTCTTTTCAAAAAGTGACAGTATCAAGTTGTTTAGGGGAAGGAACTGAGTGTCATGCAATGAAATAACCCTCCATGCTGTAATCAGATGGAAAAACCAGGAATCCTGAATTTATCTACATTGTTGCTATACACATAGAAAAAAGTAGATATAACGAGCCAAATCTACTAAGAGGCTATCTATATTTTATTCCAGTCTCTTAGTCCCTACGAGTCTGAGAGTAGCATTTTTTTTCAGTGAGTTAACATAAGTCCTTTAAGAATGCTTAAAAACTGCCCAAAAAGACATGAGTAGAAAATTCATAAAAGGGAAAACCTGAGTGTCCACTACATATGAGAAAGTACTCAGGTTTACCATTAATCAGAAAAGTATACCCTTAAATAATTAATATGGGGGGTACCCAGGTGCCTCAGTTGGCTTAGGATTTGGCTGCAGCTCAGGTCATGATATCGTGGTTCATGAGTTTGAGCCCCACATCAGGCTCTCTGCTGACAGCATGGAACCTACTTTGGATCCTCTGTTCTCCCGTCTCTCTCTGCCTCTCCCCCACTTATTCGTTTTCTCTCTCTCTCAAATAAATAAAAAAAAACTTCAAAAATTTTTAAATAATGAATACGATATCCCTTCATACCCGCTGTAAAGGCAAATATGGAAAATCAAATCATACCAAGCAGTTGGCAAGGATGTGAGAGGACAAGCATGGATCTGGAGAGTGTAAATTAGAAGAGCCATGTCCAAAGTCAATCTGGTCGTTTCTAGATAAAGTATGAATATGCACTATGGGTCAGAAGTTTCATATTTAAATACCTGGCCCATGGAATATCTCTCACTGATTCCTAAGAGGCTTACAAGGGGACATGTACAAGGACATTCAACAAGGACAGCACTTCTGCGGCAACAGTGACCTGGAGACAAGCTAGCGGACCATCAGTAAGGAAGTGGATAATCGAAGCTGTGGGAAAGTTTGTAGGGAATTTAATTTAGAAACAACACACTAAGTTTATAACAATAACTTGGACAGATATCAAAAACATTGTTGACTTGGAAAAAGGAAACACAAAACAAGATAAATAATAGTACATGATTTATATGTAAATTAAATCCTTACAGACCCCAAACCAGACTATGTATTTCATATGAATACCTGTAAATGTAGGGATATATAGAATCTTCATGAGTAGAATAAGCCAGGGGTTGGGAGCTGAAAAGGAAATAATACACTAAAACAAGTGACAGTTGTTGTTGGGCCCAATAACGGAAATCCACTATGGATTAAGGTGTGTTATAAGCTCACATTTCTGCAACCAAGGTTCAAAAGAAGGAAACAAAAAAAATTATAAAAAATGTCTTCTATCCCACTGACTGCTTCACTTAAATTAATCCTACTTACTTACAAAACACTATCTTCAACAATAAGAGTAAGACAAAAAATTCATAGCATCAAATCTCCATTGAGTAACTTGTACACACAGGATACCACTAGAAATGTACCAACAAACCAGCCAACAGGCAATCATCAGTTGTGTACTCGCTGCGCACGAGATACCAGACTGGACATTGTTAAATGTACAAAGGATTAAAATATGAACCCACTCCTCAAGTTCTGTCACTCTGGCTTTAGTGGGCAGGAATAAAATCTCAGTAATATATATGGAGATTACAAAATGGTGAAAGTACACATACATTACAGAAGAGAGCAAGGAAGTTTATTCAAATTAAGCTTGCAGTACAGCTTTTCCCAACAAAGCTCAATTCATTTAAGAGCTCCTCTTTTGCAACTACCTTTAAAGTCTCTGGCACTTTATTTTGGAAATCCTCAATGGTGGCAGAGCTTATATTTGAAAGGTATAGTTCATGTTTTCGTAACTATTGCCAAGTCATAAAGTAACAACTTCTATGAGTGCCAGTCTTTAGACTTTATAGAGTATTCTCATAAACTCTATTTTGGCAATGTGTTTCACAATCAGACAGAGAGAAAAAAATAATGATCAAGTAGGGATAGTTGATAGAGACTTGGTAATAAAATAGTGAAAATGATTTCTTAATATGCCATGAAATGGCTCTACAGGCAAAGGCAAAAGCAAAATGGTTCCAAATTCATTTTAAACAATGGCTGCAATAGCCTAAAAATAAATGTAAAGTCTTAACATCTCCTAAGGTAACAAGATTAGACACTTGGGCTCTGGTGTTTCTGTATTTCTGTATTTCAAATATAATTTCTGGTATTATATTTGAAACTCCTGAGTGTTCATACAACTGTTAGCCCTAATAACAGTGCTGTGTAGAGGAAAAAGTGGCAGAGCTAGAAGGTCTCTGTTATATTCTCTTCTCTTCCAATTATAGTAAGTTCTTCTATAATGGCTGTTTTGAAGAGACAGATGTGCTATAATGTAATTGATACATGAGAAAACAATCTGAGTATAACACAAGTTTCGCATTTGCGTATGCACAGTTTTGTCCACCAGAAACACTACACTAGGTGACCACAGAACCTCCATCCAGGTGAACATAGCCATACAAGAAGATACAAAAGGCAAGCATCTTAAATATCTAATAGCAATTAGTTCACTCAGTATATTATCCCACAATGCTGTGTTTCACTCTTCTTTCACACTTGTGAATGTGCCTATGTGAAAAACCACTCTTTCAATGTCCTATTTATGTCAAAGTATCCATACTCAAAAGTGCCATCGAGCATATGCAGAAGGTTAAGTCTTAAATCATGAGAAAAAACCTGAAATGAGAATTTTGTGCCATCTGGGTGGCTCTGTCGGTTAAGCGTCCAAATTCAGCTCAGGTCATGACCTTACAGTTCATGGGTTTCAGCCCCACATCGGGCCCTGTGCTAACAGCTCAGCACCTGGAGCCTGCTTCAGATTCTGTGTCTCCCTCTCTCTCTGCCCTTCCCCAGTTCATGTTCTCTCTCTCTCTCTCTCTCTCATATAAATAAACATTAAAAAATTTTTAAATCTTGCATTTGCGCTTTCTCTAATTTCTTAAAATAGGCCTGCAGTGCAACGTACTTTCCTCTTAGGACTGCCTTTGCCGCATCCCATAGAGTTTGGATTGTTGTATTTCCAACTAATCTTTGACAAAGCAGGAAAGAGTATCCAATGAAAAAGGACAGCCTCTTTAACAGATGGTGCTGGGAGAACAGCAACATGCAGCAGAATGAAACTAGATCATTTTCTCACACCATACACAAAAATAAGCTAAAAATGGATAAAGGACCTGAATGTGAGACAGGAAACCATCAAAACCCTAGAGGAAAAAGCAGGAAACAACCTCCTTGACCTCCACCACAGCAATTTCTTACTTAACACATCCCCAAAGGAAAGGAATCAAGAGCAAAAATGAACTATTGGGACCTCATCAAGATTAAAAGCTTCTGCACGGCAAAGGAAACAATCCATAAAACTAATAGACAACCAATGGGAATGGGAATGGGAAACGATAGCTGCAAATGACATATCAGATAAAGGGCTAGTATCCAAAATCTATAAGGAACTCACCAAACTCCACACCTGAAATGCAAACAATCCAGTGAAGAAATGGGCAGAAGACATGAACAGACACTTCCCCAAAGAGGACATCCAGATGGCCAACAAACACATGAAACGATGCTCAGCATCCCTACTCATCAGGGAAATACAAATCAAACCACACTTAGATACCACCTCTCGCCGGTCAGAGTGGCTAAGTTGAACAAATCAGAGGACTCTAGATGCTGGCGAGATGTGGAGAAACAGGCACCCTCCGACACTGTTGGTGGGAATGTCAACGGGTGCAGCCCCTCTGGAAAACAGTGTGGAGGTTCCTCAAAAAATGAACAATAGAACTCCTCTATGACCCAGCAACAGCACTGCTAAGAATTTACCCAAGGGATACAGGAGTGCTGATGCACAGGGGCACATGTACCCCATTGTTCATAGCAGCACTCTCAACAATAGCCAAAATACGGAAAGAGCCTAAGTGTCCATCAATGGACGAACGGATCAAGAAGATGTGGTTTATCTATACAATGGAACACTACACGGCAATGAGAAAGAATGAAATCTGGCCATGTGTAGCAACATGGATGGAACCTGAGGGTGTTATGCTGAGCGAAATAAGTCAGGCAGAGAAAGACAGCTACCATATGTTTGCATGTATAGAAGGATTAGGAGGAACTTAACGGAGGACCATGGGGGAGAAGAATGGGAGGAAAATAGTTGGGGAGAGGGAGGGAGGCAAACCATGAGAGACTCTTGAATGCTGAGAACAAACTGAGGACTGACAGGGATAGGCGGGGAAGGAAAGGGGGGTGATGAACATGGAGGATGGCACTTGTTGCCATGAGCACTGGGTGTTATATGAAAACGAACTTGACAATAAACTATTTAAAAATTTTTTTTGAAATCATGAAATAAGAATTTTGAAAGCAAGAGAATATGTTGCTCTCCTGAGCAATGAGCATAAAGAAATCAAGACTGCAGCCCATCAGAGACAACGTGAGGGGGGGAAATGTCTACAGCCAGAACAATTCAACTGTTGTGAATTCATAAGGACACATAAGCCTAAAGAAGTAGAAGAAATAAAGAGATTACTGAGCATATACAGTGAATAGCAAACAGAAGAAAAAGAAAAAAAAATCAGAAACAACCCTTTTCATGATCAAAGAGAAAGCACCATCTATCTAAGAGGACCTTACCCTAAAGCAGAAATCGCCAAATCCTGCATAAATGGCCCCTTTTAGTGCCAGGGGTGGCAGGTGTGGTGGCTTCAAACATCTTTACAAATTTCCAAAGCCATCAGCTGTTGAGTAAAACCGCAAGTGAAGATAAAAAAGCTGTAAACGAATTTGTAGCAGTGCTACCAAAATTAAAGAAGAAATCTATACATCAGATCAAAATTTCAATTTGATGAAACAAGTATCAATTATAAACATATGCTTCTAAGGACCAATTCACAACAGCAGAAAAATAAGTTCCAGAATTTAAGGCTGCAAAAGATAGCAAATTTGTATTACCCTCCCTCTACCACTTCATAATATCTCATAAGGAGCAATGCATTCTTTGCCCACCTTCAAAAGCAAATCCCAAATCTTTTTCAAGATAAAGTGCCATATTTACTGAAATATTTATGGACATGGTTGTGCTACCATTTTATTATGTTTCTACTCTTTGCTTGTCTTGCCCCTAACCCCATTTTTCCCATAAGCTGTATGGTTTTTATTGCTTAAATTTGCATAGTGTGGTTATTTTGAGTTCATATTATTATTTTGTAGTTCATATATTGCATAACTGCCTGTACTATGTGACCCTGTAGGGAATCCCTGTTAATTTGATCTACTGAATAAATCTGCCATTCAAAAAACTGTCACTCCCTCAATATCAAGCATGAAATCTGATTTCTCTATAGAGGAGAAAAATCCACATGACCCCATCCAGCCAATCAGAGTATCTTAAACCTTGGGCCATCATCGTATTTGAACATGTGGCCCAAACAGAGCCAAATGGAGTCTTGCTTAAGAACTGTGTTTCCTGGAGCTACGAGAAAAGAATTGTCCTTATTTCTTCTGGGTCACTAATAGTAAGAAAAATAAGTCTCACTGCACAGTAGCCATCTTTGTAACCAGGGATGAAGACTAAATCCAACATAGAGTTTTAATAACATCACATAAACTTCTGGATCTAATCTAGAAGCTAGGTTCTACACACAGATTTTTTTCAGCAACCTGAGCCAATATGTACCTGAAAGTTTTAGCTGTTTAAAATAGAGTTTCTGTTACTGGGGAAGCAAAAGTGCATTGATTAATATACCCTGCTTACAGAAGCCTTTTGTGATGCCACAGATCCGACACTCCCCTATTATCTGTTCTACAAAACAGTGTACTTCTCCTGTGGAGGAGTCATGGCACAGGTAATTGTGCTGGGTTCCCCAGAGCACCATAAACTCCTTGAGGGTAGAGATTTTTTTTCTGTTTACCACTATTTCCCAAGACCTCACCCAGCATTAGCACCTCATGCAAGTTCAGTGAATGCCTGTTTAATGAATGAAGACTGAATACGTGAGCACACTGGACCATTCAGAGCCTGTTTGCTCATCTCTAAAATAAAAAAAACAGGTGATTGTTGCCTGCCTTTTTTTAATGGGGATCTAATAATCTAATGTATTTGAAAGTGCTGTGCTAGCTATGAAGCAATAATTATTATTCACTTAGCATATACTTCAGGGCCATAGTAAAGAGGAACATAATGGAGTTGATAAAAGCATGGGTGCAGAAGTCAGAATGGATTGGAATATTAGCTCTGTATCTTAGCTCTCTAATTTGGAACAAGTTATCTTCTCTGAGCCTGTCTCAGGATCTTCTGAGCTTTAAAAAAGTTAACACATTCAAAGCACCTAATTATATTTTAGGTATGATATGTGCTCTATCAGATATGTGCTCTATTAGATATACTGATAAATCAAAATAGGGTTCTGTCCCCAAGAAGCTTTCAGTCTAGTAAGAAGACAAATCATGTATATAAACAACTTGAACCTAAGACAAAGTGGGTGCCCTAAAAGAGCTATGAAGTGTTATAAGAGGAGCACAGAGGACCATGAAAAATCAATCACTCTAGGTTTTTCTCCTTCATTTTTTAATGTATTACTTTATTTTTTTAACGTTTTATTTTTTTAACGTTTTATTTATTTCTGAGAGAGACAGCATGAGCAGGGGAGGGTCAGAGAGAGAGGGAGATACAGAATCTGAAACAGGCTCCAGGATCTGAGCTGGCTGTCAGCACAGAGCCTGACGCGGGACTCGAACCCACGAACCGCAAGATCATGATCTGAGCCAAAGTCAGACGCTTAACCGACTGAACCACCCAGGCGCCCCTTTTAATGTATTACTTTAAAAAATTATTATTGTAGGGGCATCTGAGTGGCTCAGTCAGTTAAGCATCCGACTTCAGCTCAGGTCACAATCTTGCAGTTCTTGAGTTCAAGACCCACATTGCGCTCTGTGCTGCCAGCCTAGAGCCTGGAATCTGTTTCAGATTCTGTCTCCCTCTCTCTGGCCTTCAAACACTCAACGCTCTGTCTCTCTCACTCTCTCTCTGTCTCAAAAATAAATATACATTAAAAATTTTTTAATTATTATTATAGCTGACATACAATGTGACATTAGTTTCAGGTGTACAATATAGGGATTCAACAATTCTATATATTATGCTACACTCACCAGAATGAGTAAGTATAGTTACCATCAATTACCATGCAATGTTACTATAATATCATGGACTGTGTTCCCTATGCTGTACTTTCTATCCCCATGAATTATTTATTTTATAACTGGTAGTTTGTACCTTTTAATCCTCATTACCCATTTCATTCATCCCCCCCTATACCCTCTCTGGCAACCACCAGTTTGTTCTCTTTATTTATGAGTCTGCTTCTGGTTTTTGTTGCTGTTGTTTATTTGGTTTTTTTTAGAGTCCACATACAAGTGAAATGATATGGTATTTTTCTTTATCTGTTTGACTTACTTCACTTAGCAAAATACCCTCTAAGTCCATCTGCATTATTACAAATGGCAAGATCTCATTATTTTAATGGCTGAGTAATATTCCATTGTATATTTATGTACCACATTTTCTGTCTCTATTCCTCTATCTGGAGAAATCTGGGTTGCTTCCATAATTTGGATATTGTAAATAATACTACAATAAACATAGGAGTACATACCTTTTTTTGAATTAGTGTTTTCATTTCCTTTAGGTAAATTCCCAGTAGTGGATCTCTCTAGCTCTTTAAAAAAACATTTTTATCTCTCTGAAGTTACTAAAGTATTTTCATACTAAGTAATATCTTCATTGTCAAGCAAATCTTAAGAAACTCTTAGAAACGATGATATTATGCTTCAACCACCGAATTTCCTATTTACATTGTTCTACACAGTAAATCCAAAAGCATTTAGTTTCAAACTAGAAAAAAATATTTGTGTACAAGCTTTGAACCAAAGAAATGACCATGGCTTCGATAATGGTCATCTCTGCTGACATGATCTTGCTTTTCTTACATCCTTTTGACTTCATCTCCTACTACTCTTTCCCTTGTTGACTTGTCTCCAAATTGCTGCTACCATCAAAGGGTCCAGAAGCTGCCAGGGACCTTGGCAGGCTGAAATAATAGCCTCTAAAAATGTCCTTCATCTAATCTCTGGAATCTGTGAATATTACCTTATATGGCAAAAGGGATTTTGCATATGTGATCAAGTTAAGGATCTAGAGATGGGGAGATCATGAATCATCTGGGTGGACCTGATATAATCACAGGGACCCTTATAAGATAAACACAGGAGTCAAAAGAGAAAGCTATAGGGGTGCCTGGGTGGCTGAGTCTTTGGAGTGTCTGATTCTTCAATTCAGCTTAGGCTATGATCTCATCATGCAACTGAGCCCTGTGTTGGGCTCTGCATTGAGAGCATGGAGCCTATTTGGGATTCTCTGTCTTCTTCTCTCTTTTTCTCTCTCTCTCTGTCTGCCCCTCCTCCACTCATGTGCTCTCTGTCACACACTCTCTCTCAAAAATAATTAAACTTTGAAAAACAGAGGGAGAGAGAAAGAGAGAGACAGACAGACAGAGACAAACATGTGGTAATGGAAGCAGAGATTACAGTGATGTGTCTTGAATGGAAGAAGAGAACATATGCCAAGAAATACAGATTCATAAGTAATCACAAGTAATCAAATTCTTCCCTCTGAGTGTCTAGAAGGAACCAGCCCTACTGACACCTTGACTTTAGCTCCGTGAAACTGAATTTGTACTTCTGACCTCCAGAACTGTTAACTTGTGTTGGTTAACCCACTAAGTTTGTGATGATTCCTTAAAATAGCCACAGAAAATGACAACAGAGACAGAAGAAAAAGTGACCCCTGTTCTTTGATTTCTGCTCTTATTTTTAATGAGAAAGAATGTTACAAAGCACCCAGATGACTGCCAACAGAGAGTTCGTTTACAGATGGGTAGCAACTGAACGAAAATTGTGAGAAGAGCTTTCTACCACAACAATTCTTAAAAAAACTAAAAGGCTAACTTCCAAAAACACAAAAATATCTTGGAAGTGACCCAGGATTTTGATCAAAGTTAAAACCCAACATCCTGGAGTTGAAAGAAATGTTCTTATTGTCTCTTACATGTTAACTTTATGGAAAAATGCATTCCAAACCCAAGTTGAGAAGTTGAGAGGTAATTATAAAGGAGTTCAATTTTTATCAAGCACTCTAGAAATCCATCATCCACATGACTGTTGTCATCTTTAAGGTCAATTCTGGAGTGAGGAGACAGGAACACACTCATTCCACTGTTTCTGTACCACCATACCGCTCTGCCCACATCCCATGCGTTGGTCACATGATCCCTGCCTTTGTACATGCTGTTCCCTAGCCTGCAGTATCCCTCTTCCACATATTAACTCTAAGACTTAGCAAAAGGCATTGAATTTTATATATTTTTCAAGACTCAATCCAAATGTGGTCTCCTTCTGTAGGCTTCTTTGACTCTGACCCCTAGACTAGCTCCCTGCTTTTTGTACCACATGCCATCTTGGGATAAAGTATCATTAGCAGCTATGCCGCTGTCATGACTTGTCTATGTATCTCTTCCCACCAACTACCTGGAGGTCTCTCCTGGGCAATGGTGATGCCCTATTCATCTCTGAATAAATGAATAGTAGTAAGTAACTACTTACTACTGTGCCTGGAACATAATGGGTATGAAAAATGTTTGTTAAAAAAATCAATGCATAAATGCAGCAACTGCAGAAAACCAGGGTCAATAACTTTTTACCTACCTCCATTATCTACCATATGTTGAACACTTGACCCCAAAAATCATTTGTTTCTAAAACTCAAACGTACACTTGGGAAAAAGTTGCCACAGTGGAGGATCTACAAAACAATGTGTGAGTAAATGCATAGATTCTGGACTTAGACAGACCTCCACTCAATCCACCTCTACCACAGCATCCATGACCTGGCTCTTCTTATGTTCTTTTGACTTCTTCTCTTTCCCTCATTTACTTGTCCCCAGCCAAACTGCTGTCTCTCCTGGAAACCTACTGAGTTTTCTTGAAGATAAAGTGAGACGATAGGCACAAAAACATTTGGAAATATCAAAGTGTTACACAGATACTTGCTACCTTAATTGCTAGTCCAAATATCCAGTCTTTATAATATACATTAGCCAAGGGCACCTGGGTGGCTCAGCCAGTTAAGCGTCCAACTTCGGATCAGGTCACAATCTCATAGTGCATGGGTTCGAACCCCATGTCAGGCTCTGCACTGACAGCTCAGAGCCTTAATGAAGCCCACTTTGAATTCTGTGTCTCCCTCTCTCTTGCTCTGCCTCTCCTCCACTTGTGCTCTGTCTCTCTGTCTCTCAAAAATAAACAAACATTAAAAAAAATTATACTACAGAGTAGCCAACACTTAGGCTGTATCTGTCGGTGCCCTTCCTTCCCCTGGAAGCAGCATCTTCCCCTTCTGTGACAGTGAATAGCTTCCCTCTTCCTCCCTATCCATTGGTCTAAACAAACAGAAGGTGTTGCCTTGTCCCAGGCTGAAGCAAGAGCCACAAAGGGCAGGTTCTGAAGTGTTGGGGACCCTGCAGTGCCCGAGGCCAGCTCTACCTCCCATGGCTTACCAATGTACACCAATATATTCCTGATTCTGAACCTGGTTTCCGTCTCTTGGAACAAAGAGATTCCTGACTAATGCATGTCCTTAACCACAGAGTTAAAGAGGAGTCAATCCTCAAACTATTTCTTCACAACACTCAAATAAATAGGTTTCTCAAGCCATTTTTTAAGGAGCATTGTACGAATATGTATCAGGCCCTGTGCTTATGAGCATGATACTGCCATCACATTACAGATGAATCTGGAGAAAAGCAAATACTTCTGTATAATAAGAGTAGCAACATGGCAGAGCATGGTAGGAATCCAGGAAATCCGAACATTAAAAAGATGCCTTCATCAGGAGACTTTGACCTCTGGACCTCGTGTTTTCATCCAGAAGATGCCAGAATCCATCTGTGTTCTAAACTACCAACAAACATAGATTGTGTGGTCCAGAATCCAGCAACACTTTCATGGTTTTCTTATGTCAAAAATTTAAATGTCTTTTGGTAAAAAAAAAAAAAATGAAAGAACTTCTCCACAGGATTTAAATGAAAGTTCAAATATCCAGAATATTTAAGAGATCATTTCACAGTTTTTTAAAGGAAAACCAGAGCCATCATTCAGTATATGATTAATGAACCGAAAATAGGAGATACCAGGAAAGTTACCTTTTTATGAAATTATCTAGCTTGCTGGATAAAAACGGATAAAGAGAACTCAATTCATCCCCTGCTGAAATGTGGGTAATTCTATGATCAATCACAGCTTCATCCTTCAATATAGCAACAAGTACTCACTGAGCAACAATTAGAGGCAGGCCATTGTGACAGCTGCTGAGGGGAAGGCAGGAAGGGATAAACTGGATTTATAATCTCACCCACTGCTTAAACTGCTCCCCACCCAACAGCAATGCACTTGGCCTGAAATCCACATTCATTACATGACCTTAGAGGCCTGACTTTGAAGACTCCCACCTTCCAAACATCTTGTACCACTCTCTGCCTCAACCTCCTTCCTCCCAAGTCCAATTTCAGATCCCGGTGCAGCCCAGCATTTTCTTGCCTCAGGAACTTTGAATATACTCCTACTTGATATTCCATCTGCCTAGAATGTTCTACTCCCACTCACACAATGGCTGGCTGGCTCCTTCCCATTCCTGAGGTGTGAATTAAAGGTGACTTTTTCCTAATCACACCCTCTCTCCTCCTGCACCCACCATCATCACTGTCACTCTTTCTCAGCCCCATGTTCGTTCTCTTTCCATGGCTTCCCTCAAGTGGTACTTGTATGTGCTTGTCTCCTTCAGCTCTTTCCGGGAGTGGGGAGGGGTCAGGGGTGTGGTGGTCGGTTTTATCCACTGCTGTATCTTCAGGCCCCAGGATGGTACCAAATACACAGAAGTCGCGCCATGATGATTTACAGAATTAATGGACAAATGAAAAAAGAAGATTCACAGAAATACAACAGCCATAACATAAGGTAGTATACAATTAAGTGTTTATGGGCAGGACAAAAAAGGAGAGTATTTCGAGCAAAACCGTGAAACAGAAAAGTACAAGCATGGTCTTCTGTCAGGCGTGCAAAAGGACATAACTGGTGAGATTGCATCATGTAGGGTCCTGAAGACTAAACAAGGGACTCTGTATTTATTCCATGAGCAACGGGGACTCATTTAAAGTTTCTAAGAAGGAGAGTAAAACTGTTACGGCTGTGTTTTAGAAGAATCAGTCTTGCTGTCAGTACAAATCAATTCAGGATAGAGATCAGAAGAGAGTCCTACCAATAGGCCAGGCCAGTGTACCACAGAAGAATAAGTCAGAAGAGGGGCACCTGGGTGACTCAGTCGGTTAAGCGTCCGACTTCGGCTCAGGTCATGATCTCACGGTTCATGGGTTCGAGCCCTACGTCAGACTCTGTGCTGACAGCTCAGAGCCTGGACCCTGCTTTGGATTCTGTGTGTGTCTCTCTCTTTCTCCCTTTCCCATTCACACTCTGTCTCTCTCTCTCAAAAATAAATAAAACATTAAAAAATTATATTAATTAAAAGAGTCAAAGGAAAAAGTGAGACTACGCGAAAGAACCTATGCAGTTGGCGAGACAATGGAAAGCCAAAGGAGGAGAAGCAGGTTCTCGCAGGGCTACACCAAGACTGAAAGCTGGAAAATCTGGGAAGAGTGAAGGTTCCGGGTTAGACAAGGGAGATGGTGAGTTCAACCCTGGCTATCACTCAAAGCCAAACAGAAGCACCAGACCCCATTGAGTTTGTTACCTGCAGCCATGTTCTCCTGCTGCTGTGCAAGTCCCTCTTCTACACGGTCATTTTTTTCTTTCTGCAATTGAATATGCCTTTAGTTTTTTTGGCCATTTAGAAAAATAAAGCACACAAAATACAGATGTGCTTAAAAGAGAAAGTAAAACCCCATTCCAGGCACCTCACATACCACCTCCTCCACAATAACCTCCATTCACAGCCTGGAATACCCATCCCAGGAGACTTTTTAAGCAGATTATTAGCTCACTTCAAAACAAACAAATATAACATTACATGCAGTCCTGTAAGCTGCCTTATATATTTTTTTAACTTTCTGTATTGTGAACACTCTACCTCATTAATATATAGAGACCCTACTCATCTTTTTAAAAGGCCAGTTTGGGGCGCCTGGGTGGCTCAGTCGGTTAAGCATCCAACTTCAGCTCAGGTCACGATCTCACACTCTGTGGGTTTGAGCCCCGCGTCTGGCTCTGTGCTGACAGCTCAGAGCCTGAAGCCTTTTTCATACCCTGTGTCTCCCTCCCTCTCTCTGCCCCTCCCCTTATCTTTCTCAAAAATAAATAAATAAATAAACACACAAACAAACAAACATTTTTTTAAAAAGGACAGTTTGGTATTTCATTGTGGCCTTTAATATATTCAGTCAATCTCCTATTGGGAGTATCTGTTTAAGATACTTTCATTTGTTGTTGTTGGTATAAGCAACACCTCAGGAAACATCTTTGGATACACATCTTTGTGCAGCTATTTGGTTCATGTCCACAAACACATGGCAGAAGTAGCAAATGGGTCCACCTTTCTGGAAAGCACTTACAGGAGGGTCAGCAGAGCTCAGCAGGGCATCAGGGACACAGCCTGGGGCCCAGGAACTCGGGCTTTCCTTTATGAGAGGACAACATGCAAACCAAGAGGAGCACCTGAGGTGACTCACTGCAAGGTCAAAGAGGTCTTTCTGTACAAAAGATACAGCATTCATCACCCCAGCCCTTCAGGAGATGAACAGTTTTCTGTAAAATAAAGCCCGAACTTGAAAGGAAGGCCTCTCACAGTTTTTTCTTTTTTCTTTTTTGGTTTTCTAATTCAGGCCCAACACCATGACTAACACTGTGTGACATTCCCGAACAATCCTAGTTACCTGCTCTTGGGTGCTCTCACAGTGTTTGGTTCACACTTCAACTTAGTACTTTTTCCACCCGAGCAGGACCACCAGTGATTTATTTACCCACTTCCCGGTCTAGATTCTGAGCCTCCCAGGAACGGGGACCCTCTCTTACCCATTACTGCATCTCAGTGTCTCATACAGAGCAGACTTCCAATAAGGACCCACTACGTGAATGAATACGTGCACAAACGTGTAAGTGAGTGAGTGCCTGGGAGGTCACACGTTAAAACGATTTCCAGTATTATCAGAAAATGCTAGAGGGAAAAGAGAGCTGCTGCTGCTGCTGTCTTAATGCTCTGACACTGTCAAATTCTCATGGCATCTCATAACGTTCAAGGAACTGGAGATCTATAGGAAGAGGCAACTGCTATGCATTCAATGGGCTGCCGCATGGAGGGTGAAAATCACAGCAGGAGACCCTGCGCCAAGTGCAGCCAGCAGGCCCTGTGTGATCACACGTGTGATCAAATACAACTTTTACTATCCCCACATGCACAGAGGCCACACATGCCTAATGGGAATGAGGTCGTGAAAGTGCGCAGAACGGGTAAGGACTGAGACCAGGTCTAAGCTGTGCCTGAAGAAGCTGGCCTGTGTGGCCTGGAGGATGGAGAGGGAGCCAGGTGAGTGTGGTTACTTCCCACATAGACCACAGCAGCTACCCTGAGGGGAAAACGTCAGATCCACTGAGAACACAGACTCTGGAACCAGATGAACTGGATGTGACCTGAATCCCAGCTTTGACATTTACTATTCTTTGACCCTGGGCAATCACTTAACCCCCCCTTGGCTTCAATATGCACATCTGGAAAATGGGCATAATGATAAGTACCTTACAGAGTTCTTGGGAATGGGTTAATATCTATAAAACTCAATTATTTAACCTCTACCTTTTAATAAAAGTTCATGCAGCTAGTAGGTTGGACAAGATTCAAAGGATTTAATCATAAAAGCAAATTATTTCTGATGGAGACTGCCCCTAACATCTGGTCTGTGGTTTAGCCGAAGCCCTAGTCTGGATGAAAACGTCAGCAGTCCCAGTGATATTTCCAACCACTCTTAGAAAGCTTTACCATCGCTCGACTCAGTACTGGTACTCACTGAGAAATCAGCAAGTCTAGTGTACCAGGCAAAACAGTCAACACTCTTCTCTCCAAGGCAGGGCCTTTCTCCCCTCCCCCACAAGCCACAGCCTGGTGTGGACGGGCCATGTGCCTTTGACAATGGGCTGTGGTTCCCCAAGGCTTCTCTCTCTTATCTCCTTCCCCTCTAGGTAGCAGCCACGTGTGACCAGTTTAAAGTCCAGGTGGGAGGAGCTGGAGAGCTAAGAGGGATGAAAACTCTTTCGTGGATCATACTGTCCTCTGATGGCTTCCTGTTGCCTGCACCTGGCAGATTTTTAAAGCGCGCTCGCTCTCTCGCTCTCTCTCTCTCTCTTTTTCATGGGTAAGGTCATGGGTTCTCCCTGCTAGGTGCCTCCACTGTGACTTCCTTTGGGTGGCTGAGCTTCTGCCCCTAGGGAAGCATTCCAGCCTCTTCCAGTAGCCCAGAGCCCTCACCCTGGCATGCTGCCATCTTAAGCAAGAATCCTTTTAAATGTCCCCTGGCCAACAACATGCCACAAGTTCTACATGTGGCTCCAGGACTTTGCATCCCTTTGACCCCGTAAGAGGGGAGGGCAGTCACACCCAAGAGCGACCCCTCCTCTACCAGGCTGCTTGTGTGTTCTCAGGGGTGGGCCTGGCTCCAGACTTCTGCCTGAGGTGGTACCACCAATGATCTTCCTGCTGGACTGGGGTGATGGGAGACATTCTCCATCACTCCCACATGTGATGCGCAGGAGCCAGGAATCGCAGCACAACATTTTCAAGGAGACCCTTATAAAACATCTTTTTATTGTTTTTCGTGTTAACTCCCCCTTGTGAGTGGGGGGTTTAATGGTCATCCAACTAACGTTGGGTTACCCACTTTGGAATCCTGCATATATGGACCAGAGCTTCCTTGGGAGCACAGTACCTGTTGCATCTCGGTGCCTTGGAACTGGTGATTTTCATGTCCTGTTAATATTCATGACCATAAATGTTCTTCTATATAGAAAATTTGATAGCCTATAAGTCTCTGGATTCAGCCAGTGTTTCTTAGGGTGTTTTCACCTCAGACCATTCCTTTTTGAATGAACATTTATTTGCATTTCCTTTTATGGAAAAGTTTAAAGAAAAAAATGGCCTACGATCTGATCAGTCAATTCTAGTTGACGACTTACAGAAGAACTTTATGCACTTGTTGCTTTCTCTTCTTGGAATTATCCCCTCACCCTCACTCCTAGGTCTTAACATGGTCTTAAGCATGTCTGGGCTCAATGCTGCTCAGTTTCCAGCTCAACTATCTGAGAGGACTTGACTTTTAGTATCAATTATTTTACAGCAAATATTCATTGCATGCACTGTCCCCAGGAATCGAATTCTCCACCCCACCATGAACTAGGCTTGCCCATATGACTTGCTTTGGCTGTGGGACATTAGCAGACAATGATGCAAACAAAGGCCTTCACTGGGCTTGCACAGTTGGGCTTGGCTCTTTTGCACACTACTAGTGATTTATCATGAAGAGAGTCTCCCAGAGTAACTGGTGTGCTTCCCACCTGGGACCCAGAATGAACAAATACAGAGCAGACTTTAGTACAATCTGCAATCTGGAAACTCAGATGATTGACCCTCAACCTCCCAGCCATGCCTAGATGTGCTGAGTCGCAGCTGACTAGTGGAACTGAACAAAAGGATAAATGCTTGTGGCAAGGCATCATTTAGGGTGTTTTACTTTTGTTTTGTTTATTGTATGGAGCGTGTAAGGGGCAATAGTTGATGGTTATGCTATCTAAAATGGTCCTCCCCCTATTAACCTTTTAATTTTGTTATTCTTTCTACTCTTGGAACTCTGTGATGTTATCTCTCCTACGTTTTCTTACTACTCTCTGTTTCTTAGCTTTCTGAAAGTTGGGATCTTGCCATTCTGAGAGAGAGCATTACATTGCCTGGCGCAGTAACCTTTCAAAAAGTATTTGTTAAATAAATGACCAGATGATTAGTTATGCAACCTTAAAAAGCCGTAAGTACTAAGTGAAAATTTAAGTTTCTCTTCCTGTGGTCTCTCTCCCCAGAGGTAGCCTTTCTAGCATAATTCCTACGTATCCTTCCAAGAGAAAAGAAAAGTCTATGTACATGTATAGCACAAGGGAGAGAGGTAGGGAGGTTATAATTGAGAGAGAGAGAGGGATGTTTATTATTTTTATAAGGTTTGGGGGTTGCTTCCATCCCAACGGGATCATACTATTGTTAGGTAACAAAAATTCAACCGAGTCAATTTGAAACATCTAATTGGTTTTATTAATCAATTCATGAATTGGGCAGCAAGCCTGTCTAGCAAGTAGAGAGGAGCTTCAAAGGGCTGCAGAAAAGGAAAGGCTTTTAAAGGTAAAGAGGGAGCGGAAAAGAGGAAATCATTAACAAAGAATCCATTGTTTTACGCAAGGTCACCCTGAGGGAAACGGAAGGGGTCTATGAGTAAATTTTTCTAGCAATGACCTGGAAATTCCCATGTTGACTAGGTAAAGGTTACGTTTCTAGAGGGCTGAAACTGAAGTCCGCTTATTATTAATTGGTTTACTAACTTGAGGCGTTAAAGTGACACCCTTTGGGGCCTTGTAGTTTTCTTTTTAACACTATTCACTGTGCCCTTCATGTTGCTGTTTTTGTTTTAACTTGAAATATACATTGGAGATCTTCCAAAATCCACATGGCTGTTGGTTCACATCAGTGGCACAATTATACCCCACTGACTTAATTCAGCCACTCTGCCTTTGATGAGTCTTTTTTTCCCCCAGTTCTATTTGGTTCTGTTATTACAAACGATGCTTCTGAGAACAAGCTTGCATGTATCTCCTGAACAGAGAGAGATACAGCCCATCCTACCACGGACATTCTGAAACTCCGCCCTGGACAGAGGAACACATCTTATTGGGATTACCTAACTTTTATGCCCTACCAGTTGAGAAGATTTTACAAAGCTAAACTCTCTATAGCTTGGTTAACAATATTCACAGTTTCTCATTTCTTAGCTAGAATATTATTTTTAGAATACTGCATATGAACTCTCAACAATAGCTAAAACATGGAAAGAGCCTAAGTGTCCATCAACGGACAAATGGATCAAGAAGATGTGGTTTATCTATACCATGGAATACTACATGGCAATGAGAAACAATGAAATCTGGCCATGTGTAGCAACATGGATGGACCTTGAGGGTGTTATGCTGAGCGAAATAAGTCAGGCAGAGAAGAACAAATATCATATGTTTGCACACATAGGAAGATTAGGAGGAACTTAACTGAGGGGAGGAGACGGGGGAAATGGTGGGGAAAAGGGAGAGAGGCAAACCATGAGAGACTCTTGAATGCTGACAAAAACTGAGGACTGATGGATGTGGGGGGGAGGTGGGGATGGGCAGGGAGGAGGGCACTCGTGGGGATGAGCACTGGGTGTTATATGGAAACTAATTTGACAATAAACTATTTGTAAAAAAAAAGAAAGAAAGAAAGAAAAAAGAAAAAAAGAATACTGCGTATGAGTCCCTTCATCAACTGGCAGCCCCTCCCTCTAACTTCCAAAAAGCCAACCACCTTGGTTGAGAATTACTATTTCAAAACATCAGGTTCCATTGTAATTCCTTCAGCCCAGAGATTAGAAAGTTTGGTACCATCTCCTCTTCAAAGAGCAGGATGATCAAAAAACCAGGGCCAGCTACAATGATTTTAATCCCCAATAACAAGAGAGTTTAATTGAAGAATTAAATGACCACAAAACAAAACTAAAGAAAAAGAACAAAGAATTCTAAACACACGTGAGACAGGAGCTTTCTGCTCTCAGCACATTATCTTTTCAACATGAGCGAGCAAGCCTCAGTGCCAATTCAGCCCCTTTACCAGCAGTGTCTGCAGAAGGCGGGAAAAGGAGAAACGACCAATCAACACAGTCTCTTCACCTTTGCTTTGCTCCTGACAACACTAATCTCATTCACCTACTCAGGGTGCTCCTGATGCCTAAAGAAATACACACGGCTGTTACAAAGTTGGAAACAGAAGAAATAAAGAACTAACTTTGGGAAGGACTGCTGTTACACAATGAACCATATCACAATACACAAGTATGTTTCAAGAAAGCGATACAGCTCCAGAAAAACCTTTACAGCCGCCATGAATAAAGTCATAAATAAGTCGCAGGCACACGGTAAGTGCTAAATAGAGGACACCTGTTATTAGGATTACTACTATTATTATTACTATTAAAATAAGCAAAAGTACACTGCAAATGTAAAGTACCATAAGAGAGTAATTTTATGAAAATCAAAGATATTGTTGTTTTTTATACTGGGTTAGCAGAGAGGTCAGAAAAATTACCAAAATTTTTATGGGAATGGGCATTAAGCTTCATTTCATTCAAATGTCTTTTTTATCCCCCCATCTGGGTAAACCTAAAGTCCGGATGTGACTTGAACATCGCCACCAGCTGATCAGCACTTGAGCTAGCTGGTGATCTTTCACAGCTGTCGTGCCCTGGATTTGCTCTGTCCATCCCCAAGTAAAGGGGCCAGTCAAGAGGAGGATGAATATGGTAATTGTAGAGTGACACCTTGGGCATAGGCTTCAGAGCCAAACACAAGTCATATGCCCCAGCTCAGCCATTTAGTGACTGTTCAGACTTGGACTTCGTCAGGTAATTCACTTTCCTGAGACTCAGGTGTCTCATCTATAAAGTGGGGAGATTCATATGTGCCCTGCAGAATTACATGGCTAGGAAAAATACTTAACACCATGAGTGCTATAACGTGAGGGTTCAGTAATTGGCAGGCATGATGATCATCATGATGCTGCTGGTGGTGGTAATGGAGAGAATGACAGAGAAGCTAACGGGGAGGAGGCTAAGGAGGATAGTGGAAACCGCTTGTGGGTCAGTTCCCAAAGTTGCTTTGCCTTAAGGCAGACTGATGAAATTTATGTACAGAAACAGGACAGCAGTTACCTCGTAGAAAAGTGTACTTGGGTCCCGGCAGCAAAGCCAATGGCTTAGAAGCTGTTTGACCCAAGGAATGTGATAACAGCTGAGGAGGAATTGATGGCAACTAAGATCTGGAGGTCAACAAAGAGCTGGGAGTTGAATCCAAGCGACCTCTCCCTTGGGTTCAGGAGAAGATAAGAAAGGCAAGAGCGTGTATTAAAATATAGTACTTCATTAGTTAAGAATACATTTGATCATTTACTTCCTGATGGTGAACATCTCACTGTAATTACCCTTGTCAGTGAAATATGCACACTGCTGACTTAAGGATTCAAAGAATATGACACCTTTGTCCACATGCACTCTTATACAAAGAAAGTCCTAAGTAATTAATAAATACAAGTGCCATTATTTGGCATCATTATAACCTGTGAAGAATGTGTTGCACTCTGGAAGGAAGAAAAGAACAAGTAAACTAAATAAATACTAGAGAGTAAAAGAGGCAGGAGACGGGACAGAGAGAGAGGTGGTATGAAGCACTTGTAACACAGTAATGTTCTGTACTACACATAACTAAAATATTAATTTCAGCCACTTGTCTATGATACAAAAAATATTTTCTCTGCCAAGGTTAATGTCTAAATAGTATAGTGCAAATTCAATACAAGAAAGTTTGGGACAAACTGGAGGCTTCATCACATCTTTTTTTTTTTTTTTTAATGTTTTATTTATTTCTGAGAGAGAGAGGCAGCAAGGGAGGGTCAGAGAGAAAGGGAGATACAGAATCCAAAGCAGGCTACAGGATCTGACCTAGCTGTCAGCACAGAGCCCGTCATGGGGCTCAAACCCACGAACTGTGAAATCATGACCTGAGCCGAAGCTGGACGCTCAACCAACTGAGCCACCTAGGTGCCCCTCATCACATCTTGAAAAGTTTCTCAGCCACAGCTCCATGCCCAAATACCACAGTAAACGGACCACCAACTCCCTCAAGACAATGAAAGCATAAAATAGAAGGCTATTAGCCTTTCAGAATGGATCCTATCCATAAGGAGAAGGGGGAGGGGGGGAGTCACAGTCACTCCAGATCACATGAAATGAAAAACTATGCTTGCAAATTATCTTTTTGAAAATTTCACTCTTGTAATGATAAAATTCTCAATGACTTCAATCATCGAGATGTATCAAAGTTGGATACAAAGACTGCCCTTCCCCCTGGCAACAGAGGGAGGAAACAGTAAAGTTAGGGGTAAGCACACATCTACAAGGTGATCAGCCATCAGTAAAGTCATTTTGTCATAGGTGTTACATCCTGGCCCTACGGGTAACTCAGAACCAACCTAAACATTATGGAGAACTTCAATTCAAGGTGTCCACTTAGGAGACTAAACAGCTGAATTAGGAGCAGACACACACCAACAGACCAGAGCTGAATGGACTATAGAGATCATGCAAATCTACCAGGGAGTGTGAGAACTTAGAACTCAGATCCTGAAGATGACACACCCAACATCCTGTAGAACTTGGGGCATGTTCCTTACATCTAATGGTGTCAACCACTGTAAGCAAAGGATGAGACAGGAAAGAACAGCATTTATCATTTGCTCACAGAGACACTCGATTTCACCACCTGGCGTTGCCATTTAGTAACTGCTTGTGGCTAAAAGAGTCATCTGAGCTCTCCAAGGTTCAGCCTTTCCATTTCCAAATTTAATATCATCAGCCCCATTGACAGTTATAAAGATTAAATGGGGTAATATATACAAGACCTTCAGCATGTATCTGGCACATATGAAGATGGATAAAATATTGCTTCATTTGTGGGGCTACTGCAAGAATTAAATAAGTTGTAATATATGAAAACCATTTAGTGCAGTGCCTACCTTATAGCAGATACTCAATAAATACTAGCTCATTGTTATTATATAGATATAACAAACCTTTGACATTTCTTCTAGTGCTAAGCCTTCCATGATTATATAATCTTTTGTTTCTTGTTACTTAAACTTCAACCTGGGTTTCCTCTCCCCCCACCTAAAATGTTGGCTCCCACCCTGCTTAGAAACTGAGTCAGAATACACAACCCCAAGTCAGAAGCCCCAGTGAGAAGCTGAGGGCCAGCTTCCCACCTCTCCCTGCAGATGGCCTTCCATTCAAGCCTGCCATCCACAGCTGATGGACAGCCCTGGCATCGGGCACCACTTCCTGTGGAAAAGGACTAACAGACACATACATCCAGTTCTGGCATTTACCCCAGAAACCTGAGATGTAATTGAGGTTTGAGATGCTTTACAGAAGGGTCTGATCAATGCTACCTGTGCCATGTTTGTGGTTGACGTCTCCCCACACCAGTGTGGACAACTCATGCCTATCTCAGGCAACAGCTCGCTACCATTCGGGATGAGGTAGATGCCGTTTCCTGGACAGCTTTTCAAGGAAGTGCTAAATATTAATGTGCTGTACGTAGAAAAGCTCGGCATTTCCGATAAACCAGTAATGTTTTCAGACTAATTCTCATCACATACAGCTGCAATAGTAGATGGGCCACGGTGATCAAAACAATAGCTAATGCCTACTGAATGGTTAACTGCGGGCCAGAAACTTTATGTTAAACATAATCACACTCAATCCCTACACCAGCTCTAGGGGCAGGTGCTGAAATTTACCAGGCTTTAAGGGATAGTCGCAGTACATTTTAATGACCAATGTAGCAACAATTTTTGTGGGGTATGGGGTACTTCCCCCGCCACTGGGAGGGGGTTACACACAGAGGGCCAAGGGAAGAGGAGGAAAGACCAATCTGTGCAATAAAAGACTATTACCTAGCAACAAGACAAGACCTTTTTATAGTAAAAAATAAGTCTCAAGACATCTGGGTGGCTCAGTTGGTTCATGGTCTGACTTTGGCTCAGGTCATGATCTCACTGTTCCTGAATTCGAACCCCACTTCAGGTACTGCACAGACAGCATGCAGCCTGCTTTGGATCCTCTGTCTCCCACTCTCTCTGCCCCTCCCCTGCTCATTCTTTCTCTCTCTCAAAAAGAAATGAACATGAGCAAACCATGAGAGACTCTTGAATGCTGAGAAACAAACTGAGGACTGATGGATGTGGTGGGGAGGGGGGAGATGTGCATGGAGGAGGGCACTTGTGGGGATGAGCACTGGGTATTATATGGAAACCAATTTGACAATAAACTATTTGTAAAAAAAAAAAAAAAAAAAGAAATGAACATTAAAAAAATAGTAAATCTCATTCCAAGTACGGCTCCAACTCCCCTCCCCCTTTCTAGACCTCCAAGTGACTTTCACATACGTCTCAATGGGTACACGGCATTTCTCAGGAAAGTGCCTCAGTCCACACACACTTCTGGGTGCAGATCTAAGATTGGCCTGCGTTGTTTTATATAAGTGAGATCAGCGTTCTTTACTACTGCAGCCCCCATTTTATAAATAAGAAAACTGAGGCAGGGAAGTTCACAAGGCCACACAGACGGTAAGTAGCCAAAGGAGCACCTAAACCCAGGTGTGGTTGACTGCAGAGCCCACGTTCTTTATCATTATATACACACTCTGATGGCAAGATGTGAATACCAGCCAGGTGATGAAAATTATTCCTAAGTTTAAATCGCCAAAATGTAGTTCTACTGTTTTTTCCCCCCACCATGACTATGAAAAGGAAAGATACAAATACCATTCATGTATTTAACCACCATCAATTGCACACCAAATATCTACCCAGCACTCTGCTCCTATCAGGACCATAAACATTAACAAACTGAGTGCCAGCTCCTGAGTAATTCACAGTCTGGAGGTGGAGAAATCGCTGTAAAAACGGAGTTATATAAAAGGAAATCAGTGTGTTCTCAGAAATCTTGTCAGGGTGACAGGAACACAGAAGGACCTGGCCTACCCCACAGGCAGGCCCAGGAACACATAAGGAAAAGAAAGGCTCAGCGCAATTCAGCCCATAAAAAAGAACCTTAAGAGACAGTGCTTTTTAATTTAGCCATCACTATGCATTAGCTACCGCATCCTGAGCTATGACAACACGCTCAATGATCTCCTGACTTTCAGAGAAGGGCCAAATATATGTTTTCCCCACAAATTGACTCCACGATAAAGTGTTTCATGGTGTTAGACTGGAAAGGTCTGATGCTTCTATTAGTCTCATAGAATAGGTCTCAGAACAGTACAAACAGAAATAAAATAAAATATCGAGTCCTAGGATATGAGAGTGTTATTTTCATAGTTTATGTGAATCCGCCCAGGTAGGGCACAGTAAGTTACTAATCTTTTTGTTTTAATAAATGTGTTTACCAGCTAGGAGAATGCAGCTTGATTCAATGTCTCAGAGAGCACTCAATTTTGGTAAATTAAAGTTAATAACATTTCTCCATGAGCTATGATAATATCTCCTGGTGAATCACAAAGAAAATGCACCAAGTCATATGGAAACGTAGCAACAGGAGCCTTGTGCACCCTGGCAATTCTCACCTCAAAGAGACAAAGGTTAATGTGTGTCCTCATCGCAGTTCAGAGGTAGGTGGCTGTATGTCGCCCACTTCTCTGGATTCTATCCAGCTTTTGTGGCTGCAAGATTGGGCTGACAGTAAGCCAAAAATTCTATCTAGAAAGGCATCAAATGCAGAAAGTCGAGGAAGAATTGTAAGTAAAAGGTTAGAAATAATTATGAGTGCATAAATGGTCAGCAGACAGCCTTGCAACTACTAGTAAGCATGAAATTAAGCCATATGCAACGAAATGCATTATTGATAAACTTTCAGTTATAAGTTAAGGCTAGAAAAACGACATTCCCTCTCGCCTATCTGTTGAAAAACAGAAATGAATCCCACTTTTGAACAAAGTATTTTAACAGGAAGAATTGGTTTAAAAATAGAGTGTTTAATGGTCCACCTTATAATCAACGCCATAACATACTGGCCCTGAGCCAGCACAATACATTGCAGTGTAATTCTCTGCATAATTGTAGAGACTCTGGGACTCCATTCAAACGACTGTTCCCTCCTCTCTCCTACTCCCTCATGCTGGTGATTGGAAGCAGGGCTCTCCTCCCTCCATGCCTGTGTGTCTTAACTCTGTAACTCTTGCCCTTTTAATTAGTCCTTTTGATGTGGTGGGTGTCAAAAATTATAGGGCAGGCTGTCATGATCAGTTTGCTCTGTCTGAAGCCAAACTCACACTTAATTACAGCCCTTTGTGCTTGAACATTTCTCCATTTACTCAATGTTCTCATGGTCCATTATCTCATCTGGCTTTCACAACATCTCCATGAGAAAGACAGGGCGGAGATTATGACTCTCAGTTTAGATATGAGACAGAGGATCAGAGGAGCACTCAAGGCCACATTAGGTGAAGAGCAAGCTTGGGATACCAGATGCAAATTCAGTTTTTTCTAGAATACGCTGCATGCCTCCCAATTCAACAATTATTTTAGCCTGGCACTTCATACATGGCATGTAAACTCAAGTAATTAATATCAATGAGTGAATCACACCCATGCAATACAGCAGGGAATGGTGGGGACTATGGCAAAGTGGTAGGCACTTGGGGGAAACTCTGTCTTAAAAAACATGTCAATTCAAAACAATTTTAAAAATGATATGGGTCAAAAGATAACACACTTAAGGACAGGCGGAGGAGGCAGTAAATTTGGATCGTGGGCAGGCAGTGGTGATTCCTACATTATACATATTTGTCAGCACATATTGCAGGAATAAAATCTCCCAATGTACACAGAGGCACACCTGCGAACCATATTCCTCCACAAACTGAGACATGAATTCCCAATAGGTAACCTGTCCATGGTCTTGAGACTTCACAGTCTATTGAGAAATGATGGACATGCCCATCAAAACATCACTCACTTGAGTGATGGGCATGGGGAAGGGCACTGGTTGGGATGAGCACTGGGTGTTATATGTAAACCAACTTGACAATAAACTATTTAAGGGAAAAAACACTAAAGTCTATTAATTTAAAGAAAAAAAAAAACATCACCCCCTCAGGGAAGCCACTCACCAACTCCTCCCAATCAGAGTTAGGCAGGCTTTCTTCTAAAGTCTCATAGTCCTTTGCACACACTGGGATGACAAAGAATTCTGTGTGCAGTGCAAGAGAAACTGTGTAGCAATTTTGCTCCTAAACTTATTTTAGTATAAAGCCTGATCCTTCCTGGCACTCAATAATGTTTGACATTATTACAGAAGGTTTCGATAAAACTCCTGTTCTCTGAAGGCAAACAAACAAAAGGAAGAGACATAGTTGAGATGAGACATTTCTAACTGTAACAGCAGCAATAACACTGAGCACTTATACCAGGATCTTCAAGAGGCAGCAAAGACTAGAGGTTGTATGGGCATGGCATTAGATAGATGCAAGGTAACCTGAATGCAGATTATAGCACCAGTACCAATGTGCTGTGTTATATCAAGCAAAGAGTCTAAAAATGCTCAGAGCCTCATTTTACTCTTCCATAAGAAAGGAATAATGACGTCCACCTCACAGTGCCATTACAAGGATTCAGTGTAAAGAGTAAGTATTCCATTACTGGAGATTTAATTCATTCAGCAAATATTGATGGAGCATCTGTGATCTTAAGGCATCTACCTGGTGCAGAAAATACAGGGCTAGTCCTTGACCTCATGCAGTTTTCATTCTAGCAGATAAGATGGAGATTAAGTAATCCCACGAATCAATACAAAGTTATAACTGTGATAAGTGTATTTTGAAGAAAACATTTATGACACTATGAGATTGGGGGTGAGGGAATCAGACCTGATTGGGGAGCCTAAGGGTCAGGAAAAAAGGAAGTAGCTGAGGGGTTAGGTGGCTCAGTCGGCTAAGTGTCTGACTCTTGGTTTTGGCTCAGGTCATGATCTCACGGTTTCATGAGTTCAAGCCCTGCACTGGGTTCTGTGCTGACAGTGTGGAGCCTGCTTGGGATTCTCTCTCTCCCTCTCTCTTTCTGCCCTTCCGTCTCTCTCTCTGCCCTTCCCCTGCTCACACTATCTCTGTTTCTCTCAAAACTTTAAAAAAAAATTTTTTTAATAATTAAAAAAATGAAGTAGCTGGAGAGCAGGAGAAATCTGAAAAAAGAGTAGACATTCATCAGTTGGGAATAGGGGAGAAGCCTGAGCAGAAACACAGCCTAAGTGAGGGTCCCATGGGAGACAGGGAGTCAAAGCAGGACACATAAATTATAACAAACTTAGGATACATCAATGATGTGAGCCATGGGGAACGTGGCTGATGATGTTGAGGTGAAAGAAGAGACCACACCATGCAGAAATTTGTGGACTGTTTCTTTTTTTTATGTTTATTTTTGAGAGGTTGAGGGGAGGCAAGGCAGAGAGAGATAGAGACAAAGAATCTGAAGCAGGCTCCAGGCTCTGAACTGTCAGCACAGAGCCTGACACAGGGCTCAAACTCACAGCCATGAGATCATGACTTCAGCCGAAGTCAGATGTTCAACTGGCTGAGCCAGCAAGGTGCCTTGGAGTATGAGCAATGAAGAGCCTCTGAACTGGTCAGATCATATCAACTTGAGAAATATATCACTCTAGCTGTATGGCTTGTGAATAATTAAGCAATGGCGGGGGGGGTGTAATGGATATTATGCTCTACCAGATAATAGCAAATGGTCCTTTAGGCTATAGTTTGGGCAGTGAGATGAAGGAAAGTGGAAGAATAGTGCTTAGTGTTATTTAAATAACCCTGTTATTATTGTTATTACAGATATTACATGCATTATCTCATTTAATCCTCATAAAAATCTCAGTAGGGAACACCACTAGTCTCATTAAGTATACAGAAAACAAGGTCCTGAAGACATCATGTGGTTTGCCCAGGGTCAAATCGTTGGCCATAGACTTGACTTCAAAGTACTTTGCACTATCCCAGATTGCCTTTGGACGGGCAGGCTACAAAATAAAGGTAGTAATGCCTTAGAAGATGGCAACAATGGAGTCAAAACCGTAACACAAGAGGGGTGCCTGGGTGGCTCGCTCGGTTAAGCATCCAACTCTTGATTCCGGATCAGGTCATGTTCTCATGGTCTGTGAGTTCAAGCCCCTGTTCTGACAGCATGGAACCTGTTTGGAAGTGTGTCTCCCTCTCTCTCTGCTCCTCCCCCACTTGCTCTCTCTCTCTCTCTCTCAAATGCTCTCTCTCTGTCTCTCAAAATAAACAAAAAATGTAATACAAATAAGGGTTGAATTTTGGCTTTTGTTTGAACAAAAGAATGTTTTCCTTTTTTTTTTTTTTTTAATTTTAGAGCCTTGATATCAAATCTGTACCACAAACAAATACAATCATTTCAAAGTTACATGGCAATTTGAGACAGAAGCTGTCAAGGTGCTCATGTACACAGATCAAAGAATATCAAAAACAAGACAAAACATATGCACTCCTATCCACTGATAATTCATCAAATTCAAAATGTAGAACTCCTGTTGGCAAATATTTTTACCATTCACGTCCCTAAAACCCTAAAAGGGTCTCTTATCATCATCTTTGGAAATAAATGTAGCCATGATTTAATTTTGTGTACTTCTCTAAGTTTTCATTTATCAATTTTGTGAGAGACAGAGACAGCACAAGTGGGGGAAAGTCACAGAAGCAGGAAGAGAGAGAATCCCAAGCAGGCTCTGTGCTGCCAGCACAGAACCCAATGCGGGGCTCGAACCTGCGAAGCCGTGAGATCATGACCTGAGCAAAAACCCAGAGTCAGACACTTAACTGACTAAGCCACCCAGGCGTTGTGTACATTTAATCAAAACATTTCATAGTTGTATTTACATAGTTAGGTGCTAAGCAGGTCTAAAATTATCAAAGAACCACTTTGGACAAAAAAAAAATTTTTTTTTCAAAAAATAGAAAAAAAGAAAATTCTAAATATGAAACCTAAAGAGTTTTAGTTATTCCACAGAGGTGTTACCACCTCATCTTAATTATATTCACAAGACCACCCCTCTTCCTCTTACCCAAGCAGTCACAAATTCAAATGCTTACAGAGCCCCACCAGGGACAGCAAATGTACACCACAGTCCAGAGGAGAAAGGGCCATTATAAACCAGTGAGCAGACGTCCCACCTAAACGGCCATCAGGTTTCACTGAAACACACCTCCCTCCACTGAACAATTTCTCCAACTCACCTGTAACTCTAGTCAAGGGCCAGAAGTAGCCCACCAACACCAAGATGTTAAATTGCAAAGGACCCCTAAGTGTTCACAAACTATTAAACGCAGTATCTTTTAAAATCTGTTTTATAATGTAAAAAATGAAGCTTTTTAAAAATCCTTATTCTTCAGGACAACTGTCATTTTAAGATGCTGTTCTATAAATACAGACTAGAAACGGAATCTTTAGAGAAATATTGTTCTTCATACACTAATTAAAAGGGACAAATACGGGGGCGCCTGGGTGGCTTAGTCGGTTAAGCGTCCGACTTTCGCTTAGGTCATGATCTCGCGGTTTGTGGGTTCGAGCCCCGCGTCGGGCTCTGTGCTGACTGCCAGCTCAGAGCCTGGAACCTGTTTCAGTCTGTGACTCCCTCTCTCTCTGACCCTCCCCTGCTCACGCTGTCTCTCTCTCTCTCTCTCCTAAAAATAAATAAAAACATTTAAAAAAAAAAAGGGACAAATACGGGTTTATTTTTTTTCCTTCCCAAATGAAATACAGCCTTTAATGCATCTCTTGAGGATGGTTTCCCTTCACCATCTAGCAGATAACAGAAAATGACATGCAGAACATGCCAGCACTGGTATATGTTTAAATAAACTCTCTGCCCTACGGTGGGACAGGATGCAAAGGAATGAGTAATGCATTTACTTTCTGTACATTCTTAGAACAATCCTCCCACACCAAAACTATTATTTATCTAAATCGTGTAAAAATATCTTTTCTATTTGCAGTACATCTGTACGTTCATTTTGATGGCATTTGATTATACAAAATTGTTACAAGCACCCAGATTCTAATTGTAACATCTATGGTTTGCTTCAAAACTTTTCAGGTTCCTAGTCCTCTTCTTCCCAAAGTCCGTTTAAAAACCAAAACCACTTTAGAATCTTTAAATGAAAGAAATGTTACTTCTCTCAAGCCAAACAAGCATGAATCAGTATCAAAAAGCAGCCATAACTAAACTCACTGTAAGTTCAACAAAAACAATTCCTGCCAAAGTCACCTGAATTTTAAATAAGCTTACTTGTCATGCAGAGTAATAGAATTCCATAATTGTGAAAACTATTGGTTTTGGTATAAAAAAAAAAAAGCTTCCAAAGCACTTCTTGATAAATTTATGAACAAGAAAGAAAAAAAAAAACAGAGAGATTATGATAAGATTAGGGTGGTAAATGTCTACCAGGTCAACCCACCCTAGACAAAGAACTTCTATTCATGACTGATATAAAGATGGGAACTTACAAGAATGAAAGCATCTCTCAGAGTGTGCTCTAAGGGTTTGTTTTGCTGCCTCCTCTATTTTGTGTCCCCTTTAAAAAATTTTTGGGGCTGCCTGGTGCCACAGTTAAACTTCCGACTCATGATTTCAGCCCAGGTCATGATCTCACAGTTCGGTTCATTGGCTTGAGCCCCACATCAGGCTCTGTACTAACAGCATAAGCCCGCTTAGGATTCTCTCTCTCTCTCTCTCTCTCTCTCTCTCTCTCTCTGTGCCACTCTTCCCACACAAGTGCAGATGTGTGCACACTCTCACTCTTTCTCTCTCGGAAAATAAATAAGCTTAAAAAAATAAAAATCTTTTAATTAAAAACTAGTTAAAAGTCCTAGAAGTCAAATGTATGCTTGTCAAATGTATGCACAGCACGAGTTTCATACAATGATTAAAATTTTGGAGTTTCAACGTGATCTAAATAGATTAGAATATAGGACCAATACCACAAAAATGTGCTTGGCAAGGTAAACATATTTCTACATCTGTGTTCAAAATTAAATCCACCGCCAAATCATCACACTGAGAAATAACTGGACAATTATTCAGAAGGAACGAGGGGGTTACCCGTGGATTCCAAGCCCATCTTAGACTGCAAGGGGGAAAGTAACATGAGGGGGAAGGAGGAATATGTGGGATAGAGTTCAAATCCCCAGGCCGAGAGGCCTGCAATCTACGTAGTCACTGAACTTCACGTAAATCAGTTTCCTTCTCTATAAAATGGCAATAATAATTACCTCTTAAGGAATAACAACAACTAAATAACATAGTAAACATACAAGTCATATTAATAATAATGATAATGGCATCTATCACTTATTTAATTCATTAATTACAAGCATTATCACATTAATCTGTCTTCTGATACAGTGTTTGGCACAGAATGGTGTCTAATAAAGTATGGCTCCCATTATGAACGAGCTGGCCTTACAATGTTATCTAGAAGAGTTACTCACAAGCGTATCATTAAAACATCCCCACAATTCCTGACTTTAGACTCCATGGTGTAGTATCTGCAGCAAGCCACAGAGACCCGTGCCCTTGTAAGGACCAGCTCCACCACAAGTCATGTCTAGAATTTATGAACCTTGTAATGGAGGGCCTTCTTTAGAACTGTTTGTTTTCTCTGCTCATGAGGTCTCAGGAAACATGGCAAATTTTTCTCAGAGGATGATCACATATGCCTCTTGACCTTTATCATCTTGGGGCACTGAATGAAGAATGAATTTCATATTGTGACACAGACTACATTTTTGGTCACATTGTTCCCAACATAATCTCAAAAATATGTCCAAAAAACTATTTAGGCCTGAGTGACATTGTTACAGTAAATCAAAATTTAACTTTTATCTATTGGATAAGAAATGTTATTTTGGAACACTTTGGGCTACTCTGATTAGGAGAAATTTAACCTTTAGAGAACAATTTAATCTAGAGAACATCCAGAAGAAGGCAGCAAGGATTATAAAGGCTCTAAACACCATGTCTTAGGATGAATAGTTGAAAGACTATGAATGTAGAGCTTATAAGATTGGTCGGGGTAAGAGTTGAGGGACAAAGGGTGCTCTCAAAGTATCTGAAAGGATTCCCTGTGGAATCGTGAATTGATAGATATAGGATATAAACAGGGATATGTAACCTAAGAACAGTGAGGTGACCAACAATGGAATCAAGCACATTAAGTTCTAGAAAATTCTACATCACTGGAAATATCTGAGCAAAGGCCAAACTATCACATGCTAAGACTGCTGTAGAACGAATACCTCCCAACCGCAATATAATTTTTGATCACAGGTTTCAACCAAACACCCCCACAGCTAAATCAGACATGTTCAGTTTTGCCCTACATGGTATTTTCCTTCTAACAGGAGTTGTGTAAACATTTTCAAATTTAAAACATATAAGTAAAAAGTCCGTATTTCCAGCTTCCTTTGAAAATCAGCAGATAAGGCAATACTCATAACCATACTATGACAATCAGTTGGAGTCTGATTTTGATGGTCTCTATCATACTCCATGGCTGATGCCATTTGCTTTCCTACCTCCTTGGGACTCTTAAATCATATGATCTCTGGAGTTTTTTGAACCATCAGGATTCTGTAATCCAAATGGGAAGAATCCTGGGTTTTGAACCAGAAGGTCCATATGTTGTCCAACTTGACTGAGCTTGTGTCCTTGGAGAGGCTGCTTGAATCCTCTAGTCCTTGTTTTTCTAATACGGGAACAGTGTGTTTTCTAACCATCTCACAGACTTGCAATTAAGAATGATATGAAATCACTTCCGCAAGCAACACCGTAACACTTATAAACATAAGATGCAATGACCAAACGCAGAGATGGTTTCCGTATTCATTTCAGGAACAGAATGCTATGGCTTTAGATATTTTCTTAAAATAACAACAGACTGGATAAATACCTGAAATACCTATATTTCAAAAGGACATAGATGAGGGGCGCCTGGGTGGCTTAGTCAGTTAAGCGTCTGACTTTCGCTTAGGTCATGATCTCGCGGTTCGTGGGTTCGAGCCCCGCGTCGGGCTCTGTGCTGATTGCCAGCTCAGGGCCTGGAGCCTGTTTCAGAGTCTGTGACTCCCTCTCTCTCTGACCCTCCCCTGTTCACACACACTCTCTCTCTCCCCTAGAAATAAATAAAACATTAAAAAAATTTTTTTTAATTAAAAAAAAAGGACATAGATGAAATTAATATAAGGCCTGATGAAAACAAGAAAAATCCAGCAGTAAATTGTGTGTGTGTGTGTGTGTGTTACATCTTTATCCTTAAGTTGAACAAAGCTTATTAATATATTTTGTATCTGCTTTATACCACTTTGCCTACAGGAGCTTAACACAACTTTTTTTAAGTTAGACTAATATATATGGAGAAAGGTAGAACACTGTGACAATTTCCAGAAATTTCAAACAAACTTGACACAGAGGAAAAAAAAACCACTCCTGAATGACCCATGCTAATTACTGCATACATCACATGCACTGGATCATTACAAAACTCCACTTTCGTACATCTGATTAGAGACAGGGATTGTCAGAGAATCACTGGAGTGAAGCTCCTAGAAGGAAGTAAACTACAGAGTTAGAATGTGGCAGTTAGAGTGAGGTGGTGAAATTCAGATCATGGAAACAGTCCAGTTGCCACAAGAGCAAGATGTAACACAGTGCTTCTCAAAGTGTGGTCCCCAGGTCAATAGCATTAGCATCACTCTGAAGTTGTTCGAAACGCAAATTCCGCTGCCCCACTCCAGACTTACTAAGCCTGAGGGTGGGACCCAGTACTCTAAAATTTAAAAAAGTCCTCCAGGTGATTCTGCTACATGCCAAATTTTGAGAACCAGAAGCCTAGGATAGGTCCAGGGTGGTAGTCAGAATAGGTAACAACATCGTTGAAGGAGGAGACTTTAATGAGCTGACCAGGAATGCAGAGAAATTATCTGCAGAGAAACTGCAATCATCAACAACTATATAACCAGAGGTGTTTGGAGGAAAGACAGAAAGCCAACCAGGATCTAAAACCTTTAAGAATTTAAGAGACATGACCTGGGGAATCTGTGAACTACCATACACAGGAAGGGTAGCTGCTAATAAAGTCAAGGATCCAAACTTTAAATGAAACAGCACATTCTCTCTGTGCCCAGAAAGAATAAGAGGTTGAAAACAACAACAACAACAAAAATAAATAATATGAAATAAAAATACAAAAGGTCAGCACAACCAGTGAGAGGGAGAAACAGGTGTGAAACAAGTTGGAGAAGTGGGGGAAAGATTTGACTCTTACCCTAATTCTTACCCTAAGACAAAATAAAAAGAACAGAATGGGGCGCCTGAGTGGCTCAGTTGGTTAAGCGTCCAACTTCAGCTCAGGTCATGATCTCGCAGTTCATGGGTTTGAGCCCCGCATCGGGTTCTGTCCTGGAAGCTCAGAGCCTGGAGCCTGCTTCAGATTCTGTGTCTCCCTCTCTCTCTGCCCCTCCCCTGCTCATGCTGTCTCTCTCTGTCTCAAAAATAAATAAACTATAAAAATTAAAAAAAAAAACAACAGAATAATGGCAAGGTAGCTCAAAGTGACAGGATCAGATTTGCCTTTCATTAACACATAGACAAATGGTCAGGTTGTACAGTTGTTTAGAAGTGTTAAGACCCTAGTTAATTAAACAGGCACCTGGGTGGCTCAATCAGTTAAACGTCTGGCTCACAGTTTATGAGTTCAAGCCCCATATCGGGCTCTGTGCTGACAGTTAAGAGCCTAGAGCCTGCTTCTGATTCTGTCTCCCTACCTCTCTGCCCCTCCCCTGCTTGCTCACTCGCTCTCTCTCTCTCAAAATTAAATAAAAACATTTTTTAAAAAAAGACTCAAGTAGAAGTAGGGGGAAACTCTGAGAAATGTCCAGGAGAAGCCTGGGTCTTTGATTTGCCTAACTGGAGCCATTTTACCAAGACAGAGAAGTGGAAAGCATCAACAGTAAGCTAGGGGAAAACTCTAAGACTTTGGATAAGAATATTATTATAAGAATCTTATTATAAGCTTATAACATGGAATATGATAAGTGCTTTAATTTAGATATAACTACCTTAACGTTATGGTAGACTGTGAAGAGAGAACACTGAGGTTCAAATCCCAGCCCCACCATTTTGTAGCAGGTAGCTCTTGAACAAGTAGTTAACCATGACATCTTCAAAACGGAAACATTAAGACTTCACGAGTGAGAATAAAAGATCTCTACCCTCCAAGGAAAAAAGACTGATTATTCTGCATCCATCATTACAAGGAACTGGTTTGAAACTCAAACAAACTAAGCAAGCAAAATCTAAGAGCCAGCTAATCAGCAAGAGTCTCCCCCTCTCGACATCAATCAACTCCAAAAACCACACCTCCTCGGATAGCCAACTACCTAAACTCTCAGCCTCTCTTTTTTTATTTTATTTTTTTATGTTTTATTTATTTGAGAGAGAGAGAGAGAGCACAGGGGATGGTCAGAGAGAGAGAGAGACACAGAATCAGAAGCAGGCTCCAGGCTCTGAGCTGTCAGCACAGAGCACAACGCAGGGCTCAAACCCACAAACCATGAGATCATGACCTGAGCTGAAGTGGGATGCTTAATCGACTGAGCAACCCAGGCGCCCCAACTTCTGCTTCTCAAAGTCAGGTAATCTCTAGACTCACTTGCCATGCACCTCTCCTATTGTATCCCCTCCTGCTACCTCAAGAAGACCATGATCATACCGACTTTGAACTTCATTTATTTTCCCTCCTCTCAAATATATTATATATGTATAAGCAATAAAAGTTTAGTGGTGCTTACTCTCAAACAAAATGCAAATATGTTATTACAAATATCATACCATAAATAATGTAATTATTATTTTTATTTTTATTTTTGAAAGAGAGTGTGCACATGTGCATGAGCAGGGGAGGGACAGAGGGAGAGAGAGAATCCCAAGCAGGCTTCATGTGCAGCTCAGAGCCCAATGCTGGACTCAATCCCATGACTCTGGGATCATGACCTGAGCAGAACTCAAAGAGTTGGATGCTCAACCAACTGAGCTACCCAGGCACCCCATAAGTAATGTAATTATTATTCAATGTTTTGATCTTACTACTCATCTCTAGGTTAGTATGTGTTATCATAACTCATTTGTTTTCTCTGCCAAGTCATCCACAGCATAAATGTTCTACAACTTATTCACCCTCCTTACAATGGGCAATGTGGTTATTTCCATTTTATTACTACTGTAAATAACGCTTGCATGAATATTCTGGTATGTCAACTGCAGCACATGAGCAAGAGTGTCTGGAAGACATAAACAGAGTAGCCGAAACGCTGGGCCAGAGAGGACACCAATGTCTAACTTCTCAAGAAAATGCCACATTTCTAAATGATGGCCAGTGTGTACTCTGAAAGCAACATATTAAAGTTCTCTCCAAGGCTTCATGTGTTAAGACCTCTTCACCTGTTCTAACTTAGCAAGTAGAAACAATATCTCACTGACATCTCATTTTTCATTCCCCTAATACTAATGAGGTTTTGCAACTTTTCTTACATTTTTTAATCAGATGTCGTTCCTTCTCAGAGCTCTGAAGCTCTTTGACCATTTTGCCATCAGATTATCTTATTCTTTGATGGTAGTTTTATAGTAGCTTTTTACATAGGCTATTCACTACTTCTTCAATTACATGTGTTGCAGAAAAAGAAAAAATTTTCCATTTGTGGCTTATCTCTTCACTTTATGTATATCTGAAGAACAAAATATAAAGCAAAGGAACTATAAAGTCGATGGCTTCTTTTGCAACGTGTAATAAAATGGATAAGCTTCTAATGGGATCAATGAGAAAAAGAAAGAGAAAAAGAAAGGGCAAGAGAGGAAGATGGAAGACAAATTGGGAAGTTGTTTGGGGGTTTGAGTCTGTGATGGATTATACACACATTCTTACAGTTTAGTATTTTGTTTATCTTCTTCAAAAGATACATGGGTTAGAAAAAACATGCTATTATGCTGATATTATTTAAACTTGTTTACATTTTACCAGTTTATTTTACCTACTGTTCCGCCTTCTGTATCAGACCTTCATTCTAGGATTACTTTTCCTTTGTACAGTTTCCATAGTGAAGCTCTATTTGTCTGGAAACGTATTTATTTTGTTCTTATTATTAAAAGGGTAACAAGTCTAGCTTGACAGGTTATTTTCTCTCAGGTGTTTGAAGAGACGATTCCAGGTCTTCGTCTTCCATCGCTGTCAAGGAACAGCCTTCCATCAGTGTTGAGTGTGGTTCCTTTGTAGATGACAGGTCTTTGCTCTCTAGATGATTCTAAAACCTTCTCTTTATTATTTGTATGTTTATGTTTTGTTATGTTTTGCAATTCCACCACAACACGTCTAGGTCTGGATTCATTCTTTATTTTTCTCGCTTGTACTTTTCTGTACCTGTGGACTGACATCATCCATGAGTTTTAGAAATTTCGCAGACATTATCTCTTCAAATGTGTGTTTCCTCCATTTTACTCCTTTTCTGGGGCTCTGATTAAGCATATAACAAACTTAGTCTGTTGTGGCAAGCTAACATTTTAAATAACAGCATTCCCAGGTGGCTCAGTCAGTTAAGTGTCTTGTCTGTTGGTTTCAGCTCGAATCATGATCTCATGACCATGGGTTCAAGCACACATGGGGCTCCACACTGTCAGTGCTTGGGATTCTCTGCCTCCCTCTCTCTCTCTCTGCCCCTCCCCTGCTTGCTCTCTATCTCCCTCAAAATAAATAAACCTTTAAAAATAAATAAATAACTGCCTTTTATTCCTTGAATGATTCATACTTCCTTATTTTAAATTCTATGCATGCTAATTCCAATAGCTAAAAATCTTGGGGGGAGTAAAGTCTTTTCTGTTTTGTTTTTTCCTTATGAGATCTCTGACTGACAATGGCTGGTTTTCCTGTGTATTCTTCTCATCTTTGATTGCGGGATCATTTCTTTATCTGTATCGGTGAGATTCCTGTAGTCTCAAATAACGCATGCTTTCCTCTAGAGATGATTTGCGGCTGCTTTTGCTGAAAGCCGCAGGAAGCTACCAACCTAGGACCGCTTGGTCCCCTTCTCGTCCTGATTTCATGCAGGGTTTCTTGTGTCCAACTGGCTTACTCAAGGCTGACCCTCACATACACAGCTTTATGGGCATTTGACTCAGAACAATTCTGGTTACCCTCACTTGTTCCTTGCTCTGTACTTTCTACTTGAATTTCTGATCAAGGTTGGTTTTTGTCTTCTTTGGCGGTGATGGTTGGGTACTTGGAGGGCTAGCGGTTTCCCTTACTCCTAATCTAGTAGTACACCAACACCTCAGTTTAAGCATGATCTAGGTATTTTACAGCACATGGACCCTTTGAGACAGTCTGCCAAGTGAAAGCATAAAATAATTATTTTTAATTTACTGCCGTAAGAGTTCAGCGGATATAATAAGGGTCCAATCAAACTGCTCAGTATCCATTATGTGGTGGCTCTCTGCTGACATGTTGGAAGCACCATCCAATTATGTCACTCCTACCTCATTGCTTCCTTCTCTGGATCCTAGCAAATTCACTGTCTATAGCATCCAGTTTAAGTCTTAACCATACACAATAGCTTACTCTCAGTATGCTCTGGGTAAGTCCATTCAGTCTCTAGGTTCTCCAAGGGCAGAAAGCATGGTCTTTACTTGTCTTCTATTCTCCCATAACCCCAAGGACAAAAGGTCCTTGCCCAAAAAAATCATTGTTGGTCATTTCAATGTATAAAAAAAAAAGGAAAAGTTCATACAACTGAATTAAAAATAGAATTCTTGAAAACAAGCACAAAAGAGATACAATTACAGATCTTCTCTTTTTCCAGAATAATTCATTCATTTATCACAAGTAAAATCAATGAGGAGAAATATAAATACCCAACACACTTCTTAAAACTACAGTTTAGGCTGTTCACAGCAACACTTCCTGGAGGAAGTGGGAGGGGAAACGGTATCATCACTGCCTTGAGGGAAAATGAAACTCTTAATTTTGCATATAATAAATTGCATCTGTTTCAGTAGGAGTCTCCCTCTCTATCACATTTGTACACAGTGATGGGAAGCAGAAATATATTTCCTCCTTCAGGAGGAACAACCAAAACAGACCTAATGATACAAGCACAGTCCCTTAGTGAATAAAATTACAAAGAGTCCAGCTACTCAGGACCGATTTGTAATCAGAGCATCAAGCCGTACTGTACGAAAATGCCAATTCTGGCGCAGCCTTGATGAGCTAAGATTGAACGCGTGGACCAGTTTATCATATTATCCCGACTGCCCTCTTTTAAAGCTGGAAGGTTCAATTTAAGTACAAAAAGGTTTTCGGTTTGAGGGATTTTGCATCTGAAAAGGAACCACCGGACTGATCGTGTTTTTCATGGCCATTTTATTTTCTTAACAGAAATAAGTGCACAGAAAACATCCAATATAAATATTTTCTCAAAACCAAGCAGTCCTATATGTATGTTTCTATAACACTCTTCACTAGGATGTTATAAAAATAAAAATCTTGCTAAGAGTTTAGATATTTTTGCTGTTAAAAATATGTGTCATTCAATGAACATATATTAATACATTTCAAGCACTTTGATACAGTCTGCCATTATCTCTGTCTTTGGGCTGGTGGGGAGTTAACACTAAACCAAACATCCCAAAAGCTTCATTAAGGTAGGGTGGGGACAGAAACTGGCTGGTATTAACTCTCTGTTTCATTCCATTCTATTTCATTCAAAAATAACTTATCTTAAAACTGACAAGGACCTTGCAACTTTGAGTACAAAGTAAAATTTCCTCTCTCCTTTGGCTGGTATGGAAATTCCCACATGATGGTTTAAAATTGGCTTCTTTCACAAATTTCAGAGTTCTCTGCCCACTTATCAGAAGGGAGCTGCCCCATATTTTCACGCTAGCCAACCTAGTGAGTTTGATTTCTGATTCATTCATTTATTCAAGTGTATGTTCCTTCATGGAACATTTACTGGGTACTTTTCTGTTTCCTTCTAACTCACCTGGATTATAGGCAACAGAGTTTCACTGAAAAGTCCTGGACTCTATATATTCATAGATAGGAAAATCTATTTTTTTGTAATTGAGAAATAGCCAGGTATAGCCTTCTTCAAACCTTTTGGAGAACACTAGCTGGAACATTTTATTTCTGCTACACACCTATATGTTGGCCCTAATGCACCTTTTTCCTAGGAACCAAGATGAACTTCTATAGTTTCTACTTCAAGTACCACTAGTTTCTTCGTTGGTTCTCCTTCGTGAAACTCACAATCCCTCCTCAGGGCCTGTGTACTCCCGCGCCCTCTGCTTGGTAGGTTCTTTTAGTAGATAACTCCCAGGTAACATGTGGCTTAAGTCTCAATAACATACAATTGTTTATCATTCTCCACCTATTTTGAGTAAGTAAGTGCCATTTACAGATTCATCGAGGACTAGAAACATTGTCTTTATTTATCTCCTATCTTCCCAGGATCCCAGAGACAAAAGATCCTCAACAAATAATTGTGCATAGTTTCATGGTGTGAAAAAGTTCATACAGTAGTGAAAACTTCTTCCTTTTCTTTTCTTTCTTTCTTTTTTTTTTTTTTTTTTTTTGAGAGAGAGAGAGCAGCAGCAGAGAGAGAGAGATAAAGAGACAGAGAACGGGAGAGACAGAGAATCCCAAGCAGGCTCCATGTGTCAGCACAGAGCCCAGTGCAGGGCTCGATCTCACATGCATGAGATCACAACCTGAGTCAGGATGAAGAGTCAGATGCTTAACCAACTGAGCGACCCAGGCACCAGGCACCCCATCATTTCTTAAAAACATTCACAAATTGGGGCGCCTGGGTGGCTTAGTCGGTTAAGCGTCCGACTTTCGCTTAGGTCATGATCTCGCGGTTCGTGGGTTCGAGCCGCGTCGGGCTCTGTGCTGACTGCCAGCTCAGAGCCTGGAGCCTGTTTCAGTCTGTGACTCCCTCTCTCTCTGACCCTCCCCTGCTCACGCTGTCTCTCTCTCTCTCTCTAGAAATTAAAAAAAAAAAAAAAAAACAACTTAAAAAAAAAAAAAACATTCACAAATTAAACTCAATTCACTGGGGCCTTCTCTGGACTCACTCCCCTTCCCTCCCCTCCCCTCCCCCTCCCCCTCCCCTCCCCCTCCCCTCCTCCTCCTTCTCTCTCTCTATCTCTTGCACACACACACACACACACACACACACACACACACACACACAGAGCCAGGTTCACTCCAGACTTTAAGCCCTTAATCACTACACTTTACCACAGCCAAATAAATCCCAGCACATCCATTATGCAGCTCAGAAAAATAAAGAGGCAGCTCAACATAAACTTATGTTAACATTCCCCAAGATGTGCCAGTTAAATTTTAAAAACCAGGGTCTGTTTCAAGCTGTCATTCACATGAAAGAGGGAAAACATGTGCATGTTGTCCCCCGATGTTGCAGGGAAAATGTAGAACACCCTAGAATCATGGTTGTACCAAGAAAGAGGGAACTGAGGACCTGGGATCAGAAATGGAAGAATGCTTCCTTTTCACCAACTTGTACTGGTTAGAAGTCTACCATTTGAACACAGCGTTAAATTAAAACTCACTATTTTTTTTAACAGTTTTGCCCCCAGTCCCAGGACTCATCAGAGCTTCCAGAAAGAGTTCTTCGTACAGCAAGTACAGCAAAGCCAGACTCTCGTAAACTCCTTGTATTAATGCCTTTAAGCCTAAGAGTAATGGCCTCTGAGCTGAGAAGGGGGAGTAGCCCAGAAAGAGACCGGTATAGGGAGAAAGGACGCCCTAGGTGGCATAAATGCTTACATCCTCTAGTATCCTATCCTTAATCGTATGATCCTTATGTCTACAGAGGTCCAAAGAGGAGCCACCACGTCCCTGCAAATCCAAGGACCTTTTATACCACAAACACCCACCACCAAACTCATGCATCACAGATCAACTGTCACTCAAACATCACAAAATATCTCTACATGAAGAGAGTACGTCGAGACTAAGTCAAAAGGCAGATACTATGAGCAATCAATGGTGACAACCACCCGCCTTCAGACTGATGCTAAGTAATGGTCCAGCATCCAAAATCAAAGATGCCTTTACTCACAGGTATGAGTCTAACACTGGCTCTGTACTGGCTTGTCATGGTACCTTGGACCAGGGAAGATGGTTATCCTTCCCCAGGCCTCACATTCTGCACCTCTAAAAATCTATAGTAGCTGATTAGGTAAGCATTTTTCAGATTGTGGGTTTCACACCATTAGTTGTGAAATCAATTTTATGGGTCATAGCATAATTTTTAAAAAAAAATTAACTTGAAGAGAATGGAAAACATCAAAGTGTATCGCTCATGGTAAGGGTATTATTTTTTGAAACTTTTGTTTCATGTATATTTGTGAGTATGTTGTGTCTGTACATGGATATGTGTACAGTAATAGAACAGAACAGAAAATACACATAGTAAAGATAAGTGTTATTTTCTAAAAACCTTAGTGTCAGTTGTGTGTGGCTATATACTAGCTAAGGATGTAAAATGTTTCTTCATGTACATTAGAGTCATTTGAAAGCCACAGGACAAGACAGATATTCTCTATACTCCTTTCAAGCTAGGAATTTTCTAAGTCAACTGGAGACAGTATTACCTAGTGAATTTGGAAACTAATAAAAGTCTGGGTTCAAAGCCCTGCTTTGCAGTGTCAGCGGTGAAGATCTGGTGCACATTAACCTTCCAAGTGTCAGCTTCCTTAGCATTGTCTGAAGATCCTACTTGGAGACTTAGGTGTCTGAGAATAGGGAAAAGGAAGAGAATGCATTCCCTCCCGCTCTTTCACATTGCTGCTCTCTGGTATTGCCCTGCTCAGACTACTATTTTTTTCTTACTATTCTAGATAGATCCTGCCCCCACTTTTTGGCATATGTGTCATCTCTATGGTAATATCATGATTCCCCTACCCGTAACTACAACACTGGGCTATCGGTCATATGAAATGAGAAAAAAACATGGAAGGAACTTAAGACCATGTCAATATATAGTAGGACCTCAATAAATGGCAATAGTTGTAGTGGAAATAGAAGCCCCAGTAACAGGTGGTGGTCACAGTGATGGTAGTTTTTATCCTTAATGGCTATCAAAATGCCTCCAGTAGGGTCAGACATATCGATGAGATATTAGGTCTAAACAGCAAAAGAAGCTAAATGACATCCTATTCAGAGTTTTACATTTTAATAGAAGACCACAGAAGATTCCAAAGTATTTGAATCTCTAAGTAATTACTTTTTTTCTTCCAAGATTTAAATAAAATCTTTATTTAATGATTTAATGTTGGTTAACACATAGCATATTATTCATTTTAGGAGTAGTGATTCAACATTTTCATATAAGACTCAGTGCTCATCACAAGTGCCCTCCTTAATGCTCATCACCTATTTAGTACATCTTCCACCCACCTTCCCTCCAGCAACCCTCAGTTTTCTCTCTATAATTAAGAGTCTCTTATGGTTTACCACCCTGTTATTTTATTTTTCCTTCCCTTCCCTTCCCTTCCCCTATGTTCATCTGTCTTGTTTCTTAAATTCCACATATGAGTGAAATCATATGGTATTGAAATCGTGCCATTTGCAATGACTTGGATGGAACTAGAGTGTACTATGTTAAATGAAGTCAGTCAGAGAAAGACAAATACCATAGGAATTACTCTTTCATGGGGGGATTTTAGGAACCCAGACAAGGTGGGGAAGGCAGCAATTCATTCTGGTGACAGGGATACAAAGAAAGATGCCTCTCCTGTGCACCCAGCCCTTGAAGACCAAATCAAATCACAAAGCACCAATCGTCTCAGGCTGACTATGGTTGAGAGGAAACAATTCTTCTCTGGGCCCTCTCTCCTTGAATCATCACAATTTTGTTACTTTGGGTTGGTTTGGCAAGCATTTGGGGATGCGGGGAAGGTGCTATGTTGAGATATTTCTGCTGCCTTGTCAACACTGATTATAATGTTTCCAAAAGATCATCCACAATATATCGCACCAATGATCTGTGTCTTACTGTCTCCATAATACTGACACCATGTGATAAAGATCTGTGTGTTACCAATGTCAGAGTACACTGCCCACATTTCTGTGCCTGCGGAGGTCTTTAGGCTGGTCCATTTAGTCAGACACCAAAGCATCCTGGTGGGAGACAGAAAGGTCCCAAGGTGACTACATCCCATGTAAAAAAAAAAGATGAAGAATAAAGGGGAGCCTGATCTGAACCACTACTTTGCCAGCAACCCTCAGCCAAGGGCTTTGGCTAATCCCCCTGAAATAACAGGCTTGAATGTCAGAGGAAGATCCCCGTCAAGCCACATTTCCTTGTTTCAAAAGTAGACTGGGAATCCCAGATGCCCATATGACCTTGGCGACACAGGATCTGCTAACATGCTCTCCTGCAAACTTCTCTGAAACCTGGGGTTGGCCCCTGGCAGCACAACACCTCGGTCTTGCTTCCCTCCTTTCCAGCAGGGGCTTTGTCTTGGAAATCTGAAGAAGCCAGGCTGTGTCCATGCAGAAGGCTTGCAAGAATGCCTTCCAACCAAACAAGTAGCTTACTACAGATGTGTTAACAACTCTCAGCTGTGCATTAAGAGGCCTGAGCTCGCAACTATAACCTTTGGAGCTCACAATGGCTCTAGCACTTTTTTGCTGCATAACCTCAGAAAAGTCCTTTCCTTCTCTGGGCCTCAGTTTTCCCTTCTCTCCTACAAGCTGGTAGAACTAAATTATCTCTATCTTTGGTTCTAACTCCCGAAGTCTATTAATTTTTCAAACTCTTGGGCTGAGAAACAAAAGTATCTTTCTGAGCAACTAATTAAATGTACAGATAAAATCATATTAACTTATATATCAAAATGTCCCTTCTAATTATATCTTAAGCAACATCACAATGGAACTTGCCCAAAGCTACCAACATAGTTAATCAACAACTACTAGTACCATTACACTCCATCTATCTGAAGAACTGGCGCCTCTGGAAACATATTATAAGCTCATGGTTTTCAGTTCCAGGGGTTGGATGTTTCTCTTTTATAGTTTAAGGGCGATGACCACTTTTTCCGGGCCGCCAAGAATTAGCTCAAAGTAAGAATTGGTCATTCAAATGTATTTTGTGAGTTTTCTGTATGTCGTGTACTGTCCTGACCACTGTAGATACAACTTCAATTAAGACCAGATTCCTGATTTCAAGAAGCTTATATAGAGACTAAGTAGCATATAGAGAAAAGTAAAGAGACACGTATACTACAGTTTAAGTAGAGGAACACATTATGAAGACTTTTTTTTTTTTTTAATATTTTTATTTCTTTCTAGGAGAGAGAGAGAGACAGTGTGAGCAGGGGAGGGTCAGGGAGAGAGGGAGATACAGACTCTGAAACAGGCTCCAGGCTCTGAGCTGGCAGTCAGCACAGAGCCCGACGCGGGGCTCGAACCCACGAACTGCGAGATCATGACCTAAGCGAAAGTCGGACGCTTAACCGACTAAGCCACCCACGCGCCCCATGTCTCATTATGAAGACTTCTAATCCAGCCCTTTTGGAGTCAGGGAACTCTTACCAATCCATGAAACTCTTACCAATTGCAGGAAAAGCAAAAGCAAATTTTGGGAAGTGAAGTAACTACCTAAAAATTATCCCCCCAAATTCATCAGATCCCCATCTAGAACTGTTCTACTTAATGCTCTATGCAATGGGTTAATTACAATACAAACCAGAATATGTTGCATATGCAGCACTATTTCTTAATGTCTAAGAAAGGAACAGGGACTCAAACTAATGCAACAGTAAGAGTCTGGGGAAGTTTAAAAGGACAGATCTGGATTTCAAGTCTCCGTCTGTTACTCAGGATCTGGGTGACATGGGTAAGTTGCTCAACCTCTGTGTTGTCAGTTTCATGCTCAGTTAAATGGAGCCTGGCCCCGGACAAATGTTTAACAAGTACTACCTAATAGAGGAGTCCTTACCCCATGCCAGATGCTGCACTCAGCACTTCCGTCACTGACGAAGGGAAGTCCTGGCAGCATACACGGAAGGGGCACCGTGTTATTGTCTTTAATGTCCAGGTGAAGAGATGGAGGCTTAGGGAAGTTCAATAAGCCGATGGAGGTCACAACAGCCAGCAAGGTGGAGGCAAGCCTTAATCCCTAGTTGTCTGCATTCAAAGCCCCAGTCTTAACCACTAACAGCGTTTCTACCTTCTACTTCTCCACTGCCAGCTATGCCAGAAAAGTAGGTTTTCACCACTGAAATGGCAAAATATTTCAATGCAATAACTACCTATATATTCCTTGGTTTGCATTCTATTCAAACGCCTATCATTCTTTAAAACACATGTTATCAGACAATTGCTTATCAAAGCCACCTGGGTCTCCATTACCATTCTTGAATAAGAGGTCAGGGTTAAAAGCAACAGATTCAGAAAATAAATCTGGATTTGAGAAGGGAGAGATGAGAAAACAGTTTGCTGGACAAGATGCCCGGCACCTTTGGCCACCTTTCAATGAAATCGAAGGGAAAAGATGTTGAGGTCACCAAGAAAACAATTTAAGTGGGCCAGAAAGAGACACGGTGTGTGTGATGGCTCCTTTTTACCTGCAGGAGAACTGACACAGTCTGAGGCAGTCAAAAGCGTAATAATGAAGAGGAGGAAAGGGGTTTTTCTTAAACCACAGCTAGATCCACTAAATTGGGAGACGGAGCTTGACACTTTTGACACAGCAGCACATTGGCCTGGCTCATGGTGTCACTGTGTGTCAAGTATTAGTACAAATACCGACACTGATGCATTGAAGGAGCATTTGATGTTTCCTTAAATGGTTTCCAACTTGGCACGGGAAAAACCGAGTATAACAAACATCAATGTGATTGCTATACCTCTCAAAGAGCTTTCAAAGTTGCCTCTGGGTTCACCAGCTTGTTTCCTTACCCAAGGAATATTAGCGAGAGCTGCGGAACACACAGGGCACACTACTTTTTGTGTGTTTGCTTTTCTGGAAGCGGGAGGGATTTGGAGAGCTCTCGAAGCCGTTTGAAAGTCAGAATCCAGGCACTACAGAATAACTGGGGCAAACGGTAATGCGCAGATGCAGACTTGGGGCATCGATTAAAATGGGCTCTTTGCCCCAAGGTTTGGATTCAGTACGCCTCTGGTGGGGTCCAGAAACTTGAGTTCCAACCGAGAGGCTCATGTGACCTTGATCACCAGCCAGATGCAATCAGGACTGGTCTGATGGGGAAAAGGCTGGACTGAGACTCAAGCTATCAGGGTGCCCGTCCCAGTTCCAGAACCTGCTGAGAATAGGATCTCTAGGTACTTTCCTCAATTGATAAGCCGGGGGAGAGAGAGTCTGTGGGAAAGATCTCCGAGATCCTGAACACAGTGTTGGGGTTAGGAGCCACCACGGAGAATAATTAGGATCTTAGACCCTCAAGTCACCAAACCTCGGTTCCAGTTTCATCACTACTGCTCTCCAGTTGCTGGACCATGGAAAGCTTCTATTATTTCTCCAGGACAAGTAATAAAATTTCTAACTCTGTTTCCTCAACTGAGGAAACCATAAAATACTGATGACAAACACACACACACACACACACACACACACACACACACACACACAGCATCTGCAGCATAGTTTTTGTGAATAGATAGTTTTGTGTTAAATAGTCAGTGCAAAAGGGGTGCCCAGGACAGTGCCCTGCTGAGTGCTCAATAGCTGTTAGTTGTGGATACCCCTGACAAGGTCAACCAGAAGAGCTTCCTGCTGTACCTTAGAGCTACTGTGATTAATGAGGTTCACGGAAAGGTAACCCTGGCTGTGCAATCCTTGGTCTTGTCCTTTTATCAAGAGAAATTCAAAGGAAATGAGCTTTTTGGAAAAGGGTGGGATATTGGGGGGAGGCATTAAGTTATGCCTCTTAAGAAGAAACGGAATTAGAGAAAGCCGTTATACAATCTATATCATGTTTATCAAAGTGTGGTTCAGGGGTGATCTGCTGTAGATCGACTGGGCAGTCATTAAAGGGGCATATTCCTGTCCCTCCTGGATTAGACTCCCATGGGGGTGGGTGCAGCAATTTGTTTTTCTTAGGAGCTACAGAGGAGCCGGAGAATCACTGGCAAATACAGTTAACAAAACAATCCTCCCCCTAATTCTCCAGTCCTGTGTTTACCCAGGAGCAGGGGGAAAAAACAACACAGTGAAGGCAAATGAACTTGTGCATCTGTGCACTTACCAAGAATCCAAACTTCTTACATTCTTGTCATCTCCAGTGCAGCTGGGTTCCAAGCAAGTGTCCAATTTGTGCGTAATTCACGACTCCCCAGACAAACAAACACTAGCCAAGGGCTGGCTACTTAAGGATGTGGATTATGTCAACTTCCTTAGAATGGCAGCGTGGCTTGTAAAAATTAAGTATGAGCAGTGAGTGCTTCCCCACTTCCGCTGCCTGATCCGCTCCCCCATGTTTTCCTTCTTCCCCACTGACTTCACTCCTGTCCCCATTGCTTTCCCTTTATGCTTCCTGCTCTCAGGCTCTTTTCTTCAGATGTCTTTTCTTTCTCCCTTCCTTCTACTCCTCTCTCCTATTTTTGCCCCCTCTCCCCTATAGCTTTCCTTCTCTCTTTTCCCTCCTTCTCTCTCACTTCTTTAGCTTCTGGGTATATGTGTGTGTGTCTGATTCCCCCCTTCTTCTGCTTCTGTCTGTGGGTCTCATGCTGTCTTTCTATCACACACAATACCTCACTGCCCCTTCCTCCTCTTGCTGCCTGGCTCTCGGCTCCCCTCTCAACAAGGAGCCTTCAGGGGGGGCACACTTCTGGGCAGGCAAACGTGTGCCCCATGCTAAGTCAGCCAGCGCCCTCTATAAGAGGTTCAGGCCACTTACAAGTCCTTGGATACCGGCTGCCAGAGACCCCCAGCGACGAGGGTCCTTCGATGGAACAGAAACGAAATCTGGGCTGGGAAGATGGCAGCAGCAATACAGAGCAGAAACGGTAGGGCCCGAAAGCTCTAGTCCCCAGATAGTCTCCTGGACGGGAAGCCACGGGGCCAAGCCTAGCAGTGGAGGGTCCTTCTGCTTGGTTTGTCTATCACTTCATTTCCAAGATACACACGACTCCATACAGGAGGGGCAGGCAGTACAGTGGCAGTGCCAGGGGGGTGTTGGGAAAGCTTCACATCTTAAAACTTCTATCAGTCTTCTCAAAACACATAATCTATGTAAAAATCGACTGTCCGCTTTCCATGCACCTTCCAGACAACCGACAACCCTCTCTCCCCTTACATCCCCCCAGCTGCTGCACCATCTACCAATCCCAACCCACTTCTAAGCACCTCCTTTACAGTCATGCCAGACCTTGGCCGTGAGCAGGGATAACTTTCCTGATCTACAGTTAGGCAAAATGAGGGACAGAGCAGGTGCAGAGCAGACTGGAGAAGATGGGACTTGGGATTGCCGCTGCTCTCAGGACCCAGAGTATTTTGCATACTGGAAAACACCAGAGGACGGTGAGTCCAGAAGAAACTTTTTCAGGGCTGACCCACAGCCTCTCTCAATTCGAATCTCCAGGAGCAGGTGCAGAACTTTGTCTCTCTCTAGTTTCTTCCGGGGTAGCTCTCAGACTCGACCTGTCTGCACACTCATCCACGCCCACCACCTCTACCTGCGCTCTGCCCCACCCCGAGCCCTCTCTCTGAGTCTTAGGATGAAAGTGCAAGAGGCCACGCAGGTAAAGAAGAATCAACTCGGGCTACGGCCACTAATGCTCTCGCAACTCCTCCTCCCCTTGGTGGAGTACAGAGGAGCAGAATGCTGAGGTCTGGCCCCCTGCCCAGCCAAGGGAGCTAGAATACCCGCCACCAGGGACCGAAAAAGGCAGGGGCTCGCGTCCGAGAACCAGCCAAGTCCGCAGCGCCCCAGCTGAATGGCCCCTCAGTTGCCTGCAAGTTGAAACCTCAGTCAGGCACACAATGAGGCCGCTGTTTTCCGACAGGAGGCATTTGGATGCCTCACACACTCAGCCCAAATGAGGCCTGAGAGCAGAGCGCATTTCCTTACCCATGTTCAGATGCGCCCCTGGATGCGGTTCAGTTGCGGTTCCCTTCCCGCGTGCCTGGTCCAGGAAGCCCGTGCAGGCCACCTGTTGGGACGCTGTCCGGCCGCCCTAGATCTGGCGCCCTCAAACCCGCACTAAGGAGCAGGGCGTCCAGGGTACCCCGTCCATCAGCAACAGAGAAATTCACTTGCGCCCTCCTCCTACGGCTACCTTTCCTGCTCCCAATCATACACAAACACACTTCCTTAATATCCCAGCAGTCACAACTCTAATGAAGCGCGCTTAGCTTCCCCTAGGGACCCGGGCTGCCGGTGATCTCCTAGCGCGCCCAGGCGGCAGTGGATCTCCAAGCGCTTAGTTGGGTGTTTGCTTGCTGCGCGGCGGCAGAAGAGCCCCAAACGGCACACTGAGGTGGGGTGGGGGGCACAGTAGCTTGCTCTAGGGAGCCCCCTTGCTCCTAGGGAACCGGAAGGGGTCTCCTTCCTTGGTTCAGAAATGAAGGCATTCGGGGAAACCCCGAAGGCAATTGGATTGGGAGAACCAATGTTGCGTTTCGCTGCCAAATCCCAGGATAGGTGCAAAGGGGCTCAACTTTCTGGTGTCTCCCTGCCTTCCCTGCAAGCAACTAGCTGGGGGGAAAGGTTCGTCGCCACGAACGGGCTACTCACCCCTGTGTATGAACGCTGCCCCCGCAGGGGACCCCAACAGACTGGCGCGCGTGGAATCCGTGGAACGCCTGGGTGTCTCGCTCGTCTCCCCCGCCACGCGGCGAAGGCTACGCGCTCCAAGCGGGGCAGCCGAGGGCAGTCGATCCCATGGGTGGCGAGCTGGCAGAGGGCGCGCCGCCCGGCTGGGGGCACATCGCTCCCAGGGCTGGCGCAGGCTGCAGTGGGGAGAGGGGCTCCCGGGGAAGTTGGCGGCGCTGGGGGTGGACTTCGGACTTCGCGCTCGCTTCGGCTCGAGCGGCCAGGCGCGTCCTCTGGGATTGACAAGGGACTCGCCGGCGGAATAAGGGCAGGCGTGGGCCGTGAGGCTGCAGGAAGCCTCCGCTGGCCGCCGCCTAAAAGGAGCACAGCGGCATCGCGCCGCCCGGAACCCCCAGCAGCGGCTGGAGCACAGAGCAGCCTCCTCTCGGTTGCGGGCGCCCCTAGCTCAGAGCCCGGTTCGCCCCAGCCCGCCGCGCCCCTCCTCCTGTCCGAGTCCTCCTCCCCTCCGCTGTTTCACCAGCTCGCAGGGCTCGTGGGGCTGGGCTTGGGCCAGAGGCTGAGCGGAAGACGACCGCAGAGCCCGCAGCATGGAGGGCGATCTCGCCGGCTCGGGCTCGGGCTCGGGCTCGGGCTTGGGCTCCGGCAGCGGCAGCAGCGGCCGCCGCCTCCCGCGCGCCCACGTGCCGGAGCCCCGGTGTGCGCGCTCCGGCCGGCCGGGCTGGAGGGAGGGAGCTAGGGCGAGCCGCGGGGTGGGGGTGGCGGGGAGAGCCTGCACACCCGCGCAGCCGAGGGGAAGCCGCCGAGAGGCTCCCTAGGGCGCAGGGCTCCTCGTCTGCAGCTCCGGGAAGACTGGTGTGCAAGGCTCCCCCAGCTCCCCCCTCCCTTTGCAGAACGGAGGGAGCCTGAGCTAAACCCGCGGGGGGGGGGCGCTCCACTCCGCAGGATCAGCCGGGAGCCGCGGCCGGAGGCGGCTACGTGCCTCCACCAAAGGGACAGGTTCCAAGTATCCTTGAACCCCCTCACCTCTCTTGGGCGAAGAATGGGGTTCGGAAACACCGAGTGAGGGAATATGCGGGTTCCCTGAGAAAGCTTGTTCCGGCTTGCCCCGCCTTCCTCCCAGAGTGAACACTTTTCCCGTTAACCAACAGACTCCTAGGGGCTCCTCCTTCCCGAGAGAAAGGAGTTCTCTCGCAAGATGGGCCTGACAACCTCCAATCAAATGACAAATAATTACTGAGCCCTCACTTTGAGGGATGCCGGGCAGTGTCCTGAATCATAGAGCCCTCCCGGGTTTCAAGTTGTGTTCTCTGCTCTGCACGCTTCGGCAGGCCCTCCCTGGGCCTCCCGGCTCCAACCAGCAAATGAGGCTCCCTCCTGATAGGAGTAAGAAAGACAAAACAAATATCTGTGAGAATTTTTAAACTAGAAGACACTTCAAAAGATAGGTAATAAATAATTCGATATTAACAAGAAACATGATTATTCTTTTATAAAGTTACAAAATAGATTTCTAGGGAAACAAAAACTGGCAAAATGCACATGTTACTGGGCACACGTGCAGTTACTTAAGAGATCTTTGTCTCCAATCTGGTCATTATTTAAAGGGAAACACTGAAGCTCAGAAAAGACAAATGGCTTGTCCAAGGTCACACATAATCCAATTTGGTTAGGCACATCCATTTTGGTTGGTCTGGTCTTCTACTGCCAAACCCGTGCTTTCTCTGCCTCACACCAGGACACAAATTATACTCAGCAGTATTGTGAGGAGACATCAGCAAAAGGGAAGACATTCATTTCCTCTGGGGTTTCCACAAAAAAAAAAAAAAAGGCTTAATAAAGAGATGTGATGTAAGCTAAACCCTAAACAGTAGGCAGGATTCAGATATATGGAAAAGCCAGATCATGCAAGGGGAGGGAGAGAGGTCACAATGAAAGATGAAGAAGGACATGTTCTTCATGAGCAACAAACAAGTTTGGCAGGAGCAGAGAGCTTGCCTGGGCGATGGGAGCCTCTGAAGAGTTTTAAGCAGTAAAAGAAAATAATGAAAGCTTCATTTTAGGATGATCAATACATTCTGTACAGAATGGATTAAAAAGGGGAAGAGTTGAGGGAGGAGGAAGGAGAGGAGGAGGGAAGAAAGGGAAGGAATTGGAGGCAGAGAAAACCATTAGGAGTTCAAGGCAGCTATCCGGATGCAACTGATGGAAGCAAGTGATGAAATGTGGTGGCAAGTAAAGCTGAAATCAATGAAACTCTTCCCAACTCTGTTTTTTAAGCCTACTTTATAGGAAGTACTCTGCTGTTAATTGCAAGGGACACTATGGAAAGGGACATGTGTTTGAGGTACAGCGGAAAACTGGGTGCCAATCTGAGAGACTGAAGTGGAGTTTTTCACTGACCTGAAGGTTATCTGGTCCCTTGGTTTGAACATTCAACACGGGGAGCCAGACAGCAACAGCCTTTAGAGAAGAACGAGCTAAATTAGGATTTCTATCAATCAACCAAAACCGAAAACCAGAAAGGAAAGGGGAAATCATGTTTTCTTTTATTCCTTGGAGGCTCTCGAAGTCACAAATGAATGACTTCGAGGGCTTCCTCAGGCTCTCCCAGTGGAAATAGTTTTCTGTGCAGCAACCCACCTCCTTATGTAGACCAGCACCAACAGCATCTCAGGCTTGCCAGGCTCAGAATCAGAGGTCCCACCCTCTACCAACCAATCAGAATCTTTGTCTTAACAAGAGTCCTAGCTGATACATTAAGACTCATTTCTCTATTTGTTCCTCTCCTAAGCTAGTGTTCTTCAAACTTTTGAGTGTGTTGCATAGGTTTTTTTTTTAGAAAAGCCACAGATTACACCATAGCTACACACACACACACACACACACACACACTCCCTTATAATTTAAATAAAGTCTCATAAAGCAACACATACCTTTAACATATGGTTCACTTCAATATTTTCTATTCAAGTCATTTCTTTTTTTAAAAAACGCTCGGCATTCAAAAAAAATGCCCTACAAATAGATTCCATGACCTGCTAAAGAGACACAGTTTGGGGTTTGAGAAATATTGAGCCATGCTATTAATTGTTTTACCTTGGGTTTTGTTTGCGCGCGTGTGTGTGTGTGTGTGTGTGTGTGTGTGTGTGTGTTTGTCTTACCTCCTCCATTAGACAGTGAGTTCCTTGAGGCAAGGTTCAGATTTTTTTTTTTTAACCACTGAACTATAGATCAGCGTCAAGGAAAGGTTCTGTATGTAGTCGCAACTCAGTAACTATTCAGTGAGTGAATCCATGAATGCATACATGGATGGAAGCCAGGGACTGGGGACAAGCTGGGGGAAGAAGAGAACAAAGCTTGGCATGTAGAAGAGCCTAAGCCAGGAAAATATTTACTCAAAACTCCAATTCCTTGAAGCAGTACCAATGGACTATGAGCAGAAAAGGTCGTTTCTAAAACAGTATGCATTCCAAATGCTCCGCTGTTGGGCAGAATCCTATTTTCCAGTGGTCTTCACCTTCGTTGCAAAATTCCAAACTTTGGGGACTTGAGTCGGCAGGAAAGAAGCTGAATAGCTAACACAGATTCTCAGAAAATGAAAAGAAATGGGGAAATGATGAAGGCAGGTCTGTGCAAATATGACATGGAAAGAAGGAAGCTTCACAAGGTCTTGTCATCCTGGGACCAGAGCACTGATGAAGAGAACTAGGAGTGGATTTTGTCCGAATACACTGAGATGCTTGGCAATGATATCTTTCCAAAATGAATTAGCTCCTTTTAGAGGCAACGGTTTCCCTGCCACAGGGAAGAGACTACAGAGAAAGAAGCAGTACTTGGTGTTCACCAACCAACAGAAGGAGTGGAGAAAATTATGATTTATTTAATATAAATGAAATCATAACCTAAAATCTGCACAGTGAGTTACAGTATCTCATGATATAAAGACATCTCAAACGTCCACAGTCAACCCCTTATTTTAAAGAATTCTGTGGGGGCGCCTGGGTGGCTCAGTCAGTTAAGCGTCGAACTTGGGTTAAGGTCAGGATCTCAGGGTTTGTGGGTTTGAGCCCCTCATGGGGCTCTGTGCTGATAGCTCAGAGCCTGAAGCCTGCTTTGGATTCTGTCTCCCTCTCTCTCTCTGCCCCTCCCCCACTCATGCTTTGTTTCTCTCTGTCTCAATAATTAATAAACTTAAAATTTTTTTTAAAATCCAAAAGAATCAGGAAACAAAATTTAAAAAATAATAAATGAATAAAATAAAGAATTCTGTGGAAGTTATCACAGAGTTCCTTATTATGAGGTATGTAAGAAAGCTATAGGTGAAGTTATTTCATCTCAGACTTTCAAACTTAGGCATGTATATTATACAAATGACACAGGAGGAATCTCTAATTCATGGTGATGATGATCAATAAGTTACCTAAAAAGGCTGGAGTGGATATATTTAATTGAGTATCTACTAGTGACTGGGTACTCACTGTAGCAGGCATTCTGCATGCTTTAATTTCATAAAATCTCCTTTTAAAAAAAATCCATCAAGTAGGAAGTTTTAATCACCATTTTGCAAGTGAGGAAAGGCAGGATCAAGGGGGGTAAATAATTTGCCTAAGATTTTAAGGTTAAAAGGTTCCAGACCAGGTTTTGAACAAAAGCTGATGTTACTCCTAAATCCATACTCCCTTTTTTCCTATGCTTTGCATCCCAGCCAAGATAGATTTCCAGCAAAAACTGCCTGGAAGAAGGAAAGACAGAATTCTGATTGGGGCAAAAGATTGAATAGCTGACTTGAAAAGTACCCCCTTGTGCTGAGATTCTGGAATGCTTTGAAGGGTTGTTCACATTGAGGTGGAAATACTATTAAGTACTTTGAGTACCCCTGCTGTGTAGAATCCACAAACTGACTCAGTGGTGGTCCATTACACTTGAAAGTTAATGCTGCTGTTGAAAGCTGCTTTGGCTGAAACTCAAAAGGAAGTTTTTGCATCAGGGGAATTTCACTCCCAGTGTAAATGAGTGTTCTTCTGTTTTCTGGAGTAACAGACACCAACCTAAGCTAGTTGGGGGAGGGGAGGCAGGAAATTGATTTTAAACAATCAAGGGACTCAAGAAATGCATGGAAAGTAATGAAGCAAGACCTCTGAAAGGGACTGGAAAGTGGGAATAGAATCCTGCTAGATCTCATATATTCTCTCTCTGGCGCTTGCTCTCTCTCTCTCTCTCTCTCTCTCTCATCTGTCTTGCTATGCTTCTACTTTGCTCTCTTCCTGCAAAAGACTTTCCTGCGTCTCTGCTTCTGTAGAAGATAATCTATCCAGTGCATTTCTTAACTTGTTCTGGGCTTCAAGTCTTTTTATCAGAAGAGGGTATCGCATTGGTCAAATGTTCACCTGTGGTCCTTCAGACAGAACCAGGAGGATGTAGTCATGGTACTAAAAAAGCTGCTAGGAGTAGCCCTGTGATTTAGATATGAAGTGTAGAAGGTAGGTTACAGTAAATCCCAGACAGAATGCAGAAATGTGGCTATTTTACACTCTTTTTTAAAAAAAATTTTTAAATGTTTTCTTTTGAGAAAGAGAGAGAGGGAGGGAGGAGCAAAGAGAGAGGGGTAACAGTGGGCCCAAAGTGAGATCTGTGCTGACAGCAGAGAGGCCCATGTGGGGCTTGATCTCATGACCCATGAGATCATGACCTGAGCTGAAGTCAATGCTTAGCTTCACCCACTGAGCCACTCAGGTGCCCTAGACTACTACATTTCTTAACGTGAGCAATTGAAAGCTTTCAAAATGATATGAGGGATCTCAGTATGCATACACTACATTGCAGATAGGCGATCACTGTGAGGACATGGGGATTAGTGACGTTACCGCTAATTTAAAGCCCTAAATTACAATGGAGGCTATTTTAAAGATCCTCGCCCCCATGAGCTTGTACAGATGAACCAGAATTAATGGGAACCAATGATTGCCCCAAGCACATTGATCTGGATATTAATATTTCAATTCATTCTGATTCATTCTAGTTTACTGGGAAGTACACTGAGTAAGGATTCAGAGAACCTGGATTCAAACCCAGGCTCTGTCCCTACCTGTTAGACAAGTTACCTCACCTCACCAACATTGGGGGTTAATAAGCATGCCCTGCCTACCTCAGAAAGCTCTTCAAGAAGCAAATGAGATAAAGTCTGTGAAGCTAACACTGTAAAATCTCAAGCACTGAGCAAATGTAACAGATTATTAGTAATACAAGAAATAACGGGAAGCCAATGAGTTGTAACACTTAGGTTACCTTTGCAAATATCTATTCCACCATGCTCTTTGGAGTAGAAAACAAAATCATGCTGCAAGAAATGTAATGAATGTGAAGTGTGTTTATTCTATTTTTATGAGGCATGGTTGGGTGGAAAAGATCGGTGCAGCTCCAAAGTGAAGGATTGAAAGTGTACAGTTTTGAAGAAATAACTTGAGGCTTCGGTAGCAATAGTAGGAATAGTAGCAGCAGCAATAGCGTAATAACAATAATAACCATATGGTTGCCATGTTCCAGACCTTGTGCTAAATTCTTTCCACGCATTTGCTCATTAAATTCATATAACCTTCTTAGCTGAGTTCCATTTTTGTCTCTGGTTTAAAAATGAGAAAACGGCAGCAGGGCAAGTTAATATTACCCACAGTCTCAAAAATGCTAAGTTGTAGAGTCCAGATTAAAATTGGATTTACTTCATTCCAAAGTTAAAGTAAGTAACTACTACACTATTCTGCATTTTATATCCTTAGGAAAAAAAAAGAGATAAATGTAAAGTTTTGGTGGTGCAAAAAGTATGATAAAAAGGGAAGCTTCAGGGGGCGCCTGGGTGGCTTAGTCGGTTAAGCGTCCGACTTTCGCTTAGGTCATGATCTCGCGGTTTGTGTGTTCGAGCCCCTCATCGGGCTCTGTGCTGACTGCCAGCTCAGAGCCTGGAGCCTGTTTCAGCCCGTGACTCCCTCTCTCTCTGACCCTCCCCTGCTCACGCTGTCTCTCTCTCTCTCCTAAAAATAAATTAAAAAAAAACATAAAAAAAAAAAAGGGAAGCTTCAGGGCACCTGGGTGGCTCAGTTGCTTGAGTATCCAACTCTTGATTTAGGCTCAGGTCATGATTCCAGGGTCTTAGGATCAAGCCCCCTGTTGGGCTCCCTGCTGAGCATGGAGCCTGCTTAAGATTGTTTCAGTCTCTCTCTCTCTCTCTCTCTCTCTCTCTCTCAAATAAAAAAAGGGAAGCCTCTAACAATCAAAACTACCCAGTCATAAATCCACATACATGTTTCATGTGTGTACTTTTCCGATGAATACAGATAGTCACTAAATAAAATTTAAGTACTTTAATGACTACTCTCCTATTAAAATAGACTGGTATTGGGGCACCTGGGTGGCTCAATCAGTTGAGTGTCTGACTTCAGCTCAGGTCATGATCTCGTGGTCCATGAGTTTGAGCCCCACATAGGGCTCAGTGCTGCCAGCTCAGAGCCTGGAGCCTGCTTTGGATTCTGTGTCTCCCTCTCTCTCTGCCCCTCCCCAGTTCATGTTCTGTCTCTCTCTGTCTCTCAAAAATAAATAAATGTTAAAAAAATTTTAATAGATTTTTATTTTTTATTTGTTTGTTTATTTTTAGAGAGAGAGAGCAAGCTCAAGCAGTGGGGAGGGGCAAGGGGAGAAAGAAAGAAAATCCCAAGCAGACTCCACGCTGAGCACAGAGCCCAATGCAGGACTCGATCCCATGACTCCGGGATCATGACCTGAGCCAAAATCAACAGTCGGAAGCTCAGCTGACTGAGCCACCCAGGTGCCCCTAACATGGATTTTTAAATGACAATATCAATTATTAGTGAAGTTGCTAAGTGACAAGAAAGTCCATTTATTGCTAATGGAAATGCAAAATGGTACAGCCACTTTGAAGACAGTCTGGCAGTTCCTTAAAAGCTAAACATAGTATTACCATGCAATTGAGAAATCACACTCTTAGGTATTTACCCAATTAATTTGAAGATATGTCCACACAAAAACCTGCAGGCGTATGTTTATTACAGTTTTATTCATCACCCAAAACTGGAAGCAACCAAGATGTCTTTCAATAAGGAAATGGATAAACTGTAATACATCCATGATATATATGATACAATTGTATTCATGAATCAAAAGGAATGACCTACCAATACATGCAAAGGCATGGAAGAACCTTAAATGCATATTGATAAGTGAAAGAAGATAGCTTGAAAGGGCTACTTACTGTATGACTCCATTTGTGGTACATTCCAGAGAAGGCAAAGCGACAGAGGAGGTAAACAGATAAGTAGTTGCCAGGGGCTTTGGTGGAAGGAGGACTGAAGAGTGAATCACAGAGGATTTTTTAGGGTGGTGAAACTGCTGTGTAGGATATGACACTGCATTTGTCAAAATCCATAGAACGTTACCGCACAAAAAGTAATCCTTAATGTATGCAAATTAAAGAATCCTTTAGGCAATCCCAGGAAAAAAACGAAGACTCTGACAAGAGACCTAATCACATGACATACGTATGAAACACTGTCATTGAAAGAAGCAGTGGAAGAAGGTGCTGACGTAAATAACTAAAAATGGGTGGAGTCTGTAAGTCCAAAAGCAAAAGGAACCATACATAAGCACTGGTCCACGGCTGAATAAGTTGTTTCTTGTGCAGGTGCATATTAACAATTATGAAACCACTGTACATGTCTACTGGAATTGAAAAGTTATGTAAAGAGTTGTTAGTGAGAGTCTGGTTTCATACTCTTGGAGTGGGAGATTTCAGATAAGCAATGAGTGAAGGCTATAACGATCCATGTGTAATGGATTAGAGTTGGAGAAGTCAGTATTAACTCATACAGATACAGATGGATACATATAGAAATCACTGTAGATATGTGAACATACGTAGATTAGTACACACACATATATTTCCTTTTTCTGCCATCTAAGAGGGCCTAAAAGCAATGATATACGGTAAGAATGAGTATACCTAGCACCCAAATCCTAGTTTCTGATACCAAGTTCCAATTTAAAAAACCACAGCATCTTAGAAAAATGGCTGATCTGAAACTTAGGGTAGGAAGTGTACAAAATGAGCCTGCAGCATCTTGCAGTGCTAGAAAGCAAGGAAGTGCTCAACACACACACACACACACACACACACACACACACACACACACACACACACACACACTATTGGGGGATACGTCAAATGGACAAAGAAGCCAATTCCCAATGGCCAAGAGCTCCCAATGGCCAAAGTGTGAACAATTTGAACAGAAAGTTAAATAAAGTAATTTTAAGTTGTAACCCAATGTCTAAAATAAATATTAAGATGTCCACACTGATATAAATAAATGATTGGCTGAATAAGTAAAAAGGGACAAATCTTCCATATAGAAGAATTCCAAACATTTTGTGTACATATTACCCCCTCAAGGAGATGAAACCTAACTCTTCATCCTGTACGTGTGGGATGGGTATTGACACTTCCTTCCAACAGCACAGTATGTAAAGTGGGATAAAAGAAAAACTTTATAATGGACAAACCTGAAAAGCCCTGCCTCAGCCAAGAGATCAAGGTTAAGATCAGCAGTGACGTCATGTTGAAGATATGTACTCTTGATATGATGTGATGAGAACAGCATTTTACATCTGTGATCTTCTTCCTAAGGACCCATAACCACAGTCTAATCATGAGGAAAACAGTGAACAAATTCCATTTGAGGGATATTCTACAAAATACCTGAGCAGTGCATCTAAAACTGTCAACAATGATCAAAAACAGAAAGTTTGAGAAGCTATCACAGCCAAGATGCATCTAAGGAAACATGACAACTAAATGCAATGTGTATCTTAATGGAATCTTGAAACAGAAAAGGACATTAACTTAAAAACTAAGATGTCTGAACAAAATAGACCTTAGTTAACCATAATGTATTATTGGCTCATTAATTATGACAAGGCTACCATACTAATTTAAGATCTAATAATAGAGGGAAGTAGGTATGATGTATATGGCTATATGGGAACTCTCTTACTAGTTTGGTAATTGTACAAATTGTATAAATTCCATAAATCTAAAACTATTCTAAAGCAAAAAAGCTTTTTAGGGTGCCTGGGTGGCTCAGTCAGTTGAGCGTCTGACTTCGGCTCAGGTCATGATCTCACAGTTCGTGGGTTTGAACTCCATGTCAGGCTCTGTGCTGACAGCTAGCTCAGAGCCTAGAGCCTGCTTTGGATTCTGTGTCTCCCTTTCTCTTTTATTTATTTATTTATTTATTTATTTATTTATTTATTTATTTCTAAATAGTTTATTGTCAAGTTGGTTTCCATACAACACCCAGTGCTCATCCCCACAAGTGCCCTCCTCCATGCCCATCACCACCCTACCCCTCCCCCACCCCAAATAAGTCAGGCAGAGAAGGACAGATACCATATGTTTGCACATATAGGAGGATTAGGAGGAACTTAATGGAGGACCATGGGGAAGAAGAAGGGGAAAAATAGTGGGGGAGAGGGAGGGAGGCAAACCATGAGAGACTCTTAAATGCTGAGAACAAACTGTGTCTCCCTCTCTCTTGACCCTCCCCTGCTCACGCTAACTCTCTCTCTCTCAGAAATAAATAAAATATTTTTTAAAAATTTAAAAAACAAAGTAAAATATCTTTTTAAAAAGTTAAACAACAACAACAACAAAAAAACCACACCAGAAAGAAATGGAAACCCCATGAAATATGCTACAGGAAATACAGAGTATCCTTTTCTTAAATAATAAAATATTAAAAGCAGATAAAAATCGAAAACAAAAATGCAAACGAAACTTAACTAATTTAGAGTCATCAATGAGAAAAATACAACAGTTAATTTTCCAGACAAGTCAATGCCCCCATTCAAAATCATGAGAAGACTCATATCGTTGTCAAAAACAATTTCTTTCTCATTTTTCTGCTTTCTAAACCTGTTCTGTTCATATTTAATGGCTATTTAGACATCTCAAAGATAATATTGATCTTTGTCTTAAAGTGGAATTGATTATTCAGCATGCCACTATTAAAATGTCCCTTCATCGCATAGGCATTTGCCTCAGTGCACATTAATGTTATTTTGACAACAGCATGTATCCAGTGGCTATCAGATTCGATCTCTATGAAGCAGATAAAATTAAACTTCATGAGGAGGGTATGACCTCGGTTTAGATACCGATAACAAGTCCAAGTGCGGATTTAGAAGACTGTGTGCCAGTTTATGTATGGGACAAAAATAGAGGGAATGAGAGAATCCTATGAAAAGACGATTGTTTTCTAACATCTGGTGATTCCTTAGTAGACAAAAATGTGTGGATGGTAACTGTGGCCATTTGAACTGAGTAAAACAATTAGGAGGTGATTCAAATACTCATTTCCATCCATTTTCCTCATCTATTCATTGGCTTTTGGAGGCTAGAACAGCAAAATGAAGATTGCCAGCCAGCTCCAAATTACTAAAAGAAAGGGTTCTGTATTCCATTATTCACCCTCTATGGCAAACCAGGCAAAACTGAACTATTCTTCTGGGCTTCAAAAGCTGTATAATTTTTTTCACCAATGCTTCCTCTGTACACTATTTTCTTTGGAAAGCATGTTTTATGTGTGTTATTTTTGTTGTTGCTATAGTCTTGGGTAACACAAATATTACTTCAGTGCAAGATATTGGTTTTCCCAGAAAATGTTTCCAGAATGAAAATTTGAGGACCAGCATACCAATAGAACCAAATATTTACTTTAGTACTCTGGAATCTCATGAGATTAAATCATATATGTGATAATATATGCATTTTGTGAATTTAGCAAACCTAATTAATTGTGACAAAATACTGAAGTGAAATCTCATAAAGTATGACCCAGCAATTCCATTTGTAGCTATACATCCCCCAACTGATATTCAAACAAAACTGTGTACAGGAATATTCATAGTAGCACTGTTTCCAATAGCCAAAAGGTGACATCAACTCAGATGTTCACCAATTTGTGAGTGGATAAACAAAATGTGGTATATGTATAAAATGGAATATTATTCTGCCAATAAAGGAGTGATACACGCTGCAGCATGGATGAGCCTTGAAAACAGAATGCTAAATAAAAGAAGTCAGCAGGCACCTGACTGGCACAGTAGGTTAAGAGTCCAACTTGGGCTCAGGTCACGATCTCACCACTTGTGAGTTCAAGCCCCGCTGCAGGCTCTGTGTTGACAGCCTGGGGCCTGGAGCCTGCTTCAGATTCTGTGTCTTCCTCTCTCTCTGCCCCTCTCCTGGTTGCTCTCTTTCTCTGTCTCTCTCTCTCCCTCTCTCTCTCTGTCTCTCTCAAAAATAAACATTAAACATTTTTTTTAAAAATAAAGAAGTCAGACATAAAAGGTCATATATGATTCCATTTACTTATAATGTCCAGAATAGGCAAGTTCACGGAGACATAAAGCAGACAGTGGTTTCAAGGGACTGGAACAAGTAGGAAATGGGAAGTGATTTCTTCCGGTGGGAAGACTGAAATGTTCTAGAACCTGATAGTGGTGATGGTTGCACAACATTGCGAATGAACTAAAAGTCGATGAATTCTAGATTTCCAAATGGTTAAAATGGTGAATTGTATGTTATGTGAATTTTACGTCAGTAAAAATGAGTATGTATGTATATCATGAGGGCACATGTTACAAACCACCTGAGCACGGAACCATCACCTTGTACAATTGCAACAAATATAGTGTTCATGTGGAAAGTAGGGGGAATTAGTGAACAGAAAGTGTAGACACCATACATGCAAAAGAATACTGAGAAAAAGAGCTGTTTGTTTGTTTGTTTCTAGGAGAATCAACTCCCTATTGGTACTCTGCCACTCAGGTGTTCTTTGCCACTGAAAACATCAAAAATAGATATAAGAAAGCAGCCTCCCATCAGGGAGAGGAGCAGATGAAAATGAGAGGGCCTGTGAGGCCAAGAACAGGCTGTGGTGAGTACATGGACCATGTGCGGAATCTGACAAGTACAGCCAGAATACCCAGGGTGGTCGGCAAAGCCAATGGCAGATTTGGCCAGACTGTAGATGGAGTTGCTTAGCAAACCCACATATATAAGATTTTGACCAGAAGGACGGTGGACTGGTAGAGAGGATGGAGAGACAGCTAATCATGTGAAGAAGCATACATTTGAGAAGGACACAGGTTATTAACAGGAAATCATGAAGACAGTGAAGTTAAGGTTGCATTTGCCAAACACAGTGGGTGTCAGATGTCTTTTTCTGGGTTTCGTAGGACCTCTCTTATTACATCTCAAGGCACTAGCATTTCATGAGTCAGAGCAAAGCACAGGTGAGGTGAAGCCAATGATCATTCACAGAGCTACAAGGTAAGTACTGATTAAAGAGAAGCTCCCCTTTACATGGTGCTGACTATAGGCAAGCCATGAGTTAAGAGTATTACAAAAATTATCTCATTTAATACTCACAATTACGCCTCAAGGCAGGCATTACCCCCATTCAATCAGGACTTGGGGAAACTAGGCTCGGAGAGGTTAGGAAATTCTCTCAGGGTCTCAAACTAGTAGTTTCGAAACACGTGGCCCAAATGGTGTTTGAAAGCTGGCTGTCTGACCGCCACGCCGGCCCTTCTGGTCACAGAGCTACCTTCCGTAGCAGCCCCACTCACAGAAAGTGTTTGGGGTAAAGCCAGTAGACCCTGGACCTATACTAATCTGACTCAAGAAATTGGCAAAGGGATTTAGAAAGACCCAGTACTCATAGTGAAGACAACACAAAAACCAGGATGTTAGTACATGTGAAGCAGGAGAGAGATACCAAAAATAGATTTAGCATGTTTTATTGCAATCATCCATTTACAGAACTATCACCCTGACTCAACTGAGAACCCTAGAAGGCAGGGACCTTGAGTTTTGCACCACAGTGATTAGCACCGTATCTAGTATACAGTAAGCCTTTAACAAACTTTTTTTAAAATAAATAAAACTAGACTGCTGGTAAAGTGACTGACAGGAATAACAACTGTTGCTACCTTTTACTGAGCATGTGACTTATGCTTAGAAATGTGCATTTTATGAAACTTATGTCTCATGTCCGCCTCCCGGCTTGGTGCAAAATGTGCCATTACCCCATATTACAAAGAAACTGAGGCATAAATAAATTTGCCAAATTCAGCCATCTAGAAAGAGTGATCTGGGTTTCAAGCCCTAATTTCTATGGCTCCAAATCTCAGGCGTTTTAACCTCTTCTATTATCTGTAACAGATTATCCATCCTTTAGTGAGGAGAGAGTGGATTATTATTGAATTATGTACTTTTTGGCAAAAGAATAATGAAAATGGTAATCTAACATTAGGCTTAAAAAAGAATGTGAAATTATACATGTGCTTTGATTACAACCGAGTGACAATTCACATACATACAAATGAACCAGCAGGAAGCCTGCAGAATAAAACAGTTGTATAAAAATGGCGAGACTGTGGATAATTTTCTTAACACTTTGCTTAATTTTGCTCTAATGTTATTTTAAGAATAACTAAGACTTGAAAAATACAAATGTGGTAAAACAAATTATAATGTGGCCACAAACTGATTGCTTGAGGCAGGGTCATTGCTTGAGTCCTGGGTTGTACCCCAGGATAATTATATGACATCTCTGGTACCACATTTTCCTCCTCGCAACACGATTTGCAAATCAGTGGAGTTCTTTGCAACAAGATTTTTGAGTCTTCCTGAATTCTCCAGTTCGGATTAAATTTTGAAAATACGATCTACCTATTCTCCTCAGTGGGACATTCAAAAATATCACTTGCTGTAAATGTAACTTCAAACCAGTTGCTTCTTTCATATAATCCATGAAAGATTCTCTATATCCGTGTATATATTAAGTTTTATTACTCCTGAAAACGTCAACTGTGCCATCAGTCTTTCATCCTGGGGCCAGTTATCGTTTTAAAAATCAGGTCAGTATATGGCACTCCCATCCTCAAAAACCTTCTAGCACTTCCCATTAAATAGAGAATAGACAGAACTCCAAGTGCTAATCTCTATTCCCTCCTACCATCCTCTATGGACTATATGCTCTAACCAGAGTTTACCATTTGCATTCATGATTTCATGCTTCTCCTGTAATAGAGTCTGGGTCTCAATTGCATTCCTCACTTGTCAAGTTTTTACTCATTCTTCAAGACTCACGATAACTTCCTCTGTTAAACCTTTAATAATACCCCACCCCCACTCCCTTGTACAAATGACTCAGGATTTTGCAATCCCAATGTGTAATATTTGCATCGCTATAGCTTACTACATTCTGTCATTTATGATATGAGAGTAGTAGATAACATTTATCAAATACATTAGTTAGGCATTCCACATGTATTAGCTCATTTGTTTTCTAAATTTTGTTAACGTTTGTTTTTGAGAGAATGTGTGCACACAAGCGGGGGAAGAGCAGAGAGAGAAAGATAGAATCTGAGGCAGGCTCTGCACTGTCAGCACAGAGCCCTATGTGGGGCTCAAACCCATGAGCCCTGAGATCATGACCTGATCTGAGGTTGGATGCTCAACCAGCTGAGCCACCTAGGTGCCCCTGTATTAGGTCATTTAAAATAACAACTCTAGGGGCGCCAGGGTGGCTTAGTCGGTTAAGCGTCCGACTTTCCCTTAGGTCATGATCTCGCGGTTCGTGGGTTCGAGCCCCACGTCGGGCTCTGCGCTGGCTGCCAGCTCAGAGCCTGGAGCCTGTTTCAGTCTGTGACTCCCTCTCTCTCTGGCCCTCCCCTGCTCACGCTGTCTCTCTCTCTCCTAGAAATTAAAAAAAAAAAAAAAAAAAAACATTAAAATAACAACTCTAGGAGAGAAGTATTCTTAGCATCCTCTGAGAAAAAAGGAATCAAAGGCTTAGAATGATGAAGCGCCTCACGCAAGAACGTAGTGAATCAGCATCAGAAATGAGCTTCGAACTCAGGTGGGCCTGAGCCAGAAACCTGTGTTCTTTACGATTATATTAAAGGAAAAGCTTCTTTCTCCAAATTTCCAGTTGTCTGCCTGAGAAATTAATTGGAGGCAAGTGGTTTGGATGGCAGAAACATATACATTTGACATATATGTCAAGGGTTTAGCTCTAGTGCCATGCTGAGCCTGAGGCTAAAGCAAAAATCAGTAATTCTGATCCCATCTTTATTTAAAATTTCGTATTTTTCCATCGTAGATTTGCCTGCATTTACTTTGATTTTTAAAATATTACACAAAATATTATTTACCTTAAATACTGAGCTTGGGGTGTCCTTGTAAATTATACACTCAAGACGAGTGCCTAACTTGTCTCACCCTAGTCCTGGCCCTACTTAGCACAGTGTCTGTAACAGAGGGCACTCAAAAAAGAGCTTGGTGTTTAATTTACATGCCAGGCTTTTCCACAAGACCTCAAACTTCTGGAAGACAGTGACTCTTAAGTGATTCCTTTTTGGACTCTCACTAACTCCCACACTATATCTTTCCACAGTTAGATCCTCAAAAAAAAAAATATTTTGAATGAAACACACTGCCTCTCTTACTTTCGGCTGTGGCAGAGTCATATTTCACAATGCCCACTAGAAGGTAACTTTTATAATGAAAAACTTGAAACTTGAAATCTGACCATAGTTTTAATTTTCCATCAGCTGTCAAATCAAATGTCCAGAGAACAAAACAGAACAAAACAAAAGTAAGTATTAAAGGTCAACTTTGTTTCCTAAAAATCCTTCCCCTAAGTTTTTCCTCACTGAAAGTCTTTTTTATTTATTTATTTATTTATTTATTTATTTATTTATTTATAGGAGAGAGAGAGACAGCATGAACAGGGGAGGGTCAGAGAGAGAGGGAGTCACAGACTGAAACAGGCTCCAGGCTCTGAGCTGGCAGCCAACGCAGAGCCCGACGCGGGGCTCGAACCCACGAACCGCGAGATTAACCGGCTAAGCCACCCAGGCGCCCCCTCACTGAAAGTCTTAAAGAACTATTTCTAGTTTCTCTCAAGGATATCTTGTAACACTGTAACTAATCCCCAAATACCACAACTGGACTCCTGCTGTTAATGACTCATGATACTTCCTATGACTGGAAAATATAGGCCAAGGAGTTGTTTCAAAGTTTTGCAAGTTATTGAGTTACCTCTAATCAGTTTTCTTCCATAGTCTTCGTGTTGGGAAAGCCACTGACCAAGATACTCCGCAGTGTAAAGTGGTTGTTAAATCAAACAGCCTTGGTGTACATTCTAGAATTGTCACTAAGAGGAGGCATTAACAAGCAATAGAGCCTCCTCCGGTCACATCTGAATAATGGAGGTAATAGGGGTACCTCCTGTAAAGGGACTGTTACGGGTTTTAAGTGAGAAAATGCTATGTGTAGCACACAGTAATTGCTCAGGAAATATTAACAAACGTTTCATGTATATTGAGAAGTGCTATATGCTGGGTGTGGGGTTAGGCATTAGGAGTGCAGGTTAGAACAGGCACCGCACAAGCAGGAGAGGTTCAAGCAAGCTGTCTTCACTGAGCATCTACCGTGCAAGTCACTGTACAGGACACTGTGGGAGAACAGAGAGGAAAAAGACAAGATCCCAGCCTTCCAAACAGGACTTTGGAAATGTGATTCATTTAAAACAAAAAAGGAAAGTCTACTAGTAATTAAAGTAAAGAACATGATAAATAAATGTGAGTTTGTTAGAGACGCACCAAACTATAGAGTATTATTGCCAATTCAGTGTAAGAAGGCCTGGAGGGAAATTTTCGCATCTTTGCTCAATTACGTGAAACGAATAGTTTACTCGGAGAGAACGTAGACACAGTTGGCGTTCAGCTGAGGGAAGATGCAGGTTCTGGCCACAATGTGTACTAGTAATGACAGCTTGGTGAAGCTGTTTCGCCTTTCACTTCTAAAACGGGTTTGTTTGGGCGATTGGGGGAAACAATCGTTGTTCGCTTGTCACTTTAGGTCGTGGGAAACAGATGCACGGCTGAATGAGAAGCACAAGAGATTTACTGAAAGAAATACAGTGGCGGTGCTGTGAGATAAACTGTATTCTTCTAAATTCATCTGTTGATGTCTGAAGCCCCGTTCCTCAGCACGTGACTAAATTTGGAGACAGGCTCTTTAAGGGGCTAATTAAGGTCTTTAGGGTGGGCCCTAATCCAAGGTGACTGCTGTCCTTAAGGAAGAGGAGATTAGGACCTAGACACGCACACGGAAGGAAGACCGCGAGAAGACACAGTGACAAGGCCATGGAGACACATTTGAGAAGAAACCAAATCCTGCCAATAGCTTGATCTCACCCTTCTAGCCTCTCGAATGGTGGAAGAGCAAACTCGTGTTGTATACTCCGCCCCATCTGGGGTACTTTGTTAGGGCAGCCCTGTAAACGAATGCAAAAGGAAAAAGCAGAAAGAGAACATGAGTGGTCAGTGAGAGTCCTGAGGCCACAGTGCAAGTTTGACACCCGTAAGAGGGAAGCCAAAAGAAAGGCTACTTGGGTAGAAAGAGCCTCATCCTTCTGTGCAGTTGCAAGAACATGTCAGGCCGGTGGAGAGCTGGGAGCACAGGCTGCCTGTTGGAGAAGTGCCCCAGGGGGTGGCACCACCTGGCTCTACTGCTGTGTGTAGATCCTGAAAGGTGTGCGGCTGGAAGCTGTCAGTTCATTATACTCCTCACAGAGGGTTCTCCTCTGAAGGGGCATCTGGGTGGTATGACCCACAACGGCCACAGTGAACAGATTTTGAAAACGTTAAAGAAAGTTATTATTATGGCTGTTATCATTCCCCTCGATGCTGTTTCTGCTGCTACTACTACTATATGTTTTTCTTTCACTAAATGAAGGACAAGGAGTTGGAGATTCCAGTTGACTCCAGAACTTCAATCCCCGCATAGATACAAGAACATAGCCCTCTGCTGTATAAAGATAAAATGTGGGGTGTCTTCTCTGTATTTTACCTGATCTTACCACCTTCCCCAATAATTCACCATTAGAAATTTATAGGTGTAGGGGCACCTGGGTGGCTCAGTCAGTTAAGTTGCTTCGGCTCAGGTCATATTCTCATGGCTTGTGGGTTCCAGCCCCACGTTGGGCTCTGTGCTGACAACGCAGAGCCTGGAGCCTGCTTCAGATTCTGTGTCTCCCCCTCTCTCTGCCCCTCCCCTGCTCATGCTCTGTCTCTCTCAAAAATAAATGAACGTTAAAAAAAAAGAAATTTATAGGTGTGGTTTAAGATATATATATATATATATATATATATATATATATATATATATATAGTAATCTCTAATTAATCCAGATCCATTAACACCAAACCTGTGTTCTTAATCCCTGTACTATACTGGGAAAAAATTCTCCATGGGAAAAGAGTAGATGAATGGGAAAGTATATACTTATTATACTTATAATGTTTAGTACAGTTGATGGTCAGGGAAGGTCAGCAAAGTCTTCTTGATTGGTAAAAGGTATACAGAAGATAAAATGAGAAGAAATGCTGGGTTGCATAAATTTGGAAAAGCTGAAAAACATTCCTGTAGTAAAACCCAGATCTGAAATTTTAAATCCTCCTACAAGCTTAAAATTAGGTCCCTGGTCAGCTGCCTTCCTTTGAAGCCCTCCAATCTCAGAGGACTTATTATTCTTTTAGAAATGTCATGTTTCTTAACTAAAAAGGTAGTATGGTTAGTCTGGTTAATAGAAGGTTTAAATATAACCTGTATAAAGTCAACTAATTTTTCAAATGTTTTAAATTAAACAAAATATACTCCTCATAAAACTTTACAGTATACAATTTCATTTTTGTCCTATGATTGAGTAGCCCCTTAGGAAGATTTTATTGCTCCCAAAGTTACCATTAAGAGAAAAATGACAAAGAGAAAGGCAGAAGAAATTAACACTCATTGGGAATCAACTTTGTACAAGAGACCAGGTAGGCACTTCCCACATATTAGCTCATTGGAATCTCAGAGCAACCCAATAAAATCCTCATTTTATACATAATGAAAATGAATCTCAGGGAGGTAAATGGCAGACTCAGAACTTCATAGTTAGCAAGGCAGAGAACCAAGAGATTTGAACCAAGTTGAATCTGATTTTTATTGTTTAGAAAGTGTGTTTGGCTGGGGCGCCTGGGTGGCTCAGTGGGTTAAGTGTCTGACTTTGGCTCAGGTCATGATCTCATGGTTCATCGGTTCGAGCCCCAAGTCGGGCTCTGTGCTAACAGCTAGCTCAGAGACTGGAGCCTGTCTTTGGATTCTGTGTCTCCCTCTCCCTCTCTCTCTGACCCTCCCCTGCTCATGGTGTCTTTATCTCTCTCTCAAAAAATAAATAAATAAAATATTTAAAAAATTTTTTAAAAATAAAGTATGTTTGGTTGATAGTAATACTGACAGTAGCTTTAAAAAAAAGGTTTTATTTTATTTGAGAGTAGCAGTTTACTCTCATTGAAAAAACAAAAGTCTAGAGGTAAGCTTCACAGTACTATTACAGCAGCTCCATGAAGTCATCCTGGACCCAGGATCTTTCTATCTTTCTGTTTAGCTCTGCTTTATCTTCAAGGACACAGATGAATGCAAGAGTTCTAGCCATCACCTCCAAATCCCAGAGAGAAAAAAAAAAAAAAAGAAGAAGAAGAAGGCCAATATACAAAAGGATAAACTCCCAGAGAAGCCAGTTCCTGTTAAAGTATCTTCTTAGAAGCTCCACTTACAAAACTTCCACTTTTGTCTACCTCCAGCTACAAAGGGGCTGGGCACTTTGCTTTTAAAATATAACAGGAGGAAGAAAGGGAGGATGGATATTATGTAGTCTGCCCTAGATGCACAGCCCATGCCACTTCCATTTTGCCAAGCTGCTAAAGGATGAAGAAGTAGAATGGGGGAAAATAATGATTTTCAACTGGTGGGCATGCCCCTCCCCGGTTAAGAACTGTATTCTTAGTGAATGTGTGTTGCTTATAGGAGTAAATTGTAATTTTTAGACATTTTGGTGGGGAGACATGAGATAACTGATCATATACTTGGAGCTGAAATTTGAGTGACTGTAAATTTAAAAAAAAAAAGTAACCTAAAACATAAATTCCTTGAACAATCTCCAAATCTTTTAATCGACTAGGTAGCCAAAGAGGTTTTAAGACTATGTCTAGAAAAATCATGGAGATAAAATTGTTTCACCTTATAAATTAAAATATTAAAATAATCTTACTTGTGGTAATCTAAAGATTCTCATTATGAACTAGGGAGTGAGTTTATTAATTAGCTTTAAAATCAGGTAAACCAGGTTAGGGGTGTGTGTGTGTGTGTGTGTGTGTGTGTGTGTGTGTGTGCATGCATTTGATACTAAATGGAATTAGACAGCCAAATTTATAAAATCATATCAGAGATTTTACAAATATCATGATTTTATGTTATATGTCCACATGTCCTAAATGCAAAGACATGTTCTCATTAGGATCATAGAAGCAATGAATGTAAGAGCTGGGGGCTACTTAGACATTATCTTGATTATTTACTCTATATTTGAGTATGAGGTTTCTAGTATTTATAGCTCTCCTTTCCTAACACACTTTCATCATATGTGTGTGGCCGCCCAGCATCATAAAAGCCTTTCTTTAGGGGCGCCCGGGTGGCTTAGTCGGTTAAGCGTCCGACTTTCGCTCAGGTCATGATCTCACGGTTCGTGGGTTCGAGCCCCGCGTTGGGCTCTGTGCTGACTGCCAGCTCAGAGCCTGGAGCCTGTTTCGGAGTCTGTGTCTCCCTCGCTCTCTGACCCTCCCCTGCTCACGCTGTCTCTCTCTCTCTCCTAGAAATAAATAAAACATTAAAAAAATTAAAAACAAAATTAAAAAATAAAAAAGCCTTTCTTTGCTTGTGGACTTTCCCACATTATGAATCTTGCCTTCCAAAAGTAGAAGCTAGAACCGTTTTTTTTTTTTTTCCAGACTTTATAGCAACTAGGACACGGGCATTTAATCTAAGCCTCCTCAATCAGTCATGCTCCCTTGGGACTTCTATTCAGAAGGGAACATTGTGTAGGGATAGGTGTGTGGAATATCCTCTCTGGTGAGACTGAAGAATAAATGAGGGCTGAAGGCAGAGACAGCGGCTCATGGGTCACGTCACACACATGATCTGTGATACTAGATTTAATATCTGTCCCTAGCCACTGTGGCGTCACAAGACTCTCTACCAGAAGGCAGAGTCATTCAGGCATTTCTCTCAGATGTATAGTCTCCAAGCATGAGTCTCTGCCCTCCATAAAGATTCTGTCTTTTAGCAAATCCTTTTCTGCCAAAATTAGTTAGCACTGGAGTCCTGTTATTCTCAAATCAATATCATGAAGAATAACTTTATTTTATAGATGGGAAGCTGAGCTTGGAGAGATTTTGGTTTATAGCATCTGTTAATTGCATAGGTAACAGGATAAAATAGGCATGAATTAAAGAAGCATAACGAACATGATAGCCAACACATATCAGTAAGAGTTGGGAGAATATATTGCCGACACGAATCCTGGAGTTGCTTATAAGGGGGATAAGACATTAAGTTGGACAAAGAGGAGTTGCTGTCATGGAAATCCCTTACGAAGATGGAGAATTGAATATGCTGGCAAAAACCCAAGGAGGCAATGATAACACAGAGTTAGGATGGCTTTTAGTAATATGGAGAAAGCAGCAGTGGCCTAAACTAAGTAAACTAGGAATGCCCAAACTATCATGGTAGATGATCAAAGAAGTGATAAAAAAGCTAAAAACAGTGTGTACTTTAGCCTAGAGTATACTCACCATGTAAGGCTAAAAACCAAGAGTCAATTATATTCTGTGTGAGGATGTAAACAATGTGGAGAACGTCAACTTTTACAATGCATTTGGGAATACTAGTGACCTGGGCACCAGAAGCTCAGTGGTGATGGTCCTTTTCTAGACCAGATTTAACAGGAAATTATTTTACAAACTAGACTCCTTCATAGCACTGAGGATGATATAAATCTAAGTGGTGGTGCTTGACTATTAGAATCAAGGCACAATTATCTTACTGTGATTAGAGTCATAATGGTTATGTCACTAGAGTCAAGGAGGTCTGACCTGCAGAGAGCTACAGAAACAGTTAAAAGAACACTGCATCCCTAGGAACAAGATAGGTGGGTAGCCAACAATGGTAGTGCTTAAACCATGGGTCAGCAAACTAAAGCCAAATCCAGCCTACCACCTGTTTTGATATAGTTTATGAGCCAAGAAGGTTTTTCACACCTTTTAATGGCTAAAAAAAAAAACAACCAAAGAATAGTTCATGATGTGAAAATTATATGATTCAAATTTGGTATCCATAAACAAAGTTTTATTGGAGCACAGCCATGTTTATTCATTCACATGTTATCTATGGCCACTTTTCTGCTACAATAAAAGAACTTACTAGTTATGATAGTCACCTTATTGCCCTCAAAGCCTAAAATATTTGCTATCTAGCCCTTTGCAGAATAAGTTTGTCAACTCCTGGCTTATACTATATAGTCAAAAGAATATCAAAAAGACTTTGGCCCACTGTCCCAATAAAAACCAAACTAGCTGTTCCTTTCCCAGTTGCCAGATCCAAGCTAGTTTTGAGAAAGGAATCCATTGTTGGACAGTGCCAGGTCTCCAGGCAGAAGGACAGAACAACACTTTAGCAAGAGTATAGCAAGAGTATACAGTCTTTTTCCCCTACCTCCCAAGATCTATCACTACTTAATCCGGTAAACTAAGTAGAGGAATACTCAGATATTTCAAGAATTGTTGGATACAGGATCTGAGTTGCCACTGATATCTGGGGACCTGAAGTATCATCATGCCCCCTTTTCATTGGGGAAATATTGGGTGGACCAGGTAATAAATGAAATATTGGCCCAGGCCTGGTTACCAATATATCTACTTGGTTCATGGACCCACCCAGTGGACATTTCTTACTGACTTGATACTTGGCATAGGCATACTTCGTAGTTGGGAGAGGCTGCTTATTGGTTCCTTATCCTCTCACAGTGAGAAAAGCCAAGTGAAAACTTTTGGAACTGGCTAAGACAGTAAAGCAAAAATTGTATTAAGGGAGTAGGGGAGTCCCATAGCAAAGACCAATGCCAAATCAAAAATCTAAAATATGCAGAACAGTGTACCCATTATTTCCCCCCATTTAATTCATAAGTTCAAGTTCAGTCCCTATAAAAACCAAGTGGATCCTAAAGAATGATAGTGGACCACCACAGACTCAAACAACATTAGTCCATTGCAGCTACTGTGCCCACAGTTGAAACCTTGATAGAACAGATTAAGACAGATCCAGGTACATGTTATGTAGACAGTGGTCTGGTAAGTGCATTCTTTTCCATACCTATCAGGAAGGAAGATCAGGAGTTCACATCTGGGGAACATGATAATCATATAAATTTATAATCTTGCCTCAGAGTCACATTAACTCTTCTGCCCACTGACATATCTAAACTCTTTGGACATACTGGACATACTGCCGAATATTACACTGGTCCATCATATGGATAGCATCATATTAAGTGGTCCATATAAGGAAGAAGTAAGTATGTATATTTAGGGACTTGATAGGACACGGACCAGGTAGAGGGAAATATATAGGATCCCATCTTATCAGTGAAGGTTTTAGAGGCCAGTGGGGTGGGATACTCCAGGATCCTCCCCCAAAGTAAGGAACAACTTTTTTTTTCATCTTGCACCTTCTACTCCTAAGGAAGGAGCATAGGTTCTGGAGGCAGTAGATTCTAAACCTGGTATATTAGTTAGGATCTAGTCAGTAATTTTTAATATAAGGAACTAGCTATTGACAGCATTTTGGCTACTAAGGGCTAACAAGAACTTGGAATAATACAGGAACCATAAACACGGAAGTAGCCACTACTTAGAGCTGAGGCAGGTACCCAAGGCCTTGAAAAGGACTGCCCAAGGTTGCGATTCTGACCTCATTGGAGAAAGTATAGCTATAACCTACTGGATGGCAGAAAAATGCATCTCTAAGATGCTGCAGTTCCAGACTGAATCAAGATAAAGAGAAACTGCCTCCTGGACTACCAAGAAAGCTTGCTGGGAAGCTGCCAGTAGGGGGCACTATTGAATTCACTGGGAAGTCAACTGAAGTCTGTAGAATTCACCAGAAGTTTTCTCTAAGAATTTGCTGAAATTCACTGGGAGTGAGCTCGACGAGGTGTCCCAAGTTACTAGCTCAGCCACCTAGAAGCTAGTAACAAGAAACATACACCAGAACCAAAAAAAAAAAAAAGAAGAAGAAGCCCCATTTTCCTGCAGTGAACCTCCAGGAGCTCTACTGGCAAAGTTTGACATCATGCTCACTGGCAAAGGAGAAATGTCTGCAACATGCGACTCTAGTATTATAAACAGGGCAGTGATGAGTAGATTTGGAACGGATAAGCAATAAACCGGTATCAGTCCACCCCTGTGAATACTTGGCTTCTCTGTGCATCGTCCTATAGACATTTGAACTTCTGTACAATGAACCAAATATGTCCTAACTTACAAGATATAGCTATACTTTGTACAAGTGAAGAAGTTCCCACTCTTTTCCCAAGAGAAAGATACCCCAAATCCCACAATCTTTGTATCCATGTCAGACTATATTAATTACTCTTCAAATGTAGAGTCCTGATGAATATTCTGCTAACCAGAGAAACTTACATAAACAATAATAATGGGGAAATAAATAAAGAAAAAAAAAACGATGAGCATATACAAACACAATAAGCGAAGAGAAAATAGTCCTTGTTTCTGTATGAGGTCAGGGAGGCTGAAATGGATGTCTATGACTTCCTTCTTTGGCTGTTCACTCCGTATTTTTCCGGGCCCTCTGCCAGAACCCAAGCTGGTCAGTTTTCACCTGGTGGAGTGAACAAATCTTTATTTCTAAGGGTTTAAAACCTAAATGGGTAAGGACTTTGAAGATATTTGTGTCTCATGTGAGTGCCCCCCAAAGTTCCATCCACTGCACAGAAGTCTCTTAATAACTTCCCCAAAGGGCATAGATATGGATTTGGGGAGAGGAGACAGTGTAACAGGAGTCATTACTGCCGGAGCAAGAGTGATCTCGTCATGACTTACTCAAACCTTCTGCACCTATCTGAGACCAGTCTCTCATTGACCCTTCCACTTGAGAGATTGTATGCACACTCAATCTCATGGCAAGGTGTGTGAGACATACCCAATTAATGGCAAGAAGGTCAGGTCACGTGGTCATGTAATGTACCATCATTAGGCATGTAGTCTCCACAGAGGACCAGCAATAAACAAGAAGCTGTTCCTCAAAATGATAATAGTTATCAGCAAAAGGGGACATGGGTTTGTTTCAACAACATAGATATCTATGCTGTGATCTATTGGTGCTTGTCAGAGACTCTATACAGCCTTCCTAGTGGCCACAGATAATTCAAGTATAATTCAGTCTGTAGGATTATAAGGGTCAAGTGATAGAGCAGCTCGTAATGCAGCCTGGAATTGCTGTAGAGGCTTTTATTTTTGCTCCGTTCCCCAGCTGAAATTGGCAACCGTACAAGGTGACTTTGTTGATATGTTGAAGTAGCACACTCAAATGTGGTATATGTTGACTCCCAAGTCCAAAAGGGTCTACCAAACATTGTGTCTCCTTTTTCATAATGTGTGACACAAGATTGAACAACCTCTATTTTACCTCGGAGGATACAGCTTGACATATTCCAAGTGAGTGAACCCCCCAAAAACCTTTATTGAAGTGGTGGGGCTCTGAAATTTTATGTGCTTTATTTCCCACTCTCTCATTCATACGTTTTTTTCCAATGTATCAAATCACTTGTGACCTCCTGCTCATCAGATAAAAATAACAATATAACCAACGTAGTAGACCAGTGTGGTATTTTATAAATGGTCAAGATGATCAAGATCATTACAGACTATATTATGCCAGAGAGCAGAACTGATGTAACCCTGAGGCAAGATGTAAAGATATACTGTTGGCTCAGCAGAGAGAAATACACTGCTTCTGGTGGTCCCTGGAAATTGGTATGGAGAAAGCATAATAACCCAGGTGAATAGTTGCATACCAAATGCAACTATGGCCATCTCACTTTGCCCTAGTAAAATCACTGTATCTGAGGTGGCAGTTGCAATTGGAATCAAAACTTGATTAAATTATGATCATCCACAGTCTTCAAGACTATTCAACTTCTACACAGGTCAACCAGTTGGATTAAATGAAGATGTGATATGTATCACATGTGCATATCTTTCAAATCTTTCATAGTATCATCAGTCTCTGCAATTCCCTCAGGAATACAGTATCGCTTCTGGTTAACTATCTTGGTAGTGAGAAGTTCCAGGGGCTTCCACTTGGCCCTTCCTACCATAAGAGTTCTCACTCAATGTTGCAGAGAAACATGTGGATATTCCAACTATTTACTGGCTTATCTCTTCAATTATACATTAAGGAGGGGTACTTGAGTGGCCTAGTTGGTTAAGCATCCAACTCTTGATCTCAGCTAAGATCTTGATTTTAGGTTCATGAATTCAAGCCCCACATTGGGCCCTGCACTGGGAATGAAGCCTATGTAAAAAATATATAGAAATAAATTAAGGAAGCAAATAACCATTGAATAGGTCTAGTGGCAGAGCATTTGTAAACTAGTCATAGTATGATTAAGACTTGAACTAAGAGTCTATCTATAACTTGTCATAAGCCTCTTACTTTGTGTCCCAGGAAATAGCATCACTTCAAAGCCATTGTCTAGTAATCTCTGAAAGATCTGTTGATTTCCTTTTCCCCCAGTGCTTAGTCTTTCCGGTAGAGCTGCAGATTCCTTGCAGAAAGTTTGGAGGAAGATTTATAATATGTACTTGTGGCAATGTTATAAGGTCTTTCCTCAAAGGGACCCAGACTTCCCTTCAATCAAGGAACCTAAGAGTCTGTGAATTGGTGTAGGTCTGGAAATGAGGCTGTAACTAACCACTGTGGTGATGCAAGTCAGATTTTCTGTTATCAGAGCTAGAAGTTTCTTTAATTATATAGACAAAGCAATATACTAGCAAGTTGCCCACATATTTTGTTCCTGGGACAACACAATCAGTTCAGCACTTCCAAAGGACTTTGTAGGCCAAGGCATTCTAATTACCAGTATGTCCCTGCTGCTCGTTATGGTTGCAAAGTGTGGCCGTGCTGCATTTAGAAGTATTGCCACTTGGTCTCTGCTACTCCATAATATTTTCATACTTAGTGAAATCAAGGAACAGCTTGGATGTCACACATGCTAGCTAAGAACCAGAGGGGCAAGAAGCAAAGAAAATACACCAGAACTAGACAAAAAGGAAAACAAAAACAAAAACACCTTCCAGCACCCTCTACTGGCAAAGCTTTACTATGCGCAAGTTGGCAAAAAGAAAACATTTACAAATACAGCTTTAGCATCACAAGCAGGGTGATGAAAAGTAGATTTGGAGCTGTTAGGCAATACAATGATAGCTGTCACACTTAAGAATGCTGCTTTGAACAATTTATCAACTAAAATGGACGGCTGCTTCCACTGAGTGGGCTCAGAGCAGTAAAGGTCTCTATGGCAGGTCCATGACATAGGACAAAGAGCCCTGACTTGTGGGTCATATATCCTTTCAGTCTTTAGGTTTTAAAGACATTTAAGGCAAAAAATATATATTGTATAGTGTTGTGACACACCTCAAATAAGAGTCACATCATCAACGCTACCATGTTTTAGAGAAAGGCCATAGCATTGGCAGCCGAAAACTATACACCCTTAAAAAAGCTTCCCTTGACATGCAACTAGATGCTGATAAAAACAGAATCTAATCATGGAACATCAAGTGACCACGGGGATAAAACTGTCCATCATGAGCTGCGTTCTTTCAGACTCACCAAGTCATAAGTTTAGAAAGATCCTGAAACAACCCACCATAAGGTAGAATTTTTCAGCCATTATTTCTTCAAATCAGTTTCCTTCCCCTTTCTTTTCCTCTTTTTCTTCCAGGTGCCCTTCTGGGCATCCCCTCACCCCAACCTGGGGAAAAAGACAGATATATAGATCCAGAACCCCAAAGAGTTCCAAATAAGAGGAAACCAAAAACAATCACACCAAGGCACATTATAATTAAAATGTCAACATTTAAAGAGAAAGAATCTTAAAAGTATCAAAAGAAAAGCAACTTGTTGTACACAAGGGAACTACTATAAGACCATCAGCACATTTTTCAGCAGAAACTTTGAAGGCCAGCTAGAAATGGCATGGTATATTTAAAGGACATATCAAAGGAAGGAAAAATACGTCCAACCGAGAATACTCTACCTGGCAAAGCTAATATTCAGTACTGAAGAAGAAATAAAGAGTTTCTCAGATAAGCAAAAGCTAAAGGAGTTCACCACCACTAAATTGGCCTTTAAAGAAATGTTTAAGGGACTTCTTTAAGCTTAAAATAAAGGGGACATATTAGCAACAAGAGAACATATGAAAGAATAAATCTCACTGGAAAGGTAAATATATATAGCAAAGTGATAATCACTTATAAAGCTAGTATGAAGTTAAAACACTAGTAGCAAAAACAACTGCGATTGTAATAATTAGGTAAGGTAAACACCAGATAAAAAGACATAAAATGCGACATCAAAACATAAAGCATAAGGAAGAAAGTAAAAATGTGGAGATTTAAAATGCAAACATGAGGTGTTATCAACTTAAAATGAACTAATACAGATATAAGTTGTTATATGTAAGCTGTACAGTAACTAAAAAGCAAAAACTTAATATAAATACACAAAGTTAAAGAGAAAAGTAAGCATATCACTTAAGTCCTCAAACCACACACACACACACACACACGTACGAGACAGAGAGAGAGAGAGAGAGAGAGAGAGAGAGAGAAGAAAGGAACTACAACAAAAGTTAGGAAACAACAAAATGGCAATAAGTGCATACCTATCAATAATTACTTTAAATGTGAAGAAACTAAATTCTCCAAAAAAAAAAAAAAAAAAAAAGACATAGAGTGGCTGAATGGATAAAACAAAAACATGACCCATTTATGTGTTGTCTATAAAAGATTCGCTTTAGATGTAATAACACACACTCTAAAAATGAAGAGATAATAAGATATTCCATTCAAACTGAAAACAGGGTGCCTGGGGAGCTCAGTCAGGTAGGTTACTGACTTGATTTCAGCTCAGGTCATGATCTCAACGTTCATGGAATCAAGCCCTGCATTGAACCCTGTGCTGACAGCATGGAGACTGCTTGGGATTCTCTCACTCCCTCTCTCTCTCTGCCCCTCTCCTGCTTATGATTTTTCTCTCTCTAAAAATAAATAAATAAATAAACATTTTAAAACATATTTTAAAAACCCTGAAAACAAAGAAACCTGGAGTAACTATCCCTTTATTAGGCAAAACTGTCTTTAAAACAAATGCTGTAATAAAAGACAAGGAAGGGCATTACATAATAATTAAGGGGTGAATCAAACAAGAGGATACAACATTTGTAAATATCTATGCACACAACATATGCACACAACATAGGGACATCTAAATATGTAAAGCTCTTTTTATAAATAAACCTAAAGGGAGAAATAGGTAGTAATATAGTAACAGTAGAGGAACTCTAATAGCCCACTTACATCAATGGATAGATCATCAAGACAGAAAATCAATACGGAAACATCAACCTCAAATGACACATCAGGCCAGATGGACTTAACAAATACATATTAAACATTCCATCCAAAAGCAACAGATTAACATTCCTCCCAAGTGTATATGGACTACTCTCCAGGACAGAGCATATGTTAGGCTACAGAAAGACTCTTAATATATTTAGCAAGAATGAAATTTTTTCAAGCATCATTTCCAACTACAATGATATGAAACTAGAAGTCAATTACACAAAGAAAACTACAAAATGCACAAATATGTGGAGATTTTACAATATACTACTGAACAACCAATGAAACAAAAAATTGCAAAAAACGTAAAGAATGCATTGAGACAAACAAAAATGAAAATATAACAGAAAAACTTATGGAATGTAGCAAAAGGAGTTATGAGAGGGAAATTCATAGTGACATAGGCCTCCCTCAAGAAACAGGAAAAAGCTCAAATGAACAACCTAAACTTATATCTCAGGAACTAGAAAAAGAATAACAAACAAAGTCCAAAGTTAGTAGAGGAAAGGAATTAACAAAGATTAGAGAAGAAGTGAATGAAAGAGAGACTAAAAACACAACAGAAAAGATCAATAAAGCTCGAAGATGTTTGGTTTTTGTGTGGTTTTTTTTTACATAAACAAAATTAAAAACCTTAGCTAGTCTTACTAAGAGGAAAAAAAAAAGAGAAAGATGGCTCAAATAAATAAAATCAGATATGAAAGAGATGTTACACCTGGTGCCACAGACATACAGGAGATCATAAGAGATGACTATCAACAATTATGTGGCAACGAACAGAACAATCGAGAGGAAATAAATTCCTAAAAACATGCAACCTACCAACACTGAATCATGAAGAAATAGAAATCTAAACAGACTAATGATTAATAAAGAGACTGACTCAGTAGTCAAAATCTCCTGATGCACCGAATTCCAAAACACATAGATGCATTGATCAATGGAAATGAATAGAGAGCCCAGAAATAAACCCATACAGATATGGTTAATTAATTTACAACAAAGGAGCCAAGAATATGCAATGGGGAAAGGGCAATCTCTTCATAACTGGTGTTTGGAAAACTGGAAATCCACTTGAAAATAAAACTTGACCACCATCTTACACCATACACAAAAATTAATTCAAAATGGAACAAAGACTTCAATTTAACACCTGAATCCATAAAGCTCCTGAAAGAAAACATAGGTAGCAAGCTCCTTGACAGGTAGTGGTGATTACTTCTTGAATCTGACTCCCAAAGCAAAGGCAAAAAATGAACAAGTGAAACTACATCAACGAGCTGCTACAAAGCACAGGTAACCATCAACAAAACGACAAGGCAACCAGCTAAATGGGAGAAAATAATTGCAAATCACGTATCTGATGAGATGTTAATATCTAAATTATGTAAAGAACTCATACAACTCAACATCAAAAAACCAAACAATCCGATTGAAAAATGGGCAAAATATCTGAATAGACATTTTTCTAAATATGACATACAGATGGCTAATGCTAATGAAAACCACAATGAGATATCACTTCACATCTGTTAGAATGGTTGTTATCAAAAAGGCAAGAAATAACAAGTGTGGGCAAGGATGTGGAGAAAAAGGAACAGTTGTGCTCTATTGGCAGTAATGTAAACTAGTGCAGACACTATGGAAAAGTGCATAGCAGTTCCTTAAAAAATTAAAAATAAAACTACTATTCAGTCCAGAAATTCCACTTCTGGGTGTTTATCCAAAGAAAATACCATCTCAGAAAGCTGTATGCAACATCATATTCATTGCAATATTAGTTGTAATAGCCAAGATACTGAAACCACCTAAATGTCCACTGATGGATGAGTGCTAAAGAAATTGTGCAATACACACACACACACATACACACACACACGTAATAAAATAAAACATGTATATATACATATATAAAGTATATATGTGTAGTATATAAAATGTTATTCAGCTATGAAAAAAGAATGAAATCTTGCCATTTGAAGTGATGTGGATGGATTTCAATGGCATAATGCTAAGTGAAATAAGCCAGTTGGAGAAAGAAGGATACCATGTGATCTCTTTCATATGTAGAACAAAACAAAACAAAACCAAGCTCTTTGAGAACAGATTGGTGGTTTCCAGAAGCAGGGGTGGGAGGTGAGAGAAATGAATGAAATTAAATATTAAATATTAAAGAAAAATTCAACAGAATAAAGGGAAAGGAGATGAATAGGAAAAAAGAAAAATAAATGGCCATTTATATTCAATTCTACTAGAACTCAGGGAAATACAACATATAAGAAATTTGAGAATGCAGATTCCATATTTTATTGCAATTCCTTTTAAAGTATATACATTTTAGGGAGGTTTTGCATATGTAAACAAGTAGATATATACAAAAAAATCTCAGCAAAATTTTAATTATAAAAATTGGGAAAACCTAAATTCCCATTAATGGGGAAATGTATAAGTAAATTGTGACTTATTTTCAATAAATAAATAAAGATAGAAGCAGTAGATGTGGTATCAAACACATCTGTGCCATAGGAGTAAGTACAAGTACTTATGCCAGAAGGTATAAATAAGAAGTACAAGCTGATAACCCAGATTCCCACAATGTCCACATGTGTTATATTGGCGCTTTTCCCTCCACTCATATGTATGGCCATATTGCAGGGAGGTCCCTTATGACCAGCTAGCAGAGGAGAAAAGTTCAAGCTTGGTTCATGGGCCAAAGAGCTCAATATGTGAATACAAACCAAAAATGAACTGCTATGTTACTGCCTAACTTAGGAATGTCCCAGAAAGACAATGGTAAGAGGAAGTCCCCTGAGTGGGCCAAGTTTTAGGTGACACTAATAGTCACGCACTTTGTATGAAAAGAAAGTGGCTTGGAAAGAGAGAGTTTCAAAGATCAGGAACAAGGAAGTCTGAAGAAGCAATATGCTGATGAACTACGGGGATGGGAACAGATAGTAAATATCTTTCATTTAGATGTTAATAACCACCAAACATATGAACAAGAGAAGAGATGCCAGTAAGTAAGCAAATAGACCAGATGTCTTGGCAAGGAGACATTATTCAACCTCTGTCACTCACCACTGCAGTGCTGGTACAATGTGACCACAAATGGAATAGCTGTGGTGGTTGGGATGAAGATTAGGCATTAGCCAACAGAAAAAGCAGCCACCCATGAAACCAGATCTAGCTATTACCAATGCCAAACATACAACTTCCCAGAAGAAGACACCATACTGAACCCTCAAACTAGCTACCATCCAAAGAGATTAGCCAATATAAGTTTATTATATTAAATTCCTTCCACCCTGGAAGGCATTGCAGTTCATCTTGATGCAAATTTAAAGATTCTCACAATATGGATTTGCCTTTCCTTCCCATAGGGTATCAACCAGCACTGTTATATGAGGACTCAGAGGGTTTTGTCCAATGGCAAAGGATTCCACTAACACTGCCTCAGACTAAGGGAGAAAGGCAATGGACAAATGACCATGGTCCTGTCACATACTTTACTCTTAGAAGTTGATGGCCTGACAGAATGATCAAATTGCCTTTTGAAGTCATGCCCGAGGGACCAACTTGGAGATGATGCACTGAATATAGGAAATATAGCTTAACTTAATTATCATATGGTGCTAGGTCCACAACAGATAGAATTCATGGGTCCCAGAACTAAAGTATGGAATTGGAGTGGTTCTGTTAACTATCATTCCTAGAGACCAACTTGGGAAACTTGTGCATGCCATTCTCATAAGTCTGTGCTTCTCAGACCTAAGGGTCTTTGTTCTATGAAAGCATTGTGTCCACCAGAAGACACTGCAAATGTGCAAGTAGTCTTTAAATTATGATTGTCACCCATCTCTTTAGGCTGCTGCTTCTGCTGTTGCTGCTGCTGTTGCTGCTGCTGCTGCTGCTGCTGCTTCTGCTTCTTCTTCTTCTTCTTCTTCTTCTTCTTCTTCTTCTTCTTCTTCCTCTTCCTCTTCCTCTTCCTCTTCTTCTTCCTCTTCTTCTTCCTCCTCTTTCTTCTTCTTCTTCTTCCTCCTCTTTCTTCTTCTTCTTCTTCCTCCTCTTTCTTCTTCTTTTTAAGATTTTAGTTTTAAATAAGCTCTATACTCAACTTGGGCTCGAACTCACAATCCCAAGATCAAGAGTCGCATAATCCACCAACTGAGCCAGCCAGGGGCCCTTTATCTCTGTAGGATTATTACACCAACAAACTTGCAGGCAAATAAATATCATCATTCTGCAAATGGTCATCAGGAGGAGGTATACTGGGCACCCAGGGGATCTCCAAGAGCATCTCTTGGTACTCCCTTGTCAATTTTGAAGGTACATAGACAACTAGAGCTGCCACAACCTGAAAATGGTGAGCCTCAGAGTAATCAAAGAAGGTCTGAGTTATTTCACTGGGTAAACAACTAAGTAAAAGAGGTATTGCCTGAGGGAGATGGGAGAGGGGAATAAACGTGTTTCAGTTGACTCACACTTAGCTACAGTGTCAGAGACTAGAGTCCACTCAACTAATCCTGCTCTTTTAAGAAGAAGAAGAACAAAGAATCCTGGAGGAATTGATGCCAGATTTAATGAGTTTATTATCTGAAGCAAGCACCTCTCAATAGTGCATACAATTTACTAGTGGATGCTGTGGTTGACCAGATTCACTCTTCAATATCGAAATAGTCATTCTATCAGTATCTAGAAGTGTTGCCTGATGATGGCTCAGAGCCGTGTCCTTTCCCAAGAAAGGGAAAGAAAAGATTTCCCAAGAAATCTCTGAAGCATCATCCCAGCTGTATGATCTTTTTGCAACTACATAGCAGATCTCTTTTTAAAGTAATATTTAAAAATACAGAAGAACTTAAATAGAAAAAGCATAAAAAATACATACACTAGGAAAATAGTATAAGAAAACTAGGATACTTATATTAATAATAGATAAAGCAGACATTAGGCAAAAAGCATTAAGAAAGATAAAGAGGGTCACTATGACTAAATGGCTCTGGTCACCAGAAAGACATAATTCTAAACTGATATGGACCTAATTTAAAACTTCAAAATGCATACAGTCAAAATGATCAGAATTACAAAAGAATTATATAAATCCACCATAATGAAAGACGTTCTCAGTAACTGGTAGATCAAGTGAACCAAAAAGAAAATTAGGATATAGGAAATCTAAAGAACACAATGAAATGCAAGTCAACAAATTAAAAGAATTAGTTTGCTACCAAAAAATCCTCTTATCGCAATGCAGCTAAGTTAAAATTCCAAATATTTTTTAAAAACAGAAAATATAAAATTCCCATATATTTGAAAATTTTAAAGCACATTAAAAGAGTGAATGGCACATGTGAAATAATAATAGTAATTAGAAAATTTTTAAATTTTAAACTTAATATCAATTAAAATATTACATATCAAAACTTCTGGGATACGGTGAGAACAATATTTTTTTTTATTTTAGAGAGAGAGAGAGTGCAAGTGGGGGAGAAGGACAGAGAAAGAGAGAGAAAGAATCCTAACCAGGTTCCAAGCGAAGCATTGAGCCTGATGTGGGGCTTGGTCCCATGACCCTGGGATCACGACCTGAGCCGAAATCAGGAGTCACGTGCTCAAACAACCAAGCCATCCAGGTGCCCCAGAAAGCAACATTTATTAGGAAAATATAGAAATACCTTTAAATATACATTTTATTTATTTTTCTTTTCTTTCCTTCTTTCTTTCTTTTTATTTTTTAAGTAAGCTCTATGGTCAACATGGGGCTTGAACTCATAACCCTGAGACTAAGAGTCACATGCTCTACCAACTTAGCCAGGCAGGTACCCCTAAATACACATTTTAGAAAAAAAGGCTAAACGTAAATGAATCAGGCATCCAGTTTAATTAAGAAACCAGGACTAAGTTTGGATATCCCTAGGAATCCAATTTTAACTTAACATTAAACCTCAATTAAGTAGTTGATTATATTGACCAATTAAAAGAGAAAAGCCATGTGATTCATCTTAATAGATGCGGGGGGGGGGGGCGAAAGGATTAGATAAAATCACCATCCACTCTGAACCTTAGAAATATTCTACTAAGTGAAAAAAGATACAAAAGGCTCCATTATTGTGTGTGCAGAAGAGGCAACTCCATAAAGACAAAGAGTAAAGTAGTGGTTGTCAGGGGGTAGGAGGTGGGGATAGTAGGGAGTGACCACTAACAAGTGGAAGGTTTCTTTCTGAAGTGATGAAATGTTTCAGAACAGTGGAGATGGTTGCACAATATAGTAACTATAGTAAAAACCACTAAATTATACACTTTAAAATGTGAACTTTCTGTGGATTATATCTAAAATATGTCTTAAAGTAATGAACGACTGATACAAGTAACACATGGATGAATATTTATACTAATGAAAAGAAGCCAGACATAACAGAGTACAACCGATACTACTCTAGTCATGTTAAATTCTAAGTACAGCAACAGAAATCAGTGGCTGCCTAAGCCAATAGGACAGAGGGAAACTTTATAGGATGAACAAAGTAAAATAAATTAAACTCAACACCCACTCATACTAAACCCTCTGAGCATACAGGAGTGGAAAGAACTTCCTTAACCCGATAATATATATCAACAAACAAACAAATAAGCAAAGATTTAAGATAATGGTAAAATGTTTAAGTATTCCATTTAAGATCAAATTTTGACCATTACCACACTCATTCAATATGGTGCTGAAGACCTATTTTATGTAATAAGGTGATAAATAGCATAAAAGGGATACAAAATATGAGAATTGAAGAGGAAACAAAACAAACAAAAAAAGAATTGGTATTTGAAGATAACATTATTGTGTCCGGAGAAAACATCAAATAATCCACAGATAAACTATTTTGGTTAATCAGCGGGTAAAGTATTTCACCCAAGTCATAAGGAAATCCATGTCTTCAGTCAACCAACTAGAAAAGAAAAGCTTGGACACTGAGAATTCCACTTTGATAATTCAACCAAAGATATTCATAGCATTGATGGTTTGTAAAATCCTCCATGCCTTTATCCATCCTGATGGCAGGTCATGGCAGGGTAGGAAGTCATAGTTTCAGAACTCTGAAACTGTAACTTTTATCATAACGAAATCTAATTCTGTCTTCATTGGTCATTTTCTCTGCATGGAGGCATGAGTGGGGCCAAGGTGGGGCCAAGGGCACCAAGGCATTTGTAGGGTGGGACAGAATTTCCTACATTTGAACTCAGGAATTTGTTCTTCCCCTCTTTAGTGCCTGTGGAGCGCTTTGCTGCACAGTCTTTGTAGAGCAGAAGCAGGAAGAAATGATTCCTTTGGAATAGCTATGATTTTAGGATTATATAGGATCCTTGGAGGTAATAGGAAGATAAAACTGTGTTAAAATGATGTCAAGGTTCTGATTTAACCCCAATAAACCCAAAGATTTCCAAGTGCTTAAACAGCTTTACATGTAAGTAACTATCCATTTAACTTGGTGTAAATTCTCATGCAGAGAGAGACTGCATTTTTTGCAGGCATCTGTGATTTGTCATGATTCTTCTACCAGGGGTAAAACAGACTATCAGCAACATGAATACAAACTGAAAAGAGGGAAAGTACATAATTTATGCTTTTAAAAAATCCTTATATCTTTTAGTCAATTCTAAATCAGCCTTTTAGTCAGTAGTGGTACAAAATCCTAGATTTTAAAAGATGAATGAATACTTCATTGGTCCAATTTGCAACATTCAATCCAACCTCTCCTTTTTACAGGTGAGAAAATGTATTACAAATTGGATAATTTAAATCAGCAAAATGAACAAGTGAATTCAGTGGTGAACTGGGGAGCATATGCCTCAGCCAAAGGAAGCAATTTTTACCCAGATATTGCTGACTGGTTACATTAAGAAATTGAGGACCCAGGGCGGGCACACCTTCTGATGTTTTCACGATAAACCAGAAATCAAGATTTTCTCATGGAACCCCTTGGTTTTTAAAGATCAGCTCAAACTGTCCCCCATAAATACTGCACAGGTTATAACAAAGACATCTTTCATTTATCTGTTAGAATTGGTATGTAAATTGCCATTTTGTGGCTTCAGAATAAAATGCTCAGTCCACTTAGGTGCAGTACTAGATAAAAAATCCAATCTCTCCGAAGAAGACAAAACAGTCAACAGGTACATGAAAAGGTTCTTGACATCATTAATTATCAGGGAAATACAAATCAAAACCACAATGATATATCACCTCACACCTGTTAGAATGGCTATTATAAAAAAGACAAGAAAATAAGCTTTGGATGTGGAGAAGGAGCCCATGTGCAGTGCTCTTGTAAGGATGTAAATTGGTATAGCCACTCTGGAAAACAGTATGGAGGTTCCTCAAAAAATTAAAAACAGAACTACCATATGATCCAGCATTTATACTTCTGGGTATTTATCCAAAGGAAACCAAACCACTGTCTTAAAAAGATCTTCACCCCATGTTCACTGCTGCATTATATACAATAGCTAAGACATGGAAATAACCTAAGTGCCTGTGGATGGATGGATGTTTGATTTGATAGATGGATGGATCCACTTGTAGATGGATGAACGGATGAATAAAATGTGGTGTGTGTAGTGGAATATTGTTCAATTACAAAAAAAAAAAAAGAAGAAAATCCTGCCATTAGGATGGCATATGGATGGAACTTGAGGGCTAAGGTCCTTATTTGCTTATTGACTTGTCTCACTTAGTATTATACTAAGTGAGATAAATCAATACTTATTGACACTAAGTGAAATCAGAAAGATGTATACTGTATGATCTCACTCATATGTGGAATCTAAAAAATTAGCCAAACTCTTAGAGAGAACAGATTGATTGGTGGTTGCCAGAGGCAGGTGTGGACAAAATGTGTGAAGGTGATCAAAAAGTATAAACTTCTAGTTACAAGATAAAAAAGATAAATAAGTCCTGGGGATGCAATGTACAGTATGGTGATTGTAGTTAACAATACTATATTGTAAGTTTGAAAGTTGCTTAGACAGTAGATATTAAAAGCACTTATCACACACAAAAAAATTTGTAACTGTGTGGTGATGAATGTTAACTCATTGTGGTGATCACTTTGTAATATACACATAGATCGAATTATCATGTTTTACACCTAAAACTAATACAATGTTATATGTTAATTATATCTCAGTTAAAATTTTTTTAATGTTTATTTATTTTTGAGAGAGAGGGAAGGAGGGAGACAGGGAGAGAGAATGAAAGTGGGGAAGGGAAAGAGAGAGAGGAAGACACAAAATCTGAAGCAGGCTCCAGGCTCTGAGCTGTCAGCACAGAGCCTGACATGGGGCTCAATCCCACAAACAGAGAGATCATGGCCTGAGCCAAAGGTGGACGCTTAACCGACTAAGTCACTCAGGCAACCCCAAATATATCTCAATTTTAAAAAAATCCAGTCTCCCAGATTCCAGATCAGTGCTTTCTTGGCCCCAGATTGCCTGTCTGGAACATACCAGATTTTATTTGATTTGATGATTTGATGATTTGATTTGATTTGATTTTGTTTTCTTTTCTTTTCTTTGGTTTTATCTTGTTTTATTTTATTTATTGTTTCTTTCTTTGTTTTAGAGAGAAAGTATGTGCACAAGCAGGAGAGAGGGGCAGAGGGGGAGAGAGAGACAGACAGACAGACAGACAGGGAGTGAGTCTTAAGCCGGTCCATGCTCAGCACAGAGCCTGACATGAGGCTCTGTCCCATGACCCTGGGATCATGACCTGAGCTGAAATCAAGAGTTAGCTGCTCGACCAACTGAGCCACCCAGGCATTACTGAAACATACCATATTTTAAATGCATCATTGTTTCCCTTATTATATTTCCTAAGTGAGATATGCCTTCCTTATATTTTAAAATAGAAAATCTAAAGTTGGGAAGGAAACAAAATAGGAAAGGAAAGGAAAGGGGGAAAAATGTGGAGGAAAACAAAATAATATTGAGTTGAATTACAATTAGCAAAAAAGTGTCTGATTTAATTTTCCATGTATCTAGAAATATAGAGCATATATTTCCAGGGAATGTTTTGTATTTACAGCATATCTGTGTAGTTATACTGCTGCAATATAATTGTTTTCCTGCTGAGAATTATGGCAGTGAAGTTACTCTGCGTCCTATTATAGCTAATTATAGTCTTGCTCTAGAATTTAAGAGCTCCCCTGCAAAGCTCCCTGCTCTCCAGTTCTACACAATGGACCTGGAGAGCATTCTGATCCTACATGTGATTGTCATTCTCGGGCTCCTGCTCGAAATAGGACATTTGGATGTTAAGGGTATAAATTACCAGAAGTGAGTCCAAGTTGATTAGAATAATTCTGACTTTCAATTCTATGAAAAAGGAACACCACTGTGTAAAGAAAAAAAATGTGTGTGTGTGTCTGTGTGTGTGTGTGTGTGTGTGTGTGTATTTCAAACTAGGTACAGAGAACTAGAGCTACAGACCCTCCCTGTTCTGACATCTGCCAAGAATTTGAGAGTGTGAGCTGGATAGACAGCTCCTCTGGGCTCTCATAGTTTGAGCAGAAGCACAAAAGTTCGAAAGTTCGCCACAACAAAGATGAAAATATTTCTCTTTAATTGATAAACTTCCTTGGGGATCAGAGTTGAAAGACTGGGGTTCTTTCCAGCAATTTCACTTCCTACCCTTGGTATACGTTAACCAATCAGTCGATTTATTTAGGTTTTATTTTACTTGTTGGTAAAACGGAGAAACAAATGCCTGACGTGCATTCATTCTAAAATTGCTATGAGGATGAAATTAGACAGTGAGTTCTAATTAGTTTAAGGCAGCATGCCTCTTTTGGGTACTAGTGCCTGAGAAACTGGGAGGTTACCCAGCATTTTGAGGAGTAAGATACATGCAATTATATCCTACTAGTCTTGAGAAACTCATGGTGATGAGGGCCAAGAGTAATTGCTGGAGTAACTGTAAGGGTTAAATGGCATGGTGCGCAGAAAGTGCTCTGCTTGGTATCTGCCTCACAGAAAGACCTTAATAGCCTTTCTCTTCTGTATTCATATTATATTGAATTACTGAATCTTTTTTATTGTACTACCAGAGGACTATTTGCATACACAGGACATAGACTAAGACCAGTGCTTCTATTTTTATGGTTGTGATCATTGATTTTTACCAAAAATTGAAAGAGTTTTGGTAAAAAAATCAAACAGTGCACAGAAAGTTTCATGGGTTTTAGAAACAAAGCGAAGAAGCTAAATTCAGAATGTCTGATCTTGAAAGGGTCTGTTTTACTGTCTTCCCCAGAGTACATCAGAAGAGAAATGAGGCAATAAAGAATTTGGAAAATTTTACCTTGAAAAATCCTTTGTGGCAAGATTTTTCTAATCCATGCCTTTTATATATTCATTCTTCTAATCCATGCCTTTTATAATATTTATTTCTTCATTTTATCAAAGGAGTTTTCTATGATTTAGAATGTGAAGAACACCACAAGGTTTAGACATGGAGCTGTCTCCTGTGTGCCCTTGCTTCCTTCCAATTCTAGTTACCTACAGGTAGCCACTTGACCCCACAAACCATGAGATCATAACCTGCATTGAAATCAAGAGTTGGACACTTAACTGAATGAGCCACCCAGGTGGCCTGCCACTTCCAAATTTCTTAGGTGTCTCTTCTGTTATTTATCTTCCACATTCTAAATAACATGTTGATACTGCCATTCTTGATTTCCTACTATACAATATGACTCTCTTGCTCTCTGAAACCCTTCTTCCCACACCAACTCCCCTCTCCCTATTCTTCCCGTGAAATCATGGGATTTCACTTTTTAGGCTAATCAATAGCAATGTTCACATCACTATGACTCTGGTTGTTTGTTCACAGCTGTACTACAGTGTTTCATAGAATTCCTTTCTGATACTATATTTGTATTTCCAGGAGTTAATAATGGCTGCTTTTATTTGTTTGCTTAGCTTTTTAAGTTTGTATATCCAACTCTGCCCCCAAATCTCTGATCCTCAATAGAGTCAATCATATCAGTAAATTTATCCAATTCATTGTTTTCTTTTTCTCTTGGAGGTAATGGCTCTTGAAACCCCCCTCTTCCCCCACTAAGTTCTAATTTCAGCTGATCCTTTTCCAAGCCTGCTGTATAGATGATACCTTTTTTTCCCTTCCCCATCATTTGAGAATTCATTATTCCTGTGTTGAATCGTCTGTTTCATTTATTTTTCTTGATTTATGTTTTTATCTGGGGAAAGCATGCTCACCAATAGCTTCCCGACAAAGGGGAATTGGAAAATTTTTGAGAACTTGGTTCAATAAAAATATTGTTGGTTTACACATTGACTTATAGTCTCATTGGGTATGCAATTCTAGGTTGTCAACCACTTCTGAAGGCAATTTTAAAAGTATTATTCTATTGCCATCTAACTTGCAATTATGTTGGTGAGTAGTGTTAACACAAATAGTTCCCAATCTCTTCCTGGAAGCTGAGAAAGTGTCTCTTTGTCCCTGGTGCTCAAAAGCCTGTGTGTGTGTGTGTGTGTGTGTGTGTGTGTGTGTGTGTGTGGTAATTGTTATGCTTGGCACTCAGGGGAACTTCTAATCTAGAGTATCAGGCACATGTTCTTTGGTGGAAAACCATTCTGTATTTATTATTTCCTCCCTTCAATTTATCTGTCTTCCTGTTTCGAGTTCATTGATGTCAGATGTTCGTCTTCTTACTCAAGCTCTCCAATTTAGAAATCTTTCCTCATATTTTCTATCTCCTCTTGTCTTAATTCATAGGAAAATCTCATAGCTTTATCTCAACAAAGTCTCCTATTGAAATAATAATTTTTGCTATTCTATTTTAAATTTGCATTACTCGGTTTTTTTCTTCTTTGAATATTCTTTTATTTTTTTAGATTTTTGTTTCATGGCTGCAATTCCTTATCTAAAATTTTTAGTTATGACTGGGTATATTTAGGTTTTAGGCTGTTCTCTAACCTGTCCCTGTTTTCCCTTACATTCTTTTTTTCCCTGTTTTCCCCCCGATGTTTTCATGTTTGGCTTACCTTGGTTGTTCAGCCATACTTAAGAGATAAGCATTGAAAAGCTGATAGAAAACTATGTGTGACTGAGTAGAGCCTTATAGGGTGAATAAGCAAGGGCCTTGAATTTCCTTGGGGGACCTCTTGATGTCAGTACCACTTTATTTTTTTCATAGAGAAGTATTTCCAAGAGAAAGCCTCCAGCAGCCTGCCTACATTATACAAGGCTGGTGTCAGCATTCTGGAAACCTAATGGGTAAGAGAGTGGTAGAAATTCTCATGATGTCACCTATGCAGACATCCTGCTCTGTTTTTGCTGTGCCTGATGTCCTAGGGATAGAGAGCCTTTCTGAAGTAAAAAGCTCAAACTTCTTTCCTTCCAAGCTGGGAGGGAGTCAAAGATCTTGTGATCTATTATAATCGTTCAGATTTTCCATCAATCCCCTGATTTTAGCCCCATTCTGAATCAAAAACTTGAAGGATACGTGGTGCTGCTAATTCCAGACTTTCTAGAAGTCTTAAGCTTGAATCCCACGCTTCCCACCCTAGCCTACATGGCAGAAAGGTTACAGCTTTCTCCACTCTGCTATAGCACTTACCACTCATTTGTCTACTTTCCATCTTCCAAACTATGATCAAAGACCACTGGAATCCCTTTTTCCATTGTCACTGTTGCAGGGATTTGGATCTTATTTACATCTATATCAGCTCAAGTCCTCTGAGGAGCAGGGGATGAGACAGAATCAGACTTGCAGGCAATGGGAGGAGGCATCTGTGAAAGGTAAGGGAGAGGGAGAAGTAGAGGAAGAGTAGGTGGGGAGCGTCTTTGACTCTCAACTGGGCTCGCATACTGACATCTCTGGAAAGAGAAGGGGAGGGCAGCAGGGGTGCGTGAGAAGATCACAGACTACTGTGCAGTTCTAACAGAGCATTAGCCAGGCTGATGGGGACCCTCCAGGCAGAGAAGCCCGTAGGAGAAATCCTGCACTGAGCATCAGTGGTGTGGCTCTACTTCCTTCACCACCCTCCGTCACTGCCAGGGAGCATGCCGGCAGCAATGTGGTCTCAGTGGGAATGACACAGTGGATCTGAAAGTACAACAGCTGGTCCCTGTTAGCCAGTGACATTGCTCACACCAGCTCCTCTGAATGGAGATGGGAGTGGTGTTCCTCCATTGCCACTAAATTCAGTTATGTTTTTATTTATTTGTCTTATTTGGTCATTTTTGGGTGATTTTATTTTTGGAAAGAGCAGAGATAAATCTCTGTGTTTAATGTATTCCATTGAAAGCCACTCAACTTTCTAAAAAGCCATTGAAGTTAGCAAGTGATAGGTAACTCACCTGATATCACAATATTGCTCAAGAATAGAATTACAGTAGCCCCGGTAATGTCATATACCATCCAACTACCTCTCCAAAATTATATGCAAAGGCCTCATGAAAATTCTTACTATTTAAAATAAAAGAACAATTTTCAGTTATCAGAAAACTTATATATTATTGGTAATTTCCATTTTTTCCCTAGCCCTTTCAGTGTGAGAAGACAAAGAAAGGAGGCTCTTTGGGGTCTAGAGCAAAACTTTGTTTTTATGAATATGCAACCATATTTCAGGAGTGCAGGGGGTAAATGTTTGTGTCCCCCACCCCAGTGTGATGGTGTTAGGAGGTGAGACCTTAGAGAGATGATTAGGTCGTGACAGTAGAGCCCTCATGAATGGGATAGTACCCTTATAAAGAGACCCCAGAAATTTCTCTAGCTCTCTTTCTGCAACAAGGAGTCAGCAGTCTGCAACCTAGAAGCAGGTCCTCACCAGAATCCAACCAAGCTGGCAACTGATCTTGAACTTCTAGCCTCCAGAAGTGTGAGAAATAAATTTTTGTTATTTATAACCAGGTGGCTATGGTACTTTGTTACAGCAGCCTGAGCTGAGATACAGTGCTTGGATTCCTTTGTGAACTGAGAAATAAGTGTTCTTCACTGTGACGTATGAGATGAAATAGTTATTTTAATTTTAGTTCCATGAGTAAAAAACTCAAAAAGTACAAAAAAAAGCAGAACCTTTATCCGTTATGTTTATGTTAACCCTCCAACCCTTTCCCCCGCCAACCAGGGGTAACCACTTGTATGGAATGTAATCTTTTAGACCATTTTTTAGTGTGTGTGTGTGTATGTGTGTGTGTGTCTGACTTTCTGAATGTATATATGTATCTCTCTGTAGATATATATACACAAACGCACAAATTATTGTTTCCCTGATTTTTTAATGTCAATTATATCTACTGTAAGTATTTTCTCTTTTTGTACAACAATATGATTTGGAAGTCTTCATATTTCACTGCATAGAGATTACTCATTTTTTAATTTCTTGCATACTATTCCTCCACTTGTATTTATTCTAATATAGATAATTTAACTGAGAACATCAAAGATGTTCATAGATGTTTAATAAATATTGGTGGTATATATAAATGAATGAAAAATTACAAAAAGTATTATATACTATTGTGAAAAGATAAATTACATTGTTTTTGTCAGCCGACCTGGTATAAAAAAACCCAGCAATATCACTGGATTCATGGGCCAGATCTTCTGTTTCTATTCCCTGTCACGGGATCAGACAAAATAGCAATAGTAATCGTATCAGGGAGAGCGGAATACAATTCAACAGACCTTGTGGTCAGAAGAGAGTGGTTCAAACCCTGGATCTTTTGGGACCTAATGATAAGAAGTTAGGCATGTGACATTTTTCCTGCATGTCGATCTCGACATTTGTAATGGGGATAATAAACTCTCAGTTCAAAGGAAAGAATGTATGCAATAGTCCAAGTAAACTACAGCACATTACATAAATGTTAGTTTTTGTTACCTCCTAAGGTTCCATAGTGATAAGTAAATAGTTGACTTATGAAATGTTTGATTCAGCCTGGACTACAGCTGAATCAATGATTTCTCCCTCTGCACCTCTGACCCTCTTTGCCCCCCATCTTGACGTGCTCTCGTCCCTAAGTGGCCACACTGCAACATAGCACTCCATGTATTTCCAACATGAAATGTCAATGAGAGTTCCAGATTAAACATTAAAAATGTATGGGGGAGCTACTGTCATGCAAAGGAGCTAATAATACTTATGATTTTTTTTATAAGTAAGCTGTTCACTTCAATAGCAACATGTATTACTATAATCAGTAAGAATGATTCTAATACTGCCTATTGGTTCACACAACAGGAAACAGGCGTTTTAATATCTATCTCAATTTTTACGTGCTAAAGTACAACTGTGTTTATTCTACCAACATATTGCTCTAGTTTTTAAAAAGATATGAAACATACTGCACCAGCTGTAAGCCAATTTATTATATGGAAGTTGCACAGTTATATAATTTTCTTTAAATGCCACCTAATGTTCGGCAGGAAAGGGAGGCATTTGTTCTATGAGACATTCAGATGTTTTAACCTTCTTTTTTTTTTTTCTCTCTCTCTCTCTCTCTTCTGCTTTTTGTCTCTGCCCACCCTGCCAACCTGGGAGAAATACTCTATCATCCTGTCAGCCCCCTGCTAGGGTGAAGCACATCTGTTACAGGATGCTAACTTCAACCCACAGCGGGCCAAACACGGGGCTGCTTTTGGCTATAGATTTAGCCCCAACAGGCAACCACCAATTTCACGTTATGCAGCACATCATACCAATGATAATCACCGACATTTTTCATAGACTTTAGACATGCATTCTTAGAGGTTCAGAGCTTGGATTTTGGAATCGGATTGCATGGGCTCACAATATGATTCTTACTCAGAAGAGATATCAAACTTCTCTGTGCCTCGGTTTACTCACAAGGTTTTGAGAAGCACTGAGACAATCCACCTAATGGGCTTTGCACTGGGCCTGGCACACAGGTGGGAATGATTCACCTTAGCTATGACTGCTACTTCTATTATTGCTATTTAAGCCACAAATCAGCCCTGTGGGAAAAAAGGAGACCCCCTTTTTCAAGAAGGAAAACGGACTCCGAAAGGCTAAATGGCCTGCCCAATGTCTTCCACCAGCAGTTGGCAGGAACCAGACTCAAAGCCAGATCTGTTCTTGCTAGACTTGTGCTTTTCCCCCTTAAAAGTGCCACTTCTCCAGGAAAGAGGAAAAGTAACAAATGATAAAGAAAAAAGGGAAACAAAGTTGAATCAGATTGAATTCAGGCTGACCACGCTGCCCAATCACCTTTTATCCCACAACGTACTCAATTTTGTGCGCCTTTATTCCACTCATTGACTTGCCAAAGACGTTAGAAATGTGGTGGTGAACAGGACAAATCCACATACCCACGCTGAACGGGACAAATCCACATACCCAGCACACATGTTTTGGGGAGAAGGGACAGATAACCAACCAGCAACAAGCAAGCAAATATGGCAAATTCAGATCATGATTAAGTGCTGTGGAATGTGTAATAGAAACAGTATAATGTGACCTTGAGTTCAGGACTGAACATCAGGAGGGAGAGGCAGCATGGTATGAGTTGAGAACACGGATGCCAGAGCCAGACATAGAGTCACAGGTGTGTTTACTTGAACTCTCCAGCAGGGCTAGTTGGAGTTCTCACATGGTAGCCCCAGGCTCCCTGAGGCCAGGACAAATGGTACCAGTCTCTGGCTGCAAGACTACCCTTGCCTTGAGGTCACTTCTACATGCTCCAAGTCCAGCCCAGGCTCAAGAGAAGGGGGACCACTGGTTGATGAAAAGACAATCAAAGAATTTGTGGTCATCTTTAATCTGCCACAATATCTAGCACTAGGAATAATAAGAACTTTGAGGGATAGTCAATTGGACTGGAAAGCTGTTATCTCCATGAAATAGCCATTCTCCAGCCCCCATTTCTTCCTCTCTATATCTGCAGCACCTCCTCTATTAAGACTCACCCTGTACACAGTGACAGGTGTAAGCCATCCTGCTAACTGACATGCAAAATGATAATATTTTGCAGAGCACCTTGATTGCGCCATTCATCCAAGAATATCCAAGTCCTCTGCAAACAATAATTAAGACTCTGCACCCCCTTAATGCTCCATTATCTTCTCTTTATAGATGGAGAAGCACTGAGCCCATAAGAGTGAATTTGCCAAGGTCACCAGAGTTGATGAGAGAGCTGTGAAGGAATCCACTGCATCAGCAGCTTGATCAGTGCCTACATTCTGCACTGCCAGTGGAGCCAGACCTAGAAATCCAAGTGAAGTCCTGCCCACCCATTTTCCCGGTGGCTCATTCTCACCTTGCCCCTGAATAGTTTTATTGTCCTTGCTTATGACGGTAGCCCTGGATCCTCAAATCCAGGTGGAGACCATCGAGAGAGCTGGAGAATCTGCACATTCCTCACTTCACCTCCAACATCTCCAATTACTCAGGAAGTCATGCACGATTAAACAGAGGCAGTGAGCAAAGCAAGGTACAGGAGTTGTACTTTCACTCTTCACTGGGCAGAGCTCATTTGCTTTGCTGTCAGAGAGCAAGAAATTCCAGAGCAAGGAGACAAAAAAAAAAAAAAAAAAAAAAAAACTGGGTGAGGAGGAAAGAGAGTAAGAAAGAGTGACTGTAAATGAGATGTCATATTTGGAATGTATCATTTAGCTTTTGGCAAACTATTGACTCCTGCCTGATCTTTGTCAAATCTTATAAAGCAAGTGCTATGCCAGCTGCTAAAGCTTGCTGGGGTCATTTAACTTTTTGGATAAGTTGGAATGAGAATGGACACATCACTTTTTATGAATGGACCTTCTTTCTGCTAGTCCTGTCCCCCGGCCCTCATGTTCGTAGACCTACATCATTATAATCAAATTTTTAAGCTGATCTTTTTATATCCATTTCCACTGTAGCCACTCTATTTTACTAGTTCCCATTTAATACTAGAATGTCAAACTTCTACAAAACAGGACTGTGAAGAGATCTTGGAATTCACCTAAGCTTAACACCTTAGCATTATAGGCAGGGGGACTGAGGCATCACTGTAGTGTGATACGAACGCTGTGTGAACTCTGACCCAGTATTTAACCTCTGAGTCTCAGTTTTCTCATCTACAAGATGTGAATAACAAGAGTACTCATCTGCTTTTGGACTGTGGTGAGGACTAAATAGAATCAAGCACATAAAACGTTTGTAGCTGTAGACTACTTTATAGAAGAAAACATTTGCTCAAGGTCACACAGCAAGTCAATGACAGAGTTGGGTCTAAAACCCAAGTCTTTTAATTTCTACTTCAAGGATCCATTCAATAAACATTTACTGTGAGACTATCATGTTCTAGGCACTGCTGTGAGCCCAAGAAATTGAGTGATGAGCACGACAGTCTTGGTTACTGCTCTTCTTTGAATTCACAATGTAGAGGACAACAGGACTTACATTTATTAAACTGTGATAAGTGTTATGAAGGAGAAGTAGAGGGTGCTATGAAGTGAATGAGAGGAAAACAGCCTGGCAAGGGCAGTGAGGGAAGACTTCCCTGAAGAAGAAACATTTATACCGTGATCGAAGGCTGAACAGGCTTTGGACAGAAAAGAGAGGGCCAGGAGGTGAATAGAAAGTCCCAAAGTGGGAAGGGAGAAAGGTGTCTTCAGAACTGAAAAAGAATGGCTACCTTCAGGGACCAACAGAGGCCTTTTCCTGTCTCTAGCACCCCCTTCAATCCTGTGTCTGCCAAAAAAGAATAAAAAAAGCCCACCCTTTCCTGATGTCTCTTGGAGGTCCTGTGTTAGTGGTAAGTAGGGGCGGGGGGACGGGGGTGAGTCACAGCCCTCTGCTTCCATCTGGGGCTCTGTAAATATTTCCCAATGTCACCGAGCTCTATGGCTAAAGACTTAGCTGAAAGATAAATTGGGGGTGAGTGGCACCTGGGTAACTCAGTTGGTTAAGCATCTGACTCTTGGTTTTGGCTCAGGTCTCACCACTCATGAGTTCAAGCCCCACACAGGGCTTGAGCGTTGGGATTCTGTCTGCTTCCCTCTCTACCACTACGCTGCTCAGTTTCTATCTCTGAAAAATAAATAAATATTTTAAATAAATATAAATGATAAATTGATGTGGAATGAAGTAGTGAATACTTGCTTGTACAATATGTGAGTTTCTGTTTGTCTTTTGGACTTCTCTGCTCTCTAGATTGCAAGTTGGAAAATCAGCTAGTTACTCAGGAGTAGAGATAAGAGAGAAAGAGACGTATTTTCAACCAAGACTCCACTGAAATTATACCAGTGGACTGTTTAAAAAAAATAAGGAGTGGGAGCACACGATTCCTTTAAATGAACAGCTCTCACTCTGTCCAGTTCATTCATCACTTCTCTTTACTCCTTCGTCCATCAATACCCCACACAGTCCTGTTTCTTATCAGGTTCAGCCTGTACTTAACTTTCTCTTCTGACCACTTCTGTTTCTTTTTTATCTTAACACAGAAAGGAGGAAAGCTATCCCCTAAAACTGAGGTGCAGCCCAAGTGAAAGATCTGTCCTGGATCAAGAATCAGTATTTGGTAAGCCGGAAGAGTTTATTCACTGACTTGAGTGAGCCGTTTATTTTCTCAAAGGGAGATGTACTTACTCTACACTCCTAGTTTTAGAGTCCGTCATTAGGAAAGATACTGAAGACTTACTCATACCTCACCATTACCAGGAAAGTTCTGGTAAACAACTCTAATTCATATGGCCCTGGAGATACAAGGAAGTATAAGATATTTACTATAAGGTATAATTAATGGTTCCAAGGGTCATACAAACCAGTTAAGGAAATTGAATAATTGCTATCATGATAATAACTAATATTTACCATGCCCTGCATCAGGAACTGTGGTAATGGACTTATACACATTAAGTCATTTAATCCTCCCCCAAATGTGATTTGTCCTGTTTTACAGAGAAGGAAAAAGTATATCAGAAAATTAAAATAATATACTTAAGGTCATATACATAGAACTGAATTTGAAACCCCGTGCACATAATCATGTCAGGATAGATATAACGAGGAGAGGCAGTTTATAAGGGCCACACATGGGGCGCCTGGGTGGCTTAGTCGGTTAAGCGTCCGACTTTCGCTTGGGTCATGATCTCGCGATTCGTGGGTTCAAGCCCCACGTCGGGCTCTGTGCTGACTGACAGCTCAGAGCCTGGAGCCTGTTTCAGCCTGTGACTCCCTCTCTCTCTGACCCTCCCTGCTCACGCTGTCTCTCTCTCCTAAAAATAAATAAAACATTAAAAAAAAAATTAAAAAAAAAAAAAAAATAAGGGCCACACAATCCAGAGAGCGAATCATGTAGGATGAGGTGTGGGGTTTAGAGAAGCTGTGTAAAGGAGGCTCTGACTTTGAAGAATGAGGAGGCCTTAGAGCAGGGTCTTCCAACCTTGGCCTTATTGACATGTTGGACCAAATTATCCTTTGTGGGCACTGTCCTGTGCTATATAGGAGGTTTAGCAGCATCCCTGGCGTCTACCCACTCAATGCCAGTAGAACTCCCCAACTGTAACAACCAAAACCGTCTGGAGACATTGCCCACTAAGCGTTGGGGGCAAAACTCCCCAGAGCTGAAAACCACTGTCTTAGAGAAAGTTAGGGATCCCAGCAGTCAGGGGGAGTCCCAAGGGAGGGAGGCCATGCAAAACCAGGGTAGGTCAGCTGGACCTGAGCTTTCATGTTAAAGAGAAGTTGAGAAAAGATCAAAGTGGAGTTCGAAGCCAGTTTGTAAAAGGCTTTGAATGCCAGGTTAAGAAACTGAGGAGCTGGAAGCAGGTGCAGAGTTGTGTTTTTGAGAATAAAAAGAGCATGTACCCCTTACTTCCCAAACATCATCCCCCAGCCCCTGTGCTGTACTCTGGATATGCCAAGCATGCTTTGGTCTTAGATCTTTTGCGTCTCTTATTTCCTCTTCCCAGGATTCTGTTCTCTCACTTAGTGTAGAGCCACTCTCTCTTACTTCTGTCATGTCTGTTTTCTTTTCTTTTTTAAAAAATTTTTAATGTTTATTTATGTTTGAGAGAGCATGAGTGGCGGAGAGGCAGAGAGAGAGGAAGACATAGAACCCGAAGCAGGTTCCAGGGTCTGATCTGTCAGTGCAGAGCTCAATGCCAGACTCAAACTCACAGACCTCTAGATCATGACCTGAACTGAAGTTGGATGCTCAACCAACTGAGCCTTCCAGGCACCCCTGTCATGTCTGTTTTCAAACATCACTTTATGAGGAAGACAGACCCCACCTGTCACACTCTACCTCCTAACCCTACTTCAGTTCCTTTCATATATCTGCCTTTCCTGTGCACCAGGTCCCTGTCTCATTTACTGATGTGCTTATCATGTTACTGTCCACCTCCCCTATTAGAATGTCAGCTCCATGAGTGCAAGCATGTGCACTGCTTGTACCCCAGCACCAGGAACCATCCCTGGCACAGAATATAAACTCACTGAACATTTGTTGAATTAGTGAATTCACTTCTAAGAGAGTGTTTTATGATGGGTATTTCCTTAGAAGCCAGGCATCTTTGTGTCCAATCTGTAAATGGAAGGTCTTGAACAAGGTGGGAGTTTCAAAGGATAGTTTGAGTTTTCTCTGGATCTGTTAACCTGGGCAACGTGTCTGTTAAAGAGTTAGACTTCCATGGCCCAGGCTAGGGTCTACGAACCAAAGTACCTGTATGGGAGGACCCAGAGCTGCCTCATAATGCATTCCAAAGTTCATAAGGCATGTGGGAACTCTAACATTCTCAGAGACAACTGTTTCATTACTTTTTCTGTTTAACTTCACTTCTTAGGAAAACAAGAGTCAGATACTCAGTGATTAATAAGCACAGGATTATAATACAGAACATTCTGAGATTCCACATTGGTGTCCCTCTGGCTTATCAAAATATAAATGTTCACAGTATGTTGATATAGAACTTAAATTCTCCCAGCCCTTTTTATCCACAGCATTTCACATTCCCAATTTTTTTCTGATCCTCATAACAACCTTCAAGACTGACAACAATTTCCTCCATTTTGTCAGTTGATACATTTAAGACTCAAAGAGTTAAAGTGACTTGCCTACAGCCATGCCATTTACTAAAGACAGAGCAGGGTAGTATTCACCCCTGAGCTATTTCATTGATTGGCCTCTTATAAAATTGAGTGCATTGTAATAACACATCATTTACTAAACACATTCACAAAACCTTATGAAATATATTTAATTAAGTAGTATTATCTATGTTTTTAGGTTAGCCAATTAAAAGATACTGTGAAACAAAACAAAATAAAATAAAATAAAATAAAAGACACCGTGTAGTTCCGTAGTTAAATTCTAATGCCCTGGACTGAATGTATTACTTCTACTGCTTGTTCCATGTTCTTGAATAAATTACCTAACTTACCTGAGCTTCGGTTTCCCTCTCTGCAAAATGGGGATAAAAATAACTCTCTTAGAATTTAAGTGTCACAATTTACGTAAAATGCACATGGACTCACACACAGATCGAACTCAACAAATGCCAACTAGCATAAGTGGTAATTAGGGTTCTGAGATTAATAAAAACAGAAAGAGTGTCTCATTGTAGTCTTGGTGCTTATGAATGGCCTAAGAGGTATTCAATATATACTTAATCAATCAAATAAATCAAAGAATGAATAGAGGTTAAATGACTTTCCAGGGTCATATAATTGATACATAACAGAGCCAGACCCAGTCTTCTGCCTTCCAATAACAGGTCCAGGGTTCCTTATACTGCACTGGTCCTCCAGCCTTCTTAACTGAGCAATGAGATGAGGGCAAGGATTTATGTCACCATTGTGCAAGCGTGGTCTGAGAAAGGTCTCCATTCGTGAATGTGGAATTGTGAAGCTTGGCTCTGAAGAAAATGTACTGGACCTGGTAGGCCAATCTAGTCTTTGTCCTTATCATCCTATCTTCGTCCTTGATGCCTGCGTGTCTGGAGCTGTACATAAAACAACAGCAAGGCCACTCAGATGCTTCCTTCTAATTTGAAAATGCTGTCTCGGTCTGTCTCTCTGGTTCAGGAGTGAATCTGGAAGGTAAATAGCTAACAGGTTCTGGTCTAAGCACAGAGGGAGAAGGTTTGTGTAATTGTGATTTTGGTGTCACATGAGGTCAGTAAATCCCCATCCTTCTTTCCTAACCCTTTAATCACTGTAACTACCTACTTTTCCACCCCTACCTCCTAGCAGAGAATACATGCACTTGAACTAATCTAATCCATTTTCAACCACTTCTGACACAAATAAAATGTATCCCCCAAACTCCTCAGTATATAGTTCGTGTCAAATCTGCATTGAACAGTAACCATTAAACGATGTTTATTTATTGATAGTTCAGGAGCTAATTTCTTTGTAGCCAGACTGAATCATGCAACAAAGATTATAGTACTCCTAATTCAACTTAAATGGAAGCATTATTTTGGGAGAAAAAAACCATGAAGATTGCAGAATCAATGTGTATTTCAGAGTGCAAGGAGATCTTTTTAAACAATAAAAACTTGTTTGTGAACTAGAGTCCCGGAATATTAAAATGGGTACACCTTAGAAACAATCTGATCCAACCCTCTCAGTTGTGAAAATTGAGGCCAGAGGGAGAGATGAAGGACTTGTCCAGGCTGAGCAGCTTCTTTCTCTATAGCTAGCAATGCATCTTCCAGGCCTGCCCATCACAGATGTTTCTAAACAAATCCTAACATACACACCAGGAAGCTCTATTTAATACAATTCTCAAGTGGCGAGCATGGAGGGCTATTACAGTTGATTAGAAGGTAACAAGATGGCCCAGGAGTTGAGCCTCCGCTGCCTCCTGGAGAGATACTCTAGTCCAGGAGACTGCAGGTGGAGGGAAATTTGCCAGCTCAGAGTGTGAGGGAGGGAACAGAGCTGCAAGTCAGATGGCAAAGATTAGAGGCACATGATAAAGCTTCTCTATTAACTTAAGTGATTGGACATACTCAATCAGGAATCCCAGCTCTATCAGTTATAGATTATCAGTGACATCAGGCACTTACATATGAGGCTGTCCTGGGCTCTTGATGCCAAACTCTGGAAGATAAGAACTGGAAATCAAAATGCTTACAACCCAGCATTCTGTGGCTGTGAGATACTGGCAGAGAAATTTGGAAGACTGCCATGCTTGTGAGAGAATGTGTGCGGGTGACACACACACACACACACACACACACACACACACAGTAGCAATGGTAATTCTTATTAGCTTTTGGAAACCATCCTTAGCGTGAAGATGCCCAGGACCTCTCAAAAGGCTTTCTCTTAATCTATTATGTTCAACCTTCTTCCAAGGTTAACCAACAAGGGGACAGTAGGATCAGAGATTCGAGATGGAGCTAAATCAGTTACTCTGGGGTATTGTAGAACAGTGGCCTCTGTTTGTTGAGGGCACTGATGAGCAACTTTGCCTTGCCTAGCCCTAGGATCCAATTTCAGGATAAAATACCACAGTGCTGCCTCCATGTTGCTACTTGTCAAGATGTCCTGATGTTAACATTTTAAAGGTTAAAATACAAGTTTACCTTTTATTGGCATTGTTCTCTGCAAGAAGATAGTAGTATAGAGCACAGAAGTACCAACAGAAACATCAGTTGAATGTTATTCTTACCATGCAGCAAGAACTGTGCTAAGTGCCATGTGGGTACACTCATTGAATTTTTCCTACCATGTGACAGGTATTGTGCTTTTTTTTCTTGTTTCTTTTTGGGTTTTTTTTTAAAAGAGAGAGAGCACAAGGGGGAAGAGGGTCAGAGGAAAAGAAGAGAGAATCCCAAGCAAGGGCTTGATCCCATGAGTCTGAGATCATGACCTGAGCCAAAATCAAGATTCTCAAGTGACTGAGCCACCACCCAGGTGCACTGTGTTTTTATATCCATCTTACAAATGAGAAAACTGACATTAAACAATAACTACAAATTATCCCAGGGACTAGGTAGCAAAGCTAGATCAAATTCCAGGTAAGTTATTCTCCAGAGTTCTTGAGAATCAGGAAAGTTGTTTTACTTTTGTATTTTACTTAAATATTAATTTATAGTAAAATTGCCTTTTTGCTATAAAATTAGAAATCTTAAAATATGTACAAATTCTTATAACCACAATAATATGAATACAGAACATTTTCATCATCCCTAAACCTCCTTACAGCCACCCCTTTGTTGTCACATCTTATTCCAGATCCTAACCTATGACAACCATTGATCTGTTACCCTTCACCATAATTGTCTCTTCAAGATTATCATTGAGGAGACAAACTAAGTGTCTACCAATATATGAATGGATAAAGGAGATACACACACACACAGATATACACACTGGAATATTACTCAGGCATGAAAAAGAATGAGATCTTGAGATTTGCAACAACATAGATGGATCTAGAGGGAAAATGCTAAGCGAAATAAGTCAAACAGAGAAAGATAAATATCATATGTCACTAATATGTGGAATTTAAGAAACAAAACAAATGAACAAACAAAACAAGGGATATTTTAAAAACCCACACTCTAAAATATGAAGAACAAACTGGTGGTTGCCAGAAGGGAGAGTGATGGGTAAAGGGGATTAAGAGAGCACTTCTCATAATGAGTGTTAAGTAATGCATAGAATTATTGAATCATTGTACTTTACACCTGAAACTAATATAATACTGTATATTAACCACAATAAAAAATTAAGAAAAGAATGTCCTATAAGTGGAAATGATATATAGTATGTAACCCTTGAGACTGGTATCTTTCACTTACTCACAGTGCCTTTGAGACTGACCCAGATTATTGCATTTATCAATAGTTTGTTTATTGCTGCACTGTATTCCCCTGTATGGTAATTCCAGTCTGTTTACTCATGCATTCACTGAAGGGCTTTGAGCTGCTTCCAATTTTGAGCAATTATGAGTAAAGCTGTCATAAACATTCATGAGGAGGTTTTTGTCTGAACATAGGTTTCATTTCTCTATGGTAAATACTCAGGTGTAGGATTGATGGGTCATAGATTAACTTGTAAGAAAACTCCCAAACTGGTTTCCAAAGTGGCTAATTCTTTATCACTCCCGCGAGCAATGTAGGAGAGTTCTGGTTGCTCTTTTCACCATTTTCAGTATTTTAATTTTAGTTATTCTAACAGGGGTGTGATTCTATATAACAGTGGAGTTTTAATTTGTATTTCCTCAGTGACTAATCTCGTAACCTCAAGATGATGTCCTGAGCCAATATCAAGAGTTGGATGCCCAACCAACTGAGCCACCCAGGTGCCCCTAGCTTATGTTTTCATTATTTTAATAGTATCTTTCACAGAGCAAAAGGTTCTGAATTTTGATGAAATAGAAGTTACCATTTTTTTTAATGGATCATACTTTTGGTGTCAGATATAAGACCTCTCTGATGAACTCTAGTCTGAAAGAATTTTTTGTGTTTTCTTATAACTTTTTTCTAATTTACAAAGTATATTTAGATTGATGATGTCATTTTGATCTAACTTTTGTATAAGGTGTGAGGCTTAGGTCAATACTCATTTGTATTTCGTACAGATGTGGAATTGCTCCAACACCATTCACTGGAAAGACTATACATTCCCCATTCAATTGCTTTTGCACCTTTGTAAAAAAAATTTATTGGCCAAACAGGGAAATGAAGAGCAACTGGTAACAGGTGTGAGATTTCTTTTTGGGTGATGAAAATCCTCAAAATAGATTAGGATGATGACTAGACTACTCTGTAAACATTCCAAAAAAATTGAATTTTAGAGTTTAAATTAGTGGATTTCTATAGTATGTAAGTTATATCTCAATAAAACTGTTAATTAAAGCCAATAAATTATCCATAGTAGTGTGGGTCTACTTCTGGACTCTATGTTATTCCATTTGTCTATATGTATATTCCTTCTCCAATACCGCACTCTCGATAGTGATGCTATCTAGGTGGTCTTTTTTTTTTAAATTTTATTTAGTTAAGTAATCTCCACATAAAGTGAGGCTCAAACCCACGACCCCAAGATCAAGAGTTGCATGCTCTTCTGACTGGGACAGTCAGGCACCCCTCTAGGTGGTCCTGAAACAGGTAATATGATTTCTTCAACTTCACTTATATATATAAAGCCTATTGTGATTTTTTACAGAATTATATTAAAACATAATTGAATTTGGACAAATTACATGCTTGTTATGTTGAGTCTTCCAAACCATGAACATGTCTCCATTTACTTGAAACTTTCATTTCTTTCGTCCACATTTTGGGGGTAGTTTTCAGTATAGAGACCCTATACATGTTTTCTTATATTTATCCATATGTATTCCATTTTTGAATACTATCGTAAATGCTATATAAAAAGTTTTATTCTTTTGTTCATGGCTAGTATATAATTGATTTTTGTGCATTCACCTTATATTCTAAGACTTCATTAAACTCATTTATTTAGGAGATGCCTGGGTGACTCAGTTGGTTAAGTGTTTGACTCTTGATTTTGACTAAGCTCATAATCTCACATTCATGAGTTTGAGCCCAACGTGGGGCTCTGCACTGATAGTTCAGAGCCTGCTTAGGATCTTTCTCTCTCTCTCCCTCTCTCTGCCCCTTCCCCCCAACTTTCTTGCTCTTTCTCTCAAAATAAATGAATAAACTTAACCTAATTTAATTATAGGAATTTGCTTTTATAAATTCCTGGGGATTTATATATTCTTTGGGATATTCTACATAGACAATCATGTTTCTGCAAATAGAGACAGTTTTATGTCTTTCATTCCCTTCTATTCTGGCCCCTAAGACTTTTTTGTGGATTATTTTCTCTTTCAGGTAAACTTTATTTAAAAAAATTTTTAATGGTTATTTATTTTTTTAGAGAGAGAGAGCATGAGCAGGGGCAGGGTAGAGAGAGAGAGGAAGACACAGAATCTGAAGCAGGTTCCAGGTTCTGAGCTGTCACCATAGAGCCTGACGTGAGGCTCGAACCCATAAACCATGAGATCATGACTTGAGCCAAAGTCAAGACACTTAACTGACTGAGCCACCCAGGTGCCCCATTTCAGGTAAACTTTCTGAAATTAATTCTAAATAAGGATGTGGGAGAGGGAAAATGAGAGTGTTGGATATAGTTTTAATTATACTAAGCTTCATACCTTCTAAAAATATATGAAACATCTTTAATGCTATCAACTGCTGGCTCATATCAATTCACTGAATATTTACTCGGTCCCTACTGTGTGCAGACATTCTATGTATAGGGAGGTGACATATGAGATAAGAGTAAAGTCCTTCATCAGAGGTTTACAGTGTAGGAAGGGTTACAGACATCTATATGGATCATTTCAGTGCAATGCGGTATTAATGATGTAGGTAGACACATGAGGAAAGAAATGAGAGAAATTTTGACTTTGGCCTGGCAAGGGATGGGGTGACCAGATTACTCTTGTTCAAGCCACCACTACCTCCTGGTTGGAGCAATGGCCTCCTAATTTAGTTAAATGTCTCTAATCTTTCCTACTAACAATCTATTCTTTATTTTTTTAAAAAATCAGCTTTACTGAGATCTAATTCACATACCATACAATTCATCCACTTAAGGTGCAAAATTCAATGACTTTATTATATTCACAGAGTGCTGCATTCATCATCACAGCCTATTTTAGAACATTTTCATTATGTCAGAAAGAAATCCCTCTCTGCTCAACCATAATCCCCCAAACTCTTATTTCCCTCCACTCCAGGTAACCATTCATCTACCTTCTGTCTCTACATATTTGCCTATTCTGAATATTTCATATTTGTAGAGTCATACAATACATGGCCCTTTATAACTGGGTTCTTTTACTTAATATTCTCCAAGCTCATATGTGTTTTAGCATGTTTCAGCATTACATGTATTTTTATCTCCAAATAGTATTTTATTATATACATATACCACAATTTATGTATCCATTCACCAGATGGCAAACATTTGGGTTACTTTCACTTTTTTGATTGTCGTAAAAAATGCTATGTAAACATTTGTGTGAATCTGTTTTCGCTTTTCTTGAATACATTCTCAGAAGTGAGATTGCTGAAGATATGGTACCTCTATGTTTAACACTTGAGACACTGCCAGCCTCTTTTCCAAAGTTGCTGTATCACTTTACATTTTCACCAGTAGCATATGAGGATTCCAATTTTTTTCTCATCCTAGCCAACACTTGTTATTACCTGTCTTTTTATTATAACCATCCTAGTGAGTGTGGAGTGGTCTCTCATCAAGGTTCTGATTTGCCTTTTTCTGGAGGATGATGCTGAGCATTTATTCATGTTCTAATTGACCATCTGTATATCTTTGGAGAAATGTATATTCATGTCTATTGTCCATTTTTTAAAATGAGTTGTTCTTATATTATAGTTATAAGGCTTCTTGCACCAGCCTTTCCCTCTGCACATAGTACTTATTTCAGCCCTATCCATGGCCACGCCACCCCAATATTCGATTTTTAGCTCAAATCCCATCTCAAAGGGGTGCTTGGGTGGCTCAGTTGGTTAAGCGTCCGACTTCTGCTCAGGTCATGATCTCACAGTTAGTGAGTTCCAGCCCCACATTGGGCTCTGTGCTGACAGCTCAAAGCCTGAAGCCCACTTCGGATTCTGTGTCTCCCTCTCTATGTGCCCCTTCCTCAACTCTTACTCTCTCTCTTTCTCAAAAATAAATAAACATTAAAAAATTTAAATGCCATCTCAGGCATCACAACGTATCTTATGCCTTCATAGAAATGATCACTTTTCTGTAAAGATTTTATTTCCTTGTTTGTTGGTTTACTTGTATATTATCTGTCTCTCTAACAGAACATATATGGAATATATAGAATGCAAATCCCGTAAGAGCAGGGACCCTGTTAGGCTTCCCACCAGAGTCTTTTATATAGTAGGTATTCAGTAAATATATATTAAGTTGTATAAATACATGAATGAATGAGTGAACGAATGAATAAAGCGAGTCAAAGAAGTAGATGGCACTTGAGATAAATCTACGGAAAACCTAAACTAGACTCACAGTGATCTCTGCATGAATTACACCCTGAATGGGACCATTTTACAAAATTGTGAGAACAGGATCTATAGTTGGTCAAAAACAACATCAATAGAGAAGTTAATGCTTGTTGTATTTGATAACCTCTTTGAGAGCATACATTAGTAAGTTGGAGATTTGTAGCTAGATATAACACCTTTAATTACGCAAACAGAGTAATTGAGTTTTGTTTCTCTTTTGTCTGCTTTTCAGACTCTATTCTGAGCCCACCCTCTCTGGTTGTAGTTTTGCAGCTACATATTTGTGAATCCAGTCAAATGTTTTCTGGGCTGAATTGCAGTGCCAACTTCGAGGCATTCCTTGCTACCAAGACCAGCTGTCACATGAGGAAAATGCAGCCCACTTCTAACTGGCACATAATGCTTAACAGCGAGACTGAGTAATACTCCCGCATGGCAACTGGACCCTGGTGGAGTTCTGCAGTACTTCTGTTACCTCCCTGGCCCCGCTCTTATAGGGAGAAAACTTGCTATTTGCTCTCTTGCCTCCATTCCTTTCAGGACCTCTTTCCCAAGTGTTTTTGCTGCTTGTCAACATGCACCATTAACAGAAAGACACTAACAGCAATAGCAGGGAACAGAATGGACTCTGGAGTCATATGGTCTTGGATACAAATCACAGTTCTGCTCCTTACCAGATGTTTGACCTTGGGCAAGGGACTCACCTCCTCTCTAGTTCAGATTTCTTATTCATGACATGGAGAATATACATCCTATCTGAGTTGGTGGAAGAAATTATTCAGACTCTTGTTCAACTAATACAGGGAGCCTGTTATAAAAATAATACTGCATTGCCATGTTCTGAGAGCATACATTAACCAAGCATTGTTCTTTTATCCTCAAGACATTCTAAGACCTAGGCATTATTCCATTTTACAAATGGGGAAACAGAGCCCCAGAGATAAGAAATAAGTGCCCAAAGTCACATGGTTAATGAGTGGCAAAGAGAGAGCCTGCAAAGAGTCTTCATTCTTAAGGACTACCTTCCACGAGGGTCAGGATTTTTATAAGATTTATGCACTGCATATTCCCTGGTATGGAGAATTAACATCAGTGTCTATTTGTCAGGTTGCTTCAGCACAAAGTAAATGCTCCATAAACACATGCTGAAGGAATTCACAGACATTCTGTACTGCTATACACTAGACACTCTGCTAGACACTGAGGATAACTCAACACCCAGGGAAGGATTGCTCTCTGTCCTCCTACAGTTTATAGTCCAGTGCAGATTAACTAAGATCTAGTCTATAAAGCACCTAGCACTGTATCTAACACATAATACTTAAAAGAAACCCTACTATTGCTTTTTTATAAGATATTCCTTTTTTTTTACTTAACCCAAACTCAAATACCTATATTCTTATGTGCAATAAGAGAATAATTATTTTATAATTAATATTGGGGCATTCATCTTTAGGAGCTAATTTATTCTCATTCTTTTTAAAGTTTATTTTGAGAGAGAGAAAAAGAGAGAGAAGGAGGGTGCAAGCAAGAGAGGGGCAGAGAGAGAGAGAGAGAGAGAGAGAGAGAGAGAGAGAATCCCAAGCAGGATCCATGCTGTCAGCACAAAGCCCTACATGGGGCTTGAACTCACTAACTGGTAGATCATGACCTGAGCTGAAATCAAGAGTCTGACACTTAACTGACTGTGCCACCCAGTTGCCCTGTCATTCATTCTTTTCAAAGGTATTTCCTGAACATATACTCTGGGCTAAACACACACGCGCACGCACACGAGCACACACACACACAGAGTTCTATCTGTCAGAGAATCTCGCCTCATTCACCTGGCTATTCACTTCCATGATCCCATTACTTCTGGCTGGAGGAAATGGAGAGGTACATCTCAGGACCCAGTAACCTGCCCCTGGTGTGAAGCACTTTCCAGGAAACCCAAGAGCAGATCTGACTTATTTGTAGTCCTTTTCTTCTCCCACTAGGAGATGATACAGTATCAAGGGAGGGGGGTATGAAAGAAAAGAAGGGTGAGATTGAGTGGCAGTGAGAACAAATAGCCTAGAACAGAGCAGGCTGTGCCCCAAAGCAGGCAGAGTGTGTCTCCAGTGTGTCTCTATCTCCTCCTCCACACTAGTAAGCTTCAAGAGGCTGACCTGGGGAAGCAGCTCTACACTTGCCATGTGGGGCTTCTAACAAAAGAAGCAGAAGTCTCCACAGACAAAGCAGAGTATCAAGAAACGAAAGAGTCTGGAAACACAGAGGGGTGTTCTGCTGCTTAATTTCACCGCACAGAGGTAGGGACTAAACGGGCTGCTAGCCACTAACTAGAAAAAGAGAGAGCTAATGAGAAAACTCTGAAGCTTTTTCTTATGGTTGGTCAAATTATGTTCTGCCTAGCTAGTTTTCGTGGGCTTTTAAATTTTGCTTTGCATTTTCTGATACTGAAATTAAAACCACACTTCATGCCAAATTAAGTAACAAAATATCATTACATTTAAATTTGCAACAAATTTTACACAATCCTTTGAGACAATTACTACTACTATTACTACTACTACTACTACTACTACTGCTACTACTACTGCTACTATTCTCCCATCTTAAAGCTCAGAGAGGTTAAGGAACTTACCCAAAGCCATGTGATCAGTCAGAGGCAGGGTCCGAAACCAAGGAGTCTGTCCCCCAAGCTTGACATGCTTGTGATCAGCAGAATTCTAAGGCGGCTCTCAATATTCCCAGCACCATGGTGCTCATACATCATCTCACAGGTATTCAACTGAATGCTAATCTAGGTATTGCTGTGATAGGACTATGAAGGGAGATGTAATTAAATTCCCAAATCAGTTGGCATTGAAACAGGGAAGTTATCCAGGTAGGCCTGACCTAGTCACTTGAATTCTTAAAAAGCAAAGAGTTTTCTCCAGGTGGTGACAGAATAGGAAATGCATGCACTCTAGCTCATCCAGAAGAAAGGAAATATCCATGCGGTGACTGCCTGTAGGGCCACATGGAAAAGAACTATGGGCAGCCTCTAGAAGTGAAGAGTAGTGCCTGACTGACAACCATCAAGGAAACAGGGGTCTCCGTGCTACAATTTCAGGAACTGAACTCTGCCAACAACCTGAATGAACTTGAGCAAGAGAACTCTGTGCTCTGGGTGAGAATTCATCCCAGCTGGCCTCACTTTTCGGCCCCATGAGTCTTCAAGCAGAGGATCCTGCTAAGCCAGCCTCAGACTTCTGATCTGCTTCTGCAGAATATCTTCTGCTAAGAATACATGGTATTATTGCTTTAAACCAGTAAAGATGTGGTAATTTGCTGTGCAGAGATAGAAAACAAATTCAGTGTTTACCTTAGAGATTTGGGATGTCCGAAAGAGTTAAATAGAAGAAAATAAATATCACCTATCATCTCACCATAAGAGGTAACCATGCTGACATTTTTGGTGTATTTTCAGTATTTACAAATACATGTTCCATATTGGTAACAAACTGTTAATAAATTTTGTTCTCTTTTCTTTCATTTTCTATGTTGTTTATCAGCACTCTAATAAGAGTATTTTTATATTATCAAATATTACTTAAAAGTTAATTTTTAGCAATAACTGTATTCTCTGCATATGTAAACATTTCTGTAACCATGCCCTTTGGAGGCATCTAGATTGTTTTTGTATTTCTTTTATAATAAACTTCATTTTGATAATTATTCTTATCATAAACCTGGACGTCATGTCTTTTATCTTTAGGACAGATTCCTAGAAGTGCTCTCAGTGAATCAAAAAGCTTTTGAATTCCTTCAATATCTGGACACAAATTGTCAGTTTGCATCTAGAAGTGTTGCAGAAATACTATCCCTGCCAGCTGTGTGTGAAACTACTAACCTCACCACGCTCTCATTCCCTGTGTATTACTGCTTTTAAGAAATCTTGGCAGGGGTGCCTAGGTGGCTCAGTTGGTTGAATGTCTGACTTCGGCTCAGGCCATGATCTCTCCGTTTGTGAGTTCAGGCCCAGTGTCAGGCTCTGTGCTCACAGCTCAGAGCCTGGAGCCTGCTTCCAACTCTGTGTCTCCCCCCTCTCTGCCCTTCCCTGACGTATGCTCTCTCTGTGTCTCTCAATAATAAAAAAACATTAAAAAATAAAAAAAAGAAATCTTGGCAAATCTGACAGGCAAAATATGGCATATTTATTTATTTTCTTTTATTCATACCCTTATTAGCCATTTGTACTTTTAACAAATGATTTATTGGCTCATGCTCTTTACTCATTCTTGTTTTGTTTTTCTCTGGTGTGTTTTGTTTTGTTTTGTGTTATTTGTAGTTGATTGGTAAGATTTCTTTGTAAGTTCAAGAAGTTAACCAAATATTTCTTTCAAATATTTTCTCAACATATCATTTCTGGTTTTTAGTTTAGATTTATGACCTGTAGTAGCTTTTGTTCACTCATATACACTATCACCTCTCACCTGTGTGGATTTTCCCATTGTTTTTAGAGAAAAATGATTGCCCACCATGGTATCAAATAGTGACATGCATTTTCTTCCACATTTAAACTGATCGCTTTTTATTTTAAAGTTAACTGTTATCCATCCAGTGTGAAGGGAGGCTTCCCCTCCAGTGATGGGGTTATCTGCCTAATAACTAAATAGGGGATGACAGGAAGACATGAGTTATACTTTGCTCAGGTCTTCTCCATGGTCCTAGCACAGAGATACACCACCTAACACACTGTAAAAGTGCCATTCGAATTGATGCAGATTAGACTGATTCAAGTGGAATCTCATAAGCATCGTAGGCATGGACAGAGGATCCCAGGGTCTCATGTTGGTCAACCTCCTTGGGTCTAATATTGTGTCCATACTAAACTCACTGGATAGCAGTTGGAGAAAACAGCTTTAATAAAATCATTTATTTCAGCTCTTCCAACTCAGTGGCAGATGCTTCTGGTTCCAGACCTCTTTCCTCCTGCCAAATTTGTCAGATGAAGCTGCAGACGTGAGGGTCTGTTGCCATTTCAGGATCAAAAGGCACACTTCCACCTGCTGTCATTTGTCTGATCCTAAACAGGAACCAGGTGATTGGATGTGACAGACATCACATCCAACACAGAAATAATTTCCAATCATCTGAGCACTATCCCCTCCCCTTCACCTCACGTTCACACCAGATAGATTCTAGAGCCGAACTCCGGTAGAATCTTTTTCCAATCTTTTTTTAGGCTACATATATTTCCAACTAAATGTGTGTTGATTACTAATGACAAAACACAAACAAATACCTTTAAAATGGGAAAGCTGTTGAAAACCTATTAGCCAGGGGCTCCTTGGTAGTTCTTTCACAATTTATGAGCCCCATTCAGGCCATGTGACTTCCTGAAAGCCAATGTTCTTAGATAATCAATTGAGGCTGGTCTTATTTGGGTGAAAGAATGTACACAGAATGTACACTTCTTTTTTTTTAGATAAGGCACATCGTCTCTGCATGGTAGAAAATAAATGAGCTGCACCCTCTCCCTTGTTGAGTTATTTCATACTCCTTTTTTCAGCTATCTTGAAAAATGCTCATGATGCTTTGACTACATAGGTACCATCTTAGGTCAATATTCTGGTTATCACTCGAAAATCGAGTGTAAAACAACCATTTTACTATGTTCATACGCTATTATACATATGATTCTATAGGCTGGGAATTCACTCAGGGTGCAGTGGAGTTATCCTGTCTCTGCTCCATGATGTCTGGGAATCCAACTGAGAAAACACAGATGGCTAGGGGTGACTGCTACATTGGGGCCAGAAATCATCTGGAGACTTCTTCACTCACATGTGTCACACTTACACTGGAATGACTTAAAGAGCAAGGTACTCAATGGGCATCTCATTTTATGCACGTAGAATCTCCAGCCCTCTGTGTGGTCTTTCAGTGTGGGATCTCCAGCACGGCAGCCTCAAGCAAACTGGGCTCCTCACATAGAGCTCAGAGCTCCAACAGCAAATGTTCTAGCGAATGAGACAGAAGCTCCATGGTCATTTATGACCCATGCTCGAAGTCATATAGCATTACTTCTATTGCAATTTACAGGTTAAAATCCAGCCAGATTTAATGGGTAGGGATCTAAATCCCATCTCTTGATGAAGAGCATATCAGAGTTTGTAGCCATATTTATTTTTTATTTTTTTAACTTTTTAAAAAAAATGTCTTTGTTTGAGAGAGAGGCACGCCAACGAGGGGCAGCCAGAGTGAGGAGTACAGAGGATGCAAAGTGGGCTCTCTGCTGTCAGCACATAGCTGTGGGGCTTGAACTCAGGAATCTCAAGACAATACTCTGAGCTGAAGCTTGGATGCTCAATCAACTGAGCCACCCAAGCACCCCTGTAGCCATGTTTATAAGTTGCCACCAAACAGCTCCTGAGCCAACAAGTCAAGTGCAAGAATTCAGGATGACTTAACTAGTAGAGTAGTGGTATGGCCAACTAGTGTTCAATCTCAGTTGCAATTATGTGATGCAGCATAGAATATGCCTCACTGTTCCCCCAGCTGTGAAGCAAGGTTGAGGAGCTGTGTATTTATGAACTCCTCATAGTCATTGGTTGAGAGTGACTTGGCAAGGGAGGTGTGGTAAACCCACTGACACTTTCAGAGGGTTTCCACTGCCAGAGAATACTGCCCCCCACCCCCAAAAGTGGCAGTTACTTGAAGGTGGACTTTGTGGGATTGGCATGCACAGTAATGTTGAGAGCTGAGTAGATACGTAATTTGGGGCATGCAAACGGTCTGCTACAGGACTTTCATCATATCTTAATTATACTGCTAATCATCTAGATGATAAATTCATGGGTTCATGTATCTCTTCTCCTAAATTGTGACCTCCTTAAGGGCAGGAGCTGGGAATTTTTCATCTTTGTATCATTAACACCCACAAGAAAAACTTGTACATAGAAGAGCCGTCCAAAATTATTACAGACTAAAATAGAGAACGATCTATACCTTTCATTCAAATCCCTTTCCAAGAAATTCCCCAGATTTTATTACTATCTAATTCTGTGCCACACTGGAAGCCCCAAAGTTCATGCAAATATAGTCTACTGCTCTCTTTTTCATACTTGAAGACCTTAAGCCTGCTTCTCCTCCTGTATCTATTCTCTCAATAAATGGCTCCATCATCTATCTATTCAGTACCTGAGGTAAAAACTCTTGGTTCATCTTTTACCTCATTTCACCCCAGAACCCTCCCCATGTATGTTTTGCCATATATATATTTGGAGTTATACCATCTCCCCTTTTGCATTATATTTCTGTTACTGCTTCTAGGTCAAGTGCTCATCATCTCTTGCTAGACTATTGCTATAACTCCCTGATTGGTCTTATTGCCTCAAATGTCTCCTGAAAATTCAGTGTATTGAAAGCATTCCCCAGCTTAAAGCATTTTAGTTGTTCCAATATTAGGTGAAAATAAATGCTCTTAGCATTCAATTCTCAGCCAATACAAAGTAAAATATGTAGGTTTTCAAATTTATCCCCCATCCTCTTGGTCCAAGCATTTCACAGCACCTCAAAATCCCCAAACTCACCCTCTATATTTGGGTCATTTCTTCCTAGTCTCTCGTCCAGGAATACATCTTATGTCAGTCTCCATCTGACAAAGTTTCACCCATCCTTCAAGGTCTAATAGGTGCACTTTCTCTATTAGAATAACCACCACTACTAACCCTAGTTAACTAATCACCCGGCCTTAGTTAAAAGTACCATATTTCCTCAATTTTAAGACACTATGAATTGCACGATGCTTTATAGATTTACCACCACATTTTAAAAGATGGCAAGAAACTAAATGGCCTGTGCACATTTTAGAAACATTGAATGTGAACAGAAACAATGCACCTTAGAGTACTGGAAGCTGTAGAGGTTCAGAGCATGTCACTCAAAAATATGTTGCCTTGGTACATTGACTATTTCAAGACAAAGGCACTAGAAAAACAGCAAATACAAAATGGGTACTCTGACTTTCCTTCTTCTCCTTAAAAGCAGGAGATATAACTCCCATGTGAAAGATACCCTCCCTATAGCAGGAAGAAGGAAGACATCAGTTTCACCAGAGATGTAGAGTGGGGCTCAAGAGAAATCTGTACAAATAAACCTCACTAAGCCAATGTTTATCTTCCTAGTTAGTTTTTCACAATCAAGTGCCCTAACCCAAACCCCTTTATGTTGCCACTTTTTCACAATTTACTACTTTCCGTCCAGCCCAACATATAAACTTTGGATTCTAACTGCTTCTTTGGGTCTTCCTTTTTCTTGTGAAGACTCCAGTGTACATGCAAAAGCTACTTTTAAAAATGTTGTATGCCCTTCTCCTGACAGTCCCAACTACAGATCTTGAATGTAGAAACAAAATTATTTCCCTTATGAAATATAGTCACTGATTCTTCTTCCGTATTCCCAGAATTCCTTTATGGCCAGCCATTCATCCAGTTGGAAGTCCTCTGCATGCTCTGAGAAAGCCAGCCTTCTAAATAAAATTTCTTGAAATATCTCTCCCTATTTTCCTTGTCATGGAATGTTCTAGGTTAACCAAAAACAGGTAACCAGCCACATCTCTCATATTACTGAGGACAGAGGAGGATTGGGGGTAAAAATTTGAAGCTAGATTATAACTGGGATTCAGATAAGCCCAATGGATAAGGAGCTCCTGGAAGAGGCCAGCCTGGGTAAAGGGGCAGTGAAGACTCTGAGAGAAAAGAACCCTGAGGAAGCATCCAGCGAGTGACTGTTTGCTATTAGTTTTTGAGATGTTCAGTCAGGTTCTGCCCCAAGAGGAGACCAAGGAAAGGCTCAGGAAAACCAAAGTTTAGATACTCACAGTTCCGAGGGACAGGAGACACATCACACCACATGGGGTCATATGGGCTGTAGAGGTGGCCACAAGCGGTCCTGTACCTGGTCTTGGAATGATAAACACAGAGGAAGATTACCTCCTGGGGTGCATGGGCCAGACAGAGGAAATATGGCTCTGGATTATTTAGTGTGCATGTCAAGAAAATGTTCCCAACTGGGCCCTTGACTCTCCTAGGAAGATAGTAAATTGGATAGCTCAGGCAGTATCACTCTCTCCTCCACCAGAAAGATTTTTTAAAATGTCAAAAACATCGTAACATACAGAAAAAAGATGCATGCACGTGCACACACACGCATACACATACACATTTCATTGATAGAGACTGAACAGCAGGTCCTGCATCTGAGTCTGGCTCTTGTCAAACTCCAATCCATACTTTGCCCCACTACTCACGTTTGCCCTCTTACAGGGCAAGAACTCTATAGTATAAGTGAAAAAAACTAGATTACTGACAATCCAAAACTATGCTCTGGGAAATCCCTCTGAAGGAGGGGTCATAAAAAGGGGTGAAACCTTTCCTATTAACTGAAGAAGGACAAAAGTAGGTGTACTCTGTGACCTGGGGGAACTAAATTGTTCCCAGGCAGTGGTGGCCTTAGGCTCAATGTTACAGTAGAAGTTGACAGTGGTGAAGGCAGTGGAAGGACAGAAAAGTAGGCAGCAGAATAAATAATGAAAATCAATGAAAGGGAAGAATGTCAGAAGTAGAGTACACTAGGGAACAGGGGACACCTATAAATGTGACACATATTCAGACAGACAAGTCCATGGATACATAATTACACTTTACTTCATTATGATTAGGAATAAAAATACATCAGTAGTCACTGTATATTTTCATTCACTCTCTCAATCTCTCTCTCTCTCTCTCTCTCTCTCTCACTCTTGCTCTCACTCTCGCTCTTTCTCCCCAAAAGAAAAACACTATTACCTATGGGGTCAAATTTGAGTCTCAAACTTAACAAAGGAGGTAAGAGAACTGTATTCTGAAAACTAAAGAACATTGATGAAGGAAATTAAGAAGACACAAACAAATGGAAAGATATTTCACACTCATTGATTGGAAGGACGAATACTGTTAAAATGTCCATACTACCCAAATCAATCTACACATTTCATGAAATCCCTATCAAAATCTCAACAGAAATTTTTGCATAACTGGAACAAATAATCCTACAATTTGTACAAAAGCACAAAAGACCCTGAAAAACCAAAGCAATCTTGAAAAAGAACAAAACTGGAGGTATCACAATCCCAAATTACTGTAAATCTGTAGTAATGAAAACAACATGGTATTGGCACAAAAATAGACACATAGATCAACTAAACAAAATGGAAAGCTTAAAAATAAACCTTGTGATTCTATGGTCAATTAATCTTCAACAAAGGAGAAAAGAATATGCAATGGGAAAAAGACCATGGGAAAAAATGGAAAACTGGACCACTTTCTTACATCATACATGAAAATAGTCTCAAAATGGATTAAGAACCTAAATATGAGACCTGAAACCATAGACCAAGGCAGTAATTTCTCTAGCATTGGCCATAGCAGCATTTGTCTAGCTATGTCTCCTGAGGCAAGGAAAACAAAAGCAAAAATAAACTACTGGGACAACATCAGAATCAAATGCTTCTGCACAATGAAGGAAACTATCAATAAAACTAAAAGACAAACTCTTGAATGAGAGAAAATGTTTGCAAATGACATACCCAACAAAGGATTTATATCTACAATATATAATGAACTGAAACAAAAAATGAAAAGAACTCAATACTCCAAAACACGTAATCCAATTAAAAAACAGGGAGAGGACATGAACAGACATTTCTCCAAAGAAGACATACAGATGGCCGACAGACAAGTGAAAAAATGCTCAGCATCACTCATCATCAAGGAAAAGTAAATAAAGACTATAATGAAATACCACCTCACACTGGTCAGAATGGCTAAAATCAAAAAAACAAGAAACAAGTGTTGTCAAGGATGTAGAGAAAAAAGAACCCTCACACAATGTTGATGGGAATGCAGACTGATGCAGCTACTCTGAAAAACAGTATGGAGGTTCCTCAAAACACTAAAAATTAAAAACATAATTATACTAATTCAAAAAGATTTATGCATCTTTATGTTTACTGCAGCATTAGTCACAATAGCCAATGGTGGAAGCAACCCATGTCCATCAATAAATAAATGGATAAGGAAGACATGGTGTGTGTGTGTGTGTGTGTGTGTGTGTGTGTGCGTGCGTGCGCGCGTATCAAAGCACACACACCATGGAATATTACTCAGCCATAACAAAGGATGAAATCTTGTCATTTACAATGATATGAATGGAGCTAGAGGGTATAATTCTAAGTGAAATAGGTTAGTCAGAGAATGACAAATACCACATGATTTTACTCATATGTGGAATTTAAAAAAAAAGACAAATGAAGAAAAAAGGAGACAAACCGAAAACTGACTCTTAACTATAAAGAACTGATGGTTACTAGAGGGAAGATGGGTGGGGGGATGGGTGATGCATATTAAATAGTACACTTGTGATGAGCACTGTATAATGTACAGAGTTGTTGAATCATTCTATTGTACACCTGAAACAAATATAACACTATATGTTAACTATAATGGAATTAAAATTTTTAAAAAATTGAGTCTTGATGGTTGTGAAGCTCCTGGACAATAAGCAAAAGAGAAAATCCAGAGAGGCTTAAAGGGAAGAGGAATGGGAAAGAGAAGAGAGAAAAGAGAATGAAAAACAATAAAGAAAACCTTTTCAGGTAGATGTTGGTAAAAGTTTGGGAAGCCTGGAAGCTGACAGTAGGACAGAAAAGAGGAGAACATTTTAGGCAGATATTGCCAACCATGTGGAGAATGAGACAGGCACCAAAGAAAAGGAAAGATGATAAAAATATTTTCTATGACTTAGGAATACACATTTAGTATTTTAGTACTTTTACATCCAAAGTAAAAGACTTACATTAAAGATGAGAATTATTCTTATTTGCATATTTTATTTCAGATTTGCTATTTTAGTTTTAAAATTTCCTTTGGCTTTTTCTTAGATTGTCTATTTAACTGCTGAGACTCTCTATGTTTTCATTCATGAATATATTTTCCTTTACCTCATTAATTATAGTTATCCTGGCTGCTAAAATTTCTGCTAATTCTGACATCTGAGAATCTTGGGGTTGGGCTCGATGGATTGTTTTTTCTCTTCAGAATGGGTCATGTTTTCTTATTCTTTATGTCAAGTAATTTTGGATGGTATTCTGGGCATCGTAACATTATGATATGGAGGCTGAATTCTATTATGTTCCTCCAAAAATTGTTGACATTTTGGGTTTATTTATTTTAGGAGACAATTTACTTCATTGGAATACAACTTTAAACTGTGTCTGTTGGGCTGCAACTCAAATCTGTTTAGTTCTTTCACTCCTTAGCTGAGCAGTTTGCAGTATGGCAGGGAAATGTGCTGTTCAGGGAACAACCAGAGATCTTTTCTTCCTTTCACTTCCTCCTTTTCTGGTTCTCTCCTTCCCAGGATCCCCACCTCACTTCTTAATGATTATGGTTGCCATAAACTCTGCCCTCTGGTTCTTCAGGCGAGGAAGCCTATAGGGTTCCTAGCATAAGTTTGTTTATTTATTCATTCATTCATTTGGTACAGTTTATTGTCAAGTTGTTTTCCATACCACACCCAGTGCTCATGACAACAGTGTCTTCCTCCATACCCATCACCCATTTTCCCCTCTCCCCCATCCCCCATCAACTCTCAGTTTGTTCTCAGTATTTAAGAGTCTTGTTGCCTCCCTCCCTCCCTCTACTAAATCTCTGCTGATCCACATATGAGTGAGAATATACAGTATCTGTCCTTCTCTACCTGACTTATTTCACTTAGCAACACCCTCAAGTTCCATCCACAATGCTGCACATGGCCAGATTTCATTCTTTCTCATTGTCATGTAGTATTCCATGGTATAGATAAACCACATCTTGATCCATTCATCCGTTGATGGACACTTAAGCTCTTTTCATGTTTCGGCTATTGTTGATAGTGCTACTATGAACATTGAGGTACATGTGCCCCTATGCATCAACACTCCTGAATCCCTTCAGTAAATTCCTAGCAGTGCTATTGCTGGGTCATAGGGAGGTTCTATTGTTAATTTTTTGAGGAACCTCCACACTATTTTCCAAAGGGGCTGCACCCGTTGACATTCCCACCAATAGTGTAGGAGGGTGTCCATTTTTCCACATCTTTGCCAACATCTATAGTCTCCTGATTTGTTCATTCTAGCCCCTCTGACCAGCGTGACGTGGTATCTCAGTGTGGTTTTGATTTGTATTTCCCTGATGAGGAGGGATGCAGAGCATTGTTTCAGGAGTCTGTTGACCATCTGGATGTCCTCTTTTGAGAAGTGTCTTTTCATATCTTCTGCCCATGTCTTCACTGGATTATTTGTTTTTTTGGGTGTGGAGTTTGGTGAGTTCCTTCTAGATTTTTGATATGAGCCCTTTATCTGATATGTCATCTGTAACTATCGTTTCCCATTCCATCAGTTACCTATTAGTTTATTGATTGTTTCCTTTGCTGCCTAGCACAAGTTTAGACGCTGCACATGGTGCCAACCTTTGCACCTCAGGCTTAAATTCATACTTACAGAAGATTTATCCTATTCTCATCTTTTTTTTTTTTACAAGTATCTATTACTCTCTAGAATTTGCCAGCTTTTGTTTATTCTCAGATCCTTAAAGTAGTTGGGTTTTATATTTTGTCTAGAATTTATAGTTCCTATCTACATCAGAATAGATTAGGAGCTTACTTTACATACTCAAACTTAATTGATTTTTGATTACTGAAAAGGAAACCAAATTCAGACTAGTCCTCATTGACTGTTGGGTTTTTTTTGTTTTATCAGGTGCCCAAACACATCCTTCAATTTACTGTATCAGAGAACTTAAACCCAGATTACAACTGAGGTTCCTAAATGTTTCTTAAAATGAATTCAATTTTATATTCATAAAGGAAATATAAACATAATACCAATTAATGAATGTATTGGTGGAATATATTAAGAGAAAATAGGACCCATAGTATTATTAAAGCACCAAAAGAGTGTCATGAATGGTACCAGATCCCTAACAAGGAATTTTATTATATCATTATGCGTGAACAATAGCTCATTTTGTCATTGTCCTGCAGCCTACCTCTACAGTTAATGATTGCTAATATAACAACTCTTGTTATTTTAGACTCAAATTCATAGAACTTCTATATCTCTCAACACAATGTTTTTCACTATGGCTTATATGCAAAAATTTTACATTTAAGTCTTGAATATTCATACAACATTTTTAACTAAACAATGGGTGCCATTTGCAACAATGTGGACAGAACTATATGGTATTATGCTAAGTGAAATAAGTCAGGCAGAGAAAGACAAATATAAGATTTCACTCATATGTGGAATTTAAGAAATACAGCAAATGAACATAGGGGAAGGGAAGGAAAAGTAGATAAGCACAGAAAGGAAGGGAAACCATAAGAGACTCTTAAATACAGAGAACAGACTGAGGATTGCTTGCTGAAGCAGAGGTGGGGGTGGTGGGCTAAATGAGTGATGGACATGAAGGAGGGCATTTGTTGGGATGAGCTCTGAGTGTTATATGTAAGTGATGAATCATTGGGTTCTCCTCCTGAAACCAGTAGTGCATTGTATGTTAACTAACCTGAATTTAAATAAATAAATTAAAATAAAAATGTGTAAAGAAAATTCTCAAGTTACATTCCAGTTACAAATTGTGGAACATCAGAATCCCATTTTTATTACACGTTGATTATCATCAAAGGGAATGTTACTAATGCAAAGAAACCTCAGACTATTATGTTCTGAACATAAAATGCTAACAGTCACACTGACAATTTGGTTATCAGGAAGCAATGCTTTAAGCATTTGATATCCTAAATGGTAAGTTGTTACATATAGATGTGTGTGTGCTTAAATTGTGTTTTAGTAAATTAGTTGTAAATTGGGGGTTGAAGAAAAATACACTACAGTTTTTCCCATTTAAAATAAAAGCAAATATGCTCTTGGTTAGCGTTTTTGTGTAGAACATCAGATTTTTCAAGAATAGATTACTGATTTTATGGTAAGCCGGAGACACTCATAATTATATTATTACAGGAGTATGCATGTGTACTAAATATTACAGGAAAACATTTTCCACTTTTTCAGTGTATTCCACAAAACTTGTGCAAGGTGTTAGTAGGTATTCCTAAGCCTTTCCCCATCATTCTTGAAGCAGTCCTAAACCTAGGTATTAATACAAATGCAAATGTTTCTGACAAAGAGGCTAAGCATTCTGTTTAATAATGCAAACTGCTGAGTGCCCACAGGGCTCAGTCTGTTGAGCAACTGACTCCTCATTTTGGCTCAGATCATGAGATGGAGCCCGTGTCAGGCTTGTGGAGCAGGCTTAAGTTCCCTCTCTCTCTCTCTCTCTCTCTCTCTCTCCCTTCTCTTTTTTTCATTATTTTTATTTTGTAATAAAATTTTTAAATTTTTTATTTTTACTTACTTATTTTTGAGAGAGAGAGAGAAAGGGGCAGAGTGCAAGTAGGGGAGAGGCAGAGAGAGAGGGAGACATGGAATCCCAAGCAGGCTCCAGGCTCTGAACTGTCAGCACAGAGCCTGAGGCAGGGCAGGAATTCACCTACTTGGAGATCCTGACCTAAGCTGAAGTCAGACTCTTAACCAACTGAGCCACTCCCTCCTTCCCTCTCTCTTACATAAACAAACAAACAAACAAGCAAAACAATAGAAACTGCTTTCTTTAATAGGCTGAAGTCAAGGTGAAAACCTCGAGGATGTTCTCATCAGTAGATACACACCAGGTTGGATAATATATGACACACACATACTTGTACATATATAACTACATTGATCTGCATCTCTGCTTCATTTAGCTTGCAGACAGGTTTTGTTAAGGCCCACACAGTGTTTTAAAATGCCCTTTCATTCTCCCCTGTCCCAACCTGGTTGACTACATTAAAGTCATCTGCCTAAACCATGTGCATATCTGAGTTTGGGGCCTTAGATGTAGGATTTGGTGTGGAAAGTTGAGGCTGAGAACACTAGCTCAGACTGGGATGCGGGAGGGCCTCAGTTTCTCTTTGGGCCCTGAAAAAATCACTCAAAGTCTCCTGTTAATATTTCAGAGCCTTCCCTTCCCCAAACATTTCCTATCTGTTAGAAGGACATTCTTCTCTTTTACTATTTGATAAAGTAAAGCATTTTCCAAAACAAACAGAAGAAACAAACAAACAAAAAGATGAAATAAAATCAAACTGCAAGTGAACAGGGTTTTTAAAAACAAGCTACAACAAAAAAAGCAACTAGTTCTTTTTTGCCTTCCCATCCTTTCCTGGCCCTGTCAAATGTAAACAAACTCCCACAAAGCCTCCTGTTTAGAGATATAAAAGAAAGAGAGAGAGAAGAAATCAGCCTTCTCTTGAGGCATCAATTGAAGTATTAGATAATTTATTTGAATAACACCTTCCCATGAGAGTGTTGAGGAAAGACTTGCAAGTGTGCTGCTGGGGTGCTTACCTCCAGATAACTTCCCCACTCAGATGCCGTGACATCACATAGTGTCTATTGAAGAGCAGGAAGAACCCAGGAGTTTTCTGCCTTAGAGATTTGGACACCAGCTCTAGCAAGATCAGTATTGCTGCAGCAAACCTTGGCCCGATAACAGTTACAATCATTGATTGCAGGACTGGGAAGCAGACTGGTTAGAGGCCTATATCCAGGTCACACTGTGAGATGGCCAATTTATTCCTCAAGTCAGTACCGACTTGATCTGAATCTGAAACTAGAGTCCTTTGCATTCATTATGAAAATGCACATGTAAGTACAGCTAAGTGCTTTCATCCATTACCTCACTTAAATGACCCACTCTGTCTCCTAATTGCTATAGTCTTTCCAATCGAAAAACACCTATAAATGTTTACACACGAAGATGTTCCTCTCTGTGCTCTTTAGAAAGGAAAATAACTGAAAATCACCTAATTGTTCAACTTGAAGGCAAGGAGTATGTTCTGTATATACACATATAATGCAATAAAGCTATGACCAAGAGGTTTTTGGAGTTCTGGGTTCGTTTGTTTTCACTGGAAGTTCTTAGGAAATAGTGCTTTTAACAGTATAAACTGCATTAGGGCAACCTGGGTGGCTCAGTTGGTTAAGTGGCCAACTTCAACTCAAGTCATGAACTCGTGATTAGTGGTTCGAGCCCTGCATTGGACTCTGTGCTGACAGCTCAGAGCCTGAAGCCTGCTTTGGATTCTGCATCTCCCTCTCTCTCTCTGCCCCTCCCCCACACATGTTCTGCCTCTCTGTCTCAAAAAAATAAATAAACATTAAGAAATTTTTTAATAAAATAAAAACAATGTAAAATCCATTAAAGGTGTAATAAAGCATGCCAATGTACAGAGCCCGGTAAGCAAGAAAGGGTCTGGATTTTATTCTAAGTGTAAGTACAAACCATTGAAGTGTGTTGAGCAGCATAATGACATGACTGAATCTGCATTTTTAAATCAATTACTGTTTCCTCTATAGATTTTTGTTTCTTTCTATTTTTCTGCAGTAAAGACTAAAATTTTACTCTTTAAAAGTTAAAAACAAAACAGAATTAGAAATGAACTTGTAGCCCTTGCTTTGCAACCTATTTGACAACGCCTTAGAACAAGCCCAAACTGGGAAACAAACTTTAAGAGCCAACTTCCGGAGCTCTAAAGGAAGACACTGTAGAGCATCTCGAACATGAGGAGGGTCACATGCCCCCAGAGCCCCTTGATCTTTCTGCCACTATGACACCCTTTGCCCTAATGAAGTAGATTGTGCTTCTCTGTATGACTGCTTCCAAAATGAGAATATATTCAGATTCGAGCTAGCTGGCACTGGGTCCTGAGACAGTAGCTGGTTGGCGGGGACAGCTTTAGCCTGATTCATTACCCAAAGAGGGCAAGCCTAAGCCAGAATCTTTTGGAACACAGGGGCCAGTGGGAAGAGGAAGAAAAGTTGCATGAAATCAGTGAAGGGGCCAGTGGAAAGGAGTAAAGGGGAAAGGCACAGGCTCTGAATTTGCTGCAGGCTAGTTTCCCCCATCACTTAATGACCTTGGCAGGATATATGGATATGCAGCCTCTCAAGCCTGAGTTTCTACACGTACACAATGAGCATGATAATAACCACATCTTAGACCACTGTGATTTGAACACACGGTCTTCAAAACATCTCAGGCTGTGCATGGTACATAGGAAGCCGGGGGCTCTACACAGTGTGGTGCAGAAACCATAACTGCAGCCCCATTTCCTCCTTTTACAATTAAAAAAAAAAACCCAAAAAAACAAAAAAACAAACTGAGGGCTGGAGTCCTCGCTCACTTAATGGAACTCTCACAATTTCATTCTGTTGTTATGACCTTAAATAAGGAAATGCATTTTCCAAATGATCCCTAAATCTTCAGATCCTGAATCATGAGAACACAATTATGTTCCCTAGAGTTATGAAGACAGGGAAGCATACTCATACATTTTGGAAGGTTTTTCAACATAAGCTGAAGAGGAAGATTCTATTTAAACACTCAATCAGCAAAGTAAAATAACTAGAATGCGATCCTAGAGTCCTGTGGTTAAGTGAGATTTTACTATATTTAGCAGATAAAAACAATGGACAGTGCATGAGACTCCACAAACCATCTATGCTTAATTGATCGTCTTTTTATTTATTTAGGAGTGAGAAGGGGGAAAGGGTTATCTTAGATATGAAAGGGTGATTTAATTAATTTCCTTAGCTGATAACATACATATTTCTAAATGATATCTAGCCCTTCTCTTGTGTGACCCTTCTGGCTTTGCTAATTATTTTTCAAATCTTTTCAATAAAATGCAGTTTTTTATACCCCAACCCCATCCACCAGATCACACACACACACATGCACCCATGCTCTCCACTAGAGGACAAAATTCTCAATCAATATTTAAGTCATGTCTCTGATGTAAGGATGGAGAGATTAGACTGAACGCTTAAGTATAAAGAAGCACAAAATTGCAATGGTAATGGAATCTGAATAAAACGTGGTTAAGATACCTATTTCAAGCAACACAATTCTCAGCTGGAGCCTACATTCCAAAGAAGGCTGCTTTTGGACTCTCTTTCTATGGATGGATTCCTACTATCCATATGGCCAGCATTCCAGATACTGAAAAGGAATGCCTAAGGTCTCTCTCTGCAAATCCTTGTGGCTGAAGTGTTAGTTCCAAAGGGGAGAGAATGCATGACAGAGAACACCTATTTGGGAATCCCGTGTCTGATGACTTGTCAGATGTCCTAAATTTCATGTTTGCTGACTACAGAAAGGAAGTTTGGGAAACAGAAGCAGTCTCTTGTGACTGTTTTCTCCATATTGTACCAGCCATCTGTTACTATCAGAGAAGTTCTGATTAAGGAGGAAAGCCAAAGAAAATTCCCCAGGTGTGACTCTGGAGAGTCTACTGGCCAGCCCACCTTATGGCACTGCTGGCTTGTGTCCTCACGGAACAATACTCATTTTGGATTTGCTTCAGTCTATTCCATTCAATTGAGGCACACATGTCCCACAACATAGAGACGACAGATGGGATGCCTGTCTTAATATCAAGTTTACTTGGATATTGAGGCATATTAAGCAAGGGAGTAGAGGGACGCCTGGGTGGCTCAGTCAGTGAGGCATCTGACAATGACTCAGGTCACGCTCTTGCAGTTTGTGAGTTCGAGCCCTGTATTGGGCCCTGTGCTGACAGCTCAGAGCCGGGAGCCTGCTTCAGATTCTGTGTCTCTCTCTTTCTCTCTCTCTCTCTGTCCCTCTCCTGTTTATGCTCTGTCTCTTTAAGAAATAAAGTTTTTTTTAATTTAAAGAAAAAGAAAGGGAATAGAGAGAAAACATTGTTTTATGTTAAATCAAACAATATGTAATCGAATAGAATGCAAAGATCTCATGATTTTTTTAACATAAAAATGTTACTACATTTTCACTCTCCACTGAGGAGAGGGGAATTGAGTGAAGGTAAGAGTTAGCAAAGAAATGGTGCCATAAAGCAACAGATGGAGAGGAACAGTAGGTTGGGACTACGGATATGTCAGTGCTAGCCCTGAACTGGATATCACCTTGCAGTGTGACCTGGGTGGGATTATATTGCCTTCCTATAAAGCTATAATTAAGGCAGCATAGTGTTGGTACAAAGATAGAGATATAAGTTAACAGAATAGGTAGTCCATAAATAAGCCCCAGCTTACATGAATAAACAATATGCAACAAAATTCAGTAGGGAAGGGATAATCTTTTCGATAAAAGTGGGTGGAAGTGTTAGAGACGCAAAATAATGAATCTTAACCCTTAGCTCATGCCACATGTAAAAAATTTACTTGAAAGGCGGCACAGACTTAAATGGAAAAGCTAAAGCTATAACATTTCTCAAGGGGGAAAAAAGAGCAACTTTGGGTTAGGCAAAGGTTTTTTTTAAGGTAGCAAAAGTCACAAAGAGATCAGAGATGAAAACACTGACAAACTGGATATCACCAAGACTAAAATTTTTCCTCTTTAATAGATGCTGTAGGGGCGCCTGGGTGGCTCAGTCAGTTAAACATCCAACTTCAGCTCAGGTCATGATCTTGCAGTTTGTGGGTTCGAGCCCTGCTGTGGGCTTTGTGCTAACAGCTCAGAGCCTGGAGCCTGCTTCAGATTCTGCGTCTTCTCTTCTCTCTGCCCCGACCCTGCTCATGCTCTGTCTCTCTCTGTTTCTCAATAATAAATATATGTTGGGAAGAAAAGATGCTGTAAAGGTGGGGCACCTGGGTGGCTCAGTGGGTTAAGCGTCTGACTCTTGATTTTGGCTCAGGTCACAATCTCACACTTCATGAGTTGGAGGCCTACTTGAGTCTGCATTGGCGGAGCCAGCTTGGGATTCTCTCTCTCCCTCTCTCTCTGCTTCCCCCACCTCCACTGTTCTCTTTCTCTCTCTTTCAAAATAAATAAACTTTAAAAAAAGATGCTGTAAAGAAAATGAAAAGGTGTTCCATAGAATGGGAAAAAAATTGCAACACATACATCTGATAAAGGACCTATTTCCAGAATACATAAAAATATGTCTACAATCTAATAAGAAAATAAAACAAGACACTTGCTTTAAAGTATGCAAAATATTGGAGCCAACACTTCACCAAATAAGAGATACAGACAGAATATAAGCCCATGAAAGCATGCTCAACATCATCAGTCATCAAGGAAATGCAAATTAAAATCACACATGAGGTATCATTACACACCCCCCAACAGCTGAAAAAACTAACCGTAACAAATGTTGGTGAAGATGGGGAACAACTGGATTTCTAAAGGGGATGCAAAAACAGTAAAAGCAGTGGAACATTTTGCCATTTTAAAAATAAATACTTACTATACAACCCAGTAAATCCTATTCTGATTTACCCAAGACAAATTTAAAAAATATGCTTCCACACAATTTTTATGTTTATATCCACAGCAGCTTTATTCACAAGAGCCAAAAATTGGAAATAATCTGAATGTGACGCAACTGGTGAGTGGATAAACAAGTTGATGTGTGTGTATATACTACTACTCAGCAAATTTAAAAAAATACTCATAAAGTACTGATTCATACCACAACATGGGTGCAACTCAGATGCATTCTCCTAAGTGAAAGAGACCAAATTTAGAAGAAGGCAGCCCACTGTACCATTCCATCTGTATGGACTCTCGGAAGAGGCAAAGATATACAGACAGGAAACTAACATGGCAGGAGTCTATGGTGACCAGAAACAAGGGATTTAGGAAAGGAAATTACCTGCAGAAGGACAGGAAGGAACTTTTGAGTGTGAGGGAAATGCCCTATACCTTGATTGTGTCGGTAGTGACAGTTTCTATAGATTTGATGACCAAATTGTACATTTGAAATGAGTAAACTTTATTGTATTTAAAGTACATCTCAATAAAGCTGTTTTGTTTTTTAAGTGTGTGTGTGTGGCGGTTGGGGGTGGGGAGGGTTAGATTGTAAAACTTCTAACATCATTTCAATCCATAAAGTGTGATTCTCAGGGAACACAAATCTTTTAGAATTAGCCTGACCTTTTGCCATACAGGAAGACATTATCTTTATTGCATTGGACAGCAAACAAACCTACCTTCTGCTCCTGATGGGGCACAATCTCTACCTTTCAAGGCTCTGTGCCCCCCTAACATCCTTGAAAAGATGGTCTGGAACAAAGGCAGTCAGTGCCTCTGTGGGTAAGACACCAAAAAATTTGAGAGACCTGGTGGAGAACAGGCTTTCAACATCAATTGCTTATACCTCCTCTGAACTCCTATAGTTCAAGTTGGCTGTCAAATCATCTGAGTGCAAAACCAGGCTAAGCCACTATCTAGCTGGACAAATAATTTTATTTCAATGAGGTCTCATTTTCCTTGTCTAGTAAACTTGGATCATAATCTTTGTCTTAAGTAATTGGGAGAGTTCAATAAGATAATGCATTTTAAAGTGCTTTTTAAGCTACAAGGAGCTAGATAAATAATTATTTTACTGTGTACTTTTTACGCTATTTCATTCTTTTACACTGTCAGGTTTGTTGTCAGATCCTTCTTCTTTTGTTTCACTGCACTTAACACAAAACTGAGCAGATAATCAGTATTCAATTAACCCTTGATGGTTGCCTAATACTTTGAATAACTACATGAAATTGAACTTTCCAATTTTCTATTATAAATTCCATGGTTTCTCTTTTACTTTTTCTCTTTTGATTACCTATCTCCAATCACATTTAATTTGGGGGGGGAAAGTAAGCTAGTCTATTTTCCTGAAGGAACAACTTTGGATTCTATTCCAGCACTTAACAGGTGATTAATTCTATCTGTGACAAGTCCTTAGTGAATAAAGGGCTAAGATGGTGTGATGCACTCGTCACGCTCACCAAGCAGAAAACATGTTCCTATGAGTGGTCAGCACTTAGCATGTGTTCATGTTCAATGAAGAATAAAAATGGCATATGAGAAGCTAGAAGAAAATAATCATCCCTTGTATAATTCTCTCTCGTTTTTTTTTAACATTCTGATGAATCAACCCCAAAAGGCAATTGCTTCAGTCACTTTTCCTGTATAAATGATAACAATGTAGAGTTTAGAAAGAAAGACAAGGATTGGCCCATTTGTTGTGGGTATAGTAATGGCAGAGGTTATCATGATGATAATTATAGTTGAGAATGACAGAGGATATTGCAGAAAATATCTCAATAGATGGTAGGTTCTAAAGTCAGCACACAAAGTGAAAAATGTGAAAGTCAAGACTATCCTTGAAAAACATCTTAGGAAGGTGTCACATTGGGTACCAAAATTTCATCCTTAATAGTGCTTATTACGTTCATGTATTAGCTTATGTCATATCCAGATTCCCTCAATAGAGCATCAAATGATGGACTTGGCCTGCAATTATGGGTCATGCTTTTTTTAATATATAATTTTAAAATCCATATTCTCCATAAGATGTTCACATTATGAAAGCACATGGGCACATAAACAAACTGAACAGAATCAGATTCCCCTCTGCCTTCACTCCTTGGTTGAGATAAAAATGCCAGTCAAAACTCTTTCCTTAAGCTTTCTCCCTCTCTCTTTCCCACAAAGATTAAATCTACTCCAGTTAAATGGAATAATGATGACACTGCTCTATCCTTAACAGGTCTTAATTTCCTTTCTCAACTTTCCATTTCCCTTTCTTATTTGATGTACTGAAACTCTCGTGGAAAACAGTAGACACATCTGCAGACAGCTTTTTCACTTATAGGGTGTATCTAAACTGGATACAAAAGAAGGTCATAATAAGTCTTCCCTTGGTTACATGATTAATGTACTCTGAGGCTTAGGAAAAAGCCAGTAATTGGGAAGGTTTAAGAGTACATTGAGTGAATTCATTGCTGTCAGAGACAATTCACCATTTCACTGATAGAGCCAGCAGCAGCCCTTCCGAGAGCAAGAAATAGCCATAAATCTAAACAGGAAAATATCCGAGTTTTGCTACCATGTCACATAAAATATCTCTTCTCAGAGCTGGAGGTATTTTTCAAAACTAAGTTAGAGCCACAGCTGTGAATAAAACCGGGCTTCCTCAAGAATGAGTAATAGAGACAACATTTTATAAGATTCCAAATTTGACCTTTCTTGGAAATTCTAATATCTAGCAAGAACTTGTCTTTGAGCTCATAAACACATAATTTGTTTACTTTTCTTCCAAATTTCCACTAAGGTAATATTGCAGTTGAAGGAAAAGTAGTAAGATGTGTAAACTGAAGAGGAACACAGTGATTCCCCTCAAAGAGAGGACATAACTGGAGACCAGTGGGCTCGACTGTTCCACACGTGTGTTTGATTTGGCCCACATGGTGATGGCCTGAGAAGAGCTTATAAAATGTTCGCATTAATTGCTAGTAAAAAGAATGGTGGTTTCACGTTGAAAAAAACCTAGAATTCCAGCTTCTCTTTAAAAACAAATGGAATGATTGAGCAATATTAGGTCGACATCACCATGCCCATGCCTCATAAGACCCTGGGAAATCTCCCGTTTGTTACACTCTGCACCACTTCTAGTTGTTTCCCGGGCTCCAAGGCCAACTGCCAGCTGTGGTTTCATGTAATAGCACAGTTAAAAGAAAATTAAAAGATTTCGACCTATATGGCTACCAAATGTCTTGGAGAAAAAGGCAGAGTGAGCCCTGGTTCATACATCTGTGTTACCTGGTTGGACCCTGTGAACATGTGTTACCTGGTTGGCCTCTGAACATCTGAGTCTGGACTTGCTACCTTAAAAGTTCACCTCCTGGGGCACTGGAGTGGTTCATTTGGTTAAGCGTCTGACTTTGGCTCAGGTTATAACCTCTCAGCTTGTGAGTTCAAGCTGTGTGTTGGGCTCTGTGCTGACAGCTCAGAGCTTGGAGCCTGCTTCAGATTTTGTGTCTCCTTCTCTCTCTGACCCTCCCCTACTCATGCTCTGTCTCTTTGTCTCTCTCTCTCTCAAAAATAAATACCAATACAACTGAGATTTTAGATGTAACATATTTATTATCTTTGCACAAATCATCCCATAATAAATAATTTTAAAATAAAAACAGTTTGAGTGTCTTAGGTTAACACATGAGCTTTCTCACTAAATGACCACCCCAATAATTTACCACAAATGTTGACATTCTTCTCAGAGCTCTCTCTGTTTCTCATTTGAGAACTTGGGAGCGGACACCTTGGTGGCTAAGTTGGTTGAGCATCTGACTCTTTGTTCCGGTTCAGATCATGATCCTAGAGTTATGGGATCAAGCCCTGCATTGTGGTGAACACTGAGCATGGAGCCTGCTTGAAATTCTCTCTGTCTCCCTCTCCATCTCCCTTTACCCTTCTCCCCTATTTACTCACTCACTCACTCTCTCTAAAATTAAAAAAAAAAAATATTTGGAAAAAGGAAACAGGAATAGTTATGACTTCTAATATGCAAACCTCTAAGTAAAGACAGGTTTGCCTGCCATAATTATGTAATTATTACCACAAAATATAACTTACTTCATCACCCCATGAGAAAAAGTAATATTTTCTTTACTGAAAGGACCTGACTTTTTGAAAGATTTTAGGTAGTTACTGCACTATTTCTGAAACAAGAAGAAAAAATTAAGGAATAAACAATGCTTTTAGCACAGCCATGGCACTAAAATGATCTGATTGTTGCAAGGACATTGTTCAGAATATTAGATGACTCTAAAGAGCAACAGACTTTCCATATTTAATATGAGCCTTTGAACAAAATTAAATTTTAGAGCAGTATAAGGTCACACAGTCAATACGCCAACCCTTTTTACATTTATTTTAATCTCATCTCCCAGCATTGTCACCAGATCCTTGCCTTCTCTCCATCTCCATAAATAAACCATGTTGACTCTTGGACCTGCTCTCATTCTCTTGGCTTAATTACCTTCCGTGATAAGGAATTCACTTCCCGTTTCCATAAAGTGGCCCATATGGGCACCTCTGCTTTTTTCCCTCACTGCTCCGCCAGTCTTTTAATATTCTGCAAGGAGAGTAGAAGGGGGAGTAAGCCTCTTCCTAACTCCCCTCCCCTACCCTAGAGGGACTGCTGTGAAGGGGGGATGACCTCAGGGCTCTATGTCCTCTTGTGAGATGCATCTTTCTCATCCGTGGCCAGATGATTCTCAGAGTAAGCATTTGGGAAAGATTTTGGGTGCGATATCTCAGGACCAGACTCCTTGCTCATCTGAGCATGATTCAAAGTCAGTATAACTTGAGCATTAAAAGAAATATGATCTTATTTTGTTATCATAGATTGCTGAAATCTGGGGATAGTGTGAATATTTAGAATCATAGAATCTTAACACTAAGAAAAACCCAAAATGCACTTAATCAACCTCGCCCATTAAGGAGACAGGAAAATTGAGGATCAGAGGCCAATGTCACATAATTATACAGTGGAAGATCCAAAATTCATTCATCCATTCGGCCTTTTAAATATTTTTTGAGTAGCGACCACAGGGCCAGCTTTCATAGATAAACACATGAATTCAAGTCATTAAACATTTACAAATTTCCCACTATGAGCTTGGCACTGTGATGGATATGGGAGATATAAAAATAAACTAAACATGGATTTTTTCTTGAGGAGTTCACTATCTAGTAGAGAAGAAGCAGCTTTACACAAGGAAAGATTATACAATATGATAAATGTCACTCTTGATGAATGTATATAGTGGGATTACATCGTACACATGTAAAAAGCCATTCCCTTATCTTACCCATGATAACAAACAAATCTAATAATATGTATCAGTGTAATTAAAGAAACTTATTATTAAAATTGAATGGCATCAACGCTGTAAACAAGCAGGAACACTTTAAAATTCACATGATTAGTCACTTGGGAAATGCAAAATAAAGCCACAATGAGATACTACCACATGCCTAATGGAACATTTAAAATTTAAAAGACCATACCAAGCATTGGCAAAGATGTAGAGGGATTAGAACTCTTACACCCTGCTGGTAGGATAGCAAGTGGTAAAAACACTTTGTAAAACAGCTTAGAAAATAGATAAACTCCACTCTGTTTAAAAAATGAGACATACACCTACTATGCAATCTAGCCACTCAATTCCTAGATATTTATCCAAGAGAGAACAAAGTCAAAGTTTGTATACATGAACATGAATGTTCACAACAGCTTTATTTGTAATCCACCCAAACCGGAAGCCACCTAAACGTTTAGTAACAGGTAAATGGATACTCTAATGGTGAGATATCTACATTATGGAATAGTGTTCAATGGTAAAGAGGAATGAACTGTTCAAAAGAACTATGCTGAGTGAGGGAAGCCTGAAAAATAGCACACATACTGTATGATTCTATTGTTATTCAATTCTGGAAAATGCAAAGTAACTATAGTAATAAAACACTGGTGTGTAATTGCCTAGTGAGGGGTTGTGGTGCATGGAGGGGCAGGAGAAGGGGGTTCAGAGAGCCATAAGGAAGATTTTAGGAGCCATGACTGCACAGGTATTTCTTGTATCACAATTTATCAAAGTATACACTTATGCTCAGCCTATGAATAAGGCTGCTGAAAAGTAAAGAAGCAAACAGTAATGACAAATCCTAAGTGAACACAGAAAAAAAAAATCAAGGAATTTGGAGTTACAGGGTATGAGCCCCACTACCCATCATCTGCACAGCTGTGTCTAAGTCTCTAGACTTTTCTGGAACTGTTTTCTTATCTAGCAAATGGGGATAATAATTCTTGTCCAACTCATTTTATGGGCTTATAATGAGGAGCTAATAGAGGAACAAATGCAAATTGGCTTCTTAAAATTTTAAAACATTATGTACCAGGTGGTGGTTGTCCTTGTTGGCAGACAGGAGAATATATAGGGGTAGGAATCTCTCCGAGGGCTGGTTGGGGGGGTGAGATGGCTGGAGGAGAAGAGACCCCAATATATGTATGAGGACAATAAGGCCAGGGCACAGAGGCTACAGACTAGGCTAGGGATAGGTGTCTGAGGGCAACGGAAGAGCAGAAAGGACAAAGGCAGGGCTGACTGTGGGGGCTGGAGAGCGGGAGATGAACCTAATCAATAAGGAAAAGGAAGGCAGAAGGCAGAACCTGGACCTCACACTGAGGACAACAGAACTCTTGGGAACACAGGCCTGTGAAGAAACTCTGCTATCCTCACTGCAGCCAGACTGATCATCATAAAAGTCAGCCACCCACTGGCTCTTGGGATGGGGACAAATCCTTAGCATGACTACACCCCCACCAGCCCCTAACTGCCTTTCCAAGCTCATGGCCAACCACTTTTCCTGCAGTCTGCACCCTGCCCCTCTCCCAGCAGACACCACAGAGACTCAGACATGCTGTTTCCTCAGCTGACACTGCTCTCCTCTCTCCTATTTGCCCGAACTTCTACTTACACATCACATCTCAGATCAGCTGTTGCTTCTTCAGGAAGCTGGCCTGTCCTCCCATACTTAATCAGATTCCCCTCTGACGCTTCTCACGGCAGCTGGAACTGTTCCTTCATAGCATGTACTGCTGTTGCACGTATGGTATTTGAAGTGGTGAGTTCATCAGAGCCTGTCTGTCCCATCAAACTCCAGCTTCAAGGGGATGGAGAGCATGTCTAGTTTTGTTCTCCTTTTGCACCACCTACCACAGGTCCAAAAGAGGTGATGCATGAAGGAATGAATCAGAATCTTGGGAGGCAGAGACTTTCTTTGAACCCTTAAGAATTAGAGAACCAATGACATGTGTGTTTGAGATGAATCTACAGACATAATCTACAATGGGGACCTTTTTATTATGTCCATTTTATAGACACAGACATCAAGGTTCAGAGAGGTAAGGTAAATTGCCTAACATCACACCACTCATGAGTGGTAGATCTGGGAGATATCCTAACCCTGACCTCTTGACCAGCCCTGGTCTAATTTTAAGGGGAAGGTTGATCCCTAAGGCCCTGTCCAGCTCTGACTTTCTCCAATCCTATAATCTCCAGAAAGTTAGCTGGTGGATCATCCAACAATTCATCTCCCATCAATGGCCTGCAATAACCCTTAGACCCCCAAGACCACACACTCTTCCACTTGTAGGTTAAGAACTGAGAATACAATCCAATGGACTTCATGGGCTAAAAGAAGTGCCTATTTAGCTTATAACCCAGCAGTGCTGACTCTGAATAAATAGTTTGACATCAGTTTTCTTTCACTGTGTGGCCCACTCTGAGCCTTGTCCTCTTTGAATGAGCCTTAGGCAGCTGGACCAAAGGAGGGAGAAGGGTCAGAGGAGGGCTAGCTTCCAGTGGTCTAATGAATTGTTCTACTAGGTAAGAGACTTCTGCTCAGATAGAACTTCTCCTTTCAAGTACACAGACCGTCCCCACCTCCAACACCTGTTTCTTCAGTGGGAGCGGTATAAAATTGCATTTCCCCCCATAATCAGAAGTGTTTATGCACTGGCCAGTCAGCTATCAAAACAAGTGTTAATAATTTATGGGGGTCTCTCATCTCCCCAACATGTATGCCAGTTGATAATGCCTCTTATTATGGCCACAGGCAGCCTCAATATTAGTCTCGTTTGGTATCTGTGGGGTAGGGTGGGGTAGCTAGGGAACAAAATTTGAGCACCTACTAGGTACCAGGTACCTCTGTATCACTGAATACTCACAATAATCCATCCAGGTAAATATTATTATCCCCATTTTAGTGCTAACTAAACTAAGGCCCAGAGAAACCATTACTCAAGGCCACATGGATAGGTCGGATTAGATCTGATTCCAGATTTGTCTGCCTTCAGGTCTGCCTAATGTCTATGAGTTTAACAACTGATACTTGGAAGAAAAGGTCAAACAAACTACAAAGAAATAAAATTTCAATTACATCCAAACATACATTTGAAGAATCACATTAATGAAAAGAATGTAAATTAGACCAGTGCTATTCAAAGCATGGGCCACAGATTCATGCCAGCTCACGAACTGTTGATTATTAGTTTATGCGGGTAAGTACAGAAATTAAGAGAAAGCATCCAGAGAGTTTTATAACAAGTTGACATAGGCATACTATCCAAGCATGTGATCATAAAACTAACTCGCTGTTATTGTATTTTACAGAAGTGTTAATCCAGAATAGTGTCCATCCTATCCTAATAGACAGGAAATGAAATTTGTAAGTAGTCCTCCTCCACAGATAGTTTTTGAATAGGACTGAACTAGATACAACTGGGTCTGATAGTATGGTATCATCTGATGGTGCTTTAGTCAGTACTGTGTCAAGCTCAAGGATAAGGGCTCTTGGAGGCTCATTGTTGCCAATCAGATTTCTGCTCCTCCATGTATCTGCTGTGTGACCTTGGACAAACCACTCAACCTCTCATGTATGTAGAGAGATAACGATGGCACTATTTAAGATTACTATAAGAATCAAATGGAATTACCTACCTGAACTGCCTTGCACTGGCTTAGCATAGAGCAAGCACTCAATAAATGCTAGCGGCTGCATTTATGGTGTGCCTAGCCAAGCTGATATTATTATTATTCTTGTTACTGGCCTTTTATTGACCTCTCTTTTGTCATTAGTATGTATAGCTTTGAGTTAAACTAGCAGTCCTATGTGAAATATGAACATTTCCCTAGAAAAGTAAGTTACGTCATCATATCAGCTCAATATATTAAATATCACTTCCAGTGATAAATGGGGGAAGTGAAGTCAGGGGGTGGGAAAGGCCCCAAGAGGTCATGAGATGGCTGAAGGTGTGGGAGAGAGCTCATGAGTGTGGCCTAGGAGAAATAAACTTGGTAGGGAAGGGTCTGGAAGAGTAGGATTCTGGAAGCACAGAGAGAGAGATGGAGCCAGGTGATGATTTGAGAGAATCGTCTTCCAGAAGGTGGAAGACATATTCAAATCAGCAGTACAGAATATGTTGAAAGCCAGAATTCTAGAGCCTGATTGCCTAGGTTTAAATCTTGTCTTAACAGTGTGAGTCTAAGACAAGTTACATTACCTCTCTGTGCCTCCATTTTTATTGGTCTATAAAATGAGGATAATAATAGAACCAACCTCATAGGGTACTTGTGAAAAGTCAATGATAATATAGATAGATAGATAGATAGATATAGATACAGATGATATAGATATAGATATAGATATAGATGATAGATATAGATAGATATAGATATAGATAGATATAGATATAGATATAGATATAGATATAGATATAGATATAGATAGATACAGATACAGATTTATTTTAGTTCCTGGCACATAGTAGGAGCTATAGAGTATTTGCTTTCATTAACAGTAGTAGTAGTAGTAGTAGTAGTAGCAGCAGCAGCAGCAGCAGCAGTAGTAGTAGTAGTAGTAGTAGTAGTAACAGAACATTTCAACACTGGGCAACTCTATCAAAAGTCCTTGCTTTTAATTTCAAGACACCCCAGGTGAGGGTATGAAGATGACTCAGCACACCCCGATTTCACTGCACGTAACAGTTGGTCAGTAAACCCAGCCTCTGCACACAAATGACAAGGCTTTTAAAAAATTAAAATCAGTCATCCTAAAGAAGTCTCCTCCTAATTACTCCCTAAGATCCTTTGAGGATTATGGTCCAAGACTTTGGCAGGCAAACAATCTCATTTGTCAAGTGCAGCTGGGGCACTCTTCCCCCAGAGCCCTCCTGGCTGTACTAGGCTCCTGCCACCTCTTCCCACCCCCAGGGCTGCTCTCTGCCACATGGGGAACCAGTGTGACCCCCAACATTATCACCATAAGAAAACATACAGAAGATCATTTTAAGAACAGTTTGGAGTTCCTGATGACCTACATGACAAAGCCTAAACTCTAGAAGAATCCCCTAGGTGCAACTCTACCTGGTACATTGCAAGTTTAGTGAATGAATGAATGAATCATCCAATCTTCAAAGATCATCAAATCTGATTCCAATGGAGGCAAGTGATATATCTAAATTTTAAATGGGAATACAATATAACTTTTTAATAAAACAAAGTATGATTTTATTTTAATTGGAAACTATTTTAAAAGACTGAAAGGTCAAGACTTTAATGTAGAAATCTCAGGCATCCTATATAAAAAAAGGGAGATATTTTGGAGTGGGGTAGGAAAAGAAAGGTAGTCTTATGACTGGCTTTCTAACTGTGCTACATAGACAACATTCCACCTACTTACAGGGTCGGCTCCAACTGGGAGAATGTAAAGTTGTCCTTACCCCTCAATTTGTCAATCCCAACACACCTTGATCCAGTCACTTGGTGACCTCTGCTGGCATCCTCTGGGTAATACACAATAGTGCAGGTGGTTCATGAGCCCTTCCTGGAAGTATACTTCTGCCTCAGTTATGTGTCTTTTGAGTGCCCATTGCCCAGATCCTGCTTTTTCTGACTACCATTCTCTAATAAAAGTAAGCAGGGTACTTGGAGAAATAGCTCAGGCTAAGACTGGACAGGAGAAACACGTCATGAACCTGGAAAATCTTGTAATGCCTGAAAGTGAAGATCTGTTCAAACACCAGAAGGCTGGGGACACAAAAGGACACAGGCTTCAACCTGAAAGACCTCTTAACAGTCAAAGCTAGAGTAACTGGAAGCAAAAATAAGTAGTGTAGTATTGGATTATAACCCAAAGTATAAAATAAATATATATGAGTTCACACTGACTTTTACTGATGTAAATAAATGATTGAATGAATGAATAAGTGAGAAGGGACAAAACTTGCTCCAGGAGGTGGAGCTTAATCCCCCACCATCTCTAAATGTGGGCTTGACTTTGTGATTTGCCCCCAAATAAAAGAATATGGAAAGGGAGACATGAGTAACTACACTGTATAGAAACTGTATCGAAACCTGGTAGATGCTACCTTAACCAAGTGATCAAAGTTAGCACCACCAGCCAGGAGTTAAGACCATGCTTCCTCTGTTGTGATATGATGAAAGGAACCCTTAATTTCTGTGACATTCTTCCCCCAAAATAAAAATATCCATAACCCTAGTCTAATCAAAAGGAAAACATCAGACAAGCACACCCTGAGATCCATTTTGCAAAGTGTAAAACTGACCAGTACTCCTTGGAATTGCCAAGGTCAAGTAAAATATAAAAAGACCAAGAAGCTGTCACAGACCAGAGGAGACTGGTGAGACATGATGACTGAATGCAGTGTGGTGCCCTGGCTTCTATCCTAGAAATAAGAGCACTCATGGACAAATTGGGTGAAATCCGAATCAAGTCTTGACTTTAGTTAAAGGTATATAACAACACTGATTTCTTCGTTTTGACAAATGTACCTTGGTAACGTGAGATGTTAGCATGAGGGGAAACTGGGTGAGACGTATATGAGAATTTGCTGCACTACCTTTGCAATTTTTCTATAAATCTGAAATTATTTCAAAGTACAAAATTTATTTTAAAGAAGTCGCTAAGGAGGTTCACACCAAGAGAGTTGAGCCCCATGAGCATGGAGAGATGGAAGCTTGTGGGGGGGTGGGGAGGGGGGACCTGGGTGGTCGATTGGCAATGATACAAAAGGATAGTTAAGAATTCACTCCAATGAGAAGCACCTGAGCGGCTCAGTCCATTGAGTATCTGACTCTTGATTTTGACTTAGGTCATGATCTTGTGGTTCGTGAGTATAAACCCTGCATTGGGCTCTGCCCTGACAGTGCAGAGCCTGCTTAAGATTCTCTCCTTCCCTCTCTCTCTCTGGATCTCATTCATTTCTCTCTCTCTCTCTCTCTCTCTCTCTCTCTCTCTCTCTCTCTCTCTCTCAAAATAAAGATATAGACTAAAAAAATAAAAAATAATTCTCCACAATGAAAAAGTGAAGGGAATTAGGAAGTTCCATGCTATTAGAGGGGCTCACCCCCAAATCCTTCTACTAGAATAAAAAAGCATGGGGGCTCCTGGGTGGCTCAGTTGGTTGAGCATCTGACTTTGGCTCAAGTGATCTTGTGTTTTTTGAGTTCAAGCCCCACATCAGGCCCTATTTTGACAGCTCAAAGCCTGGAGCCTGCTTTGGATTCTGTGTCTTCCTCTCTCTTTGCCCCTCCCCTGTTCATGCTCTGTCCCTCTCTCTCTCTGAAAAATAAACAAATAACTTAAAAAATTTTTTTAAAAAGGAAAGAAAGGGACACTCATCAGTATGCTTTTGTACAGAGAAACAAGGAGACATACACACAGATAACTTGTATTCTTGGCTCAAGCCATAGGGCTACCAGATAAATTATAGGACACCCAGTAATGTATGAATTCTGGGTAAAAAGTGATATAGGGCATGCAGTATTTGGGACACACAATATTTGGGACATTTAATTTGGGGACACACACCAAAATTTATTGTTTATCTAAAATTCAAGTTTAAGTTGGCCACTGATATTTTTACTTGCTAAATCTAGAAACTGCATAAATGTCATCTCATCACTGAAGCCTACCTTGATCTTTCTCTTTAAAATCACAACCTCCTCTTCCTATACACCCTGTTCTCCTTTTCCTCCTTGACACACAACCTAACATCTTATATATTATATCTATGTATCATAGTTACTGTTTATCTTCTGTCTCTCTCTGCTGAATGGAAGCTTCCTGAGGGAAGGGATCACTCATTGATCCTGAGTACTGCAGCTGGCACATAGGACATGCTAATTAATTATTTGTTGAATAAATAAATATCTTAAAGGAGTAGGATTTTATTGAGCTTCTATAATATAGCAGGCATTGTAGTAGGTGCTTGGGAGATTTGAGGCAATGATCCTCAGATTATTGATTTGGTTTGCTCCAAATGGCAGTTTGCAGATGTATGGCACAGAATGCAAGCCATTGCTCTTCACTGCTCTGGGGGCCCCTGTCCAGTATCAAAGCCGCCTGGCCTCCCTTGCCTCCTCTCCTGTTCAAAGCACACATTTGTTAAATTGTTTCAAGATGTCTCCAAGGTACAATTTTGTTTTATAGTCACTGTCAACCCAAACCATTTAATGTTAATTTCTTACAACCTACTCCACCGACAGCTTTCCTCATCATTGATATTTATTTCCCAGCTAAATGTGCATTTATTTGTTGACATTTTTATTAAATTAGACTGTAATAAATCTGTCTGCGCTCATATCTATTTTCCCTTTGTGTTCAAGAATTCAAAGTAAGTTGATGTGTTTATTAACTGCGTGACCAATTGCCCACAGCAACTGATGAAGGGTAAGTGCTGTGATATTAAATCATGGGGAGGCAGGGCCGAAAAGCCCCTTCCTGGTGTTTTGGCTCATCTTGAGGTTGAGGATTGGTTCTGATGCCTGCACCACTTGGATAGGCACCTCCAAGAGATACGCAAAGAAGACATATCATTCTCCATCCCATTAATCTCTGAGAACTTGGAAAGGTGGATGGGATGTCAGGGAAAGCTTAATGGGTGAGTAGGGAGCCTGGGAAATGATCTCAATCTCCTGGTGCCTCGTCAGCAAGTGTAATCGAATGATTAAGAGCTCAGGCTTGGGAGTCAGACAGATAGAGCTTGCATCTCAGCCTGCCAGCTTGCTATCTGTCTAACATGGGCAAGTTACTTAACCTCTCCCAACCTGAACTATCTCAAGTATAAAATAGGGATAATTATAATATCAAATGCATAGGATAATTACAAAGATCTAATGAGATAACGCACATATGTGCTTAACACTATTGCTAAGATTGTAACTGCTCTGGAAATAATACATGACTACCATTAGAATTTTCCTGCTTTGCTCCAGATTCCAGTTCTGTGTGTATTACTCCACCTATCCAAGTCAAAGTGGAGTGCTGTCCTTTTAGGCAGGTCTAGAAATTCCCAGTGCACCTAACAGAATGTGGGGAGCTCCAGCAGCACAAAGAATTAGAGTAGCCCCAAACTTTGAAGCCAGAGGACCTCTCTCAGAGACCCCAGCGATTCTGCCACAATTGCCAATAGCTTGGGAAAACTGGTTTAGTTTCCCAGAAACTCAGTGAGCTAATCCGTAAAATGGGGATGATATCTTATCAACCTGCTACCTCTCATGTAACTGTTTAATAAGCTGAGAAGTGTTGGACAGATGTTCACCAATACCTTTTTAATCAATCTAGGTTTTAGAGAAACTGAAGGAAGGGAAACTTCTGTAGAATCTAAATTTGGGGGTGAAGCGAAGAGAAGAACAATTATGTTTTGCAGCTACTGGGATTATCTTGGCTAACTCTAGTTCTTGGAGGCAGTGGAATGAAATGATAGTATCTCCTCTGGAGAACTTGCAGATTCCCATCACATTATTAGGGACATCTTCAAACCTGACCTAATATGAAAACCACATTTTGCTCTAAGGACCTTCTGGGAGTTTGGCTCCACTATAATTTTCTCCTAACTAAACAATATAATGCACAATCAAAGTTATATAGAATTAATGCAGCTAAAACACCATGTGAGTACTCTATCAAATGGACCATACTAATCTGCCTAGTCCCAACAATGAGGATATGATTGATGTAATAAAAGACTAGCTTCCTTAGCTGGAACTAAGGTTTGAGTCATTGCCTCGCAAATTGCCTGCTTAAAAACACATGTGCTAGCATTAGGTCCTGAAATCCAAAGTGTGTATAAGATTTCCATGAAGCAAGAAAGAATGGGAAGGAAACTTCAGAATAAAAAGCTTTGAGAAACAGTGTAATATCAGAGGAAAAACCCACTAGATTCTGAGTCAGAAGCCTTACTCCATGAGACCTCACACAAGCCCTAAGCTTTGGTTTTCCCACCGCAAATGGGACACTATCCCTTCCTGGGACATATGCCAGATTGGAAAATATTTCAGAGATCCAAATCATCACACAAACGTAAGGAATTGTTGGAAACGAAGGAAATAAATGAAAAATTCAAGATCTTGGTTGAGATCTCCAAACCTCCATCCTTTTATCCAGTGGTGCTCCTGCATGGTGGAAACAGCCAAGGACAAGGAGCAGAAAGCCAGTGGTGAGGCCAATGTCCACCAATTAATGGATGTGGGGGCAGTGTTCCTTCTACGGAGAATGGGAACAACTGTTGCCTACTTCGTAGGATTTGGGAGATAAGATACATCAAAAATATTCTGCAAAGCTCTCTACAACATAAGAAAACATTTTAGCAGTATCACATACCACTCTTGAAAGAACCCAGAAGAAAACTACTTAACCACTCTTCTTTTCTTTTTTCTTTCACTTTCTTTTTCTTTTCTTATCTCACTCCCTTTCTTTCCTTAGGTTTAACTTTGCTTGCAAACCATTGTAATTTGTGCATAAAAGCCAACTACCCAAGGAACACATGAAGTTAATAGGTCTTGCACTGATAACAGATCACTTTGAATTAGTTTGTCTCTTGAATAAAATCCAGATGCTTTGGCACAAGTCACTGGCCTTACATGGAAGGCTCTGCCTCTTCATAGCCTCACCTCCCAACTCTCTTCCCTTGCTCATGGCAACCTACTTATCTTAGTCCTTTAGGGCTGCAAAAACAAAAATACCACAAACTACATGGCTTATAAATAGCAAACTTTTATGTCTCATAGTTCTGGAGGCTGAGAAGTCCGAGATCACTGTGCCAGCAGATTCTGTGTCTGGTGAGAATCAGCTTCCTCATGGATGGCTATTATTTCACAAGAAGGAAGGGCAAGGGAAGGGCACCTGGGTGGTTTATTAGGTTAAGTGACTGACTCTTGGTTGTGGCTCAGGTCATGATCTCACAGTTTGTGAGTTCGAGCCCCACATTGGGCTCTATAGTGGGGGCATGGAGCCTGCTTGGGATTCTTTCTCTCTCCTTCTCTCTCTGCCTCTCCCCTGCTCATGTACACTCTCTTTCTCTTTCTCTCTCCCTCTCTCTCAAAATAAATAAATCATTGATTGATTAATTTAAAAAAAAGAAGGGGCAAAGGAGCTCTCTGGAGTCTCTTTTATAAGGGCACTAACCCCTTTCATGAGAGCTCTGCCCTCATGACCTCAAAACCTTCTACAAAGCCCCACAGCCTAACACCATCACTTTGTGGATTAGGAGTCAACATACAAATTTAGAGAGAGGACATAAACATTCTGTCCACTACACTGCCTTTTCAACACACAGCACATGTTCTTGCCTCAGGACCTTTGCACATATTTCTTGGGCTTTCGACACTCTTTCCCAGATGTTCACTAGCCTGTATCCTTCCGTTCATGCAGCCCCAACTCGATTCCCACGTCTTTGGAGGCCTCCTAGGGCAGTTGACAGGTGTGCCTGAACTCCAGTCTCTGTGCTCTGTCACTCACCTCAGGGTCTTGTTATCACTTTCTATGATCCAAATCAGTGGTGTTCAGCCACAGGCAATATTGCCACCTGAGGTGGTGTTTGGAAATGTATATGAAGAGTTTTGATTGACCTACTAATAGAAGGCCACCACTGGCATTTAGTGCATGGAACTAAAGAATGCTAAATGTCCAGCAAAGCCCGAATGATTCTGAACCACAAGAATCACCCCACCTAAAGTGCCAATGATGCCCCTATTGAGAAATACGCATGTGCTATCTTATCTGTTGCTCTCATTTGAAATGTAAGCTCCTCGAGGGGCGCCTGGGTGGCTTAGTCGGTTAAGCGTCCGACTTTCGCTTAGGTCATGATCTCGCGGTTCGTGGGTTCGAGCCCCGCATCGGGCTCTGTGCTGACTGCCAGCTCAGAGCCTGGAGCCTGTTCCAGTCTGTGACTCCCTCTCTCTTTGACCCTCCCCTGCTCACGCTGTCTCTCTCTCTCTCCTAGAAATAAATAAAAACATTAAAAAAAAATTTGAAATGTAAGCTCCTCTATTACTTTCCTATTGTTCTGTAACAGAGGATCACAAACTTGGTGGCTTTACACAACATAAATGTATTCTTTCACAGTTCTGGAAATCAGAAGACTAAAATCATACTGTCCCTAGGACTGCATTCCTTCCATAGGCTTCAAGGAAAAATTGACTTCTTTTGCCTTCTTTTAGAAGTCACCTGCATTCCTTGACTCATGGCCATGTCCTCACATCATTACATTTTCTTGCTTTCATTGCCATGTCTCCACAAATGATTCTTATCTCTGGCCTCCCTCTTCCAAGGACCCTTGTGATTACATGAAGCCCAGTGGATAATAAGGATACCCTCTTTGGCTCTCTCTGGCTTAACTTAATCACACCTGCAAAGTCCCCCTTTTTCTATATGGTAACATTTGAACATTCCAGGGATTAGGACACATCCGTGGGGGCCCATTATTCGTCATACCACATCTCCAAATGAGCACACCCTACCTGTGTTGTTCAGTGTTCCTATCCCAGGGGCTAGCACAGACCCTGGCACATGGTATGGACATTCTCAGAAAATAATTGATGTGGAATAAATAAGCGTGAAGTCTGTTGTTCACTGCAGCCCAGTGAACATGTCTGTGGGTGGACTCTCATGTGAATACCGCCATAGAAGATAAAGCTGTAGTTAAGACCAGTCTTATTGGCCCTCTTAGAATATGGATTTATTCATGTTGAAAACTCCTTTAGAAGGCGCATACTTAGTCAGAATCAGTATTGTGACTTTGTCAGCATCTACCCCAACCCTGAACTTTCAGAGTAAATCTTCGCACGAGATACCTTCCATCATAAATCTTTCCACTGGTTATTTTTACAAGGAATTTGATCTAAATGAGGAAAGGGCGTTAATCCCAAATGCTCGCCTTTACCAGCTAACTAATGCCTTATTTTAAAACAATATAACTAGTATCAGTGTTTGAGGCAGTTGATGTTATATAGGTTTCCCCTTGGAGATTGTATCTGGAGGAATATATGATATAATGCAGATTACTTAGAATGGCTAACATGGAACCCACACTGAAAACCAAAATATTTGCAAGGTTTGCCCTTTGGAAAATATCTTCTCAGCTCAAAGAGTGGTATGAAATGCCATAAATTTCCTCAGGCCAGGCTGACACACACAATTTATAAACCCACACTTTACATTCATAGGGCTTTGATGCTTGCCTCCTATGTCCTTTGTGTTCAAACATGTTGCGGTCTCCACCATACTGATGAGAATCAGAAGCTTCGAGACTGAGAATATAACGAGACAGTGGAGGCAGTACGAGTAGTAGAAGTTAGGTCCCCTGGCTTTCCAGCCAAGGCTCTTCCTGTTCACTGCACACCATCCATGCTCTTCCCAGACAGGATTCTCTGAGCCCACAGGAAAGCCAGAGGTGGACTCTTTGCTAACAGGGAGTTTTCTCAACTGTGGAACTCAACTGTGGGGGAAATACCTGTGCTCAAGATTCTTAGACCCAACACAGAAAGACATCCTAGGCCTTTCCTTTATCACTATAACCCATGTGGGCCAGGACTGTTTTCATGGTTAGTATGAAGAACTTGGAAGTGGGAGGAGGAGAGCGACATGGAAAGGAATAGGAGACTTGAAGTGAATCACTGTATTTATCAACTACTACATGTATCAAAGGGAAATTCTCATGTGTAGAGCAGATTACATTTGCTGCGAACTTCAGGCAGGGCTTCTGACAAGCCGAGGAAGGAATTACTCTTTTTTTTCTTTATGGAAATTCAATCTAGTTTGATGCCGGGAAACATGGATCCATCTAAAATGGTAAGTGACAGGCACAGCAATGTGTCAGATATCTGCTCAGGCAAACAGAGGAGCTGCACACCCACCCATTTCCACATGTGCACTTGACGGTCAGCCCTCTTGCTGTCACCATGGAAGCAGTGGGAAATCATTAAAGCTTTCAGACACTTCAGGGTAGGAGCTGGGAAATAGCCTCTTCAAATTGTGTGCCATAGACCCTTTACAGTTAATTCAGCCCAGCACACTCAGCTACTGGACTTCAGGCCCTGTGCAAAAAGCCTGGGAGTTGGGAGGATTCTCTCATATTTGTGGCCTTGGAAACACATGCTCTACTCTTTTGCAAGGTGGCTGGAGCCCAGAGGAGGAGAAAGCATGCATAAGAATCAGAGTGTCCAGCTTTGTGTCTTGACCATACCTTCCTATGGCTCTCAACCCTGGAAAAGACATTTCCTTTCTACAGAGTGCATTTCCTTGTCTGTCATAGGAGAGATGTGGAGGGCTGTGATGACTATTGTTGTTTTGTCTTCCCAGAATGTACTCTTATCTCCTTTGTTTTGGTTACTTTCACTTTTGTTTTGGGGAACTTCTCTTCTCCATGGGAACCTAGTGGATCTCTACACACATTCCCCCTTGACTTGGGGGTGTACATGAGGCAAGGGCTGGGTCTAGCATGGCGTCCCAGCCCCTAGCCAGTGAGGAATTCAGGAAATCAGACTCTAGCAGAGCCAGTGAGATTGTCTGGTTTCTAAATTTGCTTTGTCACTTGTAAGCTGTGTCAACTTGGATAGTGTACTTAAATTCACCAGATCTCTGCTTTCTAAGCAGAGATAATAGCAGTGATTCTAAAGAATTGTGTACCTTAATGCAAGATTAAGTGTAAAGCCAGGAGCACAAAATAAATACCCAATGGAAGTTAAGTATGCCACTTACTATTATTATTTCCTGGTATTATTGAGAGGGAACTCTTCTACCTCCTGGAGTTATAAAATTGATGATGTGAAATTGAAGATGCCAGGACCACCTTGCCTGACAACATAAAAAGCCATCCACAATAGGAGAGAACACAGATACATAAAGAAAAACAAAACTGAGTGATAGGAATAAAGAGACAGGGTCCTGGTAATTTTATAGGAATGACTTGATCCAGGCAGACCTGAATATCAGTGGAAATGCCAGTTACATGGGTTGATGAATGCCCCTCTTGCTCTAAAGGCAGTTTGAATTGGGTTTCTGATTAATAATTTAATGGATTTTTCCATTTCTGACATTTATTTGACCTGATCATTTCATGTTACTTATTCATCATACATTTAGGGATATCTGAACTGTAAAGGGTCTTTTCCTGACAGAGAAGATAGTATTGAGATGTCCCCATTAAAACAAAATTGCCCTTGGGGCACCTGGGTGGCTTAGTCGGTTAAGCGTCCGACTTTCGCTTAGGTCATGATCTCGCGGTTAGTGGGTTCGAGCCCCACGTCGGGCTCTGTGCTGACTGCCAGCTCAGATCCTGGAGCCTGTTTCAGAGTCTGTGACTCCCTCTCTCTCTGACCCTCCCCTGCTCACACTGCCTTCCTCTCTCTCTCTCTGCCAGAAATAAATAAAACATTAAAAAATTTTTTAAAAGAAATAAATAAAAACATTAAAAAATTTTTAAAAACAATATAGTGTTGAATGAAAAAAGTAAAAAAGATTATGAATTATATACATCATGATAGCATTTTTAGAAAGAAAGTAAACTACAATTAAATAATATACATTTTAAGAATACACCAGTATGGGGTGCCTGGGTGGCTCAGTTGGTTAAGCATCCGACTTTGGCTCGGGTCATGATCTCATCATTTGTGAGTTTAAGCACTGCATCAAACTCTGTGAAGACAGCTCACAGCCTAGAGGTTGCTTTACATTCTCTCTCTCTCTCTCTCTCTCTCATTCTCTCCCTCCCCTGCTCATGTTCTGTCTGTCTCAAAAATAAATAAACATTAGAAAAAATAATACACCAATATGACAGAAAGGAAGGAAGAAGAAGGGATGAAGGAGGAGAGGCAGAGAGACAGAGTGACAGAAAGGAAAGATCAACTCAGGATTCTGATGGTTTCCTTTGGATGGAGGGAAGGAGATCAGAATAGTGGAGAATCTCATGGGTAAATATAAGCTATTATAGGTATTCTAATTTCCTAACTAGTACCAGCATAGAGTATTTTTTGAGCTGAGGATTATGATTATTCTAATTCTGTGCACCTGGGTTTTTAGGGGAAACAGTGTAAGGAAGACCTTAAGAGACAGAAGAAATACATTTTTGAAAGACTTTTTTCCCCTATCTATCCCCTCCCTCTACCACTGCCCATGGATAAAAGCTGTGTGTGCATGTATGTGTATTTGTACATACATCTGTACACATTTTAGTAAGGAGAGGAAGGAAGTCAGAAGAGTAGTGTGGGGTCAGAGAAGTCACAAGGTACATATCAGGGCATTTTAGGCCATAAGGGCTTGAGCTTTTGTCCTAAATGCCACAGGGAGGCACAGAAGGCATTTCAGCACAAAAGTGACATGATGGTATTTAGACTGTAAAGAGTCACCTTGGCTTCAGAATGAAGAATGGATTGGGGGACAGAAAAGCAGTAGGAATGGGATCAGAGAAAGGATGTAAGAAGTTCTTGTACTTCATCTGGTAAGGGAGGTCACGGTACCTAAGAGCAGTGATGGGGAAGGGTGGATGAATCTAAGAGAATGTTTAGAAACAGAAACCATGTCTTTCTAAATTTTCCATGTTTTCTTTTCTGGGAGACAAAAAGAACCAAAGGCATTCATCTATAATTTTCTATTCATCATGTCAAATGATCAATTTATACACTCATCGTTAGAGTCGAACAGAGCTGTTCAGTTAGGGGCAGCTGCATTTTATCAAGAAGCCCTCACAAAAGAAGTGCTCTTTGGAAATCCAGGCTAGCAATGCCCACAGTTGCTACCCATCATGCTCCAGTGGAAATTGGGGAATATCTGATTCATGTACTCATAGAAAGGAAAATGAGTGGCTCCCCCACAACTCTCCCTCCAAGTTTATGACTTAGAAATCTAGACGATAGGAATTGACACACAAAAAAGGATCTAAAATAATCAGAAATTTTGATCATCATGTCCCATGTAGGAAGGCGAGCCTCATCATTCCTACTTTCAGCCAGAATGCTTGGAACGCCTAACAATTTTAATTTTCTATTCAGGTTTTTGTGACAATTAAATCAGACCTTGATGAATTTGGAAGAAAAAAACCCCAGCAAAGTGATTATGGGTACTAATTAGGAAGCAAAATAGTGGCTTTGATGAATCTGTGCTTGGTTTGTCCCTTAATTAATTGACTGGCTGCTTTTATGCTTGGTGGCTGATTGGTTGAAAGAGTCCACCAGCCAATACAGTCAGGATCTTATATTCTGAAGAACCTTCTAAGGATGAAGAGTGAGTAGGAAATGGGGATATGAAAGGCATTCATTCACTCATTCACTCATTCATTCATTCATTCATTCATTCAATTTACTGTTGGATGCAGAGGGATTTTTTCTGAGCAAGGTTCTGAGTATATGTCTTCATCCAAGTACAAGGTAACCTACATAACTCTGGGGAAATTTGCTTTAGAAGTAATGAATGACTTGTTCACTTTGCTAGATGAAAAAGGGCCTCTGGTAGTCCTCATGGACTGTTTTAAACACTTACTGTGCCACATATTTACTCATGAGTATGGAATTACCATGTGAAGTGCCAGAACTGGGTTGGAACATCTTCCCTGTCTTTGTGTCTAGGGAAGCGGCTCTGGCTGTCCATCTACCACATTACTAGGATAAGTCTCAGCAAAAGATAGAATGCAGGGTGGCATTTCCCTGGTTCAATCCTCTAGTTTTTTTTGGTAACCTTACCTCTTTTCCTCCTTTAAAATCTTGCGACATTGATCCAGATAGCAGATGGCAGCAACCAACTCAAGTTTTTTCCCCTGCTGCTTAAAAAGCACACCCTTCTTCCTTGGTACTAGCAAAGCGAGTGTATAGCATGTTTAGACTGATCAAAGAATAATTTTCTAGAGATCATTCTGAAGAAATCATAGATCTGACTCAAACCAAGAAACTGTTGGGCTCACTCATGTCAGGGATCCTACATCATGTCAGCTCATCATCCAAGCTCCAGCCTCTGAATTCTATTTTGACACTTGCATCCTGTGCCCAAATATGACACCCACTCTTGATTCTGTAGCAGGTGGTAAGAGCAAAGGAGAGGCTGGCCGTCCATATCCATGCTGTGCCCAATCCTACTGATGCAGAGGAAATTCCTATCTTACTAATTACAATTATATAAGAGCAATGAATATCTACATGTGTAAATGATAATGGAATCATGAATGTTACTTTTATTTTTCAACAAACCCACACTGGTTGGGGTAAGAGTGGATAGGGGTGCCTAAGTGGCTCAGTCAGTTAAGTGCATGATGCTTGGTTCAGGTTAGGTTATGATCTCATGGTTTGTGAGTTCAAGCCCCATGTTGGTCTCTATGCTGACAGCATGGAGCCAGCTCGGGATTGTCTCCCTCTCTCTTTGCCCCTCCCCCACTTGCACTGTCTCTTTCTCTCAAAATAAATAAATAAAATTTAAGAAAAAAAAAAGACTGGCAAGAAACCTAGACAATTACAGGGCCAAACCTCTGACTTCTTACGTTCTATGAATGGAATGTTATGCAAAGTTTACAATTGCTGTGACTTTCAGAATGGAAAAGAATCACCAACAGCCTATTTGGAGGCAGAGCGCAGGAACCTGAAGGCAACCTTCTTGTCATGCCTGAGAATGTCCTACACTCCTATCAGAGATCGGACAGCTTCTTCAGCAGGAATGGGCTTGCTAGATGGGGCAACACCCGTGTCTGCTAAAGGACATAGTGGTTCCCTATGAGAACATTTGTCCAAAGTGATGCTGTGGGAGTTATACTTCAGAGAAAAAAGACAAAAAAAAATGTCTTTCTGTGTTTTCTTTGAATGGCCTACTTGCTGACATGGCCTCAGCCTGCACAGAAATGGAGCGGGCACTGCTGTGGGAGGTCCTACCCAATCTGCTTCTCCAGGCTCCTGCTTTTCATCAGCATCATGTGCAATGTCACTATGACCCGGACAAGCAGGGAGGAAGAGTGGTGAACATTTTATAATCTGGCTTGCTTGAAAACCATTTCTAGGTGGAAATCTGAGCTGTTGGGGGTTGTCAAACACCTAGCTCTGGCTGAAGAACCCCCCTCACCATTTGACACAATTCCAGGATCATTTTCTCAGATGTCATATTTCCTTCCTTTGAGGATTCATACCTCATCCCTTTGCACAATCATATGACACAAAGTTTTACTCCATGTTATTGCATTTTGCATTCTTGCCTTACTCCTCTCTATTAGTATATAAACACCCAGAAGGCAGCATCCATCTGTTACTAATCTAAAGACGCGAATCTGGTTCCATGTATCCAATGGGAGTTTAATAGAGAGAACACAGATTTTGCTCTTAGATCCACCTGAATTAGAGCTCAAGATTCTGTATATACTAGCAGCTCTATGACCTGGGAGAAGGTGCCTGTCTGCCTGGAGCCTCAGTTTCCTTAGCTATAAGATGGCAATAAGAGCACCCTGTTTTATAGGGCTTTGGACAGTATTAAATGAAACGATGTACAAACAATGTAGCACAGTCACTGCATAAGACAAGTGCTCAGTAAGTGGGAGTTACTAAACTTATTGTGAAATTAAGCCCAATCTAGTCTCTCTCTGTCTTTTTAACTGGGAGCTGCTTCCAGTTAGAGGTAAGACTTTTTCCCATTTCCATGGTACCTAATGTTGAGCTTGGTCTAAGTAAGTGCTCAGTGTCTCTGGTAAAAAGTGTTCATTCCAGATGTCTGACTTGCAAACTTGTGTCCTTCTGATGCTTGTACAACTGGAGAATCTTTGATTCCACTGGTAATAGCAGAAATGAGAAAGCTACTTGTCTGGGTAGCAAGGGCAGTGGTGGTGTTTGCAGGCCTCTGGAGCAAGAACCAGAGACTACTTCCATCATCCACTAGCATGAGATTACTGCTTCCGTTTTCTATTTGCTACATCTCCCTCACCCCTTTTTGTTCTTAAAAAACAGAGAAGAAGTGAAATGGGAAGAAAAAAAACAAGTATTATATTGAAATGCTAATCTCATTTTATTAAATGAATTGTAGAGGCTGAGATAGTGATCTGTATCCTCAAAGAATAATTTCTTTAAATACCTTGGGCTCAAGATTCCCTTCTGGACAAATTTTTATCTTTCTTCTTTAAAAAAAAAAGCATTAAATTATGTTAAAGAGCCCCAATTAAGCCTGACTTTCAGAGCATCCAAGCTTAGGGGGATATACTTGGTGGTAAGGGTGAAGTACAAATGCACCCTGAAATCTCACTTAAAAACAGCTCTGCCCTGCCTTCTCTGGATGACTTACATCACCTGAAGCAATTCCCTGAAGCTGAGCAGTGCTTATTTCAGGAAACAGCAAATAAACACACCATTTCAGGTCAAGTCCATTACAAAGTTGGTCAGGGCACCTGCAAGCTTCTCTCAGAGGCTTTGGCCCCAGAGCGTCCATATTTATTGGGAGCAAGCCTCTATCTTAAAAGAGCATCCATTTTCATTCTCCAGGGAGGACAGCCGCTGATCCAAGTCACTTTCCTTATAATGAGGCTGGGGTTGAGTTCCTGCAGGTGTTCAAGGCCAGGTCTGTGCCTATGGGTTTGTACTTGAACTTGGGGAAGTCAAATTCAAAGTTATTTTTAATTACAGTTTTTTTTAAAGACACTTTAACCTAGAATGAAAGGGTTGGGAGTATGGAAGAAAATAGGTGCTCCCAGAGGAGAGGGAAGCCAGGGAGGGAATTAAACAAAGCAGGTGATCTCACAAGAGCTGGAGGAGGCTAGACCAAATGAAAGGGAAGCTGCAGTGTTTCTAAAGGCACAGAATTTCTTATCCCAGCATAGGAAGGTCTCTAGAAAATGTTGGGGGGGGAGGGGCGGCGCGGAAGAGGAAAAAAGAGAGGCAGGAAGAGCTATTAAGACAATATAAATAATTAACTGTATTCAGAAAGCTTCTAGTCCTTTGGCACCAGAGGAGTTACTAAGAAGACAAACCATTCTCTCTGGATGTACGTATATCAGAGAAGGCTCTGAGTTGCCAGAAACTAAGTCTGGTTCATTTAAGCAGAAAGTTATTCATTAGAAGGAAGTTGGGTGGCACCAGGAAGGCTGGACAACAGACTCCGCAGCTAACTGGTCAGAAGGAACACCCAAATTCACACAGCAGATGTGTGGATACCACACTTGCTGTCACGATCAGGCCAGTCACTGGAGAGTTTAAATATTTTTTATTTATTTCTAGGAGAGAGAGAGAGACAGACAGCATGAGCAGGGGAGGGTCAGAGAGAGAGGGAGTCACAGACTGAAACAGGCTCCAGGCTCTGAGCTGTCAGTCAGCACAGAGCCCGATGCGGGGCTCGAACCCACGAGCGGCGAGATCATGACCCAAGCGAAAGTCGGACGCTTAACCGACTAAGCCACCCAGGCGCCCCTTTTTTTTTTTAAAGAACGCAGAACAGGTGAGGACAATTAGGAAAGCTGGGCATGAAGGCAATAGTGATTTTTTTTTTATATTTTTATTTATTTCTAGGAGAGAGAGAGAGAGACAGCGTGAGCAGGGGATGGTCAGAGAGAGAGGGAGTCACAGACTGAAACAGGCTCCAGGCTCTGAGCTGTCAGTCAGCACAGAGCCCGACGCCGGGCCCGAACCCACGAAGCGCGAGATCATGACCTAAGCGAAAGTCGGACGCTTAACCGACTAAGCCACCCAGGTGCCCCCTTTTTTTTTTTTTTTTGCAGGCGCTTCCAGCGCTTTATAGTTCTCTCCGGGACAGACGGACAGTGCTCACAAGGGCTCTCCCTGAGAACACAACCTCGTTCCAACCAGCCCCATCACCAGCGAGGAGCTTCAGGCCACTAGCTCTTATTCGCAGTCTGGGGGAGTATACATTAGCACTTAGCTCATGTGCCGGTACCCTCGCAGGAGCCGGAAAATTAACTTTCTGGCGCCTTCAGCCCCTCCAGTCAGGGCTGAGCCCTGTGTTTGGCAAAGTCCTCAAACAGAGGGAGATAGTTCTGAGAGGGAAGCAAAAGTATGACAAAAATTTACTACATGATGGAAACTCCTTGGAGTTTCTAAAAAAAAATTAAGAAAAACAGGATACCAAGGCCCTGAGAAATAAGCACCAGGTGCCATAGTCACAACCGGACATGGTGAGGATAAGCACGTGTTCTGGAGACAGAGAAACTTCAGTGCATTCCTGGTTTTATGACCTCTTAGCTCTATCATCTTGGGAAAGACCTTTTAACCACTTCAAGCCTGTTTCCTCATCTGCAAAACGGTGCTAACAATACTTTGGAACGTTGATGCCACGGAATCTGCTGTGGCACCGCTTGTCTTTGCCTGCCTAGAGCTTCTTTCCAGTCCTGGTGTGCTAGCCGGGCCTCTCTTTCACTATGGAGAACGTTTGCAGTGTAATCCAGTGTAATCAACTTGCCCTTATTCACGTAAGTAGATACTACAATCTGCTTCTACTCACAAGACTTCGGGCACCAAATGTGTGGGTTTTCCATATCAAACAATTCTCCAATTTTGGCAGTAACTACCCAGAGCTAGCACCGACTCCACAGGTTAAAGGCACAGGCCCACTAGACTGTTCCTACTTCAGACACCAGTCGCAAACAGTGAGTTCCCAGGCTATCCCCACTTTTGTCTGACTTGACTCCAAACTGGGGGATCCTATGACCCCTGCCTCAGGTTTGATAATTTGCTGTAACAGCTCAGAAAACTCAGAGAATAGTTTACCTACCATTATCATGTATTATAAAGGATACTGTAAAAGATATAAATGGACAGCCAGATAAGAACATAAGAATGAGGTCCAGGGGCGCCCGGGTGGCTTAGTCGGTTAAGCGTCCAACTTTCGCTCAGGTCATGATCTCGCGGTTCGTGGGTTTGAGCCCCGCGTCGGGCTCTGTGCTGACTGCCAGCTCAGAGCCTGGAGCCTGTTTCAGTCTGTGACTCCCTCTCTCTCTCTGACCCTCCCCTGCTCACGCTGTCTCTCTCTCTCTCTCCTATAAATAAATAAAAACATTAAAAAAAAAAATGAGGTCCAGAAGGGTTCTGAACATGAGAGTTTCTGTACCCATGAAGTTTGAACCACACCACCCACCTGGGATGTGGATGCAGCCACAGAGTCATAGAAGTTCTCTGAACCTTTGTCTAGAGTTTTATTTATTATTGTTATTATTATTATATTTTAATGTTTATTTATTTCTGAGAGAAAGAGAGTACAAGTAGGGGACAGGTAGAGCCAGAGGGAGACACAGAATCTGAAACAGTCTCCAGGCTCTGAGCTGTGAGCAGCTCGAACTCACAAACTGTGAGATCATGGCCAGGGCTGAAGTCAGACACTTAACCAACTGAGCCAATCCAGTCACCCCTTCTAGGCTTTTAATACAAGTACCATCACATAGGCATTATTGATTAAATCACTGACCGCTGGTGGTTAACTCAATCCCTAGTGTTTCTCCTAACCCTGGAGGTCTGGGTTGGGACTGAAAGTTCCAATCTTCTAATCACATGATTGATTCTTCTGGTAAGGAGTCCCCACCTTGAAGCTATCAAAGGGCTTCTAGCCACCAGTTACCTCATTAACATAAGTCCAGGCATGATTGAAAGAGACTTATAATGAATAAGAAGACCCTCCTCTCACACCTATCACTCAGTAAATTCCAAGGGTCTTAGTAGAGTAGATGACTTTAGTGATTTTGAGGGTGCACCAACTACAAAGTTATTGGTACTTAATATTACTGAACGTGTATTATGTGCTGGTCCTATACTTTCTGTATGTTATCTCTAATCCTATGAGATAAATATTATTGCTCTCCCCTTTCATGCAGTTGAGAAAACTGGCTCTCAGAGAGCTCAAGGGATTTGACCTAAGTTTTGCAGCTATTAAACATGAGCCCAGGACTGTCTGACTTAAAAAACACTTCTATGGATCCTTAGTGCTTTCAATAAACAAATAGTTTGTGTCTGTGTTGCCTCTGAAAAGTTAACGGAAGCCTAAGACCTCAATAGCTTTGAAACATACCTTCATGCTCCAATGGCTTCTGCTATTTTCATACATCAGATGAGGCAAGCGCCTCTTTAGAGCCATATCCCCACATTTTGCTTATTTTTTAATGGAATGCTAATTTTATATGCCTTCTCCATACTCAGATTTAGACAAGGCACTCAGTTGAGCATCCTTAGTTTTTATCTAGATGTGCCATATCCCAGGTGAAAAATGTGCTGCCTGCAATGTAATTATGTATTCAGAAGAATGTGTATGTCTGCTGGGAGGGTTTATAAATCAATAGCAAATTGTGCAATATACAGTCCATTTTTCTGGTCATAGACATATTTGAGGAAACTCAGCTTGTCAACTGATGGCACACTAATAATGAATTTGAGGTTTGGACAAGAAAGGAGAATAAATCTGAGTTGACATTGGTTGACCAAGAAGACCTCCACAACTTTCTCATCTGTCTGCTCCACCTAAGATGTGAACAAAGTCTAAAATTAGTCCGTATCATCACAGGAAGGTAAGGCTTAGTTCTTTGGATTTCCAGAACAGCTGTTCATTCTCCATCCAATAAACATTTATGGAATATCTGCACGAGGCCCCAGGGCTGGGGGGGAGGGGGGCAGGGAGAACCGCACAAGGGCCCTACTCTCTTAGGAGATAGCATTTAAATGGATGGTGACAGCCAAGTACACAATGCACAGATTGAAAGATTATTTCACATGGTGACGCATGCTATTAAGAAAATAAAGCATGGTAGTGAGATAGAGAGAGACTGGGGTGATGAGGCAGGACGTGTCAGTACATAAGTATTTAGGAAAGGCTGCACCAAGGAGAAAATCTATAAACTAAGTCCTGGAAGCTGAGAAGTCAGCTATGCACAGATACAAGGGAGAAGACTCCAGGGATAGGGCACAGCATGTGGAAAGGGCACAGTGTGTGCAGAGGAAAAGGGCAGTGTGACTGGAGAGTACAAAGCAGGCGGAGAGAGGAGTATAAATGAGAACAGACAGGTGAGCCAAGGTTTGGTCATGTAGGACCTGGCAGGTCACTGTAAGAAGCTTGAATTTTGTTTTAAGCGTAGAATGCAGCCATTGGAGGGATTTTAGCCAGAGAGTGATGTGGTCTGATTTATAAGCTTTCTGCCACTCCAGCTAAATTGCATGTACTTACTGCAAATTTAAAGTTCTTGAAGAAAAATTAGCTCTAAGCGAGAGCTGCCTGGGTGCAAACTGTATTAAGCTCTATAGATTTTTTTTCCTGGGAGAGTGGGGAAAATTCTTTCCCAATAGCCACATTGTTATAAGGCAAGTGATTTTGGGAAGTGATTTGCAGTATCCAAATTGCCGACAGACTTCTGGAAAATTTACCTGTGATGTTATGGTTAAGAAGAGGGTTTTCTGAATGACTTACTCAGCTTCGCTGAAAAGCATCAGGCAGAAAAGGCCTTTCTTTGTAAATGGAGATAAAGATTTTGTCCTCAACCACCCCAGTAACATATCTGTTAAGGGCTATGAATTGTGTTTCCTAAAACAGTTAATGGTCACATTGAATAATCCATCCACATCCATCCAACCAACTGAGAATCCAGTTCTGTATCTTCCTGGCTGTATAATATTAGCCAACTTTTTCTTAACACTGATGAACCTTTGTCTTCTAATCTGGTCTATTAATCTGAATTAATAATGGTACCTTCCTTCTTGAGTTATAATACGAAGAAAATGAGGCAATCCAAGTCATGTGTTAAACCCAGGACAAAGAATAAATATTTACCATTAGGGAGTCTACATTTGAAAGGTGGAGAAGTATCAACCATGGCAGAAAATATTCTACAGGAGAAGGCAAACTGAATCCTAAGGGCAACTCTGCCTTTTAGGAGATCAACACTCAACCCAAGGGTGGATTATCTATGGCCGATGGGTTGAATCACACCCTATTATCACAGGGCTTGTGAGCTAAGAATGGGTTTTATACTTTTCCATAGTTGAATAACATTTAAAAAAGAATTTGATGGCATGTGAAAACAATATGAAATTGAAATGCCAGTGTAGATATATAGTTTTATTGGAACACAGCCACGTTCATGTGTTTACAGCATCCATGGCTGTTTGCATACAAGACCAGCAGAATGGAGTAGTTGTAGGACAGACAGTAGGCCTGCAAAGCTGAAAATAGTTACTGCCTGGCCCTTTTCAGAAGAAGTTTTCTGACTGCTGTTCTAACCAGCTGAACCGGCTTTACTATAACTTAATCAACTGCCCTTCTGTTAATATTTCTTCTCCTTTACACTCAGGTGTCTTTTGACAAGACTGCAAGATCCCAGCTGGTGGTTAATTCCCGCCCCCACTCCCTCCAGGATATCTGGCCTGTAGTTAGTGTGCACTCACCCTGGCTAAACTGTAATAGGTGGGTTAGGACTCCATGGCCATACCCCCTGACACGCTGAGGTAAATTGAACAAATGGAAAACTGTGCATTTTCCTACCCAGTTTTTAGTGGAGAAATTCCTTATGAAAAAGCTAACCAGAATCATCAACGAATATCACATTATTATATTTAGATAACTGATATAAGGCATGATTTAAGGAAACACAACCAGAAGTACTTAGAGGTAACTTCTCACGAGGCATTAGGGTTTTCCATCAACAATTAATATAATTTTGACTGTATACTCACACTTGAGAAGATTTCCATCTCCAGACATAGAAATCTTATATATAAAGTTGTTAAAAACTCTCTAGGATTTCTGGACCATTCTCTATCAAAAGCCTTGGCAAGCATTTTCCTTTTAGCCTTTGATCTCCCTGTCAAAAGATGTCTGTCAGTGAGCAAATTATCAGGCAAATGCCCTTCCAAGTTCCTTGCTCTTGATCTGTCTTGCCTTCTCAGAGAGTCAGGATAGATCTCTGCTTTAAAGAGAGAAGATTTGTGTGAAAATGTTGTGCTGTTGGCATATTCGAAGCCTGATGAGTCTGTTCGTAATCAGAAGAACTCATTGTCTCTATCAGCCTTTCCTATCCATATTTTTTTCTTGTTAATAAGCCCTCATTTTCTCCTAACACTTTAATGGTATCTCTTGGTCTCTCTTGTTGGGACATTGGTTATTTTATTTTCCTATTCATAGTGATATTTGGGACTCTCCACCTTGTGTACTCTGGCTTGTTTCTTGAGGTAGCCATTAGAAGGCTTTCTCAATGGATTCTGCATCCTTTTTCTCCCAATCTCTCAGGTTTTGTAAGGTTTCCAATGGCTTCAGCTCTTTTCCGTGTGATGTATGGGCATGAGTGCAAGTACGGAGCTCCTTACTTCTCCGCCATCTTGCCCCCTTTCCTCTCCTAACACTTTAGAGCATACAAAAAAGTACCTCTCAGGGCGCCTGGGTGGCTCAGTCTGTTAAGAGTCTGAGTTCGGCTCAGGTCATGATCTCACAGTTAGTGGGTTTGTGCCCCGCGTCGGGATCTGTGCTGACAGCTCAGAGCCTGGAGCCTATTTCAGATTCTGTGTCTCCCTCTCTCTCTGACACTCCCCTGCTCATGCTGTCTCTCCCTCTCTCTCTCTCAAAAATAAATAAGACATTTAAAAAATGTAAAAAAAAGTACCTCTCCCCCCATATGCCAAAAGTTATACTGCCTACTTTATATGTATCATTTCTTTTAACCCTTATTCAATACTGTGTGTGTTTTGTCTTCATTTGACAAGCATATAAACTGACACTTGGAGAAAACAAGTCATTTGCCTTGAGACCTGTAGCTCTTAAATGACATACCTGTGATTTGAACCCAGAGCTTCTAACCCCCCAAAACTGCCCTTAGAGACTACAATCCACTATAGTTATCTTTGCTTTGTCTAGTTTTACTTTGATTGATCATTCAAGATCCCCTTCCCAGAATTAGCCAAGAATAAATAATTTAAATCATACATAATAAAGAGACTTGGTGTTCCTATAAAGAACAAAAAGAATTTAAAAAATTAAATTTTTTCCATGAAACTTGCTTTGGGCAGTGGACCACAAACTCTGTGGACCACAAACTCTGTGAACCAATAACATATGTTTTATCTAGGATGAGAATGATAGATTTGGGACACTGCTACGGTGTTCTTACTCCTTAAGGATTTAGCAGCCAATGAAAACATTCCACATCTGTGTTACTGGAACACAATGCAATGAGAAGATATGAATTATCTTCTATATTTATTTCTTACAGTATGTTCAAATCTACTGCAGGAATTTGTACTTCAGAGTCCAACCATTTACCCAACCTGTTCATAATCTGATAAGGAATATAGAAGTAATATCACGGGGCACCTGGGTGGCTCAGTCAGTTAAGCATCGGATCTTGATTTCAGTTCAGGTCATGATCTCACAGTTCGTGAGTTCAAACCCTGCATTGGGCTCTGTAGTGACAGCATGGAGTTTGCTGGGGATTCTCTCCCCACCCCCTCTCTGCCCCTTCCCCATTCACCCTCTCTTTCTCAAAATAAATAAATAAACTTTAAAAAGATTTTAAAGAAGTAATATCATTATTACTGAAAGTTCATTCTACCGTGCTTATGGTATCTTAATGGAATTTTTATTTTTAAATTACTTCTATTGAAGTATAATTTGCATACAACAAAATGCAACCAATTTAAGAATATATTTTGGTGCATTGTGACACATGTATTTACCTTTGTAAACATCTCAACCAATATAAAAAACCTTTTTATTATTCCACAAAGATCCCTCATGGTCTTCTGCAGTCGACCCCACTGTGAGCCTCACCCCAGGTCACCACTAGTATTAGTTTTAACTGTTGTAGAATTTCATATCAATGGACTCATACAGTATATACTATTTATTTTTCAGATTTCATCACTTGGCACAGTGCCTTTGAGATAAATTTATGTTGTTGTGTGCACTGGTAATTTATCCCCTTCATTAGTAGGTGCTGGTCTACATTATGGATATGCCACAGTTTGTTTATCCATCCACCTGCAGTGTCCACGTTGGCTGTTTGCATTTGGGGGCTACTGCAAATGAAGCTATAAATTAGTATACAAATCTCTGGATGGGCATGAATTTTGATTTCTCTGTATGAATATCTTGGAGTACAACATGTGGATTATCTGGTGTGTCAGTTTTGTAAGAAACTTCCCCAGAGTCCTTCAAGGTGGGTACCATCTTATGTTCCCACCAGAAATGTGTGAAAATCCTAATGTCTTGATCATAAGTATCTGTGAGTAGATTTTAACTTCATGATAATCTAGGCCTTTTTCCTTGGAAAAATGACTTTTGAACTGGGAGATAAACTGTCTCCAGTAGGCCAATTTAGGTGATGTTGCAAAGATAAATAACATCAATTGTTTCAAACTTGATTTCACTGGTTAACTTTCAAGAAGGAATGCTCACAGGTTTTCAAAGAATAGGAATCAAAATTCAGTCTGTGAAAAGTTAATTGACTTGGGTTTTCTGTTGCTTAGAGACGGGGCTTGAATAAGTAACTACTCTTTGGGGATTGGCCATTGAACTGTAGCCACTTGGGATTACTAATGACTTGAAAATGTGACCCACCTCAAAGCACCATATGATGTCTGCAGTCCGCCTTAGTTGGGTATTCTGGCCAGGCCTAACTACTTCTAGGGCATTATGAACACATGGGAACTGTTGTATCAGAAGACAAGCAGATTGGAAACTGAGGACGAGGCTCAGGAAACCCAGTCTGTACCCACACCAGCACTCTCCATTCTGCTCTCACATGGAGCAAGGGAGTGAGGGTCATCCTGTGTCAAACTTCCACTGTCCCCACTGAACTCAGTGAGAGTCAGTCAGGAACTGAGCAGGGATTAGAAAGTTCGCTATCAATAGTGTGAAACAGAAAGGATTTTGACTTAATAGCCAAGAGTCATTAGTTAACCAAATTAAACTGAATACTCTAAAATGCTGGCAGATCCAGAATCACAAGGGAGTGGTACAGGGGGGAGCCCAGTGGAGAGCACCTAATTTTAGACAGAGCGATCAAATAATGAAAATGCAAAGATAATGCCATGTCTTTAATATATGAGAACACTGCTGTGTATACAATTCTTTGTCTTGTTGCTTGCTGAAAGTAGTTTTTTTTTTCTCAAAACATGATTTTAGTTTTAATATATGTAGGTAGGCATCGATATAAAGCATATGGTTATGTGTGAAAAAGTAGAGTAACAGCTCCTGATTTATGAAGCATGGATATGGAAGGCAGATGTAGAGTTCTTTGAAAAGAATAGCATTTATTAGTGGCCTTCTCACGTGATAGCTACAGATTCCCGCAGCTTAAAAAGCAAGAAAAACCAAGGTGAAATTGTATGGAGTCGTAGGATAGCACTGTTAGAAACAGATGTACAGAAAGAACTTTCATAGTGATTAATACCTAACTTTTAAAGTATTTTCTGTCATGCTAAATCCTTTAAGTATGCTGTCTTAATCAATTTCTACAACAAATTCATGAAATACGTAGTTTTCAGCCCATTTTATAGCTAAAGAAATGGAGCCACACAGAGGCTTGCCCACATTTACAAACCTGAAAAAGGATGAACTTGCCAAATCACAGAATTAGCAGAAGTAAAGCTACGGTATCTATGTTTGGCCCTGGCAAAGAGTAGCCTTGTCTGAGGGCAGATAAGGATCAATTCCTGAAACTGAGGAGAGAAACGCTAACATGATGGAGCACAGGTTAGCAGAGGCCCCTATGGAAAATGGCTAGCTGCTTATATACAGGCAATCTTTACATGTATATAATACTTCATGACAAATAAGGTATTTCACATATAGGATCTCATTTAATCCCCACAACACTGTGAAGGGCGCAGCAGGGCATGAACTAATAGTCATCATTGCTATTTCACAGGAAAGATAACGAGGTTCAAAGTTAGCAAACAACTTGCCGTAATTCCCACAACCAGATTGGGAAGCCACAACTAGAGCCCTTGTTTTCTCACTCCAGTTTCTGGTTTTCAGTTTTAAGTCTTTTTCCTCCACATGGTGGGTGAACTGGGTGACAAAAATGTAACTTTATAAAACTTCACCAAGATTCCCTGGACTAGATGACTGTGATTTAATGATAATGATAAAAATAACATCAGCAGAAGCATTTATTGAAAACTGTTGCCAGATATCGTGCTAAATATTTTACATAAATCCCCTCCTGAATCCTCTTCTCATAAGCCTATGAAGTAGGAACTATTATTATACCCATTTCACAATGGAGGAAATTGAGTTGAAGTGATTGTTAGTGGACCACAGCCAAGGCCTGACTTCTTCCAGAGCCCCAGCATTAATCAACGCAATATACTGCCTCCTACTGTAGATTCAGTTTCTTAGATAAAGGTGGACCATCTCCAACTTGATGAGACTTGGAATTGTAACAAAGAGACTGGAACACGAGCCCTCATTGTGAATATTCAGATCAAACTTCTACATCACCACTAACGTGAATCCATTGTCATAGCAACAGACACTTCAAATATTCCAGCTCAAGTTCACGGAAGCTACATTCTCAAACCATCCATAAGAGCACTTGCCTATACTCAGTGTCATCATTCCAGATTTCGTGTAATTTTTTTTAAAAATTTCATTTGGCCCACCTTTTAATTTAAACAGAAAGCTCAAGAAGCAGAGAAGGCACTCATGTGAGAAATGAAGACACAAAGCCACTCAGCATAAGAGATCCAAGGTAAAAGAAAGTTTCACAACATGTGGGGCCATTTTCCTGATATGGAAACCTTTCATTTTATATCTTTTTACCACCTACTACTAAATTCTACCCTGATTTCCAGTCAGCCCTACAATAGAGAATTCCAAGTTTCCTGTAAGAAATATGAGTTCTGTTTCAATTTAATTTTCTCCAGGTGAACTCATTTTACCTGCTGAATCTATAAGCTAATGGTAAAAAATATATTACCCAAGGGACATACTTACAGTAAAACAATTATTCATAGTTTATCTAAAATTCTAATCTAATTTGGCACCTAGTATTTTTATTTGCTGAGTGTGGCAACCCTGTTTGGAATCAGACTAAACAAATTGCAACTTCTAGGTTTACCATCTACCAGCTGTTTCCTCAGGTCAATTGTTATGAGCCTGTATATGAACATATCCAGTTATTTAAACATGTTCATCTTTTCATTTGTAAAATGGAGTTAATGTCTATATCTGTCTCATAAGTTCATGCTAAGAATTATAAATTTTAATTCTCGAATGAATAACAAGCACTCAACTTATGTTTGCTACTGATTATTACTACTATTATTACCCATCATCTTTAGAACCACCACATTTCCCCTAAGAATGATAAAAAAAGTACTAAACTTCTTTCCAGAAACTCAAATGACATGATGAGTCAATGACACTTGACTAATGATAAATAGCAATTAACTAAATTCAACTCAGTAAACATTGATTAATTTCCTAATATATGCAAGGCACAGAACTAAGCGCCAGAAGTACAAAAATCATAAGCTGTCAGAGAGAAAAGGAAACTTACAAGACGATCTCATTCAGTGTCCCCTTACTTTACAGATAAGGAAATGAGTCCGCGTAGGTGGCGTGATCTGCCCAGCATCATGAGGCAAAATGGTAGCAAAGCAGGACCAAAGGCCATCTTCCTGACTCTGAATCCATAAGACTTTTTATTCACCTTCCTTGCCTTGTGCAGAAACAGCCCCTGTCCTCTGAAGCATATGCTCTGGTAGTGAAATATCAAAGAGATGCAACCACTGTTTTTGTTTGTTTGTTTTTGTTTTGTTGTGGGTCCACTAAAGTAGAGTCAATTTCACCTAATAATTGATCCTCACAAAAAACTATTGAGTTAACAAAAAAATGAGAAAGCGAGCAAGCAAACAAGCAGGCATTATTCTTTTCCTTCATTATTCTTAAGAAAACAGAATCCCCTAGCAGTCAATTGATTGACATAAGATTTTAAGGCAAGTTCAAGTCAGAGTTTAAAGTAAATGCTATGGACACCTGATTGGCTCAGTCACTTAAGCGTCCAACTTCGGTTCAAGTCATGATCTCACGTTCATGGGTTCAAGCCACGCTTCAGGCTCTGTGCTGACAGCTAACTCAGAGCCTGGAGCCTGTTTCAAATTCTGTGTCTCCCTCTCTCTCTGACCCTCCCATGCTCACACTGCCTCTCTCTCTCAGATATAAATAAAACATTTAAAAAATTAAAGTAGATGCTAGACCAAAGTGGCTTCTTCCACTGAAGCTGGCTGCCCCTACCCATGAAACAGAACTGAAACATTGTGTGAAACACAGTGAGCCAAGCAGGTGTTTCTTAATGAAGACATCTTTACACAAAACTGCAAAGAAAATTAGAGTGAGTCTGGAGACGAAACAGAGGGAAATAACCAACAAGGTTAGCCAAAATTCAGAAAAGCCCTTTCACTAAAAGCAAGCAACTTGCTTGCCTAGATGACCCAAAAGAAAGTCCATATCAAAACCTAAAACCAGGACAATGGAGCAACCAGAGTTCGTACTTAAAAATTTCAGAGATTTGGACAAAGGCTGTGCTTGAGAACACAGCAAATTAGTGTTCCAGATGGGCCTGAACCCAAGTCTTCTGAAATTCAGTTTGCTTTCCACAGAGCCACATTGTCCCTTTGTTTCACAACCATGAGATCCTGACCTGAGCCAAAATCATAAGTCGGATATTTAACCAACTGAGCCACCCAAGTGCCCCATGATCCATTATCTTCCATTCTGTTTCATTCCATCCTGACCTTGTCTCTTCCCATTTCTCAACTGATTAAGTCCTCCTGCATATTTGTAAATCGTATCTGCCATTTTAGCCATTTTAGTTGTACCATTCAGTGGCACTGAGTACATTCACAGTGTTGTGGAAGCATCACCAATATCCATTTACAGAACTTTTCTGTCATCCCAAATAGAAACTAAACTCATTAAACAAGAACACCCTATTCTCCCTTCCTTCACCCCCCCGCCCCCGCCACCAGCCCCAACCATAATTCTACTTTCTATCTCTGTGGATTTGCCTTTTCTGGGTATCTGAAATTAGTGGTATTACATGATATTTGTCCTTTTGTGTCTGGCTAATTTCACTTAGCATAATGTTTTCAAGATTCATCTATGTTGTAGCATGTACCAGAACTTCACTCCCTTTTTTTTTTCAAGTGTGAAAAATGTTCCACTGTATGTATGTACCACATTTTGGTTGTTCATTCCCTCACTGGTGGACATTTAGGTTCCTTTCTTCCTTTTGTCTATCGTGAATAACATTAGTAATGAGTGCACAAATATCTCTAAGACCTTGCTTTCAATTCTTTGGTGTATATACCTAGAAATGGAATTGCTGGATCGTATGGTAATTCTATGTTCAACTTTTTCAGAAACCACCTTCTGCTATTTTTAAAAGAGATTTAAGCAATGAGACTTGTGTAAGCTCAGTAACTATGCTTAATTATCCTTGGATTTTCAAAACTAATTAGTGACTGAGCAGTGCTACATGCCAGGATTGTAGGAGGTACTGGGAATCCAGCAAATACAGACATAGTTCCTAACCCCATGGAGTTTTCAGTTTGGTTGGGAGCCAGACATAAAACAAATACATACACAATGAGTTTATTCATAAGTGGGAATATAACTCAATTGCAAAAAACTGCAAACAATCTGATTTTTTAAGTGTACAAAAGATCTAAATAGACATTTTCCCAAAGAAAATGCAAATGGCCAAGAGGTACATGGAAAGAGTTCAATATCACTAATCAAGAGAGAATTGCAATTCAGAAGCATACCTCATACTTATTATAATGGCTATTATCAAAAAGACAAAAGATAATCTATGTGTTCATTGATGGATGAGTGCATAATTGTGTACATACACACATACGCACACACAATGGAATAGTAATCATTAAAAAATGAATTCTTGCCATTTGTGACAACAGGGATGGACCTTGAGGGAATTAAACAAGTGAAATAAATCAGATAGAGAAATATAAATATCATATGATCTCTCTTCTATGTGAAATCTAAAAAAAAAAAAAGATCATAGATCCAGAGAACAGATTAGTAGTTACCAGAGGCGGGGGGTTAGGGGAAGAAATAGGTGAAGGGAATCGAAAGGTAAAAAAATAGTAATAATTAAAGTAAAATAAACTTAAAAAAAAGACAAAGGATAACAAATATTGGTGATCATAGGAAAAAAGGGAACCCTGGTACATGGTTGGTAAAAATGTGAATTGGTAGAGCCACTATGGAAAACAGCACAAAGTTTCCTCAAAAATTAATAAGCAGAAATACCATAAAAGCCAACAATTTTATTTCTGGATACATAGTTGAAGGAAATGAAATCAGGATCTCAAAGAGAGATCTGTACCATGTTCAATGCAGTATTATTCACAATAGCTAACATATAGAAACAACTTAAGCGTTCACCAACAGATGAAGGGATACAGAGGATGTGCTACACATGCACACACAGAGAGAGAAACAGAGAGGGAGAGAGAGAGAGACAGAGAGGAATATTATTAATCAGTCATAAAATAAGAAGAAATCCTGACATTTGCAACAACATGGATGCACTTAGAGGGCATTGTGCTAAGTGAAGTAAGTCAGACAAAGGCAAAATGGGTGAAGGGAAGTAGAAGGTACAGGCTTATAATTATGAAATGAACATGGCATGGGGTTAAAAGGTACAGTATAGGGAATCTAACTAATGGTATTGTAACAGTATTGTGTGGTACACTTGTGGTAAGCATAGCATAATGTATAGAGTTGTTGAATAACTATGTTCTATACCTGAAACTAATAAAACATTGAGTGTCAACTATATTTCAATTTAAAAAATTAGGAAAAAAAGAAAGACAATATTATGTGATCTCACTTATATGAGGAATCTTTAAAAAGAAAGATGAACCCATAGAAATAAAGAGTAGAATGGTGGATTCCAGGGGCTAGTGGGTATAAGAAATGGGGACACACTGGTAAAAGGGTGCAGACTTGAGTTATAAGATGAATAAGTTATGGAGACCTAATGTACAGCATGGCAATAATAGTTAACATAACTATTATACACTCAAAAGTTGGTAAGAGTAGATCTGAAATGTTCTCATTACAAAAGAAAATGGTAATTACATGAGGCAATGGAGGTATAACTAACTTTATTCTGGTAATCATTTCTCAGTATATACATGTATCAGATCATCACATTGTACATCTAAAACTTACACAGTATATGTCAATTATATCTTAGTAAAGCTGGAAAAAATACTCATAAGTGGAATAAGTGATACAGAGACCTAAAAAGTTAAGGTGAAGTTTCTGAGGAAATGATGTTTAAGCTGAGATCTTAATAACCAAAAGCAGTGGTGAGCAAGCTATTTTGCAAATCCAACCAACCATCTACTTTGATAAGTAAAGTTTTACTGAAACACAGCCATGCCCATTTGTTTATGTGATACCTACAACTATTTTCATGATACAATGGCAGAAATGAGTAGTTGTGATAGAGACTATATGGCTCACAAAGCCTAAAATATTTGTAATCTGGTCTTTACAGAAAGTTTACTGAGAACTGACCAAAAGTCACTCAAGACAAGGGATTGAATGGGGGGAAGTTACCGCAGGAAGGAGACAGTACATGTACTGTCCCTGAGAAGTGAGAGTATGTAGCAAAAAAACTTTGAGTGGTTGCATTAGACACTAAGGAAGCTGTCACAAACTATCATATATTTGCTGGTTTAAAGCACCAGAAATTTACTCTCTAACAGTTCTGGAAGCTCTAAGTCTACAATCCTTATGTCAATACACCTCTCGGCAGGATTAGTTCCTTCTGGAGGCTCTAAGGGAGAATCCATTTACTCCTCCTTCCTCACTTCTGTTGAGGACTATTGGCATTCTTTAGTGTGTAGATACATCATTCCATTTTTTGTCTCCATCTTTACATAGATTCTCCCTCTTGTATTTCTGAATCTTCTCCTCTTCTGTTTCTTATAAGGTCATCATCATTAAATTCAGGGTCCACCCTAATCCAGGATAATTTCATCTGAAGATCCTTGTTCTCACTAATTCTACAAAGTCCTTTAGTTCAATTAAGCTCAACTTCTAAAGTTCCACGTGAATCTATATCTTGTTGAGTCCCAATTCAAAACACTACAGTAGTCAAAGAACTCACGAAGGCCAGTGTGATGGAAGATAGGATGAGAAATGAAGAATGTCGGGAGATGAGCCTTGAGATATTAAGAGGGATCAATGCTTAGGGCCCATTGAAGGACATACCAATGATAGAGGAAATTCCTCTAACCCTTTTGAGGGGGGTGGAGGTAGGGAAGTGTATTGTCATGCAATCTGACACAAATTTTATGAAGATGTACATGTAAAATATTGTATTTTACAAGATTGGATGAGCCCATAAAGCACTCCAGAAATATTTTTCATCATGCTTTCTTCCAAACGGAGTCCCCTCCACCTTGTGTCAGATTAGTAAATACCAAAAACGCTTGACAGAAAAATTAATATTAATGATAAGATTCTTGGATTAAAAACTACAAGATTTTTCAAACACAATTTGAGTAGTGTGGGCAATTTTTATCTAGTAATTCACATTCTTTTTTTTTTTTAAGATTCATTTATCATAGACTGAATCATTTTGACAAGGACTCTCAGGCTTTTTGTCCTTCTCTCTGGGACTGGGACCATGTGACTCTCCCTCTACACTCTGCCCATCTCATTCATTATGGCCAAGGATGACTCTTGAAGGAAGGCCTTTAAGCAGGTTACATCCCATGCTCAGAGCACCACACAGGTCTCAGCCATCGCTAATTCAGTTTGACCTTGTCTCTGAGTTTGGGGACTCGGCAACTTCATTCATTTCCCAAACCCTGTCTCCTCCTTGCAATGCAGTTCTGGTCAGGAGTCCTGCCTTGCTCCCAGGGAATGAAGTTCTGAGTTGATAACATTTTTTTGTGTACCATACCCTTAATCCTGGGGTCATGCTTTGCTCCTATCAGTAACCCATGCAGAGCTTATCCTTAACTTTGGGATTGTTGCTGAGATGCCAGTAACCGATCAACTTCTATAGCAACTATGAATGGTAGACCACAAGACAGGAGACAGGAAATGTAACTATGTTTTTCTTACACTGAATTTAATTGCTATTCTGACATGTCCTTCTTTGCAGTAGAAACTGACCTCACTCAATGCAGAATGTCCCCACCCCTCTTTTTCCCCAGGGTTACATGGGGCCATGGTGTAGGTGGAAAGAAACTGATAAGGGCCATTGTCATCCATCCGTGTTGGCATCCTCTCAGATAACTTCATTATAGTCTAGTCTCATTGAGATCACTAATGTACCCTCCTTTCCCAATCCCAGGGCTTTTGCAGGTCTGGCTCTGCTAACTGTGGTTTTATAGAAGTGGCTAAGCTATTCTGGGCCACACTGAGGTTTAGGAAGCTTGCTGGCTCTACCTAGATATTTTATGCAGTTATTTCTGCTCCATTTTTCCTGTATCATTCTGGGTGCAAGGGATTGCTAGGATCTTAGCTACTCCCTGCGGTTTGTCCTGGGATGGAGTACATTCCTGTTTTCAGACTCCTTAGATCATTCTGGGGATATTCTCTCTACCTCCAGCCCAAAACTTAGAAAAGGGGAAGAGAATAGGAAGCTCTCTTCAAGGACCCTCCTAGGACCATTCTGATCCTTCTTTCTCTTCTTTTAGTCAAATGGCCTTTTAATTTAGTACCACAAACAAGGGAACTGGATGCAATCAACTGTATTTTCCTAAGTCTTTTTATCTTATACTTGCATCTTAGCTTTTGAAACTCCAAAGCTAGAAATTTTATTCCTTTATTTTTTTGGTTCTGAATACTTCACCCCTTTCTTTGAGGACAGGAGTTACAGAATATTCTTGCTGCTCTATAAATGGAAGTATTGTAAAATGCACGAAAATAAAGGGAGAAAAACGTATTTTAATACATCAAAATAATAACCTATTACTCTTCCCTTAAGCTAACTGCCTTTGGACTACATCAGAATTCATCATACTGAGTTCTCCTAGCCTGGTAGATTCTCACATTAACTGGCAGTGTCTCTTCTAGGACCCAGGTGATTACTGACACTCTCTACAAATGAAATCCAGTCTGCATTGTTCCTTCTGTCATCTGTTCATAGATTGTTTTGGTCCCCACTCCTTTGATGCATGTATATTGAGCCCCATTGATATGTCAGGCACTGTGCCTCGCAGTTGGGATGCAGAGACTGTCCTGAACACAAGGATGCTTTCATGAAGAGCTCTCTGTGTAGGACAGTGCTTCTCAGGCTTGGCAATAATGAGATTTGAGGTCAATAACTGTGATAGAGAGCCATCCTGTGCATTATAGGATTTTTAGCAGCATCCCAGCCTCTACCCACTAAGTGGCAGTAGCAATCCCCCAGTGTGACAACCAAAAATGTCTGAAGATATTTTCAAAGTTCCCTTGGGGCAAAAACTTGCCCCAGGTTGAAAATAAGTACTCTAACAGGAGAAACAGGCACATAAATATCATTGTAATGCAATGGTGTCAGTGCATGAATAGAGATACACACAAGTTGTACGGAATGCTAGAGAGGGCATCCAACCCACCATGGCGTGGGTTGGGGTGAAATGAGATAGTGGTACCTGAGAACATAATGTTCTCCTAATGTTCTGAACCCCCTCCCCATATTACTGTTGCACATTTCTGTCCTGTTATTCACCACTTCCTTATTCATTCAATAAATATTTCTGAGAACTGACTTCAGGAGCTAGACACTGGAATACAGAATTAATAAGACATTGCTTCTGTGTTCAGAGAGGCCATGTGTTATTGCAGTTAAGACCATGGGCTCTGGTGTCAGACTGCTTCATTTCAAACTCTCACTCTACCACTTACCATCTCTGTGGTGTTGAACACATTACTTAACCTCTCTGATCTGCAGTTTCTAATTCTGAAAAATAAGGAAAATAATGGCAACTACCTGCTAGAGTTAATGATATTAAATAATTCTTGTAAATCTCTTAGCATCTGGTCTGACAGATGGAAGGCATGGAATAAATGGTAGATTTTTTTCTTAAATCAGTGATTGCCCAAGTTATATATTATTGTGGGAAAGTCTTGTTTCAAGCCTTGGCCTCTCATCAATGCCAGTGAAGTTAATTGGATTATGTTTGGTCATGTCCTGAGATGTGACAAGCAGAGATGCACTATCTTGTCCATCATTGGATTTCTATTAAAATGTCATTAAGATTAAAAGTGCTATAAAATCTTAATTAGGACATTAATTTCCACCATAATAAATTAAAATTTCTGGGTCAGCTACAGTAAGTATAATAAACAAACAGGAAAAAAAAGGAAGAAAAAAACCTCCAGAAACTAAATCTTAGATTTCAGATTTTCGCCTTATTTCTCCGTTGATATTTTCAGTCAAAATTTGTTTTTCTTCAAATTTAATGCACAAACATTAGTTTGGAGACTCTATCTTCTTCCAGGCTTTGCACAATTCCTAGGGCATGTCTGAGCATAACAATTACCCAGCAAAGAGAAGCTTGGGGATGGTTTAATAACAGTCTTCAAATATATGAAAAGTTATTACATGGAACATGATGACCAGCTGTTCCCTACTTCCACAGAGAACCAAGAAAAATAAATAGGATGAAAATTACAGGGGCTGACAATTTGAGGTAGATTCACTGAAGAACTTTGCAGAGTATAAAGTCACTGCAAAAAAAAATGAGAAAAGGGGATTTGAAAATACGGTATAGCAAAAAGATGACTTGACAAAGATCCAGATGATGTGGGCTCCTGTGCCAACTTGAAACCCATGACTTCCTGCAAGCCACTGACCCTCTGTGGCTGTTTTCAAGTCTGCAAAATCTTCCACACATTCCTCATTTATATGATGGGGTCATAGTATAACCAGAATTTTCCTGGAACTCAACAGCTGTGGATACAATTAAGTCACTTATAGAGCAGTGGTTCTCAGCTGGGGGTGATTTTGTCACCCACACAACATTCGGCAATGACTGTAGACATTTTTACTTGTAACAACTGGAAGAGACAAGGTGCTACTGGAATCTAGTGAACAGAGGTCAGGGATGCTGACTGAATGTCCAACAATGTACAGGATATCCTCCTGACCGGACAACAAAGAATCAGCTGTTTCAACATGTGAACAGTGTCAAGGTTGAGAAACCCTGCTTGAGAGCAAGTACCTGACTTTCTTTAGTTCGTGCACCTTCCCATTTAACTCTGTGTCCGTGCCCAGGTTTTGTAATTTGAGTCTTCAGGTATAGTAACTGTTGCTATTTGTGGAATATTTCTAGCCCCTCACCTCCTGGGTCATGGTAGAACTGTATGTTCCCTACTCTTTTTGAAGTTAGGTGTGACCATGTGATTTGACTTGGCCAGTGAAATGTGAGTGCGAGCAATGTGCTTAATTTTTAAGGCTAATGGGTGATTCACTGTGTTCTTTTCCCAAAACTGGGACAGTCTTGGAAACACAGCCCAGAGGTCACAATGAAGCCTTTGTTCACCTGGCTTTCTCAATTAGTGCTCCCCGCTAATTGTATGGGATATACAGTGTTAGTAAACGGCTTGCCCATAGTTAGGCAGATCCAAGAGTCTGATTATTCTGAAAGTGCAAAAATAGGATTCCAGAAGAGCATCATGTTAAGAATGTAGGGTACCAAATCAAACTCCCTTAATTCAAACCTGGCTCTACTACTTGCTAGCCACATGACCTTGAGAAAGTAACTTCTCTGCTCTCCAGTTTTCTCATGTATAAAATGGGATAATAATAGTATCTTCTTCTGACATCAAGTGGGATGTATGCAGAGCACTTAGTAAAGTGCCTTGCTTATTGTTCTAAGCACATTATAATTACTGACTCCCTGTTTACTTCTCCTAACAGCTTTGTGAGATAATTACTATCATTATCCCCATTGAATGGATCAGGAAACTGAGGCACTAAGAAACAAAAAGACTTGTTTAAGCCCACAAAACCAGAAAATGACAGAGGCAGTATCCTGATTCAGGCTGTCTGGCTACGGAGTCCATGCTATTAACCATGACACAACTATGATAACATGATGATGATGATGATGATGATGATGATGATGAAGAAGAAGAAGAAGAAGAAGAAGACGACGACGACGACGACAATGTAACTTGTCTTAAAAATACTATCTGTTGGGCGACATTGAGTCACAGAAAAGTACAGGGCCCAGACGCTACCCTCAGAGAGTTCATAGTCTATTAAGAAAGATAGGACATGCACTTTAAAAAATGCCAAGGCAACATATTATGTGATAAATGCCATAAAACAGATAAAGATAAGTGCTTGGCAATTTTATTAAATCTCCCATTTAACCCTCAGTTAACCTGAAAATTCAATTAACCAGAAGCATTACCCATATGTTTCCATTAATCAAGGTTTTATAGTATCAGTTGAACTCATTTAACCTTAATAAGCAGATGATTGCATATGGATTACAAGGGGATATAGAAGCACAATAACTCAGAAATTGGCTTCGTGGCTAAGTGTTTTCCTCAAAGCAAAGAGAGCATTGCTGAGCAGAAAAGGAGGGGAGAGAAACATGAGCTCTAGCACAACATGGTAACAAAGGGGAGAAAATGTTGAATTGTGGAAGACTAAGTAGGTCAGAGGAGAAAGAAAGAGCCCTTGGCATTGCTGACGTTATCTGGGTAACGTCTGTCAGAACAGATGGCCCTGCTTTTCCAGCAGACAGAGCAAAGGACAGTAACTGGCAAAGCAAGGTGTGCCTATCTATATAAAATGAATTGTGAGGATGGACGAGCCAGCATTTCTTGAGCCCCCAAGCATGATTATAAGGAATGCTTAAAGAATTTAATGGCAATGGGATTTAGGACACGTGCAGAGGAGCTTTGGAGATTATGCTATTTGCCTGTATAAAATGACCTTCTTTCCTCCCAACCTGGGAAAATCCAATTCATCTTTTAAGGTCCAACTCAAGTCCCCTGAAAACTGTTCCCCAATGCTCCAGAAAAAATTAAGTTGCTCCTTTTTCTGTATTCACATGGCTCTTTATTTATGTCTTCTATATACTAGTTTTCACATTACAGTTTATACAATAGGCTTTTCTAGGAAGGAAAAAACAACATGTGTAGAAATTTTTATCAATATCAATATGTACCACTGAATGCAAAGGTCTGGAGCTTCTCTCCCCAGACAACTATGGCCCTCTTCTACTTTTATGAACCATGTGTCCATACTTGTGATCCAGTGGTACTGAATGAGCATGTATCTCCCTGTAAAAATTAATTTTAGGGTTTTCCTTCCAGTGCCTTCATAAATAGTACAATAAGAAGACTCAAGCAGATAAGTGAAGCTTTGCTTTGTGTTAGAGGTAGAGGGAGGGAGGGACCTAAGTAATATTTCACTTAAGGCTCATCTTATTGACATGTGACAATAATGAACCAAAAGTTCATAAAATTAAACCAATTTCTCCCTAGTTGAGAGCATTCTAAGTCATACCAATGACGGAACTGGAACATACTTCTTGTAGATTTTTTTTTCTTCCCCAATCTCATTTTTCATAACATCTTGAACTTCTATATTTCCATTTTTATTTACCATGGCAGTCTGTGCATCCCTAACAAGATTTTGAAGCTTATTGGCCAAGAGTTTGACTTTACTTATGTCTCTTGAACTGGATTATAAAGACAACATTACCAATCAGTTTTCCTAATCGCAACCTAAAATCTCAATAAGATCTGTTCCCTCTTTCTAGAGAGCAATGAAGGATTTAATTCTGATACAAGGGAGCAGAAATGAGTTTACTCATACTTTCATTAGAATCAAGGATTCAAGGTTATTGTCCACTGTGGTCATCTCTTTGAGCTCTGCAGTGACTAAAATCATTGCAGCCAGAAATATCTGGAGAAGTTAAAATCTCAAAATTATTATTAGCAAATGTGGGTCCAAGCTTTCTTTTGTAGATTGAAATCACTTTCATTTCTGAGCCACCCTCTCAAACAGATGTCATCCAAATAGAGCTGTGAATATGTGGTCTTGGAGGACTACTGAACAATTAATTCCTGGAGTGGCATTTCCCTTCTGAGATTTTGAGAAGGTTTATACTAAATTTGTGGGTAACACGTGAAGCCAGTCAGTGATGTCTCCTGTGTATGTGTTAGTATGAGGGCATATGTGCATGTGACTTGAATCACTGTACCTGAAGTTGTTTCTGCCTCCTATGGTGTTATCTTTACCTTCTCATGAAAAGGCTTTTTATGACCAAGTATCCATTTCAGTCTATTAAACACTTAGTTATGTATATAAATAAAATTTATATAAAAATAAACTGATATTTAAGTTTAGACACAATGAATCTCATATCATATTTCCAGCTATGGCAAACAAAATCAAGCTGCAGAAGCACTGGTATACTATGTGACTCCAAATTCCAAAAAACCATAAGAAGTTCCTTCCTTACTTTTCCCTTCCAATATATAACTTTACATGCTCCAAGTTACAATTCCCACTGTTATTATGGGATGGGGGGCTGTGAGCAACTGAACTACCTTTCTTAGGTAGGTGGCTCTGGAGATATGGCCTGTCATTTCTTTAAAAGGATCATAAACTAGAAAAATTCACTTAGAGATTAAAATATTCATTTTTTTACTCAACCAATACTTATAAGAGTACTACCATATAAAGAGACTCTCACAAGGTCCTATAACAGGTGTTTGCTCTTATTTTGTGATGCTTACAATGTAGAGGTAGAAATTACCAAATTAATCCTCTTTCTTCTTGCATTTTCTAGAAGTTAGGCTTAACTTATATGACTTACCCAAGACCTATGTCAGGTGTTTACTGCAGACAAATCATTTAATACATAAGAAGAGGTAATCACTTAAAATATGTATTCGGTTATAAATTATATAATACCAATAATGGCCAAAACTGTGAGTGGTGAGATTTGTCTTCACCACCTTTGTTAACTCCCTTCTATACTCAGCTCAATGGTCTCCTCCAAAGGGTATTTTAAATAAAGAGTATTTACTTTATTTAGCCCAGGCATTAAAGTTGATGTGAAGAGTTTAATAGAAGATTATTCAAGAAGGAAATAAATATTAATCTATAGAGAATTAAGAGATCTTGGTTTTCAATTATAGGAAGGGGTATTCTGGTATAGGCAACATAGTAATTCAAAGAAGTCCTCCTGCTGAGGACAGTCAGAAAATATGGACAAAATATAAAGTGTCTGCTTAAAGACATCAGAGAGGAAGTAAGGTTGTAGAATCTTAATAGACCAAGCTTCTGAAAGAGGAAATACAGAGAGGTAAGTCAGACATGTAGGGCCACATTTGACCTTAGGGCACTTACATATGGGAATAGACATGAGAGGCTAAACAGCACTTTGACAGTCTCCTAGGGAGCATTTAAACAGAGAACACAAACAAACTATGGATAAATTATTGAATTAATAAATGAGAATAGCAAGTCCATGGATACAAAGTCAATATTAAAAATACCAACAATAGACAGAAAATGACATTTAAACAAAATTTAAATTAAAAAATTCCAAATATCTTGGAATTAATCTAATAAAATATATACAAGGCCAGTATTCTGGAAATCATAAATTAGTGATTCTCAAAGTATGGTTCTAGGACTAGCATCAAAAGCATCATCTGGGAATTTCTTAGAAATGGAAATACTCAGGCCATACCCCAGATATACTCAGACTCTGGGATGTCAGGATTTAAAATTTTTTTAATATTTATTTATTTTTGAGGAACAAAGAATACGAGTGAGGGAGGGCCAGAGAGAGAGAGAGGGAGACACAGGATATGAGGCAGGCTCCAGTCTCTGAGCTGTTGGCACAGAGACTGATGCGGGGCTTGAACCCACGAACCATGAGATCATAACCTGAGCCGAAGTTGGACACCCAACCAACTGAGCCACCCAGGTGCCCCAGGATTTTAGAAAGCCATCTAGGCTTGCTAAAATTTAAGGATTTGAGCAAATAATGATTTGTTCAAAATCATAATTAAGGGAATTAAGGAAGACAAATAAATTGAGAGATATACTATATTTTTGGATTCAAAATCTCATAATATAATGAAGTTAATTTTCTATTTGAATCATAGGTTCAAAGTAAGTCCAATCAAAATCCCATCTGATGTCTGTGTTTGTAACTTGATAAGCTTATTTAAACTTTCATATGGAAATACAAAGGGCAAAAAATAGATAAGAACTTTTGATGAAGCTGATTTGAGAGGATTTGTTATACTAGATTTCAAGACTTATTATAAAATATCAGGAGTTAAAACAGTATGGTTGGACAAAAGAGATAAAAGAGGGCCCAGAAACAGACTTAAACTTAAAAGAATATTTGACTTATTATCAACTTTGCACCATAGAGAATTTTCAATAAATGATTCTGGGTAAGTAGAATAGATATCTACAGAAGGAAATGAAACTTGAACTTAACCTCACACCAGAGGCAAATATGTGATCTAAATAGGAAAGCTCAAACAATATAGCTTCTAGAAAGATAATATAGGAAGATCTTTGTCCCTACCCCCAGGTTGGAAAAGACATCTCAAACATAACTCAAAAGAGATTGATAAATGTGACTACATTAAGTTAGAATTTTCTGCTCAAAGGATGGTTTTAAGAGACTAAAAAGGTGAGCAGTAAGTTGAAGACATTTTTTACATTTTTACACTTTAACTTTTATATATTTAAACTATAAATTCCTAAGTCAATGACAACTAATTTAATGAACAGGTAAATTGAACGAGCACAAAAGGAGATGATAAAATGTCCAGTAAGATATAAAAGTATGCTCAGCCTCATTAGTAATCAGGGGAATGCAAATCAAAACTACAATGAGAAACCACTTTATTGTCTCCAGACTATCTAAAAGTGAACAAAAAATTTAAATAAATAAAAGTAAATTGAACATAGCAACTGTTAGAATACAGAGCAGTGGGAATTCTCATGTGTTGGTAGTAGGAGCTGAAACTGGTGAAAACCTCTTTGGAAAAGGCTGCCAGTGTCCATGAAAGCTAAGCATACACCTACCCTGTGAATGAGCATTTTCTCCCTGCAAGTTATCCAATTCAGATGTTTGTGCATCTGCACCAAGAGATATGTAGAACAATGACCACAGCAGCATTATGTGTAATAGGTAAAAGTTAGAAACAACCCAAATGTCTACCAACAATAGAATGGATATATCCAAACAACACAGAATAAAGATAAAGGTACATGTATATCATGGATGAATCTCACAGTCATAATAATAAACAAAAGAAGACATAAATTACTTCATTTAAAACAAGTTTGAAAACAGAAAAAAAATAGCCTACAACATCTAGGAATGCATAAATAGGTGATAAAAATATAAAATATTAGTGTTTACTATAAAAGGATAGTGCTCACCTTTGTGGAAAGAAGATTATAATTAGGAAAGAATATGGGGGTCCTTAAAGATGGTAGAAATGTTCTACTTCTTTTTTTTTTTTTTTTTTGAGACTGAGAGAGACACAGAAAGTGTACATCAGTGGGGGAGGGGTAGAGAGAGAGGGAGGGAGAGTCCCAAGCAGGCTCCATGCTGTTAGTGTGGAGCTGGATGCAGGGCTCAATCACAAGAATCATAAGATCATGACCTGAGCCAAAATCAAATTAAATTAAAGTCAGGTGCACAGGGCACTTGGGTAGCTCAGTTGGTTAAGCGTCCAACTCTTGATTTCAGCTCAGGTTATAATCTCATGATTCATGAGTTCAAGCCCCATATTGGGCTCTGTGCTGATGGTATGGAGCTTTCTCGGGATTTTTCTCTCTCCCTCTTTCTCTGGCCCTCCCCTGCTCATCCCCTCTCTCTCTCTCTCTCTCTCTCAAAAAACAAACTAATAGAAAATTTTTTTACAAAGTGTCAGACGCTCAACCAATAGCCACCCAGGTGCCCAGAAATGTTCTATTTCTTGATGTGGGTGTTGTTTCCATAGATGATGCTTTATAATAATTAAGTAAGCTGTGTATTTATGTTTTATGACTTTTCTCCATGCGACTTATTTCATAACAAAAAGGTTAACAATAAAGCCATTGATTTTTGAAATGAATTGTAAGCCACAGTTACTGATTAAATATAATGTGTCAAATATTATACTAAGACCTTTACATTAATTAACTCACTTAATCATTAAACAACCCTAGGAGGTACAGGTTATTATTATCCTCATTTTAGGGATAAGAAGATGGAGCAGTGGTTCTCAACTTTGACTGCACATTAGACAACTTGGGGAATTTTTATAATTCCTGATAGCCTGGCTGTTCTCCAGAACAATTAAACCAGAACTTCTAGAGGCAGGACAGAAAATTCATTATTTTTTAAAACTTTCTTGTATTTTCAAAGTGTGGCCAAGCTTGCAAGCCATCAAAAATCATCATAGGAAGATTATTTAATTTGTCCATAACCAGAGAGCTTTACTGGAATTCAAACGCAAGTAGTGTAGTTCCAGGTCTTCTGTTCTTGGCCACTACACCAGACTGCCTCTTGGATGAATGAAATAACACCCCTCCCTTAAGAACCCCATGATCCAATCATGAGAACTAAAAGGGAAATGTGTAGAGAATATGCTCCCCAGAATGACTAGAGCAAGATGTGAGTGTTAGGGTTTGGGCCGTGTTGCAGGTGAGGCTGAAAGGACAGATGAGAATTGGGAACAGGGAAGTTATGCCAAGTATTTGAGGCTTTATTCTTCCGGCGATGAGAAGTGTTGTGCATCTTGGAGAGGGCATTCTGACTTTATGTGCAGAGGATAATGGTATGAAGAGAAACAAGACAAGAGGCAGAAGAGGCACCTAAAGGTCAAGGGCAATCACAAACAAAAGGGGTGAAGAGGATATGAGCCAAGTCATTGTGGTAAGAAGCAGCAGGAAGAAACATTTGTAGAAGCACTTGAAAGGGAAGATTGGCATGACTCCATACAGTATGGGATGAAGGATAGAGGTGATCTAAGATGGCACTAATACTAGGGTGGACGATATCATTAACCTATATCAAAAGAACAAGAGCAGAGGACTTGGAGGGGAGGGTATTGAGATCTATTTGGGATGAGTTGGAGGTGACTGTGGCAACTTCAAAAGGCATCTGGAAATAAAAACCTAAAATTTAGGAGAGAAGTTATTACTTAGAAATACAGTTTTAGGGGCACCTGGGTGGCTCAGTCAGTTAAGTTAACTCCTAATTTCGGCTAGGTCATGAACTCAAGGTTTGTGAGTTTGACCTCTGAATTGGGCTCTGCACTGACACTGTAGAACCTGTTTGGGATTCTCTCCCTCTCTCCCTCTCTCTCTCCTCACGTCTCTGTCCCTCCCCACTCTGAAAATAAATAAATAAACTTTAAAATAAAAATAAAATAGCTTAAGAAATCATCAACATATGGATGATAGGAAAAACTATGAGAATGGGTGAGGCTGCCCCAGCGATCATTCTCTTAAGAATATATTCCTATAGGGGCACCTGGGTGGCTTAGTCGGCTAAGCGTCCGACTTTCGCTTAGGTCATGATCCCACGGTTCATGGGTTTGAGCCCCGCGTCGGGCTCTGTGCTGACTACCAGCTCAGAGCCTGGAGCCTGTTTCAGTCTGTGACTCCCTCTCTCTCTCTGATCCTCCCCTGCTCACGCTGTCTCTTTCTGTCTCCTAGAAATAAATAAAAATATTTAAAAAAAAAATTTAAAAAAAAAGAATATATTCCTATATTTATTTTTTAAATGTTTATTTTCTAGATCTTGACTGCATCCCTACCTCTGAAGTAAGCACAGGAGATTATGGCCAGAATGACCCAGTTCATACCTTGCAAACTGGCTAATTCTTGGATTATGCAATTCAATCTTTTGGAATATCAGTTTTCTTATCTATAAAACTGAGCTAATTATCAAAAACTCATTCAAAAGTTTACTAGGAGAATCACTTTACAAGTCCTGAAGCTTATGAGTATTAATATGGTCATTTTTATAGCAAGAGAGACCAAAGTACCAGATTAAAAAAAAAAGCCTCCTATCACATAGATAGCATTGGAACTTAGGAACTGAATTTCTAGTCCTGTGCTCTTTCCTTGGATAACTTTTTCCTAGCCTGCTCTCCCATATTCTTGGAAAAAAAAAATAAACAAGAAATAGGTCTTTGAGGAAATACATTATGATGGTCATAATCACTGTTTGCACTCATTGGATACTTTATTCTTGGGCACTGCTGTCTAAGTGCCTTATGAATTAACTCATTGAATTCTTGCAACAACCCTATAAAATGGATGCTTGTACAATTCCCATTGTGTTTTTATTATTATTACTTTTGAGAGAGAGAGCATGCACGCGAGCAGGAAGGGCAGAGAGAGAGAGGGAGAGAGAGAGAGAGAGGGAGAGAGAGAGAGAAAAAATCTTAAGCAGGCTCCACACGCAATGTAGAATCTGATGTGGGGCTTGATCTCATGACTGTGAGATCATAACCAGAGCTCAAATCAAGAGTAGACACTTAACTGACTGAGCCATCAAGGAGCTGCCATAATTCCCACTTCAAAGGTAAGCAAACTGAGGCACTGAGATGTTAACATTCTCAAAATTACACAGCTGATAACTAGCAAAGCCTTGATTCAAACACAGAAAATCTAATTTAAGAGCCTACAACCTTAACTACATCTCAAATGGTGGGACTTCGGATGATGGGCCAGGGTTGTAAGGCAGAGGGAGACTGTCAAGCAGGCACTTCCACACCCATCAAATGACTCCACGGAGGCAACAGTGTCTGCATGGTCCCTGCAGCTACACAAGCTACTGTGTGTGGGAGTCTGATTCCTCGATGTGTGAAGTTTCCTCAATTTAGTCAGAAATCATTTTGGGCAGAAAAGAGCCATAAAATCATAAAGGAGAAAAATACGAGACTCAGATGGACAAGAGAAAACATCACAGAGAACTTGTACTGAAACATCCTTACTTAGAGCACAGTATTAAAGTACCAGAACTGGGGAGATGTAGGGCCATAGAAGGAAAAGGCTATTGGCTCCTGGAGGGAGAAATATATCTGAATTTGAAAAGAAGGCATTTGTTTCTTTTCTTTTCTTTCTTCTTCTTCTTTTTTTAAAGTAGGCTTCATGCCCAGTGTGGAGCCCAAAGGGGGCTTGAACTCATAGCTTGAAGCAAGAACCTGAGATTAAGACCTGAACTGAGATCAAGAGTCAGATGCTTAACTGACTGAGCCACCCAGGTGTCACAAGAAGGCATTGTCTCTTTAGGCAGCCGAGAGGAAATCTAGTGACAGAAATATACAGGATTCATATTTACCTGAGTGTAGGATGCATACCCTGGCTGCCCATGGGGTGATGCAGGGCAGTGAGAAGCATCACATTAGGTGACACAGGGATGTTGTTAGCAGTGTGTGGGCACATCTTTAAATAATCCAAGGAGAGAATAATTCAAATCATTGTTACTTAAATAGGGAGAGAATGATTCTTCTATCATTTTCCTTTCCATTCTTCTAATTATTATAAAGTCTTAATTTGATACCAGTATGTTTTTAACAACTCTCTGACACCTATAACCTCCCCTTCCAACAAAGACATTTTGGCAGATAATAGAGTATTTAACTAAAAGTGAATAACATTCTTTCATTTTTATTGTGTTCATTTTTATGTCTGCCTTCTATTTATGTTAACTATTTTTATGGGGAGTAATAAAAGGTTCTTTTCAAAGTAAATTTATGTAAGAAAAATGTAAATGTTTTAAAGAATTATTATATAAAAAGTTATAAAGGTCATATACATGTATGGTAAAAAAAAAAAAAAAAAGCCTGTGATGATGGATGACTCTTCTTCTCAACCCTTCACATGATCCATATTCTGTCTTGGATCAGTGTCCTATCCTGCAGTGATCAGTTCATACTGGGAGCATCATGTCTGTTTTTGGAGATCAGTCTCTAAAAGAGATGGAGACACACTCACGTAATCTGAAGTGACTAAAGAATGATTAGAATAGTGCACAAAACAACAATCACAGCACAAGAACATGAGTATCATGGAGGCTTCTGCGCTGGGGCAGAAGGGCTTCTCTGAAGAGTCGAAAGAACTGTCATGTTGATGGTACTTTGTGGGATTTGTTCTTGTCCGTAAAGGATAGACACAGTTCTATCCATCTAGGTGAAGACACTCTCAAGAAACAGGGCTTTGCATTCCACAGGTAGAATGTAGTAGCAAGAGAAGAGCCCTAGGGACTGGAAGGTATGTCTGGATTCTAGTCTTCCCGCCAGTAATTCATTGTAAATGAGATTGTAGACAGGAATTCAGCTGAGTTGAAGTCAGACTGCAGTCAGACTAGATGAGGGAGAGTAAACAGGTTCACCTTGATAATGATGATTGCTTGGTATTTGCTGCCTAGAATTCCTTATTTAGAAGAAATTTGAAGCTATGTTCAGGCTTCATGGGAAGACAGACTGATTAGTAACATCCACGTGGATAAGAGAGGTGAGTCACCATATTTCTGAGTGGCGTGCACCAGATGATCATTATGATTCCTCCCAGCTGTATAACACAATGCTAGACTCACATCACCTCATTTACCTAGCTAATAGGTACACTTCCAAAATCTATTCTTGGCTACACTATCACTTAAAAAAAATTTTATTACTGGGGTGCCTGGGTGGCTCAGTTGGTTAAGTGTCTAACTCTTGATTTTGGCTCAGGTCATGATCTCAGGTTCATGAGATGGAGCCTCACATTGGTCTCTGCGCTGACAGCACTGAACCTGCTTGATATTTTCTCTCTCCCTCTTTCTCTCTGCTTGTCCCCCACTTGTGCTTGTGTGCTCTCTCTCTCTCTTTCTCTTTTTCAAAGTAAATGAATTTTTAAAAACTTAAGATAAAATTTTCATTACTGCATTCATGAGTGTCAATTCTTTATGGATATCAACAATGCCTTTTCTAAAATAATAGCAATAATAATAACTTTTCTATTTTTATGGGATTATTATGACAGTCAAAAATCATGGGTCCAGTTGTACTATTCAGTGTTTTCAGAAGCAGATGGCGGGTGCCTAGGACCTTTAGCAATTGAAATTAAATAATTGTTCAAAATTATTCTGTCCTTGAGGATTTTTATATATGTACTGATTTATATTGGCCTTCCAGATTAATGAAAGGGAAATTCTTCTCCCTCTCTTTTTCTAGGATTGGCCTGTACTTCTGAAGTGTGCAAAAAGCCTTCATTCACTGTAGAGAATGTTTTTAACAAGCATGCCCTCTTGCAAGGGGGATTTCCTCCCCCAGACAGAACTGTGATGGTATCTAGTAAATCTGCCTTTACGATGATCATGTGAGTTCCATTTCATTTTATTTCTCTCCTCTACATAACATGCAGGATAATAGATGGTGCAGCACTTGAATGCCATGAAAAGATGTAAGAGAGAATGCATTTGTCAAGGGCCACAGTAGACTCTGCCAACCGCGAGTACTGCTAGATTGTGACCACACTTCATTTTTCAACAGCATTCCGCTTAATTTACCACGAGTGTCATCTCCCAGGGCTGTCAGCCTGGAAAGATGATGCCCTTGTTGTGTGGGCTTCACAGGTACTGCCTGGTGAGGGGCTGGGGCTGTAGGAAAGAGAGCCATCATTCATAATTTCCCACTCTATTTAGTTGAGGTGGGCAGATGCCTTGGAGCTTGAGGAAAAGGAAGACTTGAAGCTAAGCAAATGGGCAAGAAAATATCTCAAAAGCATCTGCTGCTGGCTGTGATGTTTCTAGCTCCTATCTTCAGAAAAGGGACTTTGTGTTGTATACTAGTTAAGGTAGATCACTGCACTATCCACATGTGGCTATTGGGCACTTGAAATGCTGTTAGTCCAAACTGAGATGTGTTGAGCGTGTAAAGTATATACAAGAATTTGAAGAATCAGTTAAAAAAAATAATGCAATGGCTTTTTATAATGATTGATGCCAAAATGATCATTTAGTGAATAAAATGGGTTAAATTATGATCAAAATTAATTTTACTTAGTGGCCTTTACTTTTTTAATGTGTCAGACAATGTGAAATTACAAATGTGGCTTGCATTATGTTTATATGGGAACTCACTGCTCTAAAGTCAGTCAGAGAATTGTCAACCCCCAACCCTTTCATTTTACAGAGAGAAAAACCAAGAATCTATTATGTAAGTAGTGTGATGGTGATGAGTGAGGGTTTAGATGAGTCCCCAGGTCTCTAATTTCTAGCCTTGACCCCTTTTATCTCTCACCACCTTCTAAGGAGAAGCATACAGTTCTAAAAGTAGGGAGACATGGAGATCATTACATATTCAATCCCTTACTCACTGGTGACAGTGTAAACTTTCCTATGCCTCAGTTTCCACTTTGCTAAAAAGTGCAAACACATCCCATATAGGTGATGGGGAAATCAAAGAAATAAAAGAGAGCTTTGGAAATCTTAAAGGACAACACAATACTAGGGCAATCTGGTGTAGAGTTCACAAGCACAAACACTGGAGCAAAACCACCTATTTGGGATTCATTTCTGACACCACCACCACCACCACCACCACCATTTTGGGTTAGTTATTTAAATTCTCTGGGTCTCAGTTTCTTCATTCATAATAGTATCTATGTTACAGAGTGTCTGGAAAATTAAATTAGTTAATACATGTGATACACAAAGAACAGTGCCAGGTAGATAGTAAATACACAAGAAGTGTTAGATATTATTATTATTATTACTCCACTTCTGTCATCCAAATTACTGTAAGTAAAACTCACAGAAAGAATTGTTCTTAAATATTAGTGCATGAATGATCCCTCAGTCTATGTGATTTAGGGAGGGGTGAATGACCCAACGCCCTTAAAGGAAGAACGAATTTCAACGTCTCTAAAAATTAGTAATAATTCTATTTAACTTACTGCATAGAGAGAATTAAATGCCCAAAATACTGTCTGCAAATAAATTTAACATTTTACTTTAAATAACAACAACAAAAACCTTTCCTACCCACTAGCAGATGTCTAGCACCACCATTAGAAGTATATCTCTTGAGCCGAAAGCTTTGTTTTCGTTTGCTCTCTCTACCTGTCCTTTTCCCTTCTCTCCAATCGTACACAGAACTCCATCAGCTCCAAATAATTATCCCTACATCTGGCATTCCTCTAACTTCAGCTCTTTTTCCTTCTAAACACTGCCTAGCTTACATAATTAACTGGTCGACACTTAAGGCCTCTTTTCTTGCTACTGATGGTTTTCTGATGCCTCAAGCCCCTGGACTGAATCTACACTACATCACACTTAACATGGGTTTACAAAAGCACCACAAAACACCATATAGCACGGCACTGCCTTTTCTTTGTCTTTTTTTCCTTGACTTTCCTGCACACCCTCCTTTTAATTCTTTGTTCTCCTGCTAATTCTCTGATGACATCTCCTCTTAGTTCAATCATCCCCTCCCTCACTTGGGCCTTCCTTAAGTTCTAGCATTTTCCTTTTCACTCTAAATACTCTAGTGACTGGATTATCCCCCATGGCTTCAACCCACCTGCTATGCATATGCTACAAATCTTTGTCCTTTTTTAAGTTTATTTCTTTCTTTTGAGAGAGAGAGAGATAGAGACAGAGACACACACACACACACACACACACACACACAGAGAGAGAGAGAGAGAGAGAGAGAGAGAGAATGAGTGGGGGAGGGGCAGAGAAAGAGGAAGACACAGAACCCCAATCAGGCTCCACACGGTCAGTGTGGAGACCGATGTGAGACCCGAAACCAAGAACCATGAGATCATGACCTCAGCCGAAGTCAGATGCTTAACTGACTGAGCCACCCCAGTACTTCTATCCTTCTTTCTCTGTCTTTCTTACAACACACACACACACACACACACACACACACACACACACACACACACATCTAATATGAAGAACTGGATCATGTGATTATGAAGGCTGACATGCCCCCATGATACACCGTCTGCAAAATGGAGACCCAGGAAACCTGAAGGTGTAGCTCAGAGTAAGTCTAAAAGTGTGAAAACAGAGGAACTGATGCTGTAAAGTCCCAATCTGAGTTCAAAGGCCTAAGAACCAAGGGAAATGATGGTGTAATTTCCAGTCTCAAGGCAGAAGTTCATTGTTTCAGCTCAAGTGATCAGGCAGAGAGTGGACAAATTCTCCATTCTTTGACCTTTTTGCTCTATTCAGAACCTCCATGAATTGGATGATACCCACCCACATTGGGGAGAACAATCAGTTGTTTTTTCTTTCAGTCTATTGGTTAAAATGCTAATCTTATCTAGAAACACCCTTACAGACACACCGAAAATAATATATAATCAAATACCTGGCCACCCCATGACACATCTAGTTCACATATAAATTTAATCATCACACTTGCTGTATAATTTTGACCAAGTTGCTCGACCTGAGCCACAATTTTCTCATCTATAAAATAGGGTTTTGGGGGGATTACATAACACCTTCAAGACACTTAGCATATCCTTTTATCCACCATGAGTTCTGTAGTCCAACTAACTTCCTACCTATTCATTAAGGTGAATTGTGTATGGCATTTGTTTTTTCCTCACAAATAAAAAATACTTATTTGATGTCAGGCGTTTTTTAATTATTATTACTCCATATTAACTTGCAGCATTAACTTGCAGATTTTTTTTTACTCTCATAGTAACTTATCATAGTTACTCATAATGTAGTAATTGACTTGTAGATTCTTCCTATGAAATGTTTCTTTTGTGTCTCTATACCTTTTTATTTTCCATCCGTACCATTTCCACCAAGCTTTGTCATTTTATAATAAATCTGCATGCAATTTCCAACAATGTCTTATTCTGGCCCTTGTTTACATTCATCTATTCTGCCTAATTTCTCTGAAACTCTACCATTATCCTGTAGTTTCCCTATTATAAGCTTCTATGGTACCCCACTGCCTGCCTGTAGTAAAAAAATGTAGGAATACCTAGGCCCTTCATTATCTGACATTAAATTAATTTTCTAGTGCAATCTCCCACAAGTTCCTACCATTTCCTCCACTACAGTTCGACCAATTCATTTCTTGGTTTTTGACTCAATTTTGTATTCTCATGTCAAGGTCTTTGCTAACAATATTATCTTCCAGGACCATGCTCCAAGCTCTTCTCTATGTATTCTTTTGAAATTCTGATTCCTTGAATCTTCTGCAGACCACTATGACTCACATCAGTTTCTGCTTCCTGTGAATCCACAGCCATATCTGTTTACTTCCTGGTTAGCTCTAAATCATATATTGCTCTGGTCAGCAAGTTCATGGATTTTCAACCTAATGTTTAGTTTGAAATTAGCTCCTGCTTCTTTCTAGCTGTATGAACCCATACAACTTCTATGGCTCTGTTTCTTTGGCTATAAAATGGGTATAATATTGCCCATTTCACAAGGATGCTATAAGATTAAACAATATATTGGATCTAATGTGAGCCAGCTATGAAGGAAGCAAAATAAAACCCAGACATGAGGAAAAAAAAACATTTTCATGTCATATATCTGACAAAGGACTAGAATTCAGTATATATATGCCAAAGTATAATAACTTTGACAACCCAACAATAAAAGAATAATCCAACTTAAGAGGTCAATGGATTTGAATAGAAATTTACCCAAAGATTTACAAATGGTCAATAAGCATGTGCAAAGGTGTTCAACATAATTAGTTATTAGAAAAATTAAATAATGGAAGTTCAAATCAAAACCACAATAAGGTGCCTCTTCATACTCACCAGGATGATTTTAATTAAAACAAAAAAAGGAAAATAACAAGTGTTAAGGAGGATGTGAAGAAATTAGAAGCTTTATATATTGCTGATGATAATGTAAAATGATGTGACTGCGGTAAAAAAAGAAAAAAAGTCTGACCCTTGTTCACAAAGTTAACATGGAGTTACAGGTGACTCATTAATTCTACTCCTAGGGGTGCCTGGGTGTCTCAGTCAGTTAAGTGTCTGACTTTGGCTCAGGTCAGGTCTTGTGGGTCCATGAGTTTGAGACCCATGTTGGGCTCTGTGGTGACAGCTCAGAGCCTGGAGCTTGCTTCAGATTCTGTCTCCCTCTCTCTCTGTTCCTCCTTCACTCACACTCTATCTCTCTCTCTCATCAGCATGGATGAACCTTGAAAACATTATGCTAAGTGAAAGAAGTCAGTGAAATTCATATATTATATGGTTCCATTTATATGAAATGTCTAATAGAGACACAGAAAGCAGATTAGTGATCCCAGGTGCTGGAGAGAAATGGGGAGTGATTGTAACAGGTACAAAGTTTCTTTTGGAGGTTATGAAATTAGATAAAGGAATTCTAATGTGGCTTTCTAGATTAAATTGTGGTGATAACAGCACAACCTTGTGAATGTACTAAAAATCACTAAATTGTAATACTTTTAAATGATGAATCTTATGGTATGAGTATCTCAAAAAATAACACTAAAAAAGAGAGAGAAAAGTATGTCAGAGAGTGCTTAGCTTAGAGACAATGAGCAATTTGCTAAGTTTCTCCCTGCGTCTTATTAAGTAAGAATGGTGAAGCCATGATTCAAATGTTAAATCTTTCTGATATAAAGACTGGGCTTTTTACCATCCCTCTAACCTTGACTCTTACATGCGCTGAAGCAGAAGTCTATTGGAAAACAGAAATAGTGAAACAAGCCTTTCTGATGGTTCTGCTATTCTGACCAAAAAAAAAAAAAAATTGTTTGTTCAATTTTATGACCAGCTTATGGTGATTAAAGAAAAAAGTTATTTATATCTTTTGTTAAACTAAGTGGATCTGTTGAGACTATATTAATAAGTTCAGCCAAAGATACAAAAGATTATACACAGATAATTTAGGGGAGGAAGTAAAGGAATTAGGAAAGGCATGGAAAATATTAACACTGCTTTTGCCTAAACAAAATATTGCAAGCATTGCTTTTGCCAAAAAGGTATGAAAGGAGTTAATGAAATCATATTAAACTTGAGGGGAAACTGGTTTGACAAATAATTCTTTAGCCAGAGACTGTATTAAAGCAAGGATTAGAGGGAAATGGCAAATGTTTCTGGGGTGCCAACCATGATGTAATAAATCAGATACACATGGTTTCACAAGCCTCTTCTGCCACTTTCTTAGCCACGTAAACTTGGCCAAGTTATTTAATTTCCCCAATCATTTTTTCCCTCTTGTGTAAAATGAACATTATTGTTGTTATATAAAGGGCAGCAGGAGGTACACTAGATAGTAGCTCTGATCTTTATTTATTATACAGGGCTGTAATAATGGTAACCGGCATTTGAATGGGGATCAAATGACATTACCCACTTTTGAAGGGAGAGCAGAGTTTTTCTATGTCAAATACAAGCCTTTGAATATACATAGATCCTCTACTGATCAGGAATTTTTATTTGTAGTTTTAAAAGTTCAGAAAGAAGCATCATCCTTTACCCTTGGTGGAAAAAACAATATACACAAAAATGGGATTCTTTTTTTAATGGCAGATTAAACTGACATAGCAAATTCTCCATCCCACATCAAATAATAAGAAATATTTAAAAATTTTCTTTCTCATGAAGATTTCATGGGCCAGACAGTTTTAGAAAGGAATTTAACAAATGTTCAAAGACACTTATAATTTAAATGTTAGATGTAAAGTGTTTCAAAGATTAGAAAAAGAAGGCAACTACCCAACTGATTCTCTAAGACTGGGATATTTTACACCAGTATGAGAAAGGGACAGTAATAGAAAAGGAAATTACTGACCAGCTTTCCTTTATATACATGGATGTAATTCCTACATCAAATGCCCACTAGTTGAATCCAGCAGTATTTTAAAACTCATAAATCATGTCCAAGCAAGGTTTGTCCCAAGAATGCAAGACTATTTCAGTATTAGACTCTATAAAAAAAATTATCACACTAAAGATAAGTGTTGGGTCACCTCAATGCATATAGAAAGGACAGTAGACAATACTTCACACATTCTAATAAAAGTTTTTATCAAAGAATAGCAACAAAATTATTATTTTGCGGATGCCTGGCTGGTTCAGTTAGTTAAGCATCTAACTGGCTCAGGTCATTATCTCACGGTTTGTGGGTTCGAACCCCGCATCAGGCTCTGTGCTGACTGCTCAGAGCCTGAAGCCTGCTTCAGGTTCTGTGTTTCCATTTCCCTCTGCCCCTTCCCTGCTCTCACGCCATCCCTCTCTCTCAAAAATAAATGAAATGTTAAAAAAAATTTTAAATCATTATTCTGATAAAAGATATCAGATTTGATATCTGATATCTGATTTTGAAAGGAAAACCTTTCAAAAACCTATAACAAACATCATACTTAATGATAAACCTTAGAAGCATTCTCATTAAATTTAGGGACAAGATTCTCATTATAATGTCTATGATTATTTTGCTGAAGGGCTTAGCCTATAGAATAAGTTATGGAAAAAAAATCTAATACAAGGATTAGAAATTTTTTTCACTTGCTAATGATTTGTCCATACAGAAAATTAAAAGAAAAAATCAAACTGCCAGAACTTGTAAAATAATTCAGTAGGATTACTGGATATAAAATTAGCAATAAGTATCAATAAGTATTTATGTATTATCAATAATAATTTAATAAACATAGGAGAAAAACTTATTCAAAATAAAAATCAAGAAAATGGATCTAATAAAAGATGCTTAGAATCTTATGGAGATATTATTAAGTGTATTATATTAATAGAGAGAAGGAAGGAGATAATCAAAGGGACAAAAATTAGAGAGACCCTGCCAGAGGCAGTCTAAAACTAAAACTGATGGTGGTGACCTTGAGGAAATATTATTGATATTCACAAAAAAGATATGAATAAATGGAGAAACAATTAGGTTTTTAGATAGAAAGATTTAATATCTTGGATATTAAAATTTTTCTTAGATATTAAAGATATTAATTTAACCATTAAAATGGTTAAAAACCATTATAATTAAAATAAGAGAAATCCTATTAAAACAGTAATGGGGAGTAAGGCATTCATATATAAACAGACAAATAGATTAATGAAAAGTATGGAGAACCTAGAAACAGACGGAAGCATTGGCAACTTAAAATATAAGAAAACATAACATCACAGATTTGAATGAAAAGCAAGATTATTTAATAAATGGTGGTTCAATTTGGAAAAAAAAAACTAAAATTAAGCCTTTATACCACACTACACACAAGAATTCCTGATTATTTAGACTGAAATGTTAAGAATAAATTTTGAATCTATTTGATGATGAAATGTAGGAAGAAGTCTTTTTGACACTGGAATCTGAAATGATTTGTTAGACAAAACAAAAACACAATTAATAAAGGAAAGGATTGTTAAATTTGACCTTTTAAAATTCTGAGTGGTAAAAGACCATAAACAAATTTGAAAGATAAGTAGCTGGCTAGTAGGAGTTACAACACAGAATAAGAATTAATGAAAATAACTTATATGCAGGCCTACAAACTATTAAGAGAAAGAAAATAGAAAAAGTAGCAAAGGATATAAAGAGGAAATCAAAACAATCAATGACCATATGAAAAATACACAACCTCACATCAAAAAAAATAAAATTATATGGCATCATTTCACACATATCAGATTAATATAATCAAAAGTTATAATAATACCAACCTTTGGTGAGGATGTAGGAAAAGAGATAGGATCATACATCATTGTAATCACTTCAGATACCAATTTGTGTTATGTGGTGAAGCTTAAAATCTATGTAGTATAATCTATGATTTAGCAATTCTGGTTTTTAGGTGTACACCATAGAGAAACACTAGTACTAGATTTTGCATGTGAGGTCATTTATTGAAGCAAAAATGTAATGGAGGGAAAAGGCTTTTAACAACCTACATACTCACTAGTAGAAAAATTGGTAAATAAATTATGGTACCTTCACAGATGAAATACTATAAAAAGATTTTGTAATGTCTTAATTTAAATGAAGTAACTAGGTCTATGTAGATGGATATATTTAGAAACCATAACATTAAAAGAATAAGATATATGGTAAGTTTGAACTGTATCAATTAAAACACATAAATCAGTATCACATTATATACTTATATATACACATACATAAAAATGTATGTATAATTGTGTACATTATATACATACATGCATATATATGTGTATATATACACACATACAGAAAAAAATACAGATAGGAAGGCATCTGAAAGGGTTTGCTTCTGGAAAGAAAAAGAAGAAACATAGAAAGAAGATCTGACACAGCATATTGACTGGAGACTCAGAAGAAGCAGAGAGAAAAGATGAAGGAGAAGAAATATTTGAACAGATGATGGCTGAGGATTTTCCAAAACTGAAGAAAGATACCAATGTCCAGATTGCAGAAACCCAATGAACTTTTGGTCTACTTGGGATATAGAGAACAGAAAAAGCATTCCTTCCTTACAATAAGAACACAAAAGTCAGAAAATCTTCAAGGTCATAACTTTTCCTAAATCTATCAGAAAGTCAAAGTCTTAGGGCAACAGCAAGTCTGAAAACTAAGGGGAGACAAGTGCTTGCAGAAGAGGGTGGGATGTGAGCACTTACTTACCTGGAAGAGACAAAGCCAGAAACTGGGAGAGTTAAGCTGGAATTGTTCATGAATTAACAAAGGACAGATGTGGGCTGGTGAGAATGTGGAGAGTTCCTCACAGCTGTAAATACAGAAGGAGTTTATATGACCCAAATGTACTGTATCCTCCACAGCCCTCACTGGACACCTCTCCAAAGACTGCTGGGGTTCCTGAGAAGACATCTCTCCTGGTACAAATGTAGGGAAGCAGCCACAGCTGGAGGGCCACAAAGCCTATCCAGATTCTTCTTCCCTTCTTCCCTATACAACTGGGGCAGGCAGGAAATAATGTTGCTCCCCACCCCCATTACTCGGGTGAAACCCCACTGAACTGAGGGAAGGAAACAGGAAAAATCTGTCTACCCTTGAGTGAAAAACAGATACAGCTGAGCCCAGAACTACTTCTGGGGTAGACGCAGGAGCTCTGAGAAGAACACACTCACAAGACCAACAGACATGCCACCTGCCAAAGACTCAGGCTTAATCCAAAGAATGTTCCTCACCCAACCCTCACCAACAAACATCTAGGAATCAGCAGTAACAGAAACTTCTGGAAGGAAGGAGAGAATCAAAAGGACAAAAAGGTGAGAGACGCTCCTTGAAGCAAAGTGCAAAATGAAACCTTAGGTTCGTAGTGGAGCTGACCTTGAGGAAAACCATCTAGCAAACTATCCCTTCTCCTAAATACAAGACACAGCTAGAGGAATATAAAATGTGATACACAGAATGCAACCATAGCAACCACACACCCCAAGCACAAGTCATCTCCTGAATAGATTGGTTCAAAATTCTCAAAGGCAAAGATTGAATTCATGAAGAAGGAGTGAATTACCTAATAATATGGTCCCCAAATATACCAGATAAAAATCATTATCATTACAACGAAATATATACCAGTTGATAGAGTAGATAGATTTAAATACACCCTTTTCAGTAATTGACATAATAAACAGACAAAACAGCAAATATACAGAAAATGTGAACACAGGTAATGATCATGGCCTAACGGACATATATAGAAAATTATGTTCAATGACTACACAACACGTACTTATTTCAAACACACTTGGAACACTTTACAAAAACTGACCATGTCTTGACCTTACAGGTGGTATAGATTTCAACAGATGAAAAGTCCAGTTTCTGACTCCAGTGCAATTAAACAAGAAACAAAGGTAGATAGAAAACATCATGTTTATCAACTAAGAAATATACTTTAAAAACCCATGAATTAAAGAAGACATTAAAATATAAATTGGAAAATATATTAATTGAATAATAATTAAAATGCTACTTATCAAAATGTGAGATTAAGCCAAAACTGAAATTAGGAAAAAATTACAGCTTACAAACATATATTACAAAAAAGAGACAAGTTAATGAGTAAGCATTCATCTTAAAAAGTTAGATCAAGAAGAGAAAAATAAAACCAAAGGAAACAGAAGAAAACAATCTTTAAATAATAACAGAAATCAGAGAAATATTTACAAAATGAATTTAAAAAGTATTATTCATTTGAAAAAAGTAATAGAATTAATAAACCTCTGATGAGATGGTTAAGGAAAAGAAAAGAGAAGGAGCTAGTAGAACCTGGATGGCTCAGTCAGTAGAGCATGTGACTCCAGATTTTGGGATCATGAGTTGAAGCCCCACATTGGGCAAAGAGCTTATGTTAAAAAAAAAAAAAAAGCATGGAGGAGGGCACTTGTGGGGATGAGCACTGGGTGTTCTGTGGAAACTAATTTGACAATAAACTATTTGTAAAAAAAAAAAAAAAAAAAAGACAAGATGGTGTTATGAACAACTTTAAGACAATAAATTTGAAAAACATGGTTCAATGGATAAATTCCTACAAAATACACAAATTAAGAGTACTGGACCTATGTTTAATAAACATACCATGGTTTTAACATTATAAGAACTGGGTGGCCCAGTAGGTTTATTGCCCAACTCATGGTTAGTGGGTTCGAACCCCGCATTGGGATATGTGCCAACAGTGGAGGCTGTTTGGGATTCTCTCTCTCTCTCTCTGTCCTTCCCCTGCTCATGTGCACCCTCTCTCTCAAAATAAATAAACATTAAAAAATAAAGAATACTAAACTTAAAAGAAATAGAAAGCCTGAATGGTTCTTTAACTACCAAATAAATGAAATCCATAATTTAAAAACCCATTCATGAAGACTTCCACCGAACAATTAAAGAAATATAATATGAATCTTTCATCAGCTTCTCCAAAGATCAGAAAAGCGGGGAAAGTCCCCAAATTCATTTGATTATATTTTGATACAAAAACCTGGCTATGTCAGTATGAGAAAGGAAAATTTAAGCAAATCTTACTCATAAATACAAATATAAAAACATTTTTTAAAAATTGTCATGTCCAGCAATATATAAAAAGGGTAAAAATTATAACCAATTTGAGGTTTATTCCAGTAGCACACGTTTGGTTTAATTTTTCTTAAATATCCGATTTTAATTTTAATAAACATATCATGGCTTTAACATTACAAGAAGCTGGTGAAGGCATATGGAAACACTTTGTGCCATCTTTCCAACTCTTATATAAATCTAAAATTATTCTAAGATATAAAGTAAAAAAAATCAGTGTAATTCATTACATTAACATGTGATGAAGGAGAAAAATACGTAAGTAGTTTAATAGTTGTGAAAAAGTTATTAAATAAAATTCACAATCCATTCATTATTTTAAAAAACTCTTAGCAATGTACAAGTAGAAATATAACTTCCTTTATCTAATAAAGAATGTCTTTATAAAGTCTAATCAGCAACTTAATTATAAAATATTAAAACTCTTCCATTGAGACTGGGAGTAAGGCAAGGGTGCCCACTGTCATCCTTCTATTCCACAATGTATTGGTGGTCCCAGCCAGGACACCGAGGCAAGAAAGAGATATAGAGTCATGTAGAAAATGGAAAGAAACAAGACTATGAATGAATGCTATGACTACAATAGGAAGAAAATCTAAATTATCTACAGATAAATTATGATAATATACTAATGAGTTTTGCAACATTACTAGACCCTTTCTTTCTTTCTTTCTTTTCTTTCTTTCTTCCTTTCTTTCTTTCTTCCTTTCTTTTTCTTTCTTTCTTTCTTTCCTTTTCTTTTGTTTTCTTTTCTTTTCCTTTCTTCCTTCCTTCCTTCCTGCCTGCCTTTCCTTCCTTCCTTCCTTCCTTTCCTTTCCTTCCTTCCTTCCTTTCCTTCCTTCCTTTCCTTCCTTCCTTCCTTTCCTTCCTTTCTTCCTTCCTTCCTTTCTTCCTTCCTTTCCTTCCTTTCTTCCTTCCTTCCTTCCTTCCTTCCTTCCTTCCTTCCTTCTTCATTCAGGGTAATTTCAAAGCCCCAAAAGGCTCTAAAATGTATATAGAATGCAAATACTCATCATTCATTAGAACACTCTCGAAGCACAGTTGGGAGAACATGATGTACTAGGTAGAAAGATTTAGCATGAAGCTACAATTTTCCATAAAGTGTGGTATTCATTTAAATATTGATAAATAGATCAATGGATTCCAATAAGGATCCTTTTCTGAACCACATCAAAATCATCTCCACTCCATCTTTAACTTTAGCCTGATATTTGCAAAAGCATGTTGGTCTTTACCAGCATCATGCATGTGCTGATCACCACATCTGGCTTTTTAAAAATATATATATATTTATTTTTTGGGAGAGTGTAATTGAGGACAGACAGAGAGAGGGGAACAGAGAATCTGAAGTGGACTCTGTGCTCACAGGCTGACAGCAGCAGGCCCAATATGAGGCTTGAATTCAAATACCATGAGATCATGACATGAGCCAAAGTCAAACGCTCAATTGACTGAGCCACCCAGGTGCCCCTCCACATCTTGCTTTTGACCCACACTACATACCTCTTTCTTCCTATCCCAGGATTTCTCTAATACCAAGGTGTGGGATGCCTATTTTCAGTACTCACACATTTGCCATCTGGAGGCGTAGATGATTTAACGTTTGTCAAGCCAGCTTTGGACCCAATAAAGAGGCTTTTTTTCCCCTTTTGTTTCCAGGCAGAGTGTTCCAAGTTGCATTTCATATGACTCCTTAAACAGACTGAGCAGCAGGGATATATAGCAGTGGCTGGTTCTATTATACATCTTGTATTGACTTTGTTTTCTTATTTTACTTTCTCTGTCTTGTACCTCTCCTACCTGGGGTTCCCAAATAAACAACCTCCATGAACCCTTTGCTTCACTACTCTACTTTTAGGAAAACCCAGATTAAGATAATAATACTGTTGAGTAATGGAGTAAGATGGCATTTGCGATATATGGTGCTGGCACAATTAGATATCCATATAGAAATAATAAAATCTGACCTCTACTTAAAAAAAATCAATTTTAGGTAGATTATAGATCTAAATGTAAGAAGCAGAACAATAAAAGCTTGAGAAGATAATGTGGGAGACCATATTCCTGACCTCCTGGGTAGGAGAAGACTTTTAAAGTGAACACGTCAGTAACACAGAATAAAAGTTTGATAAATTTGACTACATCAAAATTAACAACATCTGTTCATCAAGAAATCGTTAAGAGAATGGAAATGCAAGGCATAGAATAAGAGATTTGCAACACACAGAACCAATAAAGCAGCTTGTATCTAGAATATAAAATGAAGTCCTATAAATCAATACAAAGACAGAAAACCTAGGAGGAAAATCAGGAAGAGAATTGATCAGTTATCAAAGAAGATATCCGAATGGCTACCAGACATACAACAATGAGTTCATTAGCCATCATGGGAATGCAAACTAAAACCACAAAGAGATACGCAGCCACCAGACTGGCTAAACATTTTTAAACTGACAATTCCAACTGTTGGCAAGGATGCGGGACAAGAGAACCCTCAAATTCTGCTGATGAGAGCATACACGGATACCACCACTCTAGGAAAACTGGGCAGTATCTCCTTAAACTAAACATGTTTACTGCCCAGGACATGGCAATTCTGCTCCTAGAAATACATCCATCAGAAATGCATATTAATGGGGCGCCTGGGTGGCTTAGTCGGTTAAGCGTCCGACTTTCACTTAGGTCATGATCTCGCGGTTCGTGGGTTCGAGCCCCGCATCGGGCTCTGTGCTGACTGCCAGTTAGGAGCCTGGAGCCTGTTTCAGTCTGTGACTCCCTCTCTCTCTGACCCTCCCCTGCTCATGCTGTCTCTCTCTCTCTCTCTCCTAGAAATAAATAAAACATTAAAATAAAAAAAAAAAGAAATGCATATTCATGGAGGTGCCTGGGTGACTTGGTTAAGTGTCTTACTTCAGCTCAGGTCATGCTCTTGCAGTTTGTGGGTTCGAGCCCAGTATCGGGCTCTGTGCTAGCATCTTGGAGCCTGCAGTCTGCTTCAGATTCTGTGTCTCCCTCTCTCTCTGCTCCTCCCCTGCTCATGCTCTGTCTCTCAACAATAAATAAGTGTTATCACAAATTAGAAATGTATATTCATGGAGTGCCTGAGTGGCTCAGTCAGTTAAGTGTCTGACTTCAGCTCCGGTCATGATCTCACGACTTATGAGTTCAAGCCCCTCATTGGGCTGTCTGCTGTCAGCACAGAGCCTGCTTGGGATCCTCAGTCCCCTCTCTCTCTGCCTCTCCCCAACTCATGAGTGTTTAAATAAACGTTTAAAAAAAGAAATCCATATTCATGTGCACCAAAGAGAATGGACAAGCATGTTCAAAGCGGTATTATTTTAATAGGCCAAAATTAGAAAACACCCAGAAGTTTATCAACAATATTGGACAAATCAATCATTGAGTATTCACACAACAGAGAATAGCAGTGAAAATGAAACTATAGCTATACACAGTAACAGGAATGATTACCACAAACGTGAGGCTGTAAAAGAAGTCAGACACATATATCTGCATGGATTTGGCTATTTTAAACACCAAAACAGCCAAAATCATGTTTGTAGAGATATACTTTAGTGTTAAAAATATAAAGAAAAGCAAATAAAGTGACTATCATAAAGGCAGAATAATGATTTTTCTTAAGGGGAAAAAGGAGTTGATTTGGAGTCAGGTCACTTTGAGGGTGCATGGGTGCTGACAACACTCTTTCCTAATCTACACTGTATTTATACAGATAATTACTTTATAATGATTTATTAATCCACATGTTTATGTTTCTTCTTCAGTAAAGTGTGTAACATTTCACAGTAAAAAGACTGAGGGGAGGGCAACCTCATCCTAACACTAAATTAATAGTGGTTTTTCATTAAATTTTAACACATTATTCTCATGAAAAGGAAGTTTAATAAGCAGCCAAAGCTGAGGCATGAAACCCAGAAAAGTGTTAGTCATAATAACGCTATACTATTGGCCACATTGGCAGAGTCTTTCATCCTGCTTCATATACTTGATGGTATTTTTGGGGTGGTGAAGAAAATGTTGCTCAGCATACTCAAGGGACTTTTCCAAGGGCAGAAAGCTATGAAAGGCCTTTAACAGGACTTGAACTTGGGTGTTCCCCTTTAATTTCAGCACCCTTTCTCCCAAATCCAGCAAAGGGACCATGAGGGGGAATGAGAACCTATAGGAAGAGTGGTCAAGAGAGTAGGAAGTGGGGCATTGAGCTTTACCTACCCAGTCCTATAAAGTGGTTGTTGTTTAAGGATTTTGACTTTGTGTGTGTGTGCATCCGCATGCACGTGCATGTACTTTGGTTTTGTTTGTTTTAAAGAGTACACTGTTGCTAAGCCACTTAACTAAGGAGAAAGCAAAATGGGAAAGATTATGATCATTTGTTGTAAGAGGCTTTCTTTTCTTAGGTCCTGGCTGTGTGAACCTGTTAGGACCAGAGCGAGTTTACTGTTACATCTTCATTTTCAGCTTACCTATTTTAATGACATCTATTGCTACAATAATAATCAGCCTCCAAGCTCTGGGTCCTGGAACTCACTCTCTGAAAGACTTCTTAAGAAACTGCCATATCTCCCCTATAAATAAATTACCCATCATGAATGTACTTCAGCCCCAGAATAATGTGATTTGCCCTGACCCCATTAGATTACATCAATGTAACTACACAGATGCTAATTGTAATACTCTGTTATTTGCACACAGAATCAAGGGGCAATGTCCTGCCTTAAGAGTTTAATGGCTCTAAAGCAGCAAGAAGCAGATTTCGTTATCCCTCTCTGGCTTTTCAGCAGCTGGTGGTCTCTGTAGGAAAATGCAAATGCAGAAGAAGAGTAGCTGAACCTTGGTTATCCTTGCATTTATACCTGCTAATTAAACCAAAGGAAAACTTTGTCCTCCCAGCAGAAAACCTTCTACCCTGGGACCTCAGCCCAGGTATAAGCCAAGATTGTGTTGTTCTCCTCACTTAGAACAATGCCGTCCACTGGAAATAAAGTGTGCGCCAAAAGTGGGACCCATGTAAGTAATTTTAAGTTTTCTATTACTTAAAAAAAGGTAAAATTAGTTTTAACAATATCATTTTAGGCCAAGATATCCAAAATATTGTCATTTATATATGTAATCAATATAAAATAGTTGAAATATTTCACATGTTCTAAAAAAAAAAAAGGTGTTGTTTTATTTATTTTTGGGATTTGAGAGCACACATGGGTGAAGGATAGAGAGGAAGACAGAGCATCCAAACCAGGTTCCCTGTTGACAGTAGCAAGCCCAATGTGGGTCTTGAAGTTACCAACCACAAGATCACAACCTGAGCTGAAGTCAGACACTCATCCAACTGAGCCACCCAGGCACCCCTACATTTTGTTTTTCATATTAAATCTTCAAAATCTACACGTATAGCTGTAGAGGATAATAAACATCTTTTCCTCTACTTTCTTATATTTGGTGAAGGCCTGTGAATTAAACTGACAAATGACAAACAGGTGAAAAGCGTACACGTTTTATCTGATGTTAGGATTTTAATTTGTACATGCATGGAAGGCTTCACAGAAAAAGTAAGACCGAGAGAGGCAGTTAGACCTAGAGACTTATGTATTACTTTAATAAAGGCTTATCGGTTGTAGAGAATCACCTGGACATAAGAAAAGGAGTTCAGGTGTGTGGGCATGGTCAGCTGTGGGAAGGTGAATGTATTGAGGAAACTAACTGAAGGTAAGTGTTTAGTAAGGTTTGTTTGTAAAAACCCATCTCTCTGCCTACCTTCTGTCTCCAGTAGTAATGGCTCTTTTGTCCTCCAGGTACATGAGAGGGGTTAAGGGACAACTTCACAAAGGCAAGTTTATGCCAGCTTTGGGCAGATGGGGAGAGCACAGAGCTCTCTGTGTCTGTCTCCCAAGTGCAATCAGCTCAAAAAATCCTCATGGCAAAGTGGCATATTTGGGGGTGGCATATTCCGAACTCCTCCACAGGACCTGTCAATTTGGACTCCATACATTTCAGCTGCTCCATGGCCACAAGTGATGAGGAGCAACCATGTGGGACAGTACAGATCTAGAGCTTCTTGGTGTTCCTTCTAGAGCAACTGCTCCAAGTGCAAATGAACCTAAGACTGAAATCAGGCTAGGAGTATTCAAGTGCTTAGCATTATCTCTAAGACATGGCAAGCTCCAATAAATGATAGCTATTATTATCATCGTTGTTGTTGATCTTGGATCGAATATGTTCAGCTTGCTTCATATAAAGGCCCACACCCAGGGGTGCCTGGCTGGCTCAGTCTGTAGAGCATGTGACTCTTGATCTTGGGATTGTGAGTTCAAGCCCCTGGCTGGGCATAGAGCTTACTTTAAAAAAAATTCCACGTCTCAATTTTTATACCCTTCTATTGCCCATCTGTGCAAAACACCAAAATCTTATTATATACAGCATTTCTAAATGCCATGCATAACATTATCTTTAACTACAGCTTTTATGACATAGCTGTCTCACACTTCGAACATTTTTACCATACATCTGATTTTACCAAATCTGCATAACACCTGTACTATTATTTTATATCTGTCTTCAAATCACCTTTTTTCTTTAATCTGAGCATTTGAGGGCTTTACTCTCATCCTGGGAAGTCACAGTCCTGAAATCAGGGGTTTAATATGCTAGATATAGATTTTTCCTAATGTTAAAATAAATGTATAACTTAAAAAAATTCTTTGTGCCTCTCCTAAAGACATCATCTATGCAATAATAGTACACCTAACATACTTTGAGAAGAAAAAGATATAATTGCTATTTTTATACAGCATTCTATCCTGGCTCTGCTATCTTGAAGCTTTGTGGCCTTGGCAAGTTACTTAAGCCCTTTAACTAGGGGCTGTTTTACCTGTAAAACGAGGATGGCAATGGTATCTATTGTATAGATATTTTGAATATTAGATGAGATATTGTATACAGAATGTTTAACACTGTACCTGGCTTTCTTGAGTGCCTTGATCAAGAAATGTTTGCTCTATCTTTATTATAAGTGATTTATAGTATACAAAGCATTTCCCATGTATTAATTTTACGAGAATACACTGAAGAAACCAAGGATCATTATTTCTACTTTATAGATGAGGAAGTCATGTCTGATAACTTATTCAGGGTTAATGAACCATATGTAGCAAAGCTGGACTTAAATTCTTCTTTGAAGGCACATTCATTGCTCCTCCCACTAAACTACATATGCAGGAATATGTAGGAAATCTGCTTGCCTGTTTTTTTTTTTTTTTTATCATTGCCATCTACTAAAAAAGGAATTTTCCACCGGCAAAAAAATTGAGTACAGGAAGTTGGAGAGTCATTTCTGTCATGACCATCAATAGACATTTATTTATGAAGCACCTAGATATGCAAAGCCCTTTCACCAAGAAGGTATAATTTCCTCTGCTCCCTTAGTTGACCACAGAGCAAGTCTCTGTGGAACTTCCCCTCAGAGCAAACACTCAATTGTGCATTACAGTGAAGCCATCACTTCATCTTGGACTGCCTGTCACCAGGTGAATTCAAGAGTCTGAGCAACTTTTCAGGCAATGTGGTTCTGGTGCTTAAAATAGTTTGTTCTGTTAGGTTGGAGGAGGAGGGTACAACAGTCTTCTGGAATTTGATTTTCAAGTCAAGGTTTAAATGCTTTGTTTTGCTCTATGAAATTAGTTTTTTTTTTTTTTTTTTTTTTAGTTTATTTCTTCACTGAGAGAGAGAGTATGTGTAGGGGAGGGGCAAAGGGAGAGGGAGAGAGAAAGAATTCCAAGCAGGGTCTGCACTGTCAGCAGGGAGCCTGATGCAAGGCTCAAACTCATGAACCTTGAGACCATGACCTGAACTGAAATCAAGAGCCAGATGCTTAGCCAACTGAGCCTCCAGGCGCCCCATCACTCAATGAAAGTGTTAAGGCACACAGCCTTGGTGTCTTCCACAGAGTAAGGGCAGATTCTGCCTTCCAATATTTCCAAGAAATCTTTCAACGCAAATTTAAGTCAGAAAATGATCCTAGAAACTTCCTCCATGTATGAGGCAGCGCTTAAAAACTGTGGGGTAATGTTCATAAGTACTAACAAACTGTCACTATCGATGCATTATTTTCTTCTGTTTTCTTCTTCAAGAAGAAATTTGAATTACTAACAATCACAACTCACATTTCCAGAAGAGACACACCTATTAAAGCCTAAAAATATGGAATCTGTAGCACAGAATTTAGATTTTAACATAAAACTCTTTTAAAAAGATTGTATATGTGTTGACCAACTATCCAACAAAAATGCAAAATCTGTTTTTGGGCAGATATATTGTTGAATTAAAAAAAAAATAAGATTCCAGAATGGCTTGTTGCAACTGATCCTATTTCTGTAAAATAGCAACTATATCTTAAAAATCTCTTTTATCTTTATATCTTTATCTACCTATCTGGAAAAAGAGTATATCAAAATGTTAACAATGTCCCTCTGGAAGGGGGGCAGATTATGTGGGGGTTTTTCTCTCCATGTAGTTTTGTATTCTAACTTAGATAATGAGCAGGTGTTAGTGTTATTTGTATGTTTGTACTTTGTATGTTTTTCAAACTATTTAAAAATAACAACCATGGGGCACCTGGGTGGCTCAATCAATTAAGCATCCAACTCTAGGTTTTGGCTCAGGTCATGATCTCACAGTTTGTGAGTTTGAGCCCCACATGGGACTCTGCCCTGACAGCACAGAGCATGTGTGGGATTCTCTGCCTCGCTCTCTCTCTGCTCCTCCTCCACTCACTCTCTATCTCTCTCTCAAAATAAATAAACTTAAAAATAAATAAGTAAAATAAAAAATAAAAATAACAATTCAGCAGCACTTTGGCTGCTTGGTGACTTACAGATTGCACCTACCACAGGGAAAGTAAGGATGAAGGAAGATGCTCAACATTCCATCAAACTCCAGGATGCAGCCCATCTTTGGAAGGAAAAAAAACACATCTATGTATATCTCATCTTAAGCAAACTTCTGGAGAAATCCAATAGGCTAGATGGGGACTACTAACAAGCTATTCACTAATCAGGAATTCAGGTAACCTGACTGACATTCTTCCCATGACCTAGGAATTGAATGTGAGTTTTCAGCCTAGCCTTATCACATGGGAATATTTTCTCATCCAGTATAATGAGGATAGTGTGTGTCTATTTCACAGAGGTGCTTGAGGATGTGGTAAGGTACTATGTGTGAAATGCCCAGCCCAATAACTGGAAGAGAGCAGAGGTACTTAATGAATAGGAGCTACCTGCAGCCAGGGCCAGGCAAAGTCCCTTCCCCAGGGGAGAGGGAAGGAGACATTAACTCCAAATCCCCAAATGTCCTCTTCCTTTTAAATAGTGAAACCTCTCTCTGCATCAGCTTCAGATTCTCAAACATGACTGGTGAGGCTAGAGTTCCTGTTAGGATCCCAGAGACTGCAGGCAAGAAAAAGAAGAATCCTTCAGGAAACTTGCTCTTAACCATAAAGGTCAAGAACTAGAATCCTGAGTTTGCTCTGTTCACAGAGAGAAAATTAAAATTTTAATAACACAGTTCAGAAATGAGCACTAAAAATGGGTAATGCAAATCCACTGAGGAGAAAGTAATTGTCTTAGAAGGAAGAAAATTTTACATAGTAATAAGATAGGCTTAGAAAGGCCAGCTTCACCAGGTCCACACAGGTAGGAAGTGTTGATACTGGGATTTGAAGTGGGTTCAATTCCACCAGCTTCCTTGTCTTATTACAGTCATCAAAACCTCAGGTTCAGAATGAATGTTAGAAGCTATGAGTCAGTTTCCTCACCTTTAAGAGTATTCAAATAATAGTAGATCAGGAAATTGTGCTCCAGTTTGCAAACTTGTCCACTAAAATATAATTAGTTTGCCAGATTTTGGAAAATAAAAAACACAGGATGCCCTGTAAATTTGTATTATTGATAAATAATTTTTAATATAAGTGCATAGACATACTTGTATTCAAAAAATTATTTTTCTGAAATTGAAAGTTAATGGGTTCCCTGTCTTTCATAGGACAACTTAAAATATGATGTCAGCCCATGGGGCGCCTGGGTGGCTTAGTCGGTTAAGCGTCCGACTTTCGCTTAGGTCATGATCTCGCGGTCCGTGGGTCTGCCAGCTCAGAGCCTGGAGCCTGTTTCAGTCTGTGATTCCCTCTCTCTCTGACCCTCCCCTGCTCACGCTGTCTCTCTCTCTCTCCTGGAAATAAATAAAAAAACATTAAAAAAAATAAAATAAAATATGATGTCAGCCCAGCATTCCACATATAATCTAAGCAAAAAAGAGATTCTTCTCAGAATGTTGCAATGTGTAATTCAAGGTGAAAGGATGACATTTTCAAAATTTTAAACCATAAAGCATTTGTGAAGCACTTTACACTTGACTAATAACTTCCTTTGATTTCAGTCCTGCCAGACTGACACTCAAAGAAATTATGCTACTTGCTCAGTGTCACACAACTAGTAAGTTAGAATGTCTGACATTAAATCTAGATCATCTAAAGCCTCTGCTACTCTTACTACCATTATTAATAATGGTAAGCACAACTATAATTTATTAAGTGCTTACTGTATTATCTGTCAGTTGCTGTGACTGGACTTTATACATCATCTCTTCCTTTATGAGGACAAACTTCTGCACAGAAAAGAATCTCATGGAATATTGTTTACAATTTTCTGTCTCAAAAAATTCATATCAATTTTCAAAATGATAATGAGTGACTAAATTAATAACATTCCAAATAATTTAATATAAAATTTGACAAATTCCTGGGAAGTTATGGAGGATGGGGAATATATATTGCCCACAATTGATTCTTCATCCTTTATTGAGCCCAGGAGTGTGCAAAGAAAAGGAATTTAAAAATTTTTTTATTAAGTGAATGAGCAAATGCAGTGTCACTCATCATCAAGGAAGTACAAATCAAAACCACACTGAGATACCACCTCATCCAGGTCAGAGTGGCTAGAATGAACAAATCAGGAGACTCTAGATGCTGGTGAAGATGTGGAGAAATGGGCACCCTCCTACACTGTTGGTGGGAATGTAAGCTGGTGCAACACTAAGGGATACAGGATTGCTGATGCATAGGGGCACATGTAACCCAATGTTCGTAGCAGCACTCTCAACAATAGCCAAAACATGGAAAGAACCTAAGTGTTTATCAACTGATGAATGGATCGAGAAGATGTGGTATATTTATACAATGGAATACTACATGGCAATGAGAAACAATGAAATCTGGCCATGTGTAGCAATGTGGATGGACCTTGAGGGTGTCATGCTGAGCAAAATAAGTCAGGCAGAGAAGGACAGATACTATATGTTTGCACATATAAGTGGATTAGGAGGAAACTAACAGAGGACCAAGTGGGAGAAGAAGGGGAAAAATAGTGGGGGAGAGGGAGGGAGGCAAACCATGAGAGACTCTTGAATGCTGAGAACAAACTGAGGGCTGATGGGGGTGGGGGAAAAGGGAAGGAGGGTGATGGGCATGGGGAAGGGCACTTGTTGGGATGAGCACAGAGTGTTATATGTAAACCAACTTGACAATAAACTATTTAAGAAAAAAAAGTGAATGAGCAAATGAATAAGTAGAAGTCTACAGAATATCAATCTAAGATTCTAGAAGAGTTGAGAAGACACCCTTTTTTCCAGTAAATAATTTAAAACCATCACAGAGATTTCCAAGAGAAAAAGTAGATTAAACAGTAAGTAGTGTTGATCTGTAGAGCAAGCCTGGCTTCTCTAAGTTTTGTTTGAAAAAAACATTGTTAGAGAAGGAGGAAAATGGAGAAGAGAACAAAAGGTCTTTGTTTAATTAGGCAGTATTATGGCTCTTCAATAGACAACTTCCTTCATTGTGCAGCCTAGAAAATACACACGGGGAGTGATCCCAGAAAGAGCCCATCTGCTGTAATGTAAACTTCTGTTGAGAGACTCAAAGTGTCTGATTAGTATCAAATACTAGGAGATGGCTAAACTGAGGGACTATCCACAAAAGTAACAAATAACCTAATGCAGAAGGTTTCATGACTGCCTTACTTCTCTGATGCAGAAAAACATAGGGGAGGAGGGAAGGAATGGAATAGAGAAAACATCAACAAATATAAGGGACAGAAAAAGAAATGAGTTCAGTAAGGGTCAAGAGGGTAAATTCTAGCTCCAGCTCTACAACCTGCTAGGGATAGGGTTAGATGAAGTTCTTTCTTTCCTGGGCCTCAGTTTCACCATCTGTAAAATGAAGGCATGTGGGGGTTCAGACTATATCACCCCAAAATATGCCACTTTAACATATGAGTTATTTTGAATTAAAACTACTTGAGAAACAGCCAGTGATAGATGACACTCTGATCACTTTATGTGTCCCTGAATACAGGAGTTAAATCTCCCATGCAAAAGGTATCCTGGCTGTACCAGGAGGGTAGGAGACATCCTTATCACCAGAGATGGGAATGTAGGGCTGATGGGAATCTAGATGGGAATCTATGAACAGACCTTGTTACTTTCTCATCATATTTCCACCCCTAGCCCAGACCCTCTGATCTTGTAAATTATTTACAAATGCATTGTTTCTTAATTGAGAAGGCAAAAAAAAAAAAAAGAGCTGTCTGGTTTGGTCACTTTGAGTCTTACATCTTTGGGGGGAGGAGCCTCCTGTATGTGTGTGTGAGATTACATTTCTTTTTCTCCTGTTACTCTATTTTATGTCAATTATTAGACCAGCCACAGAATTAAGAAGGAAGGAGGGGAAATGTTTACCTCCCCTACAGGCGTTAGACTTGAATGTTTCACAGAATGTATTATGGATTCACAGGATATCACCAAGTGGTACACAAAAGAAAAAATGCACTTGTGTGGTTATTTAAATTTGGAAAATGCTGGATCAAGCAAGGCAAAATGGGTTTCTTTATTTCAGTATTTTCAAGTTCAAATGTTCTTTCTTTTCTCATCTTTAAAGGAGGTG